>CM059426.1:135523413-136123413 GCA_030390025.1 Squalus acanthias | reverse complement strand
GATTTTCTATCTGCTGATTTGAACAGGGTGAGCACTGGCACCACTGTGTCAACCAATCAGTTGGAGGTGGGGTGGGACTTGCGGCAGGACTTACAGCAAACAGAGTCTATTTAAACAGAGTCTTTATGAACTACAGCAGACAGAACTCATGACCAAAACTACAGCAAAATCTCCTGATAAAAGCAAGACGATTTCTCCAGCAAATTGCAGTGAGAGGAGGATAGTTACATAATACAAATTGATTATTTCCCCAGCAAAATCCAGTGAGTGGTGGATAGTTACATAATACAAATGATGTGTGTAAGATCTATCCCAGCCACTTACAGCAGTGATTGAAGGGGGAATTACCCAATCATCTTCATTCTGGCTGGGACTTGTGGTGTCACTATATGCAGCCTAATTTTAATAGATTGAAAATCACATGCTGCCAGGCTGTGATTTCCCAAGATGCATTCTCAGTGAGTACTGCTCCCTGCTAGGAGCACAAGATCATTCCGTATGTTTATATCATTGACTGTTTATTTCTTACTTTTTGATTTGATTGAAATAAATAAAACTATTCATGAAAAGGTGTTATCAGTGCAACATTTGTTGCTTTAACTGAGAATCTATTCCACCTGCACACAACTCTATGTGGAAAGAAATCCTTTTATTCCACTAATTTTCTTCCTTCCTTTCCTAAAGATTCCTAAAGTTCCTTGCTGAGCAATCTCTCTACGTGTACTGGTACCTTGCCAAAGTGCCATAATATATGTATAAGCCTTGACCATGGGTGTTGGTTGCCTAACCCTGTATGCACCCAACATCCACACATACATACTTTTCTATAGGAGTCATTAGATAGAGATCAGGAATGAGAAATCACATTCATTACATGAATGCCACTAGGGTCGTCTTGGGGTCAAATTGGCTGCAAGATGGCACACCTGGAAATGGACTGGAACTGAGTTGATCTTCTGTGACTGACTTGTTAATCTGATACCTGAATCAAGGATGTCTGCACTAATCTATTGCTGATAATTAACCAGCCAATCTGGATATGCCACCTTGATTTTTTATGTCGGGATGTACAATTCTGTCATGTATTGTTTTACAGACTTTTCTCTTTAATTGGACAGTTAGCCTGGTCACTGCCTTGCACACAATGATGAGTGCACCTCCTCATCCCTGGAGTGTTATTGAGGAAAATATGTGTTTGAAGAATGAGTGAAATCATTGTTAATTCATGTTAATAGTGGGTTCAGGTCCCACTCCAGAGACTTGAGCACAAGAATCTAGGCTGACACTCCAGTGCAGTGCTGAGGGAGTGCTGCACTGTCAGAGGTGCCATCTTTCGGATGAGACGTTAAACCGAGGCCCCATCTGCTCTCTCAGGTGGACGTAAAAGATCCCATGGCACTATTTCGAAGAAGAGCAGGGGAGTTCTCCCCAGTGTCCTGGCCAATATTTATCCCTCAACCAACATAACAAAAACAGATTATCTGGTCATTATCACATTGCTGTTTGTGGGAGCTTGCTGAGCGCAAATTGGCTGCCGCGTTTCCCATATTACAACAGTGACTACACTTCAAAAAGTACTTCATTGGCTGTAAAGTGCTTTGAGATGTCCGGTGGTCATGAAAGGCGCTATATAAATGCAAGTCTTCCTTTTAATCTCTCTCCTGCACTTCCTTTTCTCTCCTTTCCCACTTTTATCTTGTCTTCATAGCTTTTTCTTCTCTCTGTCCAAGTTTTCACTTTTCTCATTTTTGCCTCTGTTATCATAGAATCATAGAAAAATTATGACACAGAAGGAGGCCATTTGGCCCATCGTATCCGTGCCGGTTGGAAAAGAGCTAACCAGCCTAATCCCACCTTCCAGCACTAGGTCCGTAGCCCTGTACTTTTTAAATGTAATGAGGGTTTCTGCCTCTACCACCCTTTCGGGCAGCGAGTTCCAGACCCCCATCACCCTCTGGGTGAAATTTTTTTTCCTCATCTCCCCTCTAATCCTTCTACGAACTACTTTAAATCTATGCCCCCTGATTCTTGACCCCTCTGCTAAGGGAAATAGGTCCTTCTTATCCACGCTATTTAGGCCCCTTCAAAAGTACTTCATTGGCTGTTAAGCACTTTGGGACGTCCGGTGTTTGTGAAAGGTGCTATATAAATGCAAGTCTTTCCTTTTTTTTCCATTCATCACGTGTTATTCTCACTAAAATCATCAGACCCATGAAAGAAGAAAAATGGAAGTTGTGTACAACTGCTGTGTTATCGCAATGGCTGTGTGATGTGAATAAATGCAATGTGATTATTTCCAAATCACTTTGTTAATTTTTCTTGGTCCTAGCTGGATGAGCTGGATTCTCAGGGTGCAGCTTTAATTGGTTTGGACGATACGGATGAGAAAGATTCAACAAAAACTGCATTTGAGATTTCTTTCAGAGTGGCAGAAAATGTCTCTCCTTCAGTGCACTTGTTCTGTAAACAGAGCATCCGTGCCCGACCAAAGCTGTCACAAATAGGCATGTCAGAGATCTGTCAGTCAGTGTACATGGAGAGTGCATTCATCTCTTAAATTTTTTTTAAATGATTCAGCAACAAGGATATTGGAATTGTTGCTGTCTGGATTAGACAATCAAAGACCTTAAGGATATTTTTGAAACCATAATGTCCTTTAAGAAAAGAAACCTGCTGTCATTAACTGGCCTGGCCTAAAGGTAACTCTAGCCCCACACCAATATGGTAGATTCTTAATCGTCCTCAGAATTGGCCTAGAAAGCCACTCAGTTGTATCAAAACAGGGCAATTAGGGATGGGTAATAAATGCCAGCCTTGCCAGCGATGCCCACATCCTGAGCATGAATTTTTAAAATCAGACAAGACAACGGGTACAAAATGAAATCCTGTCCAAGGGAAAGTTAATTGGGTAGATTTTCAATTGGGCCACCAGGTGTAAATGGGGCAGTAACAGCCTGAAAATAGCTTACTTAAAGGGGCCTTCCTATGGCTGGCTGGAGCGCTGCTTGTTTCTGGTGGTGGGCCCTTTTAATATGCAAATTGGGATCCTATGATATAAATAGGACCCTGATTGCAATTTTGACAGACGTCTGGACAGAACATGCAACGTCTCCACACCGCCCAGTTTTACCACTTGCTACAGCAGAAGAGGTACCAAAAAGGTCAGTTTAAAATAATTTTTGATGGACGAGGAGCAGCAGGGGTACTCCGCCAGGCTCCACAAGAATAATGTGGGCCGCTGCAGCCCCAGGTTCCCCTGCCTCCACGATCACCCTGCCCCACCCCCCCGCCCCCCGCGGTTTAACTTCCTACTGGCTGGGTTAGCTTCCGGGCTGCCCGATATTGTGCTGGGACCGGGGCCAGTGAGCTGCAGTGGAGCATTCATTAGGTGCCTACAGCTCACCGGCAGCATAGTAATGAGGCTCGAGCCTCATAATGGGTGGGGCCTCCTGCCGGCAGAATGGTTGGCTGGGAGGTGCGCTACGAGAGTTAAAATCTACCCCAATGAGTCACAGGAGTATATTTTAACTATCGGATGGCAGACTCAGGCGGGAGCTTCGCCTGCCCGGAGGAAGGCCACTTTGACGAGCGCCGGTGTAAACGGGGCAGTAAGCCATTATTGGGCTGCTGACACGCTGTTTACACTGGGTGTTCCAAGTTAGAATCTACTCCACATACCCAGAAATGCCACGTCCATGACAGGCAAAGTTTGTAGTTATTCTCATAAAACAGTAGAGGGCAGCAAGACACAAATATTACATAAATCAAACCTAGATTATCTGCACATGAAAATCATACACATGCTTGTCAAATAAATATTTTACAGGTTTCCTGTCATTCCCTTTTTATTATATGTGAATTGACATGTGATTTTTCCCCTGATTAACTATGACAATCAGTTGTTGAAAAAAGTTAATTTGTTGAATGATAATCAGAGTCTCAAATTAGCCATAGTACCTTAATGTTTGTTTTACCAATGTATTCCATAGACTTAAAGGCCGGAATTCTGAGGGGGGGTCAGCAGAGGCGATCGTTGGCGGGTCGGGTGGGAAAGTGTTTTATTTTCACAGCGGGTCGGGACCCCGCTGTGAACCCGCCGCCACACACCTTTTCCAATGTCAGGTCTGTCAGCGCTGAGCAGACCCGACACGCAGCGGCGGGGACCCAATTCAGGTAATTATGACCTTGTTTAGAGCCACTTAATGATTTTCAGCTCACCTTTTGCATTTGGCAGCTCGCCCATGGGATCCACGCTGGTTGTGGATCACGTCTGTCAAGCTCAGGCGGGAGTTCAGTGGCCATTGAATCAGCTGTTGAGTTGACAGCTTCAAATGTAAAGTAAAAGCTCACCATGCTGCAAGTCTTTACACAAATCTCCATCCAGTCTGACCTCATTACATCTCCCACCATTGACAGATCGCTTCTGTCATCTCTACTTCAACTGCCATCTATTCCATCAGCATGGGTGCCCTTTATACTGTCTCACCTTGGTCCTCAGAATACCACCATGATCAGCCCCAACACCAGCAGCACCAGGCACACCAGCAGCACCAACAACAACACCAACCTTCGCCGCAATCAACTGATGCTGCACAGGACACAGGGCATCAGCACCCGACCACATTGCTGCCCGGGAGGCCAGGGATTGCCTCACCATGGCCAGATTTACATCACTTGATGCTGTACACCCTGGCTGCCACATGATGCGCCAGGTTGTCACCACCCCACACCAACACCATAAAGCATCCCTACAATAGCCAAACCATTCCTTTCACACTCATGACCATTGCGGGGGGTACCGTTAAGTCTCACCGTTCACTGCAACTCTCTAAGCCACTTCCTAAGGTGTACACAGATCTGTCCAAGAACGCAAAGTGTTGAAAATAAAGGTTTCAATGTTTGACACCACATTAACAGAAACTTTACATGAACATTGCATAAAACACCCAAGTGGCTACCTTCGTGTGTTGTTAGTTGGGCTTACACTAGGATGAGGGTGAGTCTGAGGGGTGGCTAGTGAGATGGGTTGCGATAATATAGAGAGGGATGGGTGGAGGTGCAAGGTAAGTTGGTGTGAGTAAGGATGTGCAGGAGTAGGGGAGCGAAGGCAGAGTGATGAGGATGTGATGAGAGGCACAGCAGGATGTGGTTGACTGTGGCTTTGTAATAACATTTCGTGATCTACTGAAATCATTGAAACGTTTGCGGCACTGCACCCAGGTCCTCCTGACCACATCCCTGCTTGTGCCCTCCTTTGCAATGTGCAACCAGGCTATGTTGATCTCCTAGGGAGATCTCTTCTGCCCATGGGAAGGGAAGAAGACCTCTCTGCATGCTGTGACTCCCTCCATAAGCATATGATGCCACAATGCTTCACCAATTTAGCCAATCATGGAAAAGATGGCACGATACCAATTAATTTGAGTAGAAGCTAACACAACTGGGAAACAAGTGCTATTGTTGCAATATGTGTACAGATTCAACATAAATATGGAATTGCACATTTTTAAAAAAATTAACCTTTACCCAAACTCTTGGTACTCCTATAAAGCCAATGTATAATTTACCAGCCTTGGTTCAGAGCAAGGATTTAGCTTGAAAATTGTTGTGTAGCCTTTTCAGTAATCTTTCTGGAATATCATCCATGGCTTATTGATGGCAATATTTTCAGCACTAGTTCAGAATATATATTAGTCAGACAACAAGAGCCAATAGTATTGAGGCTAACTTGGGGGGTGCCAATATTAGAACAATAGCAGGGAGGTATTCTATTTGAGCTCAGGAGCTGAACCCTTTAAATAATAGAGAATGATCACAAGGTAATCTGCATTTTTGAAAGCTGGAAATTGAGACCTAGATGAATTTTTAGCCCAATATGCTGAGATGACGTCAGCCTGTGGAGGTCACCATAGCCCTGAAGTTCCATTAGAATTTCAGTGCTTACCTTTTATTTTAAAGAAATTGGGAATGAGAGAAATGTGTCATTACCTGTAACTTGGGCCTTCACCCTGGCCACTAATCTGAACATTAGCAAATTAGCAGAAGATGGAGTAATGTTTTGCCAAGATATAGATGAGCACAATTGCTGATGAATAACTGTGCAGCCATTAAAGTCCCATTTTTACTTGAGGGAATCTTGGCCACAAAAAATTCTATCTCCATAATGAGCTCTGGTTAGGGATGGGATTTTTCCCTTGGCAAAGATCATCAGTCCTGATAAAAAATTAGCAAAACTAATCATGGAATAAAGATAATTATGGACATCTGTTTTTAACATTTTTAACCAGCAAGTAAAGAGCACAACAAAAGCAATAGTAAGATCAAATCAGGTTGATGCCAAAATCAAGTCAATTACAGAGGCATTTGATGTACATAAAATCCAAGGGAAAAAGAGAAATGTGGTTACAGGTTCTCCCAATTATAAAACTAAGTAGTTATTTCTTCTTCTTCAAAAAAAGGAGTGAATTTTGAGCTCATCAAGATGAAGGATGTCAGTGCTGGTAGTGGAACATTTTCCCACTTTTGTCAATCAGTGTTAGCATCAAGTACCCAGCAGACAGGGAAGACTTTAATTTCATCAGTCTAGGCTAGATTGGCTTCAATGGAAAGGAAAGTCGAGCAGGGTGTATAACGGGTGGATGATCCGCTACTGCCCATTTTATACCCCCGTTAAGGTTGAATATTTTGACCAGTGCCTCTGTGATACAGAGTTGATGTCATAACCAGTAGTATGATAATGATAAATACCCTTACAACTGAAACTGACCGAATAATGCACGAGCAACAATCATAACTGGGTTATGGTCAACCTGATGTGGAGATAATGAATTTATGGAGAATGCTACAAAAAATACATAATTTATGATTTTTAGTTTTATTGCCCTACTGGAAAACAAAGAAAACTAACAGACGCATTGTCACTGTGATGTTGCGCCAGTGGAAATATGCCTTTTTATTTTGTGTGTGTGTCTTAAATGATTAATGTAGAGAGAAGGGCATAGAAATGAAGTCACTGAAGTTGTTATGTAGGCAGTCGATTTGAGCACAGCAAGGTCCCACAAACAACAAATGGGGTGAGTGACCAGTTAGTCTCTTTTGCTACTGTTGGTGTTGGAATGATAAATGTTGATTGAACATCAGAAGAAGTCCCTGCTCTTCTGGAACCCACAGCAGGTAAGTCAACATCAATGGTGAGAACAGACAACTTAACATTCAGGTGTAAGCCCTCATCCCCTTCTAATGAAGAGTTGAACCCAAAACATTAACTTATCTGTTCTTCCCACAGAGGCAGGGTTGCAGTTTAACATCTTATCTAAAGAACACCTCTGGCACTTGTGACAATCCAGCATTTCCTCCGTACTATACTGAAGTGTCATCTTAGATTATGTGCTCAAGTCTGGGAGTGGGGCTTGAACCCACAACCTTTTGACTCAGAGCTGAGAGAGCTACCAACTGAGCCACTAAATGCGATTCACTAAATTAAAGGAGTTAATGGCCTGGATTTTGCCGTGAACGGTGAAGGACCGACTTTCGCCATTCACCTCATGTACAGCTGCCGAGAGACTTTTCATAGGCTTGTCAGTGGAGATTTCTAGTAATTTGGCAGCTGATCTGGTGTGGCATCCTCTACAGGGGATCTGTGGTGTCTGTGAGCAGGTAAAGCAGCAGGGCGGTTCTTCAACCAATTAGATTGAAGAATTCTCACTGAGACATACAGGGCTGGATTTTGTCAGTGTGGGCGGGCTGGAGCGTGTCAGGTGGAAATCGTGCCAGGACCCCGACTGCTAATTGAAGTGCTGAAAAAGTGGGGTTTTCCCCTAATTGGCCAATTGATTTCCTGCGTGTGGGAACACCTGGCCCAATGAGTCTTTTCAGACAGAAAGTCGCCTCCGATGATGTCATCAATGCTGCTGGATTTAAGGCCTGCAAGCAGCCTTGCTTCTTCTGGAGACTGCAAACTTTATGGCCATTGCTGTCTTCGCCTTCTTCATCAACTATGTCCAGCAGTAGGTCAAAGTGTGCTCCACGCTTCGATGAGCCCTCCCTCCAAGCTCTGGTGGAGGGAGTGAGATCCAGGAAGGAGGTGCTGTTCCCTTCCTCAGGGAGAAAAAAGCCACCCCAGCAGACAAAAGCTGTGTGGCTGCAAGTGGCCCAGGAGGTCAGCTCCATCTCGCTGAGCCGCAGAACCTGGCTGCAATGCAGGAAGAGGTTTCATGATCTTCTCCGAACAAGAAAAGTCAGTATGACTTTCCCATTACCCTCAATCTGATCCCCATCGCCTCTCCTTACCAGCACTCTGCTTTGCCAACCTCTTCCTCCACATTCCACTTGACACTTACATGCCTGCACCCTTACCCATTCCCTCTCTCTAAGGTCACATTCACTTAACTATTCAACCATGCAGCCCTCACACTCCTATCACTGTGATGCCATGACAACAACAACTTTCAGCACACAGTGAGGGTCCTTTGTATCCTTCTAAGCATCTATGCTATGGATTCTCTACACTCACTCCTTCATTCTCATTCAAACTCCACTTGTGTCCCTCATTGCAGGAAAAGAGAGCCCACACTAAGAGGGTAAGAGCCATGACCGGAGGAGGGCCACCCTCAGTAGCCCAGCTCACCGCCTGGGAGGAGGCGGCCCTGGAGATCACCGGAATCGAGAGGATTCCCAAGTGGGGGACGGACAGATGGGCGCATCGCAGCAAGCTAGTGACAGAATAGTTTGGCATCTCTCTCATTGACATTGCATGAGTCACTGATAATGAATCTGATGCTCTAACAGATTGACTTATGATCATCTGCACTTTTCAATGTGCATGCAACCTTGACCTCACATCTCTAACTCTTTCCTTTACTCCCCTACAGGACCATCGAGAGCCCCCCGTCCCCACTGTCCAGGAGGAACAGCCTGAGCTTCCAGACTCCTCAGAGGAAGCTGCAACCTCTGAGGGCGCAGCGTCAGCAGAATTCAGAGCACCCAGCATCAGCGCAGACACGCACACCTCGGTGGGACCTTCGCAAGATAGAGTAGTGTTGTCACCTGGTGTATCACAGCTCACAAGTGAGCATCAGCAGATGGTGGAGACAGGGACAGCAGTGGAGAGTCCTCGTCGGAGGGCGCAGGACTCTGCCAGCTCGGCTCAGCTGCATGTCGACCCTGTGCCTCCGGGTCCATCCAGAAGGAGAGTGGTGCTTGAACTCCAGGAACAGGTGCAGGAGTCTCTGGCAGGTTTTGTCTCCAGGGTCGCTGCGAGTGTGGAGCGAATGGAAGAGTCCATCGCGAAAATGAGCAGAGCCTTTGTGGAGGCGTTGGCGCATGAACGTATCACCGCGGAAAGGATGGCAACCTCCGTGGAAAGGATGGCTATCTCCATGGTAAGGCTGGCTACCATAGAGGAGAGGATGGCTACAGTAGAGGAGAGGATGGCTACGGCCATGGAGGAGCTTAGTCGCCAGGGTCTTGAAAACATGGTCATTGTTCAGAATAGACTGGCATCTCTTGAGGAGCGATGGTCAGCTATTGAGCATAGAAACCAGACCTTCATGGAAGTCCTCTGGAGTAGGACTTCCAGTGCAGAAACGGGTCCTCATGGCCCCCCTGCAGTGCAGCAAGGTGCTGTCCAGCCACTTGCTAGCTCTGAAGTGGGGCTGACACATGAGAGGGATGTTGGTGGCATACAACAAGGAAGTGGGGGCTCCTATCCAAGCGCTCACATGACCATGCCACTGCAGAGCCCTCGGTCAGAGCCCCACCAGAGTCCCCACCCAACTGAGATCGGCGTCTCAACCCCTGCACAGCTGCAGGAGCAGCAGACTGTTGCCGAGCCCTCACAGGTTCGCAACCCCAGAGGACGGCCTGCCAAAGGTGTCGAGACAGGAGCAGCAAGAAAGTGAGCAAGGGGTCTCCACATCTGCTGAAGCCACAGGGGAAGCACCACATAGGAGCACGCGTAAGAGGAAGATAATGCACAAGTAGTCACAAGGGTTGTCACTTGCGTGTAATGTTGTGTTTAATTTTGAGAAGCCATCAGTTGCTTATTGTCATAAAACATTCTGATGGCAAACTGTTGCAGTTGTGGCATGTGTCATTTCGCTAATGGGACTTCCAGATTGAGGGCTTGGGGTGACTTGCAATTGTCAGTATGGTGGTCAGAGTGAGAGGAATCCGTAGGTTCTTGTCCATTGTCGATGCTCTAGTAAGAAGGTGCGAGGCTAAGCAAATGTGACCAACATGAGTGGTACTCGGTAAAATAATGGGACTCAAGGCGGATAAATCACCTGGACCTGATGGCTTACATCCTAGAGTCTTGAAGGAAGTGGCGGTAGGGATTGTAGATGCATTGGTAATAATTTTTCAAAACTCCCTGGATTCCGCTAAGGTCCCGGCAGACTGGAAAACTGCTAATGTAACACCCTTATTTAAAAAGGGCAGTAGACAGAAGGCTGGTAACTATAGACCGGTTAGCCTAACATCTATGGTAGGTAAAATTTTGGAGTCCATTATTAAGGAAACAGTAACAGGACATTTGGATAATCATAATTTAATAGGACAAAGTCAGCATGGTTTTACGAAGGGGAAGTCATGTTTGACAAATTTGCTGGAGTTCTTTGAGGAAGTAACATATAGAGTGGATAAAGGGGAACCAGTGGACGTAGTGTATTTAGACTTCCAAAAGGCATTTGACAAGGTGCCACACAAAAGATTATTGCTTAAGGTAAAAAATCACGGAATTGGGGGTAATATTCTGGCATGGATAGAGGATTGGCTATCTAACAGAAAGCAAAGAGTTGGGATAAATGGTTCATTCTCAGACTGGCAATCAGTAACTAGTGGTGTTCCACAGGGGTCAGTGCTGGGTCCCCAACTCTTCACAATCTATATTAACGATTTGGAGGAAGGGACCAAGTGTAACATATCAAAATTTGCAGATGATACAAAGATGGGAGGGAAAGTAGTGAGTGAGGAGGACATAAAAAACCTGCAAGGGGACATAGACAGGCTAAGTAAGTGGGCAGAGATTTGGCAGATGGAATACAACACTGGAAAGTGTGAGGTGATGCACTTTGGCAGGAAAAATCCTAGAGCAATTTATTATCTTAATGGCAAGAAACTGGAGAGTACTGAAGTGCAAAGGGATCTGGGGGTCCTGGTGCACGAAACTCAAAAGGTTAGTATGCAGGTGCAGCAAGTGATTAAGAAGGCAAATGGAATGTTGGCTTTCATTGCTAGGGGGATAGAATATAAAAATAGGGAGGTATTGCTTCAGTTGTACAAGGTATTGGTGAGACCGCACCTGGAATACTGCATACAGTTTTGGTGTCCTTACTTAAGGAAAGACATCCTTGCTCTCGAGGCAGTGCAAAAAAGGTTCATTCGGTTAATCCCGGGGATGAGGGGGTGGTCATATGAGGAGAGGTTGGGTAGATTGGGACTCTACTCATTGGAGTTCAGAAGAATGAGAGGCGATCTTATTGAAACATATAAGATTGTGAAGGGGTTGGATCGGGTGGATGCGGGGAGGATGTTCCCGATGACTGGTGAGACGAGAACTAGGGGACATAGTCTTAGAATAAGGGGCTGCTCTTTCAAAACTGAGATGAGGAGGAACTACTTCACTCAGAGGGTGGTAGGTCCATGGAATATGCTGCCACAAAAAGCTGTAGAAGCTACAACATTAATTAAATTTAAAACAGAAATAGACAGTTTCCTAGAAGTAAAGGGCATTAAGGGTTACGGGGAGCGGGCAGGAATTTGGACATGAGTCTAGGTTCGGATCGGTCATGGCCCTGTGGGTAGTGGAGCGGGCCCAGGGACTGTGTAGCCTGATTCTGCTCCTATTTCGTGTGTGCAATTCTGTTAGATGCAGGAGATGGTTCTGTGATAGATAGTAGATTGGCGGTTAGGATCAGATCAGCCATGATCTTATTGAATGGCGGAGCAGGCTCGAGGGGCCGATTGGCCTACTCCTGCTCCTATTTCTTATGTTCTTATGTTCTTATGTCCCTTGCATCCCGGGCAGCAATATGGTTGCGCTCTGGGGCCCTCTGGCCTGTGCATCTTCAGGTAGGAGACTAGCAGCTTGGCGCTCCTGTTGATGCTCCTGCTGTTGATGCTGCTGTTGCTCATGGTTCTGCTGCTGCCGCGGCTGGTCTTCATCCAAATCTGATGTCCAGGAGGAAAGGATTAAATGGTTGCCATGCTTCTGGTATATGCCTCAGTTGAGGAAGCGCTCAGTCAAGGTGGGGAGAGGGGTTTCCCAGGAGGTCACACTGGAGATGGGTGTCAGGCTCCAAACTTCCACAACACTGAGTATGCCTGCTAAAATTTCCCCCAGACCTGAAACAACAAAGTTCTGCTACTTGCAAATGATCATCGGTGAAAACTCCTTTGTAATGGTGGAGCTGCAGCTGTTTGTAAGCAATCCATTAGTGAGGCCGCCAGGATTACCTGGCGTGTTCCAGAGGAGGTGTGTAGGATGGGGAAAATGTGTTAAAATCGTAAAGGCCTCTCAAAATGGGATTATAGAGGCAATTAAGTGGTTGTTAAGGGCCTATCCCGCCTCTTGGAGGCGGGATGGAAAGCGGGTCAGAAAACACGCACTTGGGAAAATTGCTCAGAGGTGGGATGGAGACGGGAACGGGCCCGCCCGCCAGTTTTGGTGATTTTAGCAACTCACACACCTCCAAACCCGCCTCCTCGGGGCTGGGAAAATCGAGCCCACAGACTGCAAAGCAGGAAGTAAAAAACAGGAAATATAAATGACATCTAAATCATTATACAGGAATCAAAATAAAGATTGGGACATACAGATGGGATTAAAGGAGAGAGATAAAGGAGAAATCTGCAGCATTAATTTTCTTCAGAGGGAATGTGACTCCACACTTATAACTTATTCCACCGTTAAAAACTCAATTACTCCTGAGTGCACCAGCCGTAATATTTCATCCATCTTTAGTGCAAGACTAGTGGGTAATTACCCTAAGTTCACATTATTACAGTGATTTCAGTGCCGAGTCAATCGGCAAGGACTGCAACAACACAGTCTGTGGAGGTGTAGGGTATCACTAACAGCAACTTCCGGTTTCCATATTTAACTGCGAATGTGCGAACGGCAGAAGTTGGTGTCAGTTTTACCCTGTAATAACAGTGAGTCCTGACAGTGTTGCCATTATTAGTACAGCAAAATAACACAAGTGCCAGTTGTTGGGCATAGGGTGACTTAATTTAATTTGTTTATGGAAACACTTGCTATTGTTTCAGGAGGGATTTCCTTTCCAAAATAAGTTTGGGTATGTTTATCTTATTGTACTGGCCACATAGGTATGGTGCACAGCCCCATGAGCCCCAGGCAAGCTTGTCATTCTGAACAGTCCTTGGTTAGACCACACTTGAAGTACTGTGCTCAGTTCTGGTCTCCATATTATAAAAAGAATATAGAGGCACTGGAGAAGGTGCAAAAAAGATTAACAAGGATGATACCAGAACTGAGAGGATATACATATCAGGAAAGGCTTAACAGGCTGGGGCTCTTTTCTCTAGAAAAGAGAAGGCTGAGGGAGGACCTGATAGAGGTCTTTAAAATTATGAAGGGGTTTGATAGGGTAGATGTAGAGAAAATGGCCAAGATTTTCTTTACCTCGGTGGGTCCGGGGCGGCGCGATGTCAGTGGCGGGTCGCGGTCCTGATGCTGGCTCCATCCTGCTCTGGAAAATGAATTTATGTTGATAGGACTTGTTAAGCCCACCCAGCATGTTTCCCGGGCCAATTAGAAGAAGCGGGTCTGGTGTCGTCATTCATGACATGTCATCAGCCGATTTCCTTAAAGGGACCATGGCTAAATTTCTTTTAACATTTGTGCTGTCAGTGTTCTACAGCATTGAAGTGCTGCAAACACTGACTAGCACCGCACAGAGGTACAGGGCTGCACCCAGGTTCTCCCATGACTCCCTCCATATGCTTATGGATGGAGTCACAGCAAGCAGGGAGGTCCTCTTCCCTTCTGATGGGTGGAAGACACCTCTCCAGAAGACCAAGATAGCCTGGTTGCACATTGCAGAGGAGGTCACAAGCAGGGATGTTGTCAGGAGGACCTGGGTGCAGTGGCACAAATCTTTCAATGATCTCATTTGATCACGAAACGTTAGTACAAAGCCACACTCACCTTCATCCTGCTGTGCCTCTCATCACATCCCCATCACTCTGCCTTCCCTACCCTACTCCTGTACATCCTTACTCACACCAACTTACCTTGCACGTCCACCCATCCCTCTCTATCTACATTATCACATCCCCATCTCACTAGCCACCCCTCACACTCACCCTCATCCTAGTGCCATCATACCACTAACAACACACAAGGGTAGGCACTTGGGTGTTTTATCCAATGTTCATGAAAAGTTTCTGTTAATGTGCTGTCAAACATTGAAACCTTTATTTTCAACACTTTCTGTTCTTGGACAGATCTGTGTGCACCTTTGGAACTTGCTTAATGAGTTGCAGTGAATGGTGAGACATAACGGTACCCCTGCAACGGTGGTGAGTGTGAAAGGAATTGCTTGAACATTGTAGGGATGCTTTATGGTGTTGGTGTGGGGTGGTGCCAACCTGGCGCATCATGTGGCAGCCAGGGTATGCAGCGTCAAGCGAAGTAAACCTGGCCATGGTGAGGCCATCGCAGCCTCCCGGGCAGCAACGTAGTCAGGTGCTGATGCCCTCTGTCCTGTGCAGCATCAGGTGATCGCGGAGAAAGTTGGTGGTGTTGTTGGTGCTACTGGTGTGCCTGGTGCTGCTGGTGTTGGGGCTGATCATGGTCAGATTCTGAGGACCAAGGTGAGAGAGTATAAAGGGCTCCCATGTTGATGGAATAGATGGCAGGCAAAGTAGAGATTGCAGAAGCATTCTGTCAATGGTGAGAGAGTTCTTCCAATGAGGTGATACTGGATGGAGAGTGGAGTGGAAAGCCTGCAGAATATGTGCTTGAAATGGACACAGCTAGTGGCTGAGGAAAGTGATGATCTGTCAGGTGGGAGCTTTTACTGTACATTTGAAGCTGTCAAGTAATTAGCTGGAGCAATGGCCACTGAACTCCTGCCTCAGGTTGACAGCCGTGGTCCCCGAACATCGTGGTTCCTGTGGCCATGAAGTTAAAGTGAAAATGTAAGTTGAAAAAGCCTGTTAATGATCTGTCAACTAGATGCTAATGAGTTTAATTGGGTCGCCCATCCCTGCCTGTCAGATCTGCTCAGCGCTGAGACCCGACATTGTAAAGGCGCATTTGTGGCGGGTTGACAGCAGGGTCCCGACCCGCCATCAAAAAATCAAATTTCCCTCCCGACATGCCACCGATCCCGCCCGCTGACCTCCCTGGAAAATTCCGGCCATTGTTTCTACTTGTGGGGGAGTTCAAAACTAGAGGTCAAAAATATAAGCTAGCCATTAATAAATCCAATATGGAATTCAGGAGAAACCTCTTTATCCAGAGAGTGGTGAGAATGTGGAACTCGCTGCCACAAGAAGTAGTTGAGGTGAATAGCACAGATGCATTTAAGGGGAAGCTAGATAAGCATATGAGGGAGAAAGGAATAGAGGGTTATGCTGATAGGGTTAGATGAAGAGGGATGGGAGGAGGCTCGTGTGGAGCATAAACACCAGCATGGACCAGTTGGGCCGAATGGCCTGTTTCTGTGCTGTAGACTCGATGATGCAACTCGATAATGTAATAGATCAATGAAAGGCTATTCATAGAAAAAGTAACTTAATTAGAATATCTAACACAATGCCAGAAGGCAATGCAGCAAACACCACAAAAAAATGAATCTATGTGAAAGTGGATTAATGAATAGCCAGAGTAGGAGAAAGCTAGTTAAAAATATAAATAGAAAGGAAGTTTTAAAAAAAAATGTCCTCGATAGTTGACCGCTAGGATGAAATGTGATGCTGATTTTCACATTAATGATGAGGTCATTTCCGTATATAAAAGTTATTTTGGAAAAAATCAAGTGTAGCTTATCAAGAAGCAAATAATGTACATACCAGTCTTCTGTATTGCTTTACTTAGCTATCCTGGGTTATGAATCTGGATTGCGTAACCATTAGTTGCCAAAGAGTGATCATGCTTTGTGGGCAAGTATGAAAGATGTTTAAAATGGGAGGAAGGGATATACCGAGCAATTACAGGCCAGTTAGTTTAACCTCCGTGGTGGGCAAATTACTGGAATCAATTCTGAGGGACAGTATAAACCTTCATTTAGAAAGGCACAGATTAATCAAGGACAGTCAACAAGGTTTTGTTAAGGGAAGGTTGTGTCTGACAAATTTAATTGAATTCTTTGAGGAGGTAACAAGGAGGGTCGATGAGGGCAGTGTGTTTGATGTAGTCTACATGGACTTTAGCAAGGCTTTTGACAAGATCCCACATGACAGGCTGATCAAAAAAGTAAAAGCCCCTGGGATCCAAGGGAGAGTGGCAAATTGAATCCAAAACTGGCTCAGTGGCAGGAAACAAAGGGTAATGGTTGAGGGGAGTTTTTGCGACTGGAAGGCTGTTTCCAGTGGGGTTCCACAGGGCTCAGTACTCGCTCCCTCACTTTTTGTAGTATATATTAATGATTTAGACTTAAATGTAGGGGGCATGATAAAGAAATTTGCAGATGATACAAAAATCAGCCGTGTAGTTGACCGTGAGGAGGAAAGCTTTAGACTGCAGGAAGATATAGATGAACTGGTCAGTTGGGCAGAATAGTGGCAAATGGAATTCAATCCGGAAAAGTGTGAGGTAATGCATTTGGGGAGGGGCAACAAGGCAAGGGAATACACAATTAATGGGAGGATACTGAGAGGTGTGGAGGAACAGAGGGACCTTGGAGTGTATATCCACAGATCCTTAAAGGTAGCAGGTTAGGTCGATAAAGTAGTTAAAAAGGCATACGGAATGCTTTCCTTTATTAGCTGAGGCATAGAATATAAGAGCAGGGAAGTTATGCTAGACATGTATACAACACTGGTGAAGCCACAGCTTGAGTACTGTATGCAGTTCTGGTCACCACATTACAGGAAGGATGTAATTGCACTGGAGAGGGTGCAGAGGAGATTTAAGAGGATGTCGCCAGGACTGGAAAACTTTAGCTATGAGGAAAGATTGGATAGGCTGGGGTTATTTTCCTTGGAACAGAGGAGGCTGAGGGGAGACTTAATTGAGATGTATAAAATTATGAGGGGCCTAGGTAGAGTGGATAGGAAGGACCTATTTCCCTCAGCAGAGAGGTCAAGAACCAGGGGGCATAAATTTAAAGTAATTGGTAGAAGGATTAGAGGGGAGATGAGGAAAAGAATTTTCACCCAGAGGGCGGTGGGGGTCTGGCTCTCACTGCCTGTGAGGGTGGTAGAGGCAGAAACCCTCATCACATTTAAAAAGTACTTGGATGTGCACTTTAAGAGCCGTAACCTACAGGGCTACGGACCTACTGCTGGAAAGTGGGATTAAGCTGGGTCGCTCTTTTCCGACCGGCACGGACACGATGGGCCGAATGGTCCCCTTCTGCGTCGTACTTTTTCTATGATTGGCCCAAAATTCGCTGCAATGGCGATATTGATGATGAGCGCCATAAGTTAAACTGTTGTGCTCCTTGATCCTCCAGTGGCGAATTTATGACACAATTTGCTCGAAAAATAATTAGAATATGCTGCAGTGAGCACAGCACTGGATTGGATGCATTTTGACCAATGGCCAAAGTAATAATGAATTGCACTGTGATGCAAAGTGTTTAAATTAGATGTCTGAAGGTTGAACTGATGGGCAGAAATGGGCACAAATTCATATTATAGAGAGCTGATTCACCTTAAGGACTCAGCAAACAGTCTGTGTAAATAGCACACTATAGCAAACAGTCTACAGAGACTATTTAAAAATAGTCTCTACAAACTACATGACTGAAACTACAGCAAAGTCTCTTGATAAAAACAAGGTGATTTCTCCAGCAAAATGCAGTGAGTGGAGGATAATTAAATACTACAAATTATGTGAGTAAAATCAATCCCAGTCACTTACAGCAGTGTGGACTCCTGGTGTGATTGACGGGGGAATTACCCAATTATCTCCATTCTAGGCAGGAATAGTGGTGTCACTATATGCAGCCTAATTTCTGTTACTTTGCATTTTGCACCAGTGACCTTAGACACTGTCCGAACTGCACCACTGAATAATAAAAGGACACCGAATGAGGGGAACCCAATTGTTTCTTAATTTAAACAGTAAACTACGATTCCTGTAATTGCACCAAATATACTGAGTCCACCAGCGCCATTTTGCAATGGTCTATGTGGCTGTGGTGATCACAGTACTGTTAATTCAGTAAACTTGATCGCACCATTGATTCTAATAGGGGCGGAGCTATGATAATTAGCTGTGGCGGCACAGCGCAGCCAGTTTCGGAGCTGAGATTGACAGACCGGAACTTCGGACTCCCGAAGTTGCAGCCAGTTTCAAAGGCGGTATGACGGCGTACTCTGAGAGTACACTGTCATAACAACCTGAAATTCAGGGCCACACTGATTTTTTTTTTCTCCTTGTGCTAAAAAATTCAAAAGGTAAAAATGTTGATAATCATGATACGTCAACAGAAAGAGGCCTTTTCATGTGTACACAAAAACGTTAATGCTTAGAGAGAAAATAAAAGGGTTAGCTGTATTCTGCTGTATTATAATTATTAAAATATTGTAATTAAAAAGAAAAGTATTATTTTACTGTCAAAGAAAAGAATCCTGAAATAGTTAATGGTAACATTCAAATAGACATCTACAGATGCACTAAGCATGTGTTTTGCCACTGGCTGTGACATTTTCCAGTTAGAATAACCTTTTCCTCCATGCAGACATTAGGCTGGATACTGCCAAAAGATTTAATCTGAGGTATGCCTTTGTTCACGTTTTAAAATGTGTCATTTTGTGTCCAAAATAATGTAATCCTCACAGAAGGAAGCAATGTACAAAAATAGCAGATAATTTGCAATGGTTTTGTTAAAGTGGGAATACAGTATGGACTTCACTGTAATTATGCATTATCTTCTCCCACAAAGCTACTGATGTACTCATTTTTATCCTCTTCCCTTGTCTTTCTGACTCCATCATGAGTTCTGCCAGTGGGGAGTGGACTACCCAATGGCTGATGCCAATGCTCCCTGTACTTGCTGATAGGAAATTAGCTTTGTGGGATAGGAATAATTTAAGGAATGGCATTTTTTAAATAAGGATACAAGCAATGTTACGATTTAATCAGGTATTGTTTGGTAAGAATATATTTTTAAAGAATCACCCAGTGTAATGTTGGCACAATATGTTGGGGCACCAAAGGTTCACTATGGTAGGAACTCTTTAAATTTCCTCACATGCTGAGTTTCTGACCTCAGCTGCTTTGCTGCAGGCAGGTGCAACAACATGGAGGCCAGATGTTTTCCCAGGTGGAAGGGAAACTCTTAGGGAGAGTCATCACTATACGGCATTTTGCAAATCCTAGCAACTGACACAGCAGCTTTGGTAGAACCCTGGGAGCAGGTTTGCCATGCAACTGGTACAGTATCAAGAGAAACCTATGGCATTTCTATGGGATTTCTTGGCATTCTATTGGATCTATGCAGGCAAGAGACCGTGGACAACCATGTTAGTGCACTGATCTGGTGTATTTTTATTAAAAGAATATTCCTTCCACAGTGGACTAAGAAATATCAGAAGGCTACAAAAAAAGACATTTACAACAGATGAAGGACGAGAACAGATTAAGGACAGCTGTGAGAAGGAAAGACTGAGACTGAGAAACAAAGATCTGGATTAAGAAGAATTTAATGAAGAATGCAAATAAATGAGTAAGCAAATGAAAAAAGAGCCCAAGAGACAGTAGGACCAACTCTCTACTCTCACTTTGGAGCAGTCCTCATAGGGAGCCCGTTATACGCATACAGCCCATGATTCTGCATCCACTAAAATAATGAAGTGGAAATCAGGGGCTGTGTGGACTGCGATGCACTCCCCATGAGCGCGGGTCCCTGCTGCGAGTATGACGTAAGACCTTGTGAGAACAGAGAAAGGAGGGATTGAGAAGCAGACACTACATGTGACAGCAGAAAGAAGCAGCACTGATAACATTAAGTTAGGGAGAGAGAGAAACTTCGAAAGGTGGAAACATCTGTGGTCAATGTACAAAGTTCTTGGTGAGAGAAAATTATGCAAACAAATAAAATAAGAAAACCATGGGAATAAGCCACTAATGATAATCCTCTCACGTGACACAAAGATTAGATAATTGACATTTTTACTGCAACATCTTTAATATTAAAATTGCAGCTTTCCTTTATCTTGTTTACATTTTATTAAGACAAAGTGAGATGACTTTCCCCAAATGGGAATTCATTTTTTGTTGATTTACCAACATAACTTTTAAAGTGTGTTGGGAACCACACAGTTTTATCAGTAGAAAGACAGAAAGAGGCAATTTCCCAAAGGATAGTTAAATAAGCAAAGAAATCTAAGTCACAGGGTGATGTAGGTTACTATTTTTAATTCTTGGGGAGAAGTTTGCATCTGGCACTCTGGATAAAACCGAATGCAGCAAATATTTCAAAGCTGCCCTCACTACTTGTCTTCTAAGGAACTGCTGCTGCAATCTGACATCTCCCCAGTCTCGGCATACTGCACAATGAACAAAGGCAGAGCTGGGAGGGGAAAAAAGACTTTGAATTAAAATAAAAGAGTAGCAAAAATTTAATGTAAAAGCCAAGGAAGCAGAGTTATAAAGATAGAAGGTAATAATATTATGATATGTCAAGGTTGGAATTAATTTCAAAACAACTGAAAAAAAATAACCATGAAGAGTAAGATGAGAAAGTAACAGGCAGTGGTACTAAACTCGGAAGAGAAGGAAATGATGTGAGAAAAAAACTCTCTGACGAAGACAAGCAACGAAAATAAAATGATCGAGGGAACATTATCAGGGCTGTGAATTTATGGATGGCGAGTAAAAGCTTTGCTTTAAACACTTTAATTGATGTTTGTTATTCTCTACTTTTTTTGTAAGTACCCTTTAGTTTCATTTTAGCCCAAATCTGATTACAATTATTACAGATATTACAATATTTGTAGTACATTTTCATCTTTATCACTCCGTGCAGTGTTTTACATGCTGTGAGTGTATATTGGTGCACAGACCTTGGTGCTGGGGGCATGAAGGACAATGATTCACTTCTATTTATTTTGTATTATTACAGGATTGCCTGAATTCTAAATTTTTATATTTTTTGGCGATTTTTTTTTTACTCTTGCTTATCAAGGTGAACTGAAAATGGAATCATTTTCCACTTTTGAGAACAAGTGACAGGCACTTCCAGGTCATGGTTAGTTACAGAGTAAAATCCATTAAAGTCTATCCCAATTATATGTCAGAACCCCAGCCTCAGAAGAGCACACCCATACTCAAAGTGTGATTTTTTTTTTTTTCATTTCCCACACCAGCCATCCTTATAGCCTCTTTCAGGGAGATTGCCAATCTAGTGCCAATTGTTGGCAGTTTTGTGCTACGGACCTATGCTCACCTAATTAACAATTAGGTTTGAGCCTTTTTGAGCTTATTTTGCTTTGGCAGAGAGAGGAGACCCCAATGTCAAATATAAAAGCCAGCATTTTAACGCACTCTAGCACCAAGTTCCCTGCATGTATAAACTTTTAATTAAGGTTTGTCAGATATTAAAATATGAAACTCGTCTTAATTGTCAAGGTAAAATGGTAAAGAAACAACAATAACAACAACTTAAATTTATATAGCGCCTTTAATGTGGTAAAAATATCCCATGAGCGTTAGCAGACAAAAATTGACACTGAGCCAATGAAGGAGACATTAGGACGGGTGACCAAAAGTGTGGTCAAAGCGGTAGATGTTAATGAGATCACTTGGGTCCCCCGTCGCTGCCTGTCAGGTCTGCTCAGCACTGACAGACCCGACATTCGGAAAGGCGGGTTGACAGTGGGGTCCCGACCCGCTGTCAAAAAAACCCACTTTCCTGCCCGCTGACCCCCTGGAAAATTCTGGCCAATGGCTTTGGTCTTCCCAATGTTTAATTGGAAGAACTTGCAGCTCATCCAAGACCAGCAGTCTGACAACACTGAGGCAGAGGATTGGTCGAGAGAGGTGCTGGTGAGGTAGAGCTGGGTGTCATCAGCGTACATGTGGAACCTGACGTGTCTTTGGATGAAACAAATGATCATTGAAGCCCATGCTTTAACAATTGATATAAATCTGTGTCTCTAAAGCTTTTGTGTATTTTTTTTTAAAGCAGCTCAGAGTGACACAGCACATTAATGCCCCAGCATAATGTGCCAGAGGATGGTAAGTTTGGGCTGTGATTCTGCACGCACTGAATTGGCTATCTTAGTTGTACAAACTTGGGGAAATGCCAAGCTGAGGCCAGGTGATATCCCACAGGAAGGGAAGAAAAACAGAAGTCAATGCTTGCCCAGCCTCACTGGCTTCCTAGCAGTTGAGTTCAGTGTGCCATTGATAGAGGCCTGAGGAACAGTCTGTCCAACTGCCCAGTTGGATAGAGACAGTGGGTGCGGCAGAATAATTCAGGAAAGGACAATGGGGCAAAATACCTCAGAAAACGGGGAAAGAAAGACAGCCAGAAAACTGCTTAATCCTAGTATCAGAAATAATAACTCCTGGAAATTGGACTTTCACACAAATAATTGGCTGGAAACAGTTACCAAGGAATGGCTAATGTAAAGTTCTTTGATTTAAAAAAAAATATATAATGCTGAATGACTATGTAGCACAAACACCGCAAATGCTACATTTGTATAACTATTTCTAGTTCAACAGTAAAATAGTGGAAATGAAAACATTTCAGAATTTGTAGAAATGATGCTGCCAAAGTCAAACCATTAGAAACGGAAGATTTCATTATCTTTTTGAAAAAGACTCACATAGTTGCAAATGAATAGAAGCGATTGATTTTTCTTACAATGGGGCTCACAAAAAAAGCTCCAATTTTTCATAAAATACAGTGACTGTCATTGGAAATCTGACAGTTCCACAATGGTTGCCCACTGAGTTTAATTTCCAGATTTATTCACCTTTATCAAAACATAAATTCCACATCCCAAACACAACAGGAACCTCATTTAGGATACAGTTAGGTTGCATCCTCCTTCAGTTTGTAAACAGTAAAATCTTTTAATTTAAAATTGTTAGACTACAACACAAAATAGATGTTTACTTCACAGCATCTTCATTTAATGCTGCCTTTATACCGTGCCCGCTGGTAGCAATACCAACATCAGGATAAATTTTTACTTTGAAGAGAAAGTGGGCTTGCGAGCGGGTGGGCAGTTAAAAGCTCTGAAATTGACCGCGCCGGGAAGCTGGCTTCAACCCACTGCCTTCCGCCTTTAACTCGGGCGTGTTAATCAGCGTGCCAGAGACCAGCTCAGGAGAGGTGGGTGAGCGAATTAAAGTCGTTGAGAGCACGTTAACAGGCTATTAACAGCCTTTTTAACCTGATGTTGGAGCTTTTACTGGCTGTCCACAGAATTCACGGGCTTGCTGAACCTCGCCAATGAAAGCAAGGCGAGAGCACAGTTGAACAATTGACAGTAAAAAAAAAACACAAATCCTCACACCTCACACCTGCTTCCTTGCTGACACCATTTGTGCTGATAGTTTGCTTTCAGGAGTTTACAGGTGATTTCTACAACCTCGGAAGCCACTCTCACTACATTGGAAGTCACTCTCATTACGTTGGAGGATTGTGCCTCTGATCTCCACTTTACCTGGCATCTATCAGATCAGCATGGGTGCCGCTTATGCTGTTTCACATTGGACTTCAGATTCGGACCAAGATGAGCCCCAGCAGCAACAACACCAGCAGGAGCAGCAGCAGCCTTCTCGCCAACCTGCTGCTTCACATGAGAGAGGGGATGAGCACAGGGTGTACCTCGCAGGAGGTGATACCCCCAACACAGGGTATACAGGCAGAGGATGAGCTTCCTGGACATGACTGAACAGCAGTGCCTCAGGAGGCTCAGGGTATCACTTCAAGTCATGGCAGACATTTGTAGCCTGCTGGAAGAAAACTGCTGCCAAGTGGACCTGGTGGACACACGTTACCAGTGATTGTCAAAGACACCACCACCCTCAACTTCTTCACCTCCGGCTCCTTCCAAGGATCTTCAGGAGACATTTACAGGATCTCGCAGTCGGCCGCCCACAAATGCATCACCCAAATGACCAATGCCATGTTTAACAAGTCAGGCATTTATGTACACTTTGCCACTGATGAAGCCGGTCAGACTGAGTGTGCGCTCAGCTTTGCGGTTCTGGGTGGCTTCACACAGGTGCAGAGCATCATTGACTGCACACGTGCCCATCAAGGCAACCTCCAGATTATCCAGGAGTGCTCGTGAACCATAAGGGCTTCCACTCCATCAATGTGCGGTTCGTCTGCAACCATCATGCATGTGTGTGCCAGATTCCCAGGGAGCTATCATGACTCATTCATCCTGCGCCCATCCACCTCCCTCAGCTCTTCGCACCTCTGACCAGACTTACCAGCTGGCTGCTTGGAGACAAGGGCTATCCACTGAAGATGTGGCTGATGACACCCTTGAGGAGGCCAAGTAATGAGGCTGAAGGGCGCTACAATCAAAGCCAGATGACAACGTGATGTGTAATAGAACAAGCAATCAGGATGCTGAAGATGCGCTTCAGATGCCTGGACAGATCTGGAGGAGCTCTTCAATACGCACCAACCAGGGTCTCCAGAATTATTGTCATATGCTGCGCTCTGCACAACATAGCACAGCAGCGAGGATTGGAGCTGCAGGAGGAGCAAGGCGCAGAGTGCACAGCCTCTTCGGAGGAGGAGGAGGAGGAGGAAGAGAAGCAGGAGGAACATGAGGAGGAGGAAGAGGTGCATATTGCTGCCTGGGAGGTCCAGGAAAACCTCATTATGGCACAATTTAGTTAAGTTGCACCAGTGCACCCATATGGCACGCGGATGCTGAGCTAACCTCCCCCCCACCAACACCACAAAGCAGTCCTAAAATGACCAAGCGATTCTTGTCACACACACCCATAGCTTGAGGTTAAGTAACGTCTTGCCATTCACTCCAAACTGACAAGGCCACTTTCCAGGTAGCAGGCAAAAATGGACAAGACGGGAAAGTGGTGCATAGAAATAAATTGATGTGCATCATAACTTCAACAGAAACTTAACCCTCGAACATTTTATAATCCATCCATGTGCATACCCTTGTGCATCTACAAATGTGTCTTTCTTCTTTTTCTACTACATCTACGGTGTGCAACCCCTGTGGCTTCAGCAGAGGTAGAGGCAGGCTGCTCACTTCCCTGCTCTAACTGCTTAGACAATTTTTGCGGCGGTCCTCTGGGTTTTGGAGCCTGTGAGGGCCTCGCCAAAGACTGCTCCTCCTGCCCTGTGCAGGGGCAGACTCAGCCACTGGGATCTGAGACAGCATGTGGTGCTCTGACAGAGGGGGAGGCAACGGGGGAGAGGTGATAGCGCTTTGAGCAGAGCCCCCACTTCCATGTCCCCTCTCACCATCATCCCTCTCATGGGCCACCCGCACTTCCCGGCTAGCAAGGAGCTGGCGAGCACTTTGCTGCACATCAGTGGGGCGATTAAGGGCCAACTCTAGGTTGGTATCCCTCCTGGATATGACTGCAATCAGAGTCTGCAAGCTGTTGCTCACAGCAAGCATGCATTTGTTCGACTGGCGCATTTGCTGCCCCATTGCAGGTGGCCACCCTTTCCATGAACGAACACACCATCGCCTGCGACATCGTGCTGCTCATATTGGAGATGGACTCCTCCATTCTCCCTACAATCGAGCACATCGCGGCTGGAAAACATAGAAACATAGAAGATAGCAGCAGGATCATCCAAATTCAGAACCCTGTCCCTGCTTTCTCCCCATAGCCCTTGATCCCTTTAGCCTTAAGAAATATATCCAACTCCTTCTTGAATATATTTAATGAATTGGCCTCTACTGCCTTCTGTGGTAGAGAATTCCACAGGTTCACCACTCTCTGGGTGAAGAAATTCCTCTTCATTTCTGTCCTAAATGGCTTACCCCTTATCCTTAGACTGTGACCCCTGGTTCTGGACTCCCCGACCATCGGGAACATCCTTCCTGCATCTAGTCTGTCCAGTCCTGTCAGAATTTTATAAGTTTCAATGAGATCCCCTCTCATTCTTCTAAACTCCAGCGAGTATAAGCCCAATCGACCCAATCTCTCCTCATACGTCATTCCTGCCATCCCAGGTATCAGTCTGGTGAATCTTCGCTGAACTCCTTCCATGGAAAGAACCTCCTTCCTCAGATAAGGTGCCAGAAAAGCTGCCAGAGCCTCCCGCATTTTTTGTTGTTCCTCAAGAATCATCCTCTTTGTCGATGGCCCCCGAGGTTCAGCATCTGCGACCAGCTGAGCAGAGCTTGGAGCGCCTGCGCCCTTCGACGAGGACTCGCCACTGCTGTCCCTGTCTCCACCATCTGCTCTTGCTCAAATGTGATCTGTGAGACACCAGGTGACAACACTACTCTATGTCTCGCAGGACCCACCGATGTGTGCGGAGCTGCACTGGTGCTGGGTGTGCATGGGTTGTGTGACGGTGCACCCTCAGAGAGTGGAGCATCCTCTGAGGAGTCTGGCTGGACAGTGGGGGGTGGTGGTGGGGTCACTTGATGGGCCTGTGGGAGAGTAAAGACATGAATTAGAACTGTTATGATAAGAATGTTGTAAGCTACCATGATGCACTTGATCATATTTCACTGGCTGCTGACATCAGTCACCATGAGTGACTGCTGTATGCCATGTGGCTGTATGAGATTTAATTCTGTCACCAGGTTGCTGGGAGGTCCCCTTCTCTCCATCTCCCACTGCCAGCAGCTCCGCAACTCCGCAACTCTGCTGATCTCCAGCGCCTCCTCCTATGCTGCAGTCAGTGGTGTTGTTACTGGAGGGTCACCTCTGGTTCTCTGCTTCTCCCGGGTGTTCTGTGCTCTCTTCTCCTGCAAAGAGGGAAACAAGAGACCTTTGAGTGAGAGTCATGGAATGAGTGTAAGGGATGAATGGGCTACATCTGCAGAGGGTGCCTATGAGGGAGAGGCCAGGAAGTCTCCTTCTATGGTGTTAATTTCTATTATTCTATGATTGCATTAAGATGAGGGTGAGAGTCAGTGGTGGATAGTCATATGGGGATCTGAGTAGGTGCATAAACAGAGAGGGATGTGTGCACCTGCAAGGTAGGTTGGTGTGAGGAGTGATGTGCAGGAGTAGGCTTGGGAAGGCAGAGTGAGGGGGTTGGGTGACACGCACATCAGGATGTAGGGCAATGTGGCATTGTACTCACCTTTCCTGACCTCATGAGGTCATTAAATCTCTTCCTGCACTGGATCCATGACCTGGCTATCACCCTCCTGCTGCTCACTTCTTCAGAGATCTTCAGCCATGCCTTCTTGGTCTCGGCAGCTGGCCTCTTCCTCCCGTCAGCAGGGAAGAGGACCTCCCTGCGGCCCTGACTCCTTGGAGCAGGAGTTCCAGGGAGGCATCACTGAATCTCGGGGCAGCTTTTTGGCGCTGAGCCTGCATTTTTGATTATCAAGCAATACAAATTTATTTACCAACAAGCAACTTACTATTTTCACAATCCACTCTCTTCCCCAACAACCTCTCTTGCACCTCCACCAACCTTCAACCGTCATCTCTTTATTTTTTTACTGTGATGGATGAATGTAATGGATTTACCATGTAATGGATTTACTATGTAATTGATGAGTTGTACAGGTATTATTGGTTTTGAATAAAAAAATATTTCAACCGTCATCTCTACATTGCTCCTTTAAATAGCTCAGCTGAAGTTGAGTCATCATGACGTCATCGGACCCATTACAGTGAATTGGTCGGGAAACCCGGAAGTCTGATTCAATTGCTGTGGCTTCGTTAAAAGGCCACTGCAAGATGCGCTGCTCCAACGTCCGGGTTCCCGACGCGATCCATGACCCCCCAGCACACATCCAGATGGCAAAGTAAAAATTCAGCCCATTGTGTCTGCAGTGACATGAGCAGCGGGCCACGGTCACACTGCCTTTCACATGGGAGCAGCCAAGGCTCTGTGCATGCAAACTGAAATATGTGCACAAACCACTGCTTCTTGGACTGTGACTCAGGTCAGCTTCTTCCAAGTGACAAGAGCTGATAGGACAGTCAGCGGCTCGGCTGCCATATTTTAATTTTACTTCATAACATTGTTGTTCTTACTGCAATTCTTCAGAAGCATTGAGTTGCTGGGACCGATTTCTGTCTTCTGCAATAAGTCAATTCTAAATAGTCAACTTGTGCTCACCCTGCCAGATTGGGAGTACCACTCCAATTTCATGGGTAATTGCATTTGCATAGATATTCACAGATCGAAGTGCAGGCTTGGGTGGTTATAGGGAGTGCACTAGTGGTAGGAGTCAAAGTGTGTGCGAGTGAGATGGTAAAAGGTTTTAGACCATTAAGCCTTAGAAAGGTTGAAAAGGCATTTCAACCCATTAGCAGCTTTTACCAATCCCGATGTTGCAGTGCCAAGCAAAGCATTAAGGGGAAAGGAAACCCTAGGTGTAAGCATGGGTCTGCAGGTAAATAATGGAGCAGTCCAGCATCGACCCCCCGCCCCCTCCACACACCCCTGCCCCCCGCCCCACTTCCCACCCACAGTTGATGGCTGCTGAAGTTGAGTTACGTGAGATGACTACAGAGCAGAGCTGCCCTCTGTGTCACTTGATGGCACCATCCCCAGGGGGCTGAATTGCCGCATATCTGGAAGGAGGTGGAAGGAGGTTTGATGCTGCAGTTGCTATTCTCGGAGGTACTATTCTCTCTTCTTAGGCAGTCCCTCGGAACCGAGGATGACTTGCTTCCACATTAAAAATGAGTTCTCAGGTGACTGATGAGTCTAATGCGGGACCTACAGTCTCTGTCACAAGTGGGGCAGACGGTGGTTGAAGGAGCAGGTGGGTGGGGTGCTTGGGTTGACGTGCGCTCCTTGCGCTGCCTGCGCTTGGCTTCCGCTTGCTCCCGGCAAAGAGACTCGAGGTGTTCGGTATTACTGACTATGTAAGCCCTATTGTGCATGTTAGTACCAGGTGTCCTTACTGCTGATGGCACTGCTCTAACCTTGGCTAAGTGCTGGCGCATACCCTGTGAAGACCGTTCCCCAGTTGTCAAGTATGTGCAGTAAGGTCTGCAAATGTGGTTGGTAACATCTGGGTGGGTGCAGCTGATCAGATTTTGCTGGTAGATATTCACCTGTCATGTTTTTAGTCAGTACAATGTGAAGCATGAAATACTGTTCTTCTGATGAACCATCCAGCATAACGATTAGTCAGGCCTTCCCATACATTTGTGCTGTCACAACCTACCTTGAGAGTTGGAGTTTTGGTGTGCACTAATCATCTACCAAAGTGAGGTGTGTTGGCACATTTACCTCATTCCGCAGATGCGGGTATGTGGGCACCAGCAGGTGTACACCGAGCACCTATCCTGTAGCAGGGCCTGTATAGGCTTCCTTCATTGATCCGCTTCTTCTTCTTCTTCCAAACACTTCAGATGGGGCACTGCCATCGGGAAATCCATTGGTCGCAGAAATGCTGCTGGGGCCAAACAATTGATACCAAGACTGATGGGAATTTGAGTGCCAGCAGGAAGAAAACAGAAAATAAAAAAATAGAAAAATGGGCCAGAAGTATCAATACTAATTACCTCATCCACCCCAGAATTGCTGCACATTGAGATTTCTTTCAGGTGTATCACTAGGGTTGTGATGTCTTCTTTGAAATAAGTAACCCAAGTTTGGAGTATTCTCAGAGCCTCAGGGAGAGAGGAGTGTTGATGAGCCATTTATGCAAATCCAATTTGTTGTATTTCAATGAGGTGCCCATGGATTAAATATCTTCAAAACATATATTCATATGTTTATGATGAGAGCTATGGTATGCGAGCCATCCAGTGAACTTCAGTCTGTTTGAGGAGGCACCTGGTTTTGTAGTGAACCGCTATGGAAGAGGGTGGACAGAGAACTCCTTAGAATGTGGTATTCGAAGTACAGCCAGTGAAATGGTAAACGTTTCTCAGGTTACACTGGCTTTGGGGGTACCAATAAAATCTTGTTCTGAATTTTATTGATGTGACCATCAGAATGGTCGGGACTGATGTTGTAAGGAGTCAAAGTGTATTCTGCTGTGGGAAAACACTTCACTGCTGATGTACTATTACTTTATAGAAACTGCTAATTGGGTACAGTATACCAACATCCCTTCTAGGGAGTGTTCAGGAAGCGATAGTTGCTTTATGTTGTCCTATTAAACTGTTTCAAAAGCCTGCTTTGAGGTTTAATTTCTATAGCTGTGTTTAATTAGAATGATTGTATCCCAGTGTTGTTGATTCAGAGTTGTGCTTACATCAGGCATAAACATTGATCTACATTTTATTACTTTCCAATACATAGCAAAGTATCATCTGGTCCATGCTGAAGTGAGGAAGGTTAGAGTTGACATACAGGAGGAGTTAAAATTGTGCTACGTGATACTAGTAATGAATGTGATGGATTATTTTAAATGGCTTAACGCCTTTGATAAAATAGCAGAGAAGTTTTATACAATTTGTTAACGCATTCATTGCTAATATCAAACAGACAGATGTCAACCTGAGAATGAACTTTCATGACAGATGTTCAGTTTTGAAATATTTGGGTAAGAAGTTACTTATTTGTAATTTTTATTGGTATTTTAATTTCCCTATGTATAACACAGTTACGTCAGTGACATCCCATAATCCAAAATTCACAATATAATGACTGAACATATGTAAGAGCCCACTCTCATAACAAAGATCCATCTTACTTATGGTATACCTTGTCTTCCCCTCCTCCCTTTTTGTACCTAGGATTCCAAAATCCTCTCCCACCTTCTGTCTATCCCTCCCAACCCCAGCTCTTCATAAACAACATTTTTTAATCTTCTTTGGTTGCGTGTGTGGCTGCCTCATAAATGATGATTTTTATTAGTATAAAAGTAGTTTATCCAGATGAGAAAGCAGCAGCAGGTAGTGCTGACCAATGTTCCCTCTATTTTCTTTAGACCCGCGTGGCCCCTTTAAAGGGCTGCGCGGGCCGTTCAGAATTCCGCACATGCACAGTTTCTCTATTTAAAAGTCAGCTCACCAGCGGTGCGGGACCTTCAGTGAACATTAGTGGTGACCTGAGCCTTCACTGGCAATGGTCTGAGGGCAGATGACTGGGTGTGAAAGAATCTACCAGAAAATGATATCGTGTGGTCTAATTTGGACCAGTGGTTTCTCCACCTTTAATTGTGACTGGTTTACAATATAAAAAGAAGATTTTGTTTCCTTTTTTGTAAGTGTGATATATATCAGTCAAAAATTCTAGTACATGTAGAATGCTTTGTTACAATTTGACATGTTTATTTAAAATTCCTGATATTACAAATCTGCAGATTGGAACAAATTAAACCATTCATATGTTACATTAAAAATTGGTATTGAGAATCGTTCACCTAATTATATTCAAGATTCTGTCTGCTCTTATAAATGTCAAAAAGAAGTCTATTTTTTTTAGAAAATGTGGTAAACTCAGACTGGTCACTGCTATTTCACACTATTTTTAGCAAAACAAGCAGTTGCCACCTCTGTGCTGTGGTCCTTCAGTCAGAAAGGTGTGAGGCTTGGTGCTGCATGTTCCCTGTCACTGCTGTCAACACTGCTCTCTGTGTCAGTGTGACAGCAGGAGTACTGAGCAGGTCACCTGCAAATGTTTGTTTTGCCCTCTGCTCCCAATTGTTCTGCCACCACCATATGCTTCAGAGAGTGGCTCAATTTGAAAGACAGTTGATGATAAAATTTGAGCCTTGTTTTTTGAGTGGGAGTCTGATTCTCTATTATGAGAGTTACTTGACCACTATTTTCTTCCCATTTCTTCCCTCCACTTATGCTAGGTACCGTTCTATTGGCACTGACAGTCCACTGTTACCTTACTCATGTAGGCATTCCCGTCCCGTGGAGTGCACACCCTTTGCCATGTGGGATGTCCTGGACGCTTCGCGTAGCCTGGACGACCACACGTGCAGGAAGTGTCACCAGCTACGGCAGTTCGAGATCCGTGTTTCAGAGCTTGAGCGGCAGCTGGAGTCACTGCGGTGCATCCGCGAGGCTGAGAGTTACGTGGATAGCACGTTTCTGGAGGTGGTCACCCCGCAGCTTAAGAGTATGCAGGCAGAGAGGGAATGGGTGACCGCCGACAGAAGAGGACGACCAGGCAGGTAGTGCAGGAGTCCCCCGAGTGCATTGTGCTCTCCAACCAGTATTCTGTTCTGAGTACTGGTGGGGGCGATGATTCTGCTGGGGAGTACAGCCAGAGTCAAGTCCACAGCACTACAGGTGGCTCAGCTGCACAGGGGGGGGGGGGGGGGAGGAAAAGAGTGGAAGAGCAATAGTGGTAGGGGATTCAATAGTTAGGGGAGCAGGCAGGCGTTTCTGCGGCCGCAGACGTGACTCCAGGATGATATGTTGCCTCCCTGGTGCCAGGGTCAAGGATGTCACTGAGCGGCTGCAGGACACTCTGAGGGGGGAGGGTGAACAGCCAGAGGTCGTTGTCCATATCGGTACCAACGACATAGGCAGAGAGAGGGATGAGGTCCTGCAGGCAGAGATTAGGGAGCTAGGAGAGAGATTAAAAAGCAGGACCTCAAAGATAGTAATCTCTGGATTACTCCTGGTGCCACGTGCTAGACAGTATAGGAATAGGAGGATAGAACAGATGAATGCATGGCTGGCAAGATGGTGCAGGAGGGAGGGCTTTAGATTCCTGAGGCATTGGGACCGTTTCTGGGGAAGCTGGGACCTGTACAAGCCGGACGGGTTACACCTCAACAGAGCCAGGACCAATATTCTCGCGGGGAGGTTTGCTAGTGCTGTTGGGGAGAGTTTAAATTAGCTTGGCAGGGGGATGGACACCAGCATATAGAAGTAGAAAAGAGGAAGAAGGTGCATAAAAGAGTGAGTGTGTTGGATAGTACTAGAGAAGAAAGTAGTACTAGAGGTGGAAGTAGTACCACATTAGATAGGAGCAGAGTAAGAAAGACTACGAAAAATTCAAAAATGGGTTTAGAATGCATGTGCGTAAATGCACAAAGTTTGGTGAATAAGGTTGGTGAGCTACAAGCACAATTAGCCGTGTGGCAATATGATGTTGTGGCAATAATGGAAACATGGCTTAAAAACGGTGAGGACTGGTCACTTAATATTCAAGGGTACAAGGTGTTCAGAAAAGATAGGGAAGGAAAAAAGGGAGGTGGGGTGGCAATGCTGATTAAGGAAGACATTGTAGTGTTGGAAAGGGAGGATGTTCTTGAGGGAACAAGGACAGAATCTATTTGGTTAGAGTTGAGAAGCAAAAAGGGTATGATCATGCTATTGGGGGTATTCTATAGGCCTCCAAATAATGAGAGGGAGGGAGAGGAGCAAATCTGCAGGGAAATCACAGAGCTATGCAAGAGCTATAGAGTGGTGATATTGGGGGACTTTAATTACTCAAATATCGATTGGGATAATGCTAGGGTAAAGGGAAAGGAGGGGGAGGAATTTCTGAAATGTCTTCAGGAGAATTTCCTTGACCAGTATGTTCTTGGTCCAACTAGAAGGAAGGCATTGCTGGATCTGGTGCTGGGGAATGAGGTGGGCCAGGTCGACCAAGTGTCTGTGGGAGAACACTTGGGTACGAGTGATCATTGTATCATAAGATTTAGATTAGCAATGGAGAGGTGCAAGGAACAATCTAGAGTGAAACTTTTAAACTGGAATAGGGCTAACTTCAATGGGATGCGAAGGGATCTAGCCAGGGTAAAATGGAACCAAAGACTGACAGGAAAAACTGTAACGGAACAATGGGTGATCTTTAAGGAGGAGCTGTTCCAAGTACAGGCTAGGTACATTCCAACAAGAGGGCTCCTTGGATGGCGAGAGAGATAGAGAAGATGATGAAACAAAAAAAGAGGGTATATGATGCATGTCAGGTGAATTCTACAAGGGAGAACCAGAGCAAATGCAATAAGTTGAGAGGGGAAGTGAAGATGAAAATAAGATTAGCAAAGAGAGAATATGAGAGTAGAATGGCAGTTAACATAAAAGGGAACCCAAAAATCTTCTACCGGCATGTAAACAGTAAGCAGGTATTAAGAGGCGGGGTGGGGCCTATTAGCGACAAAGAAGGTGTTATATGCTTAGAGGCTAGAATACTCAATGAGTACTTTGTATCAGTGTTTACTAAGGAGGTGGATGCTGACAAAATATCAGTAGCAGTGGAAAAGGTAGAAGCAATGGAAGGGGTGAAAATTGATAGACAGGATGTACTAGAAAGGCTGGGTATGCTTAGAGTGGATAAGTCGCCTGGTCTAGATGGCTTGCATCCCAGATTGCTAAGGGAATTGGGGGAGAAGATAGCGGCAGGGCTTGCCATAATTTTCCAATCTTCCCTAGATGCGGGGGAGGTGCCTGAGGATTGGAAAGTGGCAAATGTGACATCATTGTTCAAGAAAGGGTGTAAGGACAATCCTAGTAACTACAAGCTGGTCAGTTTAACATCAGTGGTGGATAAAGTTTTAGAAACAATAATCAAGGAAAAAGTTAACGGGCACTTGGAGAGGTTTTAGCTAATTAAGGAGAGCCAACATGGATTTGTAAAAGGCAGATCATGTTTGAATAACCTAATTGAATTTTTTGATGAAGTAACAGGGAGCATCGATGAAGGAAATGCAATGGATGTTGTCTACTGGATTTTCGGAAGGCGTTTGACAAAGTACCACATAGAAGAGTGGTTAACAAAATTGAGGCTCACGGAATAGTTGGGGAAGTGGCAGCTTGGATAAAGAATTGCCTTAAGGACAGAAAACAGCGAGTTGTGGTAAATGGCTGTTTTTCAGACTGGAGGATGGTAGACAGTGGTGTTCCCCAAGGGTCAGAGCTGGGGCCACTGCTTTTTTTGATATATATAAATGACCTGGATATTGGAACACAAAGTAGAATTTCTAAATTTGCCAATGACACCAAACTTTGGGGTGTGGCAAACAGTGAGGATGATACCAATCGACAGCAACAGGACATAGAAAGTCTTGCAGAATGGGCAGACAAGTGGTAGATGGAATTTAATACAGAGAAGTGTGAGGTGTTGCATTTTGGCAGAAGGAACAGGGAGAGGCAATATACACTTAATGGCACAGTTTTAAAGAGTGTGCAGGGACAGAGGTACCTGGGAGTTAATGTGCATAGGTCCCTGAAAGTGGCAGGACATATTGAGAGAGTGGTTAACAAAGCATATGGGATCTTGGGTTTCATAAATAGAGGTATTGAGTACAAAAGTAGAGAAGTTATGCTGAACCTTTATAAAGCGCTCGTTAGGCCACAACTGGAGTATTGCGTCCAGTTCTGGTCACCACACTTTAGGAAGGATGTGAAGGCCCTTGAGAGGCTGCAGAGGAGATTTACCAGAATGGTTCCGGGGATGGGGGATCTTAGCTACAAGCACAGGTTGGAGAAGCTGGATTTGTTTTCATTAGAGCAAAGGAGGTTGAGGGGTGATTTGATAGAGGTGTACAAGATTATGACGGGTTTGGATAGGCTAGATGGGGAAAGGCTGTTCCCACTAGTTGATGGTACAAGGACTAGGGGGACACAGCCTTAAGGTTTTGGGCAAAAGATATAGGGGGGACGTGAGGAAAAACCTTTTTACACAGCGAGTGGTGATGACCTGGAACTCGCTGCCGATGGAAGTAGTGAAAGTGGAAACACTCAATGTTTTCAAGGGGAGACTGGATAGGCACTTGAGGGAAATAAACCTGCAGGGCTACAGGGATAGACCGGGGGAATGAGACTGACTGGATTGCTCTATAGAGAGCCGGCATGGACTTGATGGGCCGAATGGCCTCCTTCTGTGCCGTTTTGACTCTATGACTCTATGACTCTTCATGCATGAGCTTAGACAGTGAGTGTTGGCTACTTGACCATAGAGAACATGTATCAGAATCTAATCTTGCCCTCATACAGCATTCCCACACATGCATTCTTTAGTTGGATAGCGATAAAGAGCAGAGGTCAGTTGTAATGTTTTTTTCCAGCTACCTCAACTGATATAAGAGAACTTGGCACATACCATGGATTAGGCCTGCGACCTTTGATCTGTATGTCTCAGTATCACAGCAAATTGTGCATTTATTTGCTGAGTTTTTGGGGAACGCCGACACTGGCTTGTTTCCAAGAGGTGAACCAGAATTATTTTTTTTTAAGTGCAATGGAAATGAACTAGTGCTTACACAGAAATATGTTATGACTGAAAGCATTATCTACAAGGTGTATTTCACTATTGCTAATATATTCAACAATGAAAGATAATTGCTTTGAAGTTACTGTAATCAGGTAATATTCCATTAAAATAGCAAAGTCAAATTTCCACTTAGTTACATGATAAATGAATAGTTTATTTTCATTATAGAGTTTCCTCAATAAACCTTGGATAAATGTGTGACCTATGTGGTACCAAGTAATAAAGAAGAGAAGCCTCTTGACTCAATTCCTTGCCTGTGCCAAGTTAGCTGATCTCATGGTGGTGACTACGAAGACCACAATTGGCCTTAGTACCGCAGGCTAAGAAGAGAAAAAATCAGCGTAGATTTTCACTCTTGAACGCTTTCCCGTGACCCCTGTGAATGTCAGGAAAGGACAGTATCAGTTCTGGCTATGACGTTGTCCACAATTCCACACATCCCTCTCTTTCTGCTATTCTGCTTTAAATATTCACACATCCTCTGGGTCACAAAGATATCTTATATTTCTCTCATTTCTCTCATCGTTCCTCCTTTTGTTTTATGCTATAATCTCTACCTGTCATTCAGCAATTTCCTGTTCTCGACCTAATCACTTTACATAGCATTCTTTTCTGGTGTCATTTTTATCCCAATCCTTTTTGCTTTGCTCTGTTCTCCTTATAAGCTGTTCATCTGTAACATCTTTTGGTTTCCGAGGAGGGCCATAAGATCTCAATCATTAACCATTTCCTTTCTGCACAGATGCTGCCTGACCTGCTCAGCAAGAATCTGTCAAGAATGGAGGATAGAGGAGAAGAATTTTAAAAAGCTGTTACATCTCTAACTATTTCTAGTTCTAACGAAAGGTCATCGACCTGAAACATTAACTCCGTTTCTCTCTCCACAGATGCTGCCTGACCTGCTGAGTATTTCCAGCACTTTTTGTTTTTATTTCATAATTTAAAAAAGCTTCTGTATATTTAAGTTTGCAAGTAACTTCCACAGTATATTGCACAAAAATCCTTTTACTTTTATAAATTCAAATCATTACAGAATTTAGCCAGTTAAGGTGATAAGAAAAGGCTTATCGCTAACCTACATTGGCTCCCGGTCCAGCAACACCTCGAATATAAAATTCTCCTCCTTGTGTTCCTCCTGGCTCTAAGTTCTGGAATTCCCTCCCTAAAGCTTTCCGCTTTGCTACCTCTCTCTCCTCCTTTAAGATGCTCCTTAAAACCTACCCCTTTGACCAAGCTTTTGGCCACCTGTCCTAATATCTTCTTATGTGGCTTGGTGTCATGTTTTGCCTGGTAATGCTCCTGTGAAATGCTGTAGGACTTTTTATTATATTAATGGCGCTATGTAAATATAAGCAAGTTCTGTGTTGTTCGAACTATGAGGTTGCAAGATTACTCTGCAGAGTTCTACCTTCATGAGTAGTCCACGTTTTAGTGCATATACAATACATGACAGTGGTGCCAACATTTCTTGCAGTTTTAATCCATTTTAGAATACAGATGATCCTTAAGAGAATGTTTTATCAGGATTTTATGATGGACTTGCAAATCGGAAATCCTGATTTACTAAAACTCAGACGTAGGATTTCACTTCAGAGAGCGGGCAGACATAGAATAGCAATCTTTTACTTGCTATGCATGCAGTCCGTTTCAGGTCCGGAATGAAACCTAGAGAGGCAGAGAATGCAGAACATTCTTTAGATTTGCGAGCCTTTGAACCAGCGTGGAGAATGCAAGCACTTCCCGGCTGTGCTGGTCATTTATTGTAACTGAACTTGAATTGCTGCTTTTTCATTAAACTGTCAGTCAGTAACACTCAGTCAGCCAGCTCCAGACACATGACATTTCTTTTTGTGGCAAATGAGATTTCATGTTCTAAAGGTTCGGCTGTATATAGTGTAAGGGATGGTCAGAAGTAAGTAAATTACAGAGATATATTTGACCCCAGCATAAGGACACATATAAACCCACATTCAATAAAAGACTCCAGAGACAGCTACAATTCATTGCCTGGCTGCCCCTTATTTTATACCACATATATAAGGTATTTTTGTTTTCTTTGTCTCTTTTCAGGAAAACTGGCTGGTGGGTCCGAATGGTAGGTCTACACAGGTGAGTAATAATGAACAACGTGTATGTAGCATCTCAGGTGCAGGAGTGTAATGGATATCTGACGTGGAAAAGGCAGGGTTACAGGAAAGTAATCTGTCTTCAGACAGAGCGACAGACTTGTAATTTACAGAAATACCACTTTCAGAAAGACAAGAGATTAAGATTGAGATATTGGGCTGTATTTTTACTTTTGAGTTGGGTTGGGTGTGTGGGGACCGTGTAGCGGGTTGCTATCCCAAACTTCCCATCAGCGCGCTCTGCAGTGTGTGTTTAACTTAATTACATCAATTGACTTAGTCATGCAGGTTTCCCGGCCAATTAACTGGAGCGGGTCTGATGACGTCACAGATGACTCACTTTTAGATCACCTATTTAAAGGAGGCTTGCACACATCAGAGTTGAAGGTTGTTGGAGGTGGTTCTGAGGTTGTTGTGAGAGGTGGCTGTTGCTGTTATATAGTTCCAATAGTTTGACTGTGAAGGTTCAAGCATTTATAACTAAAGATGCAGGCTCAGCGCCAGAAGGCTGCGCCCAGGTTTTCTGATTCCTCCCTGGAAATCCTGCTCCAGGAAGTGAGAGCGCGGAAGGAGGTCCTATTCCCTGGTGATGGGAGGAAGAGGCCAGCCGCTGAAACAAAGAGAGCATGGCTGGAGATCGCCCACAAAGTGAGCAGCAGGGGTGTTGTGAGCCGCTCCTGGATCCAGTGTCGGAAGCGAATTAATGATCTCATGAGGTCAGGAAAGGTGAGTGCAATGCCACATTCAACTACATCCTGATGTGCATGTCACCCCAACCCCATCACTCGGCCTGCCCAAGCCTACTCCTGCACATCACTCCTCACACCAACCTACCTTGCAGGTGCACCCATCCCTCACTGTCTATGCACTTCCTCACATCCCCATCTGACTATCCACCACTGCCACTCACCCTCAGCCTAAGGCCATCATAGAAAGTAACACCACAGAAGGAAGCCATTTGGCAATTTCACACCACTTCCTCATAGTCACCCTCTAAAGATGTAGCCCATCCATCCCTTACTCTCATTCCATCACTCTCACTCAAAGTTCTCTTGTTTCCCTCCTTTCAGGAAAAGAGAGCACAGAACAACAGGGAGTGACAGAACCGGAGGTGGCCCTCCAATTTACAGTGCATTTACGCCAGCAGAGGAGGCGGCACTGGAAATAAGCGGAGTTGCAGAGCTGCTGGTGGTGAGAGACGGAGGGAGGGGGACCCAGAATTAAATATCATACAACCACATGGCAAACAACAGTCATTCATGGTGACTTGATATCAGCAGCCAGTGAAATATGATCATGTGCATAATGGTAACTTACAACATTCTTATCCTAACAGTTCTAATTCATGTCTTTACTCTCCCACAGGCCCATCAAGTGCACCCCCCCCCACACCCCCCACCATCCAGCCAGAGGAGAAAGATGACTCCTCAGAGGGAGCTCCACTCTCTGAGGGTGCAGCGTCACCAGACTCATGCGCACCCAGCACCAGCACAAATACGCACGTTGGTGGGTCCTGTGACAGATAGAGTAGTGTTGTCATCTAATGTTTCACACATCGCAAGTGAGTAAGACCAGATGGTTGAGACAGTGACAGCAGTGGAGAGTCCACGTCGGAGGGCGCAGGACGATCGAAGCTCTGCTCAGCTGGATGCAGATGCTGAGCCTCGAGGCCATCAACAAAGAGGATGATCTTGGAGGAGCAGCAAAAAATGCAGCAGGCTCTGACAGCTTTTCCAGCTGCGATGTGCGCGATTGTAAGGAAAATGGAGGAGTCCATCTCCAACATGAGCAGCACCATATCACAGGTGATGGCGACGATGTGCTCTTCCATCGAAAGGATGGCCACCTGCATGGAGGAGCAAATGCGCCAGTCAAACGAGAACATGCTTGCTGTGAGCAACAGCTTGCAGACTCTGATTGCAGTCATATCTAGGAGGGATACCAACCTAGAGTTGGCCCTTAATCGCCCCAATGATGTGCAGCAAAGTGCTCGCCAGTTCCTTGCTAGCCGGGAAGTGTGGGTGGCCCATGAGAGGGATGATGGTGTGAAGGGATAATTACAAGTCCTAGCCCTTCTCGGGCTACCCCAGATCAGGTGTATTCCCCAGACGTTCCCCTTCAACTAAAGTTAGAGATAGCCGAATCCTATAAGATGCATAATTGGGTCTAAAGGTCAGACTATCTCTCCCTAAAGGAAAGGAACGGCCTGAAGATGTTACCGTCCTCCGGATAGCACTTTTAACAAGTTTAACTAGACTGTAACCTTCCAGATATTATGAGGGTCCGGAAAACCCCCCAGAATTCTGCAACTCCTCACAGAAGAGTGTACAGAAATTGAGTTTGCGAGATTGATACAGAAATACTCTGTGAGACAATTAAAAAAATATATAGATTTATTAAAGAACCGACATGTAGTTAACAGCTTTTGATTTCAATCGCAACTTTAACAGTCCAAAATACAAATAGCTTACATTTCTTATCAGAGATCCTTACTCTCAAATCTTAACTTTGTTACATTTCCACACTTCTACTTATTTCTTAATCCAGAATATCCACCAAAATCAAATATCTTGATTACCCGAGACTCAAAGCGTTGTTGGCCTACAGAGTGGTTCTGAAGGTGAGAATCGCTTGCCTTTCCAGCGACTTCTGACTTTCTATCTGAAAAGCTCTATTTTTATACCTTTTTTTAGTGGTTTATCCTTTGAAGTTTTCTGCTGATGTAAGCTAATTATCTCTAGCCATTCTCTGTTGACTTAATTCAGCTGTTAGCTTTCAGAATTCTGTCTCTGTATAGGTGTTTCAAAAACTTATCATATAAAATAGTTATTACAGATTTATCTTTTTGATGCCATTCTTTCGAAGGTCTTCAATTCAATTCTTAATATTGGCTTAACTGCTTGTATTTCAGACTTCTCGTCTCCTTGTATTCCAAGTTCAACACATAAACAATGTGATTGCTTGGTACATCTATTGATGTAATATTTACAAAGTCTCCTGTTTGTACCTTTTACAATTTATAAATCAAAAACACTTCATCTAGGGTGTTCTTTGCATTTCCTAGCTACTTCAATTGGTTGTATATATAATCTTGTTTCCTGTTTCATTTGATGTTACTTTTACAAAGGCACATAGTTTTTTAATGTTCTGTTTTTCTGTTCGACGTGTTAGCTTTTAATACTTTACTTGGGCATTGCTATTGTGTTGGTTCCAAACTGCAGACTCCTTGGGCTGGATTTTGATACTGGGGCGGGTTGGGGTCATGTCATCCACTTTTTGTGTTATCCACCCGACTGCAATTGGATGTGGGAGATTGATGCAATTTTCACCTAATTGGGCAATTGAGTTCCAGCATGTGGGAACCCATGACCCAATTAGTGTTTTCAGTCTGAAAGTCACCTCTGATGATGTCATCATTGCTGCTGCATTGAAGGTCTGCAAAGACTGCCTGGCCTTTGCTGTGAGAGGACCTGGATGTAACATGAGCAGCAGCAGCCCTAAGTCTGCTCCCAGATATTTTTGCACCACCACTCCCAGATATTTCTCCCATCCACCACCACTCCCAGATATTCCATCCATCCATCCATCCAGCCAGCCAGCCAGCCAAATGTGCTCCCGCCAGGTTTCACATTCGTGGTTCAGAACAGGCGTGCTTCACGTAGAAAAAGGGTTAAAATCACAAAGGCCTTTCAAAATGGCATTATAGAGGCAATTTAGTGCTTGTTAAGGGCCTTAACAGCCTATCCCGCCTCTTAGAGGCGGGACGGAGTCAGGACCAGCAGACACGATTTAATGAAAATTCGGTGGAGGCAGGATGGAGGCGGGCTTGTGCCCGCCCACCAGTTTTCGCAATTTTAACCCCCCACATGCCTCCAAACCCACCTCCATGGGTCAATGAAAATCCAGCCCCTTGGAACCAACTCTTTGCTTCTTCAATAGGCCATTGTGTCAGTGTCAATAACCAATCTTTATCTCAAAAGCCTGTATGGTGTTTACAGCTTTGTGACGTTGAGGCTTTTAGATTTTTAAACCCAGTTTGTCATGTTTTAATAAAATCAGAATTCTGTTCATAGGATGGTGTATTTTTCTGAATAGGTTTGGCTCATTCCTTTACAGGTGAGAGGGGACATGGAAGTGGGGGCTCTTCTCAAAGCATTCCCATTTCTCCCCTGTTGCCTCCCCCTCAGTCAGAGCCCCACATACTGTCTCAAACCCCAATGGCCGAGTCTGCCCCTGCACAGTTGCAGAAGGAGCAGTCTTTGGCGGAGCCCTCACAGGCTCCAAAACCCAGAGGATGTCCGCCAAAAGTGTCTAAGCAGTCAGAGCAGGGAAGTGAGCAGCCTGCCTCTACCTCTGCTGAAGCCACAGGGAGTGCATGTCATAGAAGCACTCGGAAAAGAAAAATGACACAATTGTAGATGCACAAGGGTAAGCACATGGGTGTTTTCCAAGATGTTACATTGTTGGGTTTCAGTTCTATTTATAGCTCACATAAATTTATTTCTTTGCACCCTTTCCTGCCTTGTCCATTTTTGCCTGCTACCTGGGAAGTGGCCTTGTCAGTTGGAGTGAATGGTGAGACATGACTTAACATCAAGCAGTGTATGTGTGTGTGACAGGAATGGTTTGGTCATTTTAGGACTGCTTTGTGGTTTTGGCGGGGGGGGGGCGGAATTTGCTTCAGCATCTGGGTGCCAAACGAGTGCACTGGTGCAACCTAACTAAGTCGTGCCATTGTGAGTCCATCCCGGGCCTCCCGCGTGGCAATGTGCACTGCTGCTGCTGCCAACTGCACCTCAGGTTCCTCCTCCTCATAGGAGGCTCTGCTCTGCGCCTTGCTCCTGCTGCAGCTCCAATCCTCACTGCTGTGCTCTGTTGTACAGAGCGCAGCATACGACGGTCATTCTGGAGACTCTGGCTGGTCTGTACTGAAGAGCTCCTCCAGATCTGTCCAGGCATCTGAAGCGCATCTTCAGCATCCTGATTGCTTGTTCTATTACACATTTGGTTGTGATGTGGCTTTGCTTATAGCGTTCCTCAGCCTCATTGCTTGGCCTCCTCAAGGGTGTCATCAGCCACATCTTCAGTAGATAACCCTTGTCTCCAAGCAGCCAGCCGGTAAGTCTGGTGGAGGTGCGAAGAGCTGAGGGAGGGTAGACTGGTGCAGGACGAAAGAGTCATGACAGCTCCCTGGGAATCTGACACACACATGCATGATGATCTTTTTATGGTTGCAGACAAGCTGCACATTGAGGAAGTGGAAGCCCTTACGGTTCACGAATGCTGCTGGGTGATCCAGGGTTGCCTTGCTGGCCACATGTGTGCAGTCGGTGATGCCCTGCACCTGTGGAAAGTCAGCCAGAGCCGCAAAGCCGCGCGCCCGCTCAGTAACACTGGCCTCATCAGTGGCAAAGTGTACATAAGTGCCTGACTTGTGAAACATGGCATCGGTCACCTGGGTGATGCATCTGTGGGCGGCCGACTGCGAGATCCTGGAAATGTCTGCTACAGATCCCTGGAAGGAGCCTGAGGCGAAGAAGTTGAGGGCGGTGGAGATTTTGACAGCCACTGATGAGGAGTGATGATGATAGATGCCACGAGATCAGAGACACAATCCTCCAATGTGGTGAGAGTGGCTTCCGAGGTTGCAGAAATCACCTGCAAACTCCTGAAAGCAAATTCTCTGCAACAATGATGTCAGCAAGAGCCTCTCCCTTAGGCAAGGAAGCAGGTGTGAGGTGTGAGTATTTATGTGATTATTTCAACTGTCAATTGTTCAACTCACACAATGGTTGGTCACTTCCCACCTGCTTTGACAGGCGAGTTTCAGGAAGCCCCTGAGTCCTGTGCACAAGCAGTAAAAACTGAAACCTCAGGTTAAAAAGCATCTTAATAGTCTGTTAACGACCTATTAAATACTTCAATGAGGTCGCTCGCCTCTCCCGTGCGGGTCCCTGGAATGCAGAGAAACGCGCTGGAGTAAAAGGCAGAAGTTGGCGGGATGAAGGCGGGTTCCTGACGCACTGTCAATTTCCGCGCTTTTAACAGCCCACCCGCTCACAAACCCGCACACATTTCAAAGGGGAAATTCCAGCCATTATGTGTGTACATTTCACTTTCAGATTAAAACAAAGCCCTCTATGACAGTTAATCAAGATTGCCATGCTGTAGACATGTCTATTCCCTCAATTTTAAAGAATGAGAGACTAGATTTTGCCCCGTGCGGATTTCGTGTGGCCAGATAGTCCCGGTGGGAGACCTGGTCCTTTTTGACGCCCGGGTCTCATTAGCATTCGGTCGGCAGGCTGGTGTGGAAACTGATTGCACCCATGAGAGTCCGCTGGCTCCAGGCCGCCATAATAATGAATGGCCCAGCTGGCCTCCGGGCCAGAAGAAGGTAGGCCAGTGGGGGAGGGCAGGGGGTCCAACCTTGATGAGTGGAGTCCCAAGGCGACTGCAAACACGGCTGCTTTTGTGGAGCCTGGAAGAGCAATCCTGCTCCTCCGGCTGCACGAAAATACAGTGAAATGTAACTGTGGGCTCCACTTTGGCTGGACCACCAACTGGTACTGGGTGGAGAATGTGCGGTGCCCTGCCCAGTACTGTCCTAAAATGGCAAAGGGGGTCCTAGGTACCCTGTTTTGCATATTAAAAGTGCCTACTGTTAGACTTAGAAGGGCACTCTGACCACCCAATGGTCAGCCTGGGGGAAGATAGTGGCAGCAACAGCGGGAATGGGGCAATAAGTCATTCCCCACTATTTGCGGGTTGCTACTGCCCTGTTTCCACCAGGAAGGAAGCCTCAAAAAGTCATGCATAGAACTTTACCAGGCAGAAAGCTGTCATTTGTCCCATTGCACCCATGACAGCTCCCTGCAAGACCTATGCACTTAGTCTCATTCCACCTACTCTTTTAAATTGTTGTTTTTCAAATGCTTTTAATATTTGTAATAAAGTACAGTGTGGGGAACAATCAGTGTATATGTAGAAGTAAATTATGTTTGAAAGTGAAGAAATTCAAGGTTCATTTTTAAAATGTATTTTCCCCTGCTCTATTTATTTAATGTTTGCATTTTCATGTTTCACTCCTTAACCTTAAACATCCACTCCCTCCGTGCACCATGGCTACAGTGTGTATTATGTACAGGATGCACTGCAGCAACTCCCCAAGGCTTCTTCGACAGCACCTCCCAAACCTGTGCTCTCCACCAGCTAGAAAGACAAGGGCAGCAGGTACATGGGAACACCATCACCTCCAAGTCACATGCCATGCTGACTTGGACATATATCACTGTCCCTTCATCATCACTGGGTCAAAATCCTGGAACTTTCTACCTTAGAGCACTGTAGGAGTAGCTTCACCACCTGGACTGCAGCAGTTCAAGAAGAAGGCTCACCACCAGCTTCTCAAGTGCAACTAGGAATGGGCAATAAATGCTCACCTTGTTAACGATGACCATATGCCGAGAATGAATAAAAAAAGAAACTTGTGCCTTTTTCTTACAAGTAGCCTGATACCACTTCATTCTGAAACAAACAAAAACTTCTGAGCTTATCATGCAGTAACTATTGCCCATTGTTTTGATCTCCCTTGGAGTGTTCAGACATACATTGGACACTTACTTGCTGTGGGTTCTGATGTCACTGACATATTCATTTAGAAGGTACCTTTCATTTTGTTAGTTAAAATATACAAGAGTTTATGCATAGATCCTGTTCCAAATGTTTTAGATTGAGAACAATGCTGTGATACAAATTAATTTTGATAAATTTGTTGCATAACACACAAAACTAAGAAGTGCAGAAATGTAAAAATCGTTTCAGAAGAGCCCTTTATTAAATTTAAGCTCTCAATTTCTGTTGTATGGAATGGGAAAATAAGTTTGTAAATTGGAAGACATACTAGATTAAGCCTGTAGGAGGAACTAAAACCTAGTTCAATCAGCGCTTAAGGGCTAATGGAGTAAGTGATTTTCAGAATCAGAACATGAAAGACTTCTTTATTATAGTAAGGACTGCATCCTAATAATTGCCTTAATTGTTGTCTTTGATTTGTTAGTGCTAGTCCATTACTGTTCTGTTAAGCCTTCATTGAAAAGTATGGTCTGGTAGTAATACCACCAAAATTCCAATTTTCCTCTCAATGGGAAATAGACAGTAACATTAAAGCTAGTCGATAAATAGCCCCCAAGGTGTTTGAAAATGCATAGTTGATTGATTTTTGTTTAGTAATAAAAACAGAAAATGCTGGAAACACTCAGCAGGTCAGGCAGTATCTGTGGAGAGAGGAAGGTCGGGTGAACATTTCAGGTCAATAACCTTTCATCAGATCCCTACCTTCCTCTCTCCACAGATGCTGCCTGAGGGTTCTGTCGATAGGTTATCGACCTGAAACATTAACCCTACCTTCCTCTCTCTATAGATGCTGACTGACCTGCTGAGTGTTTCCAGCATTTTCTGTTTTTATTTCCAGCATCTGCGGTATTTTGCTTTTAGATTTTGTTTCGCAACTTCCTTAAAGGCCTGGCAAGTATCTTTTCCATTCACTTAAAATGGCTCAGGCTTTATTAAAAAAAGTATTTGACAAACAAGCAAGAAATAGGTTTGCCAAACCCTTGAGTAATGATGCCACTTGCATCAAAAAGCGAATCACAAAAACATGATCATATGACATATGACATCCTTGTGATAAAAATGATGCCCAGCTCTTTTCCCTCCTCAGCAATGAAAATAATGTCCATTTTAAAGTTACCCTTTTTACAACCAGTGCACACAAATACACCAACTGCGCTTTAAGTTCGGGAATGCATATCCAGGCAGGGCCAGCACACACCCATAATGAATTAAGAGGAATGTGGATCTGAGAGAATTATAAAGGAATTTGGCAAATGCATCTTTCCATTTTATTTTTCTATATTAATTTCTTACAGAATGTGACTGCACATATTTCAAGTCAGGTGCTTCATATTTTACCACAAGGCTTTGGAAAGCAACACAATACAAAATACATTGGAAGAACTTCTGTTGGCAGCCTTTCATACTTGCATCCCTCCCAGGTATAGCCAGAGAGCCATCCTGAGGTATCTTTAGTATCTTGCCAACATTTTCAGCATCCGCAAATCTCCAAAAGCTGAATTTGGGCACAGCCCCGAGCAGCTGCAGTTACAATCCGAGCAACTAACAAGGAACAGCAGTTTAACAGAACTTACTGGTATCAAGTTGCCATGGCAATGTTAGCTAGGAACAACTTTGACAGACGTAAAGTTCAAGCAAAGGAGGAAGCTATATATTATTTTGTAGTGAATCACTAGGACCAAGACTTGAGGAAAAGTGTCAATTCTAATTATGATAGCACAGCTAGCAGTGAAATTGAAGTAAAATCTGGACGCGTCTGAATGTCTAATTTAGACTGAATGGCAGACATTCCCACTCACTTGACCAGTTGTTTTGTGGCGCCAGGGGGAAGTGTCAGCTGTGGCTTAGAGAAATGGCATGAACGGTTCTTTTTAGTCATTTATGCCATTTCTCCAGAAATTACACCGATCTCCTGCCAGAGAACCCCGTGGAAATTCCAGGCGATTGTGCCTGACCTGAGGCTAACGGAAGGGCCTAGCTATTCAGTTTCAATACAACCGTCTTGTTGGTTTTATCTGTATATATGTTTGATTAACATTTCAGAAGTTTCAGGGACACATATTTAAATTTCCCTCACCCCAGTTTCATTTTGAAAAGCTTTTCTCAGCCTAGCTTGTTCAAATTTGGGAAATCTGCCTGAAGCCATTGTAGACAGACACATAGGCCAGAGGTATTCAGGAACAAACCATCAAAAAAGATAATATTTACAGATTTTGTGCCCGGTTCAGTTTATATTGCAGTTTAGCACAGCAGATGAGACTGTTATTTTTCTATCTTTCGAGACGGATAGTTAAGTCTATAAGCTTTTTTTCACCAATCCATTTCCTGTTTAATAAATCTAGCAAGTTATACCTTGAGCCACATTCCAGTGAAATGTTTATTCTGCCACATTCCTAAGTGGAGGAAGATCACGTGAGGGCACATGATGTAAGCAGTAGCCAAAATACAGTGATGCGGATTTTTAGTTCAATCCCTGGGCTTGCTACATATGACCTGGATATTGGGCAGGTAAAAACAAACTCCCGGCCTCTGAGAGTAATATGTAATGTTGAAATTGAGAAAAATATCTAGACTAAGGATTCAAAAAAAAACATGAATGGGAGTGTCAGCTAAATACTATGTAGCCATAACATAGATAATGTATAGAGTGAAGCTATTTTTGTACAGAATGTACTGAAGTAATACTCTTCATCCTCTTGCATACCACTTGATACCATCATCATGCGCCCGGTCATTGAGTGGGACAGCCTGAATCGTGGCCTTCTTTATGATAAGTGCCAAAGCTAGATAGATTTCTTTCAGAAAATAATATTTTTGGATACAGTATGAGTAATTTGAGACATGACATATGGTAAGTGCAACATACTTGGGAGGCCATGATGCGGAGATGCCGGTGTTGGACTGGGGTGGACAAAAGTGAGAAGTCGAACAACACCAGGTTATAGTCCAACAGCTTTATTTGAAATCACAAGCTTTCGGAGCGGCTGCTCCTTCGTCAGGTGACTTCATACTTGGGAGGAACAGGTGACTTTGGACCTGTGGGCCTAGAAATTTATTCGTGCCAGGAAACTCTGTATAATCACTAAAATAAAGCATCTTAATGATGCGTGTCTGGCCTCGTCTCGCTAAAGTGTTAATCAGTCCACCTTTCAGAAGATTGGGGCAGTGCACATGAGGACATCTGTAGAGGATTATGGTATCCAGCCCACACAAGGAGGGATTCTTACTATTACATCCCTGGGTCATATACATATTGGAGAGCAAAAGAAAATTCCTGATCACAAGGGCCATGAGGTTCCTTCCATGACAGATTAAGCTGCTTACCTTGAAGAACACATCGGGCAGCCCTAACATTTTGGATAAGGATTCATATTGGTCACAAAGGTGATTTAAAATTTAGAACTAAGCTGAAAAAATAACAGTGATTTTTAAAAATGCGTTGACCAATAGAGACTGAGAAGAAACAGTGCAAGCAGGAGGCTGAGGAGAAATACATGGAAAGGGTGTTCCAATTAGAAGTGTTGAAATTGGAGGCAGAGAAAGAGAGAGTGAGAGCGACATAAACAGGAGGACGAAAGATGCAGACAGGAAAAAGAGCATCGCAAATGGGAAGAAGAATGGGAACAATCTAAATTCAAGGCCAATGAGAAGGTAAAACAGCATGGGTATGAGGCCAATGAGAAATAGCGACTGTGCCAGTATGAGGCCGATGGGGAGAGACTGTGCCAGTATGAGGCCGATGGAGAGAGTGCGCCAGTATGAGGCCGATGGGAGAGACTGAGCCAGTATGAGGCCGATGGGGAGAGACTGCGCCAGTATGAGGTGGATGGGGAGAGACTGTGCCAGTATGAGGTGGATGGGGAGAGACTGTGCCAGTGTGAGGTGGATGGGGAGAGACTGTGCCAGTATGAGGTGGATGGGGAGAGACTGTGCCAGTATGAGGTGGATGGGGAGAGACTGTGCCAGTATGAGGCCGATGGGGAGAGACTGTGCCAGTATGAGGTGGATGGGGAGAGACTGTGCCAGTATGAGGTGGATGGGGAGAGACTGTGCCAGTATGAGGCCGATGGGGAGAGACTGCGCCAGTATGAGGCCGATGGGGAGAGACTGCGTCAGTATGAGGCCGATGGGGAGAGACTGCGTCAGTATGAGGCCGATGGGGAGAGACTGTGCCAGTATGAGACCGATGGGGAGTGACTGAGTCAGTATGAGACCGATGGGGAGAGACTGTGTCAGTATGAGGCCGATGGGGAGAGACTGTGCCAGTATGAGACCGATGGGGAGAGATTGTGTCAGTATGAGGTGATGGGGAGAGACTGTGTCAGTATGAGGCCGATGGGGAGAGACTGCGCCAGTATGAGGCCGATGGGGAGAGACTGCGCCAGTATGAGGCCGATGGGGAGAGACTGCGTCAGTATGAGGCCGATGGGGAGAGACTGTGCCAGTATGAGACCGATGGGGAGAGACTGAGCCAGTATGAGACCGATGGGGAGAGACTGTGTCAGTATGAGGCCGATGGGGAGAGACTGCGCCAATATGAGGCCGATGGGGAGAGACTGCGTCAGTATGAGGCCGATGGGGAGAGACTGTGCCAGTATGAGACCGATGGGGAGAGACTGAGCCAGTATGAGACCGATGGGGAGAGACTGTGTCAGTATGAGGCCGATGGGGAGAGACTGTGCCAGTATGAGACCGATGGGGAGAGATTGTGTCAGTATGAGGCTGATGGGGAGAGACTGTGTCAGTATGAGGTGGATGGGGAGAGACTGAGCCAGTATGAGACCGATGGGGAGAGATTGTGTCAGTATGAGGTGGATGGGGAGAGATTGTGTCAGTATGAGGCCGATAGGGAGAGACTGAGCCAGTATGAGGCCGATGGGGAGAGATTGTGTCAGTATGAGGCCGATGGGGAGAGACTGTGCCAGTATGAGACCGATGGGGAGAGATTGTGTCATTATGAGGTGGATGGGGAGAGACTGTGCCAGTATGAGACCGATGGGGAGAGATTGTGTCAGTATGAGGCCGATGGGGGGAGACTGTGCCAGTATGAGGCCGATGGGGAAAGACTGTGCCAGTATGAGGCCGATGGGGAGAGACTGCGTCAGTATGAGGCCGATGGGGAGAGACTGTGCCAGTATGAGACCGATGGGGAGAGATTGTGTCAGTATGAGGCCGATGGGGAGAGACTGAGCCAGTATGAGGCCGATGGGGAGAGACTGTGTCAGTATGAGGCTGATAGGGAGAGACTGAGCCAGTATGAGACCGATGGGTAGAGACTGTGTCAGTATGAGGCCGATAGGGAGAGACTGTGCCAGTATGAGGCCGATAGGGAGAGACTGTGTCAGTATGAGACCGATGGGGAGAGACTGTGTCAGTATGAGGCCGATGGGGAGAGACTGTGCCAGTATGAGGCCGATGGGGAGAGACTGAGCCAGTATGAGACCGATGGGGAGAGACTGTGTCAGTGTGAGGCCGATTGGGAGAGACTGAGCCAGTATGAGGCCGATGGGGAGAGACTGTGTCAGTAAGAGGCCGATAGGGAGAGACTGAGCCAGTATGAGGCCGATGGGGAGAGACTGAGCCAGTATGAGGCCGATGGGGAGAGACTGTGTCAGTATGAGGCCGATGGGGAGAGACTGAGCCTGTATGAGGCCGATGGGGAGAGACTGTGTCAGTAAGAGGCCGATAGGGAGAGACTGAGCCAGTATGAGGCCGATGGGGAGAGACTGAGCCAGTATGAGGCCGATGGGGAGAGACTGAGCCAGTATGAGGCCGATGGGGAGAGACTGAGCCAGTATGAGGCCGATGGGAGACTGGCAGATGAGGCGATGGGAGACTGTGTCAGTATGAGGCCGATGGGGAGAGACTGTGTCAGTATGAGGCCGATGGGGAGAGACTGAGCCAGTATGAGGCCGATGAGGAGAGACTGAGGCAGTGTGAGGTCGATGGGGAGAGACTGTGTCAGTATGAGGCCGATGGGGAGAGACTGAGCCAGTATGAGGCCGATGGGGAGAGACTGAGCCAGTATGAGGCCGATGGGGAGAGACTGTGTCAGTATGAGGCCGATGGGGAGAGACTGAGCCAGTATGAGGCCGATGGGGAGAGACTGAGCCAGTATGAGGCCGATGGGGAGAGACTGTGTCAGTCTGAGGCCGATGGGGAGAGACTGAGCCAGTATGAGGCCGATGGGGAGAGACTGTGTCAGTATGAGACCGATGGGGAGAGACTGTGTCAGTATCAGGCCGATGGGGAGAGACTGTGTCAGTATGAGACCGATGGGGAGAGACTGAGCCAGTATGAGGTGGATGAGAAGGACAAACATTGCCACACCTCAGTGCAAACAAAATTTTGTCTGTATGTGAAATTTGTCAGTTTGTCAGTAACATGGATATTGTTCAAAGGAAAGGCTTAAATTTGTTTACAAAATAGAAACTTGTTTATGACAAAGAAATGTGATTAGAAAGCATGAGGAACTGATCAGTTGATATGATTATTTTAACAGGTGAGTCTGCACTCTTCGTAGAAAAGCTATTAATATAAAATCGAAAAATACTCACATGGCAAATCCCCAGAATAATGGTCTGTAATACAGTTTGCTCTATTGTTTGATTTTAATTAATTGCAAAACTGTGTTCCTGTACAAATTAGAAGCTAATGATGCACTGAATACATTGCATTTACCCAAGAGCACCACGGTACATGATAAAACCTGAGTAGGAAAAGATTGTACCAAGGTGCAGTGGACTTTCGCATCTTCCCTTAATAATTAAGAGGATCATCTTTCAGTGGGAGGCTGGGTTAATCTTCAGATACTTTATCTGTCATAAAGCACTTGCATAACATAACAAGCATTTGGATGAAAATAGCAATTAATCTTTTTAAATGAATTAAGATATTATATTTGATTCTCTGTAACATGCTATTTTTCTAACTCGCAGTCAAATGGAAAATAGTACTGTTGCCATTAAAGTTTACTTAGACAATATTAATGTCATGCCTCATTTTCCCACGTGGGTTTAACTGACTTCAAATGATTATTGCTAGTGGATGTAAAACATCAATTAAAATGATTATTAGGGTTCAGTATGACTTGTTCAATTATTATAAACATTTAACACCTACACTAAAAGTTTCAGTAAAACCTGTGTATAATGCCATAGCCAGATAAACGTCTTACTGTGGGAATATGAAATACGGATGATTTGACAACATAGTTTTCTCATTTGTACTTTCAAAAAGAAGAGCAGAAGGAAATTAATTTATTGGTCTGCAATTGTAAAGTACACATGCTTTGTTTTCTATCTATATATGCTTTGGCGATTCTGTATCTAATTTACTTCACCTGAGGAAGGAGCAATCGATAGCTCCGAAAGCTTGTGATTTCAAATAAAACTGTTGGACTATAACCTGGTGTTGTGCGACCTCTCAATTTTGTCCACCCCAGTCCAACACCGGCATCTCCGCATCATGACCACTGCTGAATTACATGGATGTGTTAGAGGGGCAGTGTGTCCAAAGGTTCAGTCTTAGTGTCAAGGTAATATTAGATCAATCTCAAATATTGACTGCTGATCAGGGGGGTTCTCCATGACTGGTTTAAAGAATTGTGTATTTAAATCTAACATTTATAATTTTAATATTCATTAACTTAAAAAAAATCTACCTTTTTTATATATATACATTTTATAATATATATTATAAAAATATATATATTCTGATTTTTGACTGATTAATATTGTAGCACTTTATATTAATATTAAAAATATTAGCTAATACAAGAATCTGCATTTTACATTTTAAGTTGAGAGTTCTCTAGTGAATATAACTTGATTTAACGTTAAATCAGTTTGTATTTTTTTTTGGCTGTCGTAACTTTCTTTCATAAAAATGGCACAAAAGCCCAAGCTTGGCAGTGCAACATGACAGGTGGTCCTTGAAGAACTTCTGGAATCATCTGTCCCATATGGCCCTCTTTTATGCTGTGGTTCCTGCCTTAATTTACATATTAATGTTGCAGGTAGATGGGATTGCACAATCTCAGCAATAAAAAATTATCTGGCACTACAACTTTTTCTAACAAATTATTAGATATGTGTAATAGTGCCTCTGCTATCTCTCTTCCCTAGATTCTTTTAAAATGTGTGGATTCAATCCGTCCAAACCAGGGGTTTTATCCTCTTTGAGTTTGATTAGTTTATTTAATAATTCTCTTTTTACTTTAAATGCAGTTATATCATTTCTAATCTCATCTTCTGATGCCATGTCCACCTAATCCACCTCCCTGGTAAATACTGAAGCAAAATAATTATTTAATATTTCTGCCATTTTGCTATCACTGCTGCTGCCTGTGATTTTATCCTGACCGTTCCTTAATGGTCCTATTCCCATAAATGGCCATATATTTTCACATAATGGAGTGATATAATATTACTGACAATTTGCATTAAAAAATGTCAGCGCTCACCAGTGTACTCAAAGGTTATTGGGTTACTACTGTCAGTATTTGTAGTGTGCAAAAATCTCACAGTGACTAATCTCACATAAATTGATATAAACTGTGTTTTTCCCACATTAAAAATATAAAAAGTGTCCTAACAGTAACCAGAATGCTCCTTGTCTCATATAAAATTTAAGATGCACAAATAATGGCCACTTGCACAAGGTACTGGAGGGGATAACCAGCACCAGTGCAAACCATACTCCAGGAAGAAGTCAATGACTTCAGGAGAGGGGAGGAAACTGGCAGCAACAAAGTGGCAATGGCAAAATCATTGATATCACATACCTTAGATAAAACATTAACATGCTAGACGTGCAGAGACCTGACAAAGATAGATTAGGAAAAACACATAACAGACTGTGTAATCCTCCCTTTCCAATCTCCAGACTCAGACATGACTGTGGGGGGAAGGAAAACAAATGGTGATTTATTGTTAACTTCTCAGAGGAATTATTTAACTGATTAGTAACTCCATAATTAACTCCATTTCTCATTCAGAGAGCATGATGAATGACTGTCATTAAACATTGAATTTATCATTTTAAAAGTACCTGAAAACCCAATAGTAATGTTAACCCCATCCTTAAGAAGATGTCTCATCAATAAGTGGGTGTTTAAAAATCAAAGTTAAGAAATTATTAACTTCAGCATCTTTTTCTATTTCAGTTAATTTTTGAAATCATTTATCTTAAAATTGTGACATCGCCAGGGGAACTGATTTGAAGGAGTTATCAAGTCAGAGGGAGTAGATGTAATATCAATAGATAATGTCAATAATCCTTAATGTTTCAGCGATTATCTAATTTCAACTGAATATGCTAATTCAGCTCCCTTGTTTTGTTTAGGTATTCACTGCTTATATTGCCGGGGCTGGGAGTAAGTCACCTGCTTTAGCCTGTCCAACATAACAAAAGAGATAATTAGGAGGCTTCTTGGCTCCATTTTTCACAGACTATGAACACACAAACATCTGGATGATGAGAGCAGCAAAGATGATGCTGCACCGGTGGAATCATAGATTGACTAGCTGGTGTGAATTCTGAATATCAGATACTCTAACTTCTCTTTCTATTTCCTTCCTACATGGTTCTGAAAGACAGAGACAAATGGAAAAAAAGTGTGATTTGACTTGCATTTTGCTGTTCCAGCACTACAAAGCAGACTTTGCAATCAAACTTTTATAAGTGGATTAGTCCTTTCTTAGTGTGTTTCTGTTAAGATTTGGTAATTGTTACTCCCTCATAAACCTAGGCTCTATTACTAACCTGCTTGAGTTACGATTATAATGTGTCAACATCTTATAGTTTTGATAAACAATAATCTCATGCATAAAGCTATTCATCTTGACTTCAGATCCTGACTGTTGCAGGTGATTAAGTCACACCCTATTGATCTTATTACCACCTGCATCTTTTCTGTGTTATAAACACTGACAACATTTATTAATAAGTCTTCAAGGGGCAGACAGCATGTAATGATTGACTGACACTTCAGTGATCTATTGCCAGCTGTGTGCATATGCCTTGTATTTATATAATTGTGCTCTATTGACAAGTGTAGTGACTATTCTATTATACCATTAATGATCAATCCATAGTACAATACGTGCTGCATGTAATAAGAAGAGAATTAGTGGATTAGAAAGCTAGTGTATGCCCCTTTAAGACAAAAATGGTAGGTCTGAGGTGACGCAAGCACTGCAATTGTAAAGTACACATGCTTTTTTTTCCATCTATATATGCTCTGGCGATTCTGTATCCAATTTACTTCACCTGAGGAAGGAGCGATAGCTCCGAAAGCTTGTGATTTCAAATAAAACTGTTGGACTATAACCTGGTGTTGTGCGACCTCTCAACTATGTCAGAGTGGCAGGGCTGAAGCTGTAGGCCTCTCAGGCCGCCAGCAGTGCTACATCTTCCTCCCCATTTTGCTGGCACTAGGCCGTCAGAGGGTGGACATGTGCTGGACAGCGACTTGTTAATGCTCAGGCCATCATAATAGCCATAGGTCGGCCTCGACAGGTGCAACGCATTTGAACTGGTGTAGAGGGGGAGGGGCCAGGAAAATTGGCCCTACAGTGAATTATGAAGACAGCAGAAAATTGCCAAAGGACATAGAGAGATTAAACAATGGGTGAAATAATAGCTGATACACTTCAATATTAAAAAGCATGAGATAGCATACTTCAGCCTAAATGTTCCGCTGAAACAAAATTCTGAGTGGATGTGATAGGAGAGAGTGCAACCCCATGTGAGACTTTTTCTTGGGGTCAGCACATGTAGGAAAGGATAGGAGCATTTCCAATGAAGGCTGGGGGGTGTAATGGGCACCACATTGCCTCTGAGACATTAATAATAAAGTGACGTGAAGTGGGAAGATCCCACTTCAATGTTTGGAGTCAGGCTAATTAAATATAAATAACTTGGGTAAGCCTTTGATTCAGAGCTTGCCTGTCTAATTAGTATGCTGCTGCAGGATTTAAAACCCTGTAGCATCTTAAAGGGGCAGGCATCCACACAAACTGATTTGTAGCAGTGCACAAGGTTTTGGACTTTGGTAAACACCAGTCTGACGAACAGTTCATTTAGATTTTAGGCTGTTCCCACTTTGCTGCATCCTTGGAGAATGGGCTCTCTGTTTGGCTGCTAGCCTTCATGTACAATGGCAGGCATTAACATTTGTCAGATGCATCTGTGGCTGTGCTGCAGGAGGAAACTAATAAGTACATAAGAAATAGGAGCCGGAATAGGCAATTCGGCCCTTCGAGCCTGCTCCGCCATTCAATAAGATCATGGCTGAGCTTCTACCTCAGTACTATCCCCATATCCCTTGGTTCCCTTAGTATCCAAAAATCTATCGACCTCTGTCTTGAATATACTCAATGACTGAGCATCCACAGCCCTCTGGGGCAAAGAATTCCATTTATACGTTTGTTGGCATATTATAGATTATGGGGGAAGAATTGGGTATAGCCCATTTTGGGCCGCTAACCTCGGCGGGACGGTAAAGTTAGCGCCCCTACCCTGTAAATTCAGTGGTAGCGCCCCAAGAAGGAGGTGGAACGCTACTGGAAGCACTTCACCTCCTTCTTGGGGCGCTACTACGCAATGTCGCGGCACTACGTGCAGCAGAGCCATGCGTGGCGGCACGTAGCGCTGCGTCATTGCAGGCCTCCTCCCCTGATTAAAGGGGAGGGGCCTAGCGCTGCGCGCACCGGGGCCCTGCCAGACCACGGGGAGCAGGGTTCCGTGGAAACAGCTCGGCACTCAAGAGCAGTGCCGGGCTGAATGATCGCGGCCGGCACCCTGCATACAAATGTGAAAGGGGGCAGGTGCTGGCAGTCAACCAAAATAAAAATAGCCGCCCGACACCTGCCCTTTAATTTGCGCTGCCGCCCACTTCTGCCCCTGCAAAACCGCCCCCCTGATCCTGTCGCACATATCGCCCGCCGATAGGTCAGGGGGCACAAGGGAAGTTTGTGGCCGGGGCGCAAGCAGGGTGCTGCGCATGGTGATGACATCATCCTCGCTGGCGCAGCGGAGCGAGGTGCTACTGGCTACCGCCGCCGCTAACCTCCCACTGAATTTCGCGCTGCTTGAACAAAGGAAAAAGCTAGGGCATTTGCACCCCATTAGCACCCCCCGTGGCGCTAACGAGAGGCGCAAAGCAACCAAATTCTCGCCCTATATGTTCAAGTCTCTGGAGTAGAACATATGACTTTCTGCTCAGAGACGAGTGCCAGCACTGAACCAAGGCTGTCCATCAGAGCAACAGAAAGTTTGGAGTTTTGGGGGTTGTAGGGCTATTGGACGTTACACAGAAGGGTGAGGCTATGAATAAATTTTAACATGAGGACGAGAATTTTAAATTTGAAGCTTTGGGGAGAGAGAGAGAGCGGTTGACATATGGAATTCGGTTAATTCAGCTTCTGAACGGTGTTCATGTTTAGTTCATTCGATATAGGGAAAAAATGTGGTTGGTATCATTGAAGAGAGAGAGAGAGACACACACACACAGATTTCACTTAGCAACAGCTGGTGTTTGCAACCAACCGGCCTTGGATATTTTCAGAATAGAATGTTTAGATTAGAAATATTGGGCTTAATTTTACCAGGCCCGAGGAGGCGGGTTTGGAGGCGTGTGAGTTGTCAAAATGGTGGGTGGGTCCAATCCTGCCTCCATCCTGCTTCTGAGCAATTTTCCCACCTTCGTGGCTTCAGACCCCGTTTCCATCCTGCCTCCAAGAGGCGGGATAGGCCCATAAGGCTCTTAACAACCAGTTAATTGACTCTATAATCCTATTTTGAGAGGCCTTTCTGATTTTAACACATTTCCCCCATCCTGCACAGTCTCCTCTGGAACACGCCAGTTAATCCTGGCGGCCTCACAAGTGGATTGCTTACTAACAGCTGCTGCTCCACCATTGCAAAGGAGTTTTCACCAATGATCATTTGCAGGTGGCAGAACTTTGTTGTCTCAGGTCTGGGGGAACTTTTAGCAGGCATACTTATTGTTGTGGAAGTTTGGAGTCTGACACCCATCTCCAGTGTGACCTCCTGGGAAACCTTTCTCCCCACCTTGACTGAGCGCTTCCTCAACTGAGGTATATACCAGAAGCATGGGAACCATTTATTTCCTTTCCTCCTGGACATCAGATTCGGACAAAGACCAGCCGTGGCAGCAGCAGAACCCTGAACAACAGCACCACCAACAGCAGGAGCAACAACAGGAGCGCCAAGCTGCTGCTCACCCACCTGAAGCTGCAAAGGCCAGAAGGCGCTAGCGCGCGACCACATTGCTGCCCGGGATGCAAGGGACACACTCATCTTGGCCAGATTTGCTTAGCTTGCACAATCAAACACTTTTGCCTCACACCTTCTTATCAGAGCATCGACAATGGACAAGAACCTACGGATTCCTATCACTTTGACCACCATACTGACAATTGCAAGTCACCCTAAGCCCTCAATGTGGAAGTCCCATTTGTGAAATGATACAGGCCACAACTTCAATAGTTTGCCATCAAATCTGTTTATCATAACAATTCAAGGATGGCTTGTCAAAAATCAATACAACAGAACACCCAAGTGACTACCCTTGTGACTACTTGTGCTTTATCTTCCACTTACGCGTGCTCCTACGTGGTGCTTCCCCTGTGGCTTCAGCAGATGTGGAGGCCTCTTGCTCACTTTCTTGCTGCTCCTGTCTCGACACCTTTGGCGGCCGTCCTCTGGGGTTGCGAACCTGTGAGGGCTCGGCAACAGTCTGCTGCTCCTGCGGCTGTGCAGGGGCTGAGACGCCGATCTCAGTTGGGTGAGGACTCTGGTGGGACTCTGACCGAGGGCTTTGCAGTGGCATGGTCGTGTGAGCGCTTGGAGAGGAGCCCCCACTTCCTTGTTGTCTGCCACCAACATCCCTCTCATGGGTCAGCCCTACTTCAGAGCTAGCAAGTGGCTTGACAGCACCTTGCTGCACTTCAGGGGGGCCATGAGGACCCATTTCTGCACTAGAAGTCCTACTCCAGAGACGTCCATGAAGGTCTGGTTTCTATGCTCAATAGCTGATCATTGCTCCTCAAGAGATGTCAGTCTATTCTGAACAATGACCATGTTTTCAAGACCCTGGCGACTGAGCTCCTCCATGGCCATAGCCATCCTCTCCTCTACCGTAGCCATCCTCTCCTCTACCGTAGCCATCCTCTCCTCTACGGTAGCCAGCCTTACCACGGAGGTAGCCATCCTTTCCACGGAGGTTGCCATCCTTACCGTGGTGATGCGTTCATGCACCAATGCCTCCACAAACGCTCTGCTCATGTTCGCGATGGACTCCTCCATTCGCTCCACACTCGCAGCGATCTAGAGACAAAACTTGCCAGAGACTCCTGCACCTGTTCCTGGAGTTCCAGCACCACTCTCCTTCTGGATGGACACAGAGGCACAGGGTCGACATGCAGCTGAGCCGAGCTGGCAGAGTCCTGCGCCCTCCGACGAGGACTCTCCACTGCTGTCCCTGTCTCCACCACCTGCTGATGCTCACTTATGATCTGTGATACACCAGGTAACAACACTACTCTATCTCGCGAAGGTCCCACCGAGGTGTGAGTGTCTGTGCTGGTGCTGGGTGTGCTGAATTCTGCTGACGCTGCGCCCTCAGAGGTTGCAGCTTCCTCTGAGGAGTCTTGAGGCTCAGGCTGTTCCTCCTGGACAGTGGGGACGGGGGCTCTCGCTGGTCCTGTGGGGGAGTAAAGGAAAGAGTTAGAGATGTGAGGTCAAGGTTGCATGCACATTGAATTGTGCAGATGATCATAAGTCAATCTGTTAGAGCATCAGAATTATTATCAGTGACTCATGCAATGTCAGTGAGAGAGATGCTAAAATATTCTGTCACCAGCTTGCTGTGATGCGCCCATCTGTCCATCCCCCACTTGCGAATCGTCCTCCACTCTGGCGATCTCCAGGGCCGCCTCCTCCGAGGTGGTGAGCTGGGCTACTGAAGGTGGTCCTCCTCCGGTCCTCGCTCTTACCCTCTTATTGTGGGCTCTCTTTTCCTGCAATGAGGGACACAAGTGGAGTTTGAGTGAGAATGAAGGAGTGAGTGTAGAGAATCCATAGCATAGATGCTTAGAAGGAGACAAAGGGCCCTCCCTGTGTGTTGTAAGTTGCTTTCATTGCATCACAGTGAGAGGGAGTGTGAGGGCTGCATGGTCGACTAGTTAAGTGAATGTGACCATAGAGAGAGAGGGAATGGGTAAGGGTGCAGGGATGTAAGTGTCAAGTGGGATGTGGAGGAAGAGGTTGGCAAAGCAGAGTGCTAGTGATGAGAGGCGATGGGGATCAGATTGAAGCTGTTGGGAATGTCATACTCACTTTTCCTGTGCAGAGAAGGTCATGAAACCTCTTCCTGCACTGCAGCCAGGTTCTGCTGCACATAGAAATTGCGTTTACCTCTTGGGACACAGCTTTAGTCTGCTGGTGAGGCTTTTTCCTCCCTGAGGAAGGGAAGAGCACCTCCTTATTTGCTCTTGCTCCCTTCACCAGAGCTTGGAGGGAGGCCTCATCGAATCTTGGAGCACACTTTGGTCTACAGGTGGACATAATTGGTGAAGGAAGTGCTCAGAACAATGGGCATAAATTTTAAAGGCTGAAAAAGAAGCAAGGCTGCTTGAAGGCCTTAAATCCAGCAGCATTGATGACATCATCGGAGGCGACTTTCTGTATGAAAGGCTCATTGGGCCAGGTGTTCCACACGCTGGAAATCAAGTGCCCAATTAGGGCAAAATCGCACTTTTGTCCCACTTCACATCGGAGTCGAGATCCTGACACGACGACCACCTGACACACACCCAGGCCGCCCCCAATGGCAAAATCGAGCCCATTATGTTAGGATAAGAAAGTCTAGAGCTAGAAGATTTATGTTTACCAAGCAAGGCCACAATGTTTGTATGTGCTTCTAAAGTTGTTGATGTATGTTGAAGAAAATGCAAACTTGTGTCTCTGGACTATGCAGTAGCCAGAGACTACCATATTAGGCAATGCCTGCTCCAGTTTGCTAAGAAAACAGTGTATAAATGTAAGTTTTTTCCTTTGTTCAAGCAGCACGAAAGGACCCATACCTAGGTTCGAAGTCACTGGAAACGAAGTCTGATGAGGTGGTCACGGACTGACCTTGCAGAACCTGATTGAGTGGCTGCTTCCTCCGTCGCTACTGTTCATCCTCCTGTTCTCTTCTTCCTCCTCCTCCTCCTCCTCCTCCTCCTCCTCCTCATCCTCCTTCTCTGAGGTGGTGCGGCTATGCCTGGTGGCAATGGCTGCGCCTTCATAATCGCCAAGTTGTGCAGCATGCAGCAGACGACGACGAAAAGTGATACCCGCTCAGCCAAGTACTGGAGGGCTCCTCCCGAACGGTCAAGGCAGCGGAACCATTGCTTGAGCACCCCGATGGTCTGCTCAATGATGTTCCTGGTGGCAGCATGGCTCTCATTATATGAGTGCTGGGCAGGAGTGTTGGGGTTGCAGATGGGAGTCATGAGCCAGGTCGAGTGTGGATAGCCCTTGTCTCCCAGCAGCCAGCCACAAGCTTGATGTGGTGGCTAGAATAGATCTGGTCTGGTGCAGGATGAAGGCATCGTGGCTGCTGTCAGGATAGCGGGCATTGACGGTCAGGATTCGTCGTGTGTGGTCGCACACCAACTGCACATTAAGCGAGTGGTGGACTTGGTGGTTACGGAATACCTCAGGATTGTTATGAGGTGCCCGCAGAGTGACATGGGTGCAGTCAATGGCGCCCTGCGCCATGGGCAGCCCCCTATCCTGGCAAAGCCACATGCACGCTCACCCTGCTTCTCTCTGGTCATGGGGAAGGAAATGTAGTCCTTTCCCTTCTGTACAGAGCATCTGTGACCTCGCGGATGGAGCACTGGACGGCAAACTGGGAGATGTTGGAGATGTCGCCTGTTGCACACTGGAATGATCCACTGGCATAGAAATTGAGGGCGACGGTGACCTTGACTGTCACTGAGAGAGCCCTGGTGCTCCTGATCTCAGGCTCGAGATCTGGCTGCAGGAGGCGGCAGAGCTCTGTGACCATGTCCTTGCTGGAGCGGAATCTTCTAACACACTGGTCCTCAGTGAAATTCATGTAGGAGAACTGCTGCCGGAATACCCTGGGTGGGTAAGGCCTCCTGTTGAGAGTCCTGTTGGCCCTCCTACCTCTGGCCACATTTTGCATTCTTTCTCTGTGCCTCAGTTGCCTCTGACATTGATGCTGGAGGGCGAGGTCCAGTGCCCGTACAGCCCCCATGAAAGGATCCAAATATTGCACTTTCAAATCTCCCTTCAATGAAACTGAAGAATCTTTATGTGCCAGAACACTCGTTAAAATTCCAAATGCTGAAATCGGTCAAAAGGTCTCTTTGCCTGTGTGAAACTAACAACGCAGCATTGTTGGCCGATGGAAACTACACCGGAAGTGGACGCCTTTACATATCACTCCTCCAGGGGACATTCGACTGAAAGCCGCCTCCTCTACCTGTCGTTGTTAACGGCAGGCACACAAGCATAGGCCAAAAGGGAAATTTTCATCCGGAGCGCAGCGCACGGTAATGATGTCATGATCTCCGGGCGCAGGAGATCGGGGCGCAACGTCTTACTGCCACCGCAAAACTCCCGCCGAATTTAATGGGAGGCGTTGATATCGACGTGTCCAGTCGCAAACCCATTTACGCCCCATTAGTGTCCCCCAGAGGCACTAACGGGAGGCTCAAAGGAGCCCAATTTCTAGCCCCTAGAGTTTAGAAAATATACATTGAGTTCTATTGGAGTTAAGTTTTTAACTTTGAATTTTGTTATGTGACACCATTCATGTCTTTCCTTAGATTGTTAAATTATATAGACAGTAATAGTCTCTTTTTATTTAATGTGATAAATTATTTTGCAAGTCACTTCAGCGTTGAATTGACTAAAACAAGAATTGCTTCTGACAACTTTTAGCCAAGCATTTGACTTCCTTTTAACCTGAGGACAGAGGAGGCATCAATGGGCTTTCCACTTCAACAAATCAACATAACGTTGTTGAAACTGGGTGTCTATTTACTGTCATTCCTGATTAAATTTGTGTCGATGCCGCGATCTGAAACTTTATTGTGAGCTATATTTATTAAATGTGTTCTATGTTATTCTTATTAATAACAAACCAAGCAACAATGAAATAAAGATCAGCAATGAACATATTTCTTAAATGTTTCATTCTAGCTTTCAGTCTAACAAAAATTAGGATTAATGGTTAATAAATAAATAGTCCTTCAACATTCAATTTAATTTGAAAGATGTATCTCGGAACAAGTTTAGGGAAGTTTAAAGATCCTTAGAAGGATGTGTTATGATGATGTGGTGAACTGAGAGTTTCTTTTTCACAAAATCATAAGGTAAGTATAGTTGAGGGAGGCCATTCATCCATCTCCGCACATCCATCCAGAAAGACCCTAAATTCCCCTCCTTGCAGCATTCAATTGTTCCTTAAACACCAGGGGCTAGAAATGCATCTACTTACTGCCACTCCGTAGCGCCATGAAATGGCGATGAAATGGCGTCGCTGCTCTTTCGCTAGCTGGTGGCGGTTCCCGCAACAGCTGGCATATTCCTCTCCCTCTTTGCGCTGCGGTAACTGGCTGCACCCTGAAAAAAAATGGCGGCATGGTGACGTCAATCGGCGTGCAACGCCGACTTAACGTCACCAACACGAACTTTGACCCGAGTGCTGGGTCCTAAGCATGCCAGGTTAAGCTGGTGTGCAAGTAGGCTGACAGTGGCGATGTCTGCAGCTCTTAAAGGGACACACACATCATTCAGGTAAGTTTGAATTTAAGGGTTTGGACTGTTTTTTTTTATTTTATTGAAGTGGTGGCTTGCTGCAATAGATGTGCAAAGTTTTTAAGTGTGTAGGGAGTGCTGCTGGATGCTTGCAAGGGCGCAGATGGTGAATGAAGACCTTTGAGAAAACAAACAATGCTGCAAATACTCAGCAGGTCCGGCAACATCCATGGAGAGAGAAACAGTTCACATCTCAGGTCGAGATGCTGCCTGACCTGCTGACTATTTCTAGCATTTTATGCTGTTGTTTCAGATTTATAGCATCCACTCATAGAGGGAAGAGGAAGAAACAGAGGAGGAGGAAGCAGAAGGAAGGATGCAACCCAGACAGCCCCTTTCTGACTGGGATATCCGGGATGGAATCATCCATCTGCGGTCCTAGTGACCACAATCTCAATTCCCCTTTCCACATTAGTTCCACACCTTACCTTCTCTCTGTTACTGACCATCACAATGTCCTCTTGGCCACAATGCTAAAATAAAAGCCAGCACAAAGCAAACTTTCCAATCCAACTTTATACATCTATCCATTCAATATGACATTAAGAAATCAACTCATCACCCTTATGCATTCTCTTAGTGACTGTCTTATGTGTGCTTTTGCCTGTCCTACTGATGTCTTGCAGTGCTACCCCAGTGGCTGCAGACTTTCAGTGGGGGGCACTGCAAATGGCCTTGCTGGTCAACCTTGAGGAGCTGGTGGCATCAAATCAATCTTCTTTTTCTTCACTCTTCTCAGCCAACCACTGGTTGAGCAGACTGTATTTTTTGGGTGCATGAAACGAGGAAGGCATAAGGGTGCAGTTGTGGTCAATACCGGAATGAGGAGACCAGCATCTTGTATCCTTTCAGCCCTGCCACTGTGTTTTGTAACAACTGAGTGGCTTGCTAGGCCATTTCAGAATCAACCACATTGCTGTGGGTCTGGAGTCACATATAGGCCAAACCAGATAAGAACAGCAGATTTCCTTTCCTGAAGGGCATTAGTGAACCAGATGGGTTTTCTACAACAATCCGACAGCTTCATAGTTACCATTGCTGATACTAGCTTTTTAATTCCAGATTTATTTAATACACTGAATTTAAATTCCCCAGCTACCATGGTGGGATTTGAACTCACTAGTGCAGGCCTTTGGTTTACTAGCCCAGTGACATTCCCACTATGCTACCATTCCTATTTGCTTCACTCCAGTCAGAAAAACATCCGGTTACCACTTCTCTGCCTTCTATTCCTTAGCCAATTAGATACCAAGTTATCATCGTCCCTTTAATACCATGTGCTTCTATTTTCCGAATAAGTGTCTAATGAGGTACTCTATCAAATGCTTTTAAAAGTCCAGATATACAGCACTACCTTCATCAACCCTCCCTGTTACTTCATCAAAAAACTCAAATAAGGTTAGTTAGACACGATTTACCTTTAACCATTCCATGCTGACTGTCCCTTATTAACCCATGTTTCTCTAAATGAGAATTAATTTTGTCCTTGACAATGGTATTCCCACCACTGACGTTAGACTGATTGGCTTGTATTTACCAAGTTTATCCCTCTCCCCTTTTTTGAACAGGGATGTAATATTTGCAATCCTCCAGTCCTTTTGCACCACGCCCATATCCAAGGAGGATTGAAAGACTGTGGTCAGAGCTTCTGCTATCTCCACCCTAGCTCTCTCAGCATCCTAGGATGCATCCCATCTGGACTTGTTAACTTTGAGTGATGCCAACCTATTTAGCACCTCCTTTCTATCTATTTTTTTATCTTATCCAATATCTCTACTTCCCCCTCCTCTTGTGCGACATTAACTTCATACTCTTCTTTTGCTAAGACAGATGCAAAGTACTCATTCAATACCTCAGTCATGCCCTCTGCCTCCACAAGAAGATTTCCTTTTTTGTCCCTAATCAGCCCCACTGTTCTTTTAACTATCCTTTTACTTTTCGTATGTTTATAAAAGATTTTTGGGTTCCCTTTTATGTTACCCGCTAATCTTTTCTCATACTCTCTCTTTGCCCTTCTTATATCCTTTTTTAATTTTCCCCTGCATTCTCTATATTCTGCCTGGTTTTCTATTCTATTCTGAACCTGACAGCTCCTTTTTCTGTTTTATTTTAACCTCTATTTCCTTCGTCATCCAGGGAGATCTAGCTTTGGATGTTCCATATTTCCTCCTTATGTGAAAACGTTTTGTTTGTACCCGAACTACCTTCATCTTGAAGGCCTGCCGTTGCTCATTTACTGTTTTCCTGGCCAATCTTTGTGTCCAGTCCACCTGTGCTAGATCCCTTCTCAAATCACTGAAACTAGCGGTCTTCCAGTTGGGTATTTTCACCGTTGATTTTTCTTTGTCCCTTTCCATAATTACTTTAAAACAAATTATATTATGATCACTATTACCCAGATGTTCTCCCACTGCAACACACTCCACTTGCCCTATTGCATTCCCCAGAACTAGATCCAGCACTGCTTCATTCCTCATTAGGCTATTTGAAGAATATTGAGGGAATAGAAAGGGTTTAGTGCAGATTCCCTAGGATGCTGCCTGGTGTGTGGAAATACAAATATGAAAAAGACTTGAAAAATTGGGGCTGCTTTTGCTAGAACAGAGGATATTAAGGGATGATTTGATCGAGGCATTCAAAATTATGAAGAGATGGGACAGTATAGATAGAAACAGACTGATTCCAGTGATTGATGGGTCTGGAATGAGGGGGTAACAATATAAGATTAAATATAAGAGATTTAAGATGCACAGGGTTGTGAGGCTGTGGATTACATCACTAGAGTTAATGATTGAAGCAGAGAGCATGGCCGGGAAATTCTTCGGAGCTGCCACCAGAAGTGCAGTGGAAACTCTTTTTATGCTACGAGGAATTTCCCAGCCTATGTAAACATATAAGAGTAGGTTAGATACATGGTTGAAGGCAAAGGGAATAAAGAGATATGGGAAGCGGGTAGTTGCATGGGATTAGGACTACTGCTCGTATAGAGAATCAACACCAACACATGTACTCTATGGGAGTGAATATTCTCTGGATTTCTCCCACTCCGTCATTGTAAATTTGACACTCGTGAATGGGGTTTCTGCCAAAGTTACAGTGGCAGAGAGGGCGAGGCCCCGAGGAAATTCACCTATTATGTCTCTTACCTCCTTTGGTTGCCAGTTATAGCAATGCAAGATAACTGACTGTGATCTTCATTGCTTACTTTGGCACTTTTTCTTCAAATTGAACATTTCATCTGCACACTGGGTGGTTGAGCGACATTCCACTCGAAGGCATCCCATATCTGCCGGACTCCCTGTTTATCAATAGCTTGCCCTCCCAGTTAGTAGATAGCATTCTTGCCATTCCCTTCTGCCATCCGCAATAACTTGAAAGGCTTTTTCGGTGAAACGGGCTTTTCATTAATTTCCTTGCTCTCCCCATTAGTGTTCACATTTTATGTACTCCGCAGTTGGACTGAGGTTTTGTGGTTTACACGTGCATTATGATGCTTCTATATCATGATTACAGTCTATTGGTTCCTGAGTTGTGTGTTAGTTGTAACACATCCTTCTACACTGATAAAGTTGGACCTTTCTGCAAGAGTCCTTAAAAAATGATTAACACTCAGCTAACGCAGTCTCAGTGCACAAAGACAAAAATTATCCCCACCCCATGGCCAAAACTTATATGAAAATTATATGAAAATTAACTTTTTATGAATAAATAGTTTTATATGAATATGTGTACTGTGCATGATTAATTTATGTTATATTTGTGACAAACATTAAAAAAAATTGTGAAGGAAAATAGCATTTAAATTAAATGAAAGCATATTAATGAGACAGTCTACTCAGAGAAACATGCAGCTTATTTTTTTCTCTTTTTCCTTGATCATGTAACGGACTCTCACACCAAGAAGTGCTGATTAAAATAAAAGCTTGCAACTGCAGTTTTTAATATCAGACCAAAGTAAATCCAGGTATACATTATTCACAAGACAAATCTGGTATTATTCCGTAACCCCAATGCCTAGTAGATCTGGTCATGATGCGGAGATGCCGGTGTTGGACTGGGGTGGACAAAATTGAGAGGTCGCACAACACCAGGTTATAGTCCAACAGTTTTATTTGAAATCACAAGCTTTCGGAGCTATCGATCGCTCCTTCCTCAGGTGAAGTACTTCACCTGAGGAAGGAGCGATCGATAGCTCCGAAAGCTTGTGATTTCAAATAAAACTGTTGGACTATAACCTGGTGTTGTGCGACCTCTCAATTTAGTAGATTTGGCACAGCACAACAGAATGAACCTTAGCCTTTTAGTATTCTAATCATGTGGGATAATCTGTTGGTAACTGATCACAGTTTAGGGCACTGAATGAAGGTATAAACTGAAGAGAAAAAAACATGAAAAATAAAAAATGGAAAAAAGTTATTGTTATGGAATGTTAACATTTTTACTTAGGTACAAATCCAGTGACAATTTCTGGCAATAGAATAGCTTTGAAAATACTAACTAAATTTAATTTGGCTTACAGTATTTCAAAACCTTTTGTTATAAATATGTTAAAGGAATATGTCCATGCTTAATAGGCATCAGCTGGAGACAGATTTTCATTTTCACAGCTATTCCATTAAAGGAAACATATTTCCCCTGTTCTTAAATAAGGATTCACTTCACATTCAATTATTTCCTCTGTGATTTGCTATTTCAAACAATTCTATTTTCTCTCTAACCAATATACAACTAAAGCTGGAATTTTGCCGGCGCTGAGAGGGCGGGTTCGGAGGCGGGTCAGCTATCAAAATAGAAAAGATTGACAGCGGGTTGGGAATCCACTGTCAACCCGCCTCCACGCAAGTCTCCCAGGTGTCGGGTCTGTCAGCGCTGAACAGACCCGACATCAAGTAATGGGTCAGGCAATCAAGCTCATTAAAATCTATTTAATAGGTTGTTAAACACAATTTTAACAGGTACTTACTATCTTTACACCTTTTTCACAAGGTTCACGGTGCTCGGGGATCACGTCAGATAAGGAGGTCGGGTGTTGTGTCAGCATGGGATGATTTACTCTAACTTGACAGCTGCAAATGGTCTATAAAAGCTCCCATTTCAAAGGTCTTCATTTTCCAAGGTTAGAAGCTCTTGCTTACTGCATTCGGAAGACAGATTGAGGTTTATGCAGTTAGCAAGTGTTTGGAGAAAACTCTCTATCCAGTGTCACCTCATTGGAACAACTTCTCTCACCATTGACAGATCGCTTTTGTCATCTCAACCTCACCTGCCATCTATTCCAGCATCGGTGCCCTTGAAAAAATCTCACCTTGGTCCTCAGAATCCCACCACGATCAGCCCCAACACCAGCCGCACCGGGCACACCAGCAGCACCAACATCAACACCAACCTTCTCTGCAATCACCTGATGCTGCACAGGACACAGGGCATCAGCACCCAACCACATAGCGGGGGGGGGGGGGGGTGTGGGGTGGTGGTGGTGGTGTAACCTTATGTCTCACCATTCACTGCAACTCACTAAGCCACTTCCAAAGGTGCACATGAATCTGTCCAAGAACGCAAAGTGTTGAAAATAAAGATTTCAATGTTTGACAGCACATTACCAGAAATTTCACATGAACATTGGCTGAACCTACCCTTGTGTGTTAGTTGGTATGCTTGCAGTAGGATGATGGGTGGCTAGTGAAATGGGGAAGTGATAATGTAGATAGAGAGGGATGTGTGGAGGTGCAAGGTAAGTTGGTGTGAGTAAAGATGTGCAGGAGTAGGGTAGGGAAGGCAGGGTGAGGGGTATGTGATGGGTGGCACAGCAGGATGAGGTTGAGTGTGGCTTGGCAGTAAGGTTTCATGATCTACTGAGATCATTGAAAGGTTTGCGCCACCGCAGCCTGGTCCTCCTGATGACATCCCTGCTTGTGCCCTCCTGTGCAATGTGCAACCAGGCTGCGCTGGTCTCCTGGGGAGGGAAGAGAACCTCCCTGCGTGCTGTGACTCCCTCCAAAATCATAAGGAGGGAGTCATGGGGGAGCCTGGGTACAGCCGTGCACCTCTGTGCAGTGCTTGTCAGTGTTTGCAGCACCTCAATGCTGTAGAACACTGACAGCACAACTGTCAAAATCAATTTGGACATGACCCCTTTAAGGAAACTGGCTGATAACGTTTCCTTTTAATTGGCCGGGCACCTCGCTCGGCGGGCTTACAAGCCCAATCAATGTAAAATCACATGGAGAGTGCAGGCTGGAGCAGGCAGCGGGCTGGGACCGCGACACCAACCTTGGCTGCCCCGGACCCGCCTCGGTCAGTGAAATCGCGGCCTAAATTTTAGCGCCTTCTGGAACTATCATAATCAGAGGTGTTTAAGTAACTGCAACAGAAAAAGGATAAGAAGTATTCCGTTTTTTTGTGTCAAGCCAATTAATCATATGTTATATACATGTAGCAAGCAGAATAATATGCTTATCAATGCACACATTCAGAGGATTCAAATTGATCCAGCTGGTTCATTTAAAACTCAGATTCAGAACGTAATTGCTCACAATGCCCTTCAATGTATATTTCTTCAAAATTAATATGATTTGTTGCTTAGGTCACTTGGTAGCACTATTGTCTCTCTGACAGAAGGTTGTGGGATCAAATCGTATTCCAGGATTTGACCACATGTTTTAAAGATGCCACTTCAGTACAGTATTGAAGTGCTGCATTGTTACGTATGTCACCCTTCAGGTAAAATGTTAATTTGAGGCCATTCCTGCCTGTTCAGGTGGATATAAAACTGCTGGGGTAGACTTCCCTTGGAGGTTCCCCGATCTCCTGCTATAACTTCAGTGGAAACCCCGGAGAAAGGGCATAAGCTGCCATTTCCACCTTTTTCCGTGGTTTTCGTTGAAGTTACAGCAGGCGATCGTGAGAAACCCCTCGCGGAAATTCCAGGCACCCATGGCAATATCTGAAAAAGAGCAGGGAGTACTCTCAGTATTGTGGCCAAAGTTTTTCTCCCAACCAACTCCACAAAAATCAAATTTACTGATCGTTCATCTCATTTGTTTGCGGCATCTGGTTTTGTGCAGATTGCTGCATATCAACAGTGACAATACTTCAACAGTAATGTTTGTGCAGAGCTTTAAAATGTGCTACGGTGCTATATAAATGCAAGTTCATTTTTTACTTGTATATATCTGTATGGTATGATCCTTTTGCTTTGTAGGTCTAGGCACAGTTAATTGTGTGGAAGACCTGACTTAAAGAGACAAAAATGACTCTTGGTAGCAATTTCTTTTTATCTTGAAAGAAGTTTTTGACCAGACACACACAATCCAACACTTTGCTCCTCTTTGCTTCCACTTTTGAGGAGGCATAGCCCACATATTCATTGTTAGATTTTAGAACTAAATTAAATCATCGCTATGTTAATTGTGCCATTATCTTTCACTTTCAAGTGTCCACAGCAAGGTTAATCCTTTGATCTACTTCTAAATCAGTAGCTCTGAAACTCATTGAACTACTAATATTTCTTTAGTACTGTCACCAAAATTGGTAACAGTGTTTTAGGATCCTTTAATGTTCCCAACAATTAACATCACAAACAACAGTTTTATGTAAGAATTAATTCATTATCCACAGTTGCTTGGTATGCTGTCATACCAATCAAAACATATTAAAGTCAAATAATTATTGGTTTAGAAATTAGGCAAAAATCTTAAGAGCCTATAAGACAAATAAACAAGGGGGTAGATCTTTACTTTCGGTGGTGGCAGAAAACGGGCAGGAATGGATCGGCTGCCCGTTATACGCTCCGCCAGGTTTACCTTTCCATTCCATTCCACTGACAGTGGAAATCTACCCTCCCCCCCCCAATTTTTTTTTAACAAATGCAATCCAAAGGCAGAAGGGTGACCACATTTTGACATATTTGGAAGAAGAGAATGACCTATGGAGGGATGGCAGATAGATCAGATGGCGCAACAGATGCTCAATGTCCACTTGCCAGTACCCGTACACCTGCATGTATAGAAAGAGGTGAAATACCTTACTTTGGTAGACAATTCATGCAGGTGGAGTCTTGTCTTCCCAAAGGAAGCAGGGACATCGGACCCCTCTAAGAGTTGTGAATGCATGATTAATCAAATTATTGGATATTTCCTTGGAAATCCTCCAGTCACAGTATGTCAGTAACAGTCTGCTGTGGCTGGAAATTTGGCTACACCTTCTTCCAGGCATACTGTTATAGGGATCATGCCGTGGGTTGGTGCAGAGGAACTCTATCCTTGCAACTACCCCAGACAGCATCACCTTCACTTCAGCATCCATCATGCAGGGCTAGGTACTAGGCTGCTCTGTCATTTGCCTGCAGATTCATGCCTACACCTTGGATTTTCCTCCCCTTCATTTTTGCCTGTCACCTGTCCTTTCAGCTTTGGCAAAGGCCACTAATTATTGGTTGAGATGCCTTTAGAGTTCTTATTTCCATGCAGCCATCTTCCCTACTAAGGACCATTTCAGGATTCAGAAGTATTCAAGGGTCTCCATTGACTCCTTGTCCCATCACTGTAACTGCAGTTCCTGATAGTATCCTTGTGTATCTGGTACATTATTGATGAGATTCCTAGAACTACATTTAACTTGACAGCTGTAAGAACCATTTTCAAGGTTAATATTATGATGATGGGTCCTTGCTAGAACATACTGTGTGTGCTGGACAATATTCTAGTCTGGGAGAGGGACATTGAGTATGGGGCATGAGAGTAGCAGGTCAGGGGACAAGAGTGCCAGAGGTGCTGGGAGGAACAGTGGGCAGCGATGGCTGTACATTCTTTTCAAAACAATGTGGCCCCCCCTTCAGCAATCATTCCAAATGAACACAGTGCTGCACAGCATTCCAGCCACATTAATTTACACCAAAGACAGGGGCCTAATGAACCTAGAATACAGCTTGTGTGGTGCTCCCAGCTCCTTAGTTCTTGTCACCCTTAGTTCAGTGCATTGGGGTTCCCTGTGCATCTTAGGCACATTGTAGGCCTCAAGGCTCTGCACTCAACAGTATAGGAATTGATGCCTGATATGATTATCCATCCCAATATCACCTCCATTGACCTCCCCTCCAAAGCCTGCATGGTGTTCCTCAGAATTACATTATTGACCCCCTCATCTTCATATTTTTTACATGCTACCCATTAAGAAACATGGGACCACCTTTAACATTACACTGATAACTATCACCTCTCTGCCTTTTCATTCGCCTCCAGGCTTTTGCCACTTTCTCTCATTGCCTATCCAACATCACAACCTGGATGAGCAACAACTTCTTCCAGTTAATTGGCAAAATTGAAGCCATCTCCGTCGGCTCCTGCAGACACCTTCATGCCACCTTCATGCTTTCCAAACCCCACTGATATCCTGCTGACTTTAAAATCCTTGCCCTCACTAATAAATTTCTCCATGGCCTCGCCCTTCCCTATCTCTGCAATCTCCCTCAGCCATATGCCATTGGTGGGCACCCTCTATTCCTCTAACACCAGCCTATTTCTCATTCCGTGCTCCCTCCCCTCGCTTTCAGAGGCCACTCCTTCAGCCACTAGGCCCCTGCGCTTGGGAACGCACTCGTTCAACATCTGTCGTGCCATCTCCTTCTCTGCTTTTAAAAGCCTCATTAAGATCACTGTTCCTTTCCGCTATGTTTTCACCCCTCCCCACATTTTTCCTTCTCCCCTCTTGCCGAGTGTGCATTCGTTGTCCACTACCCCAGAAAGTGCTCTATATGTGAAGTTGTTGTTGATGACATTAGTAAATGACTGAGACTCTTTTTGCTGTTCATAAGCTGTATTTCCCATTTAATGTGCTATCTAAAAATAACAATCTAACTGCATTACCTGATAGAAAATTACTTACCCTTAACTAGAACATATGTAGGATTTAGACTATAATTTAGCAGCAAAAATAAATAAGTACAGGCTAGAAATTACTCCTGCCAATATCAGCAGATGAATACTTGACATTTAACCCATTTGTTGGATGTTCTTCTCTCTGCCTTTTAAACAGAGGCATTAATCCATTTATTTTCAATGGTTAAGGTGTTCATTAAAAAAACAGAAGAATGTCATACGAACATTCATCTGGTAATATCAGCAACATTAATTTCAAGCTTCAGAAAATTTAACACTTGCCTTTGTAACACCTGCCTCTAATATCACCACCATGTGTTACATATATATGTGTGTGGGTGGGTGGGGAGCAGCAGGGGAACGCAATAATATTTCTTCTGGGTTGTAGTCAGTTATGTGAATATGAATTTCCGAGTGGTTAATATCACTCATTAAAATAAAGCAAGCATTCTTATATTAGCTAATATATTAACAGCTGTGCTGGCTCCAGCACAGCTGTAACTGTGCAGCAACCTGGCAGTGTGAGACACAAGTAGGCACCTGATATGCTATCGGCTTCTGCCAGAGGGTTTTGGACAGCTCCTACTAGAACATGACACTAAGTAAAAATAGATCCAGGTAGTAAGACTCCACATCACAACTGCTGAGGTGATATTTTATTCATTATATCAGGTTGCGGTGGCAGAAATGTAGTTTAAATGCTAATGAGTAACTTTAAGTAATATAACATTCATTTATGAGCTGAACTGGTGGGGGAATTGCACCTTATTTTCTTTTTTAGGAAGGCTGTTGGACAGGCTCAATTCCTACAAAAGCTCCATTCATAAGCAGCTGTGTGGGTGGCTGCAGGGGACCCTGTATCTGCTGGACCAAAATATTGGAGTCTTTTTTAACCCACCCTGCCTAGCAAGAATGGGGCAGGGGGTGGGGGGCGCGATAAAATCAATTGATTTGACTTATCTACACGTTCCTGCTGCCGCCATTTTAACTCCAGAGTTCATTTAGGTGGCTGACTGCCTCATGAATGCAGGAGGAGGAGGAGGAACCTGAGGTGCAGATGGCATCAGTAGCAGCGCACATTGCAGCCCGGGAGGCCCGGGATGGCCTCATCATGGCCAGATTTACTTAACTTGCTCCAATTCAGCCACATGCCTGCCAGATGCTGTACTAACCCTCCCCAACAATACCATACAGCATTCCTACAATGAGTAAGCCATTCCTCTCACCCAAAGCCCCAATGCTCGAGGTTAAATAATGTGCCACCATTCACTCCAAGTGACAAAGCCACTTCCATGGTTTGAGGCAAAAATGGACAAGACCCGAAAGTGGTGCAAAGAAAAACATTTATGTGTGGTTATCAAAACAACTGAAACTTAGCACTGTTGAGGCTGCCGCGAAACACGAATTAAGGCTGAATCCATGTGTGTTAAACAAGAGACCTTTTAATCACTGCATGGCACAAAATGGCTGAACAGAAAAGCTCCCAGAATTCTCTGGGCAAATCCTGAGGCCCCGCCCACTCCTGCCTTAAAGGTAAGGTGCCTTAAAGGGAAGGTGCTGGAAATTTGTCCACGGACGGAAGAGTGGATAATGCTCATTTAGGTGGTGATCCGCCACACAGCTCCCCCCAGAATCCGCTTAGGAGGTGTGGACGAGACGGTGCGGCGGTCTGATGGGCCTGGCCGGAGCGGCTCTTGTAGGACGCCGGTTGGATGTGGAACGGCCGGGCGTGGAGCAGCCGGGTGAACCGGCTTGAGGGCAGGTCGGCCGCGTGGAGGTGGACGAGCTACAGGGACCCGCTCACCGGGCTCCGAGTGTGCTGGCTTGAGTCGGTCAACCAACACTTTTTTGGTCCTGTCGCCCACTTGCAGGGTGAAAAATTTGTCCCCAGCCTGTAGCACCTTGTAGGGCCCATCGTACGGGGGTTGAAGGGGTCCGCGGTGGGCGTCGTGCCGGACGAAAACAAACCGTGCCTGGTGCAGGCTTAGTGGGACGTGTGAGGTGGATTCGCCGTGTCGGGCAATGGGCACCGGGGCGAACTGCAGCGCCGGTGAGGCGAAGTCGTGGCGTTGCTGGTCGGCTGACCAGGGTGTCGTGGCGGTGGGCAGGAACTCGCCGGGTACGCGCAGCAGCTGACCGTACCCGAGCTCTGCTACCGATGCGTGGAGGTCTTCTTTAACCACGGTGCACAGGCCGAGGAGGACCCACGGAAGTCGGTCGGTCCAGGCGCCGTCCTGGAGGCTGGCTCGAAGAGATGCCTTCAAGGATCTGTGGAACCGCTCACACAGTCCGTTGGCTTGGGGGTGGTACGCTGTGGTGCGGTGAATGGTCAACTGGAGATTGCGTGCGACGGCGGTCCAGAGTTCAGAGGTAAATTGCAGACCTCTGTCCGACGTCATGTCGGAGGGGACGCCGAACCGTGTGACCCAGGTGCTGACGAAGGCTCTGGCGATGTCGGCGGTGGTGGTAGAGGTCAGTGGAATTGCCTCGGGCCAGCGTGTGGTGCGATCAACGATGGTCAGCAAGTGCGTGTGGCCTTGCGACGGCGGCAGGGGCCCGATGATGTCCACGTGGATGTGGTCGAATCTCCGCGAGGGGACGATAAACTCCTCGAGGGGTGCTTTCGTGTGTTGCTGTACCTTGGCCCGTTGGCAGGCTAGGCAGGAGTTGGCCCAAGTACGCACATACTTGCGAAGGCCGCGCCAGACGAAGCAGTTGGCTACCAATTTGATGGATGCGCGGGCGCCGGGGTGGGAGAGGTTGTCGAGAATGTCGAATACCCGGCGGCGCCAGGACGCTGGGACAACGGGCCGTTGTCTCGGCCGGAGACGTGTTGGATGTCCGTGGTGAACTCGGACACTGCCGCGAGCTGGCGCTGCTGCCAGGCGGACCAGGGGTCGGTCGTCTTTGCCATTGCGAATGTCAGGGGCTTGTGGTCGACAAACGCAGTGAAGGGGTGGCCCTCAAGCAAAAACCGAAAATGGCGGACCGCCAGGAACAGCGCGAGGAGCTCGCGGTCGAAGGTGCAGTACTTGACCTCCGGGGGGCATAGTTGGCGGCTGAAGAAGGCAAGTGGTTGCCAGGCGCCGTCGACCCACTGCTCATACACGGCGCCGACCACGTGGTCGGAGGCGTCCATGGTGAGCGCTACCCTGGCATTGGGCCGTGGGTGCGCGAGCAGGGTGGTGTTGGCGAGCGCGGTCTTGGTGGAATCGAAGGCGGCGGACGCGTCTGCCGTCCATTCGACCGCCATCTTGCCGCGCCTGTCCCGGAGGGCTTCATACAGGGGCCTCATGAGGGACGCCACTTTGGGGATGAAGCGGTTATAGAAATTCACCATCCCGAGGAACTCCTGGAGGCCTTTCATGGTGGTGGGGCGGGGAAATTGTTGGACGGCCTGCACCTTGGTGGGCAGGGGAATGGCCCCAGCATGGGTGATGTGGTGGCCGAGGAAGTCGATCTTGTCCAGGCCGAACTGGCATTTGGCTGGGCTGAGGATGAGCCCGTGGTCGCTGAGGCGCCCGAACAGGATGCGAAGGTGTTCGAGGTGTTCCTGCTTGGAGGAACTGGCTACCAGGATGTCGTCCAGGTAAACGAACAGGAACTTCAGGTCCCGAAGGACCGAGTCCATGAGCCGTTGGAATGCCTGGGCCGCGTTTTTGACGCCGAAGGGCAACCGCAGGAACTCGAACAGGCCGAAGGGGGTGATTACGGCCGTCTTGGGGATGTCCGCGGGGTGGACAGGGACTTGGTGGTAGCCGCGCACCAGGTCGACCTTGGAAAAGACTGAGCGGCCGGCCAGTCTAGCCGAGAAGTCCTGAATGTGCGGCACGGGGTACCGATCAGGAGTGGTGGCGTCATTGAGGCGGCGGTAATCCCCGCAGGGGCGCCAACCTCCACCTGGTTTGGGGGCGATGTGGAGTGGGGAGGCCCAGGGACTGTTGGAGCGGCAGATGATGCCGAGCTATTCCATGGTGGCAAACTCAGTCCGCGCGATCTCCAGTTTGGCCGGGTCCAGCCTGCGGGTGTGGGCGTACACTGGGGGGGCCTGTGGTGGGGATGAAGTGTTCCACCCCGTGTTTGGTGGCCTCCGCGGAGAAGGTCGGATTGGTAAGGGCCGGGAATTCGGCCAGGAGTGCCGAGTAGTCATCCGTGGCCCGGGCTTGTCACTGTGACGCCGTGTCGGCGGGTTGACGGGGGGCCATGGCGCCCAGGATGGGGGACATGGTGTTCATGTCCACGAGGCGGTGACGAGGGATGTCTACCAGTCGGCCGTGGGCGCACAGGAAATCTGCGCCGATGAGAGGGGAGAGCACCTGGCAGTGATGAACTCCCATCGGTAGCGGTGACCAGCGAGGTCGAGGGTGACTATCCGGGTGCCATACATCCGGATTTCCGAGCCGTTAGCAGCAGCCAGCGCCGGTCCTCGTTCACCCTTTTGGATGTCGAGGGAGGAGGCCGGGATGATGCTGTGCTGAGCCCCAGTGTCGCACAGGAACCGGCAGCTGGTTTTGTCATCCGTGACGAACAGCAGGGAGCCCGCGTGGCCCACAGCCATCGCGGGGGCTGGTACGGGGGCGGACTTGAAAGAGCAGGGAGGTGTGCACCGTTGTGCCCTGGCACCGAACCGTGCGTGGTAGTAACAGTGGCCCGGGTTAGTGGGGCGTGAAGGCCCCGTGGGCCTGGTCGCAGGCCCTTGTGGCCCCGTGCTGGCCGGTGAGGGGCGCGCCCAGGCATTGGCTGCCAGGTCCGGAGTGATGTCGCGGCTGGAGTGAGCGGACAGCAGCTTGTCGGCCTCATCGGCCAGGGCTTCCAGGTTCGTGAGGCCGGACGCCACGATCGCTGGGCGGATGCTGAGAGGGAGCTGGCGGATGAACAGCGTGCGGAAGAGGGATCTGGGTGGGCTCTCGTCGGTGAGGGAGAGCATGTGGGAGAGGAGGTCTGATGGTGAGGCATCACCGAGGCCTGGAAGGTCGAGGAGGTGGCAGTTTCGCTGATATGCCGAGGCCGTAAATTTTTTAAGGAGCGCTGTCTTGAGATGTGCGTACTTGCCTTCCTCTGGTGGGTTCTGCAGCGTTGTCCAAACCTTCGAAACTGTGGCGCTACCGAGTGATGTGACGAGATAGTCGTACTTCGTCCCATCTGTGGTGATGCATTGCAGCCGGAAGCGCGATTCAGCTTGGAGAAACCAGGCTTCGGGCTGGTTTTCCCAAAACTCTGGCAGTTTCACGGAAACTGCGTTCGTGTCCGCCATTGCAGTGCTCGGAATACGTTCTGAGCGTCGGGGTCACCAATGTTGAGGCTGCCGCGAAATACGAATTAAGGCTGAATCCATGTGTGTTAAACAAGAGACTTTTTAATCACTGCATGGCATAAAATGGCTGAACAGAAAAGCTCCCAGAACTCTCTGCGCAAATCCTGAGGCCCCGCCCACTCCTGCCTTAAAGGTAAGGTGCCTTAAAGGGAAGGTGCTGGATATTTGTCCACGGACGGAAGAGTGGATTATGCCCGTTTAGGTGGTGATCCGCCACAGCACTAACATTTTTTGATGCACCCACGTGCATAGCCTTGTGCATCTAGTTTTGTGTCATTTTTCTTTTGCTAGTGCTTCTACAATAGATGCAACCCCTGTGGCTTCAGCAGAGGTAGAGGTTGGCTGCTCACTTCCCTGCTGTGATTGCTTAGACACTTTTGGCGGACGTCCTCTGGGTTTTGGAGCCTGTGATCCCAGCCAAAGTCTGCTGCTCCTGTAACTGTGCAGGGGCAGACTCGGCCATTGGGATCCGAGGAACCATGTGGGGCTCTGACTGAGGGGGAGGCAACGGGGGAGAGGTGTGAGCGCTTTGAGAAGAGTCCCCACTTCCATGTCCCCCCTTACCATCATCCCTCTCATGGGCCACCCGCACTTCCCTTGCTGCACAGCATTGGGGCCATGAAGGCCCAAGTCGATGTTTATATCCCTCCTTGAGAAGAGGTCTATGAGTGTCTGCCATCTGTTGTCCACAGCAAGCATGGTCTCGTGTGAGTGGTGCATTTGCTGCTCCATGCCGGTGGCCATCCTTTCCATGGAACAGCAATTCATCGCCATCGCCTGCGAGATGGTGGTGCTCATGTTGGAGATGAACTCCTCCATTCCCTGCACATGAGCAGACATCGCAGCTGCAAAAGCTGCCAGAGCCTCATGCAATTGTTGCTGCTGTTCCAGGATCACCCTCTTTCTCGATGGCCCCTGAGGCTAAGCGTCTGCATGCAGCTCAGCAGAGCTTGGAGCGTCCTGCACCTTCCAGCGAGGAGTCTCCACTGCTGTCCCTGTCAACACCACCTGCTCTTGCTCACTTGTGATGTGTGAGACACCAGGTGACAACACTACCCTATGGCACAAAGGACCCACCGAGGTGTGCGTCTCTGTGCTGGTGCTGGCTGCGCATCGGTCTGGTGATGCTGCACCATCAGAGGCTGGAGCTTCCTCTGAGGAGTTGTCTTCCTCCTCCGGCTGGACAGTGGGGGGAGGGGGCACTTGATGGACCTGTGGGAGAGTAAAGAGGTGAACTGAAAGTGTTATATTAAGAATGGATAATGTTACCATTATGCACATGATGACATTTCACTGGCTGCTGACATCAGTCACCATATGGGTGACTGCTGTATGCCATGTGGCTTTATGAGATGAGATTCTGTCACCAGATTGCTGGGATGTCCCCCTCTCTCCGTCTCCCAACACCAACGTCTCTTGAGCTCCCAAAATTTCCAGAGCCGCCTCCTCTTCTGCTTTATGATGTGCAATTACTGGAGGGCCACCTCTGGTTCACTCCCTCTCTCTGTTGTTGTGGGCTCTCTTCTCCTGCAAGGAGGGAAAGAAGAGAAGTTTGAGTGAGAGTGATGGAATGAGTGTAAGGAATGGATGGGTTACATCTGAAGAGGGTGACTATGAGGGAGTGGCCTGACATTGCCAAATGGCCTCCTTCTGTGGTGTTACTTGCTATGATTGCATTAGGATGAGGGTGAGTGTCAAGGGTGGTTAGTCAGATGGGGATGTGAGTACGTACATAGAGAGAGAGGGATGAGTGGACCTGGAAGGTAGGTTGGTGTGAGGAGCGATGTGCAGGAGTAGGCTTGGGAAGGCAGAGTGATGGGGATGTGGTGACAGGCACTTCAGGATGAAGGTGAGTGTGGCATTGCACTCATCTTTCCTGACATCATGAGTTAATTGAAGCGCTTCCTGCACTGTATCCAGGTCCTCCTCACTACATCCCTGCTGCTGACCTCCTCAGCTATATCTAGCCAGGCCTTTCTTGTTGCTTGTGGAGGTCTCCTTTGCCTGTCAACAGGGAAGAGGACCTCCCAGCGTGCTCTGACAGCCTCCACCAGAGTATGCAGTGAAGAATCAGAGAAGCGTGGTGCAGCCCTCTGCCTTTGGCTAGCCATCCTTCCAAAGTTACAACACTACTGTGGCCTCTCTTTATCACCTTCCACCCTCCTCTGGCAATCTTCAAGTGGCCATGATGCGGAGATGCCGGTGTTGGACTGGGGTGGACAAAAATGAGAAGTCGCACAACACCAGGTTATAGTCCAATGGTTTTATTTGAAATCATGAGCTTTCGGAGCGCTGCTCCTTCGGCAGGTAAAGTGAGGGAATACAAATCAGATACAAAGCATATATAGACAGAGAACAATGTGTTTCTGACTGCCCTCCATCACACCACCTCGGCAGAGATACAATCAGTCAGGAAGGCATTACATCAAAGACACAGCAAAATACAGCTAAGACAATGAGGTGGGTCACAGGGGGTCCAACGTGTCAAATGCTGCAGTCTGCAGTTAAGCTTTTTACTTTTTTTTTTAAACTGGAAATCACACCTGTGAACAAGACAACGACGACTCTAGTCTGGATGACTCTACGTCATGTAGCGTGACATGAAACCAAGATCCTGGTTGAGGCCGTCCTCATGGGTGCGTAACTTGGCTATCAGTTTCTGCTCGATGATTTTGCGTTGTCGTGTGTCTCGAAGGCCGCCTTAGAGAACGCTTACCCGCAGATCCGAGGCTGAATGTCCTTGACTGCTGAAGTGTTCCCCGACTGGGAGGTAACAATCCTGCCTGGCGATTGTTGCGCGGTGTCCGTTCATACGTTGTCTCAGTGTCTGCATGGTCTCGCCGATGTACCATGCTGCGGTGCATCCTTTCCTGCAACGTATGAGGCAGACAACGTTGGCCGAGTCACATGAGTATGTACCATGTACCTGGTGGGTAGTGTCCTCACGTGTGATGATGGTATCTGTGTTGATGATCTGGCATGTCTCGCAGAGGTTGCCGTGGCAGGGTTGTGTGGTGTTGTGGTCGCTGTTCTCCTGACAGCTGGGTAATTTGCTGCGAACGATGGTACTTTTGAGTAGCCCACGCCTCCACTACTCGCCTTCAAGCAGCCGCCTAACCTCAAAAGTACTATCGTTTGCAGCAAATTACCCAGCTGTCAGGAGAACAGCGACCACGACACCACACAACCCTGCCACGGCAACCTCTGCAAGACATGCCAGATCATCAACACAGATACCATCATCACACGTGAGGACACTACCCACCAGGTACATGGTACATACTCATGTGACTCGGCCAACGTTGTCTACCTCATACGTTGCAGGAAAGGATGCACCGCAGCATAGTACATCGGCGATTCCATGCAGACACTGAGACAACGTATGAACGGACACCGCGCAACAATCGCCAGGCAGGATTGTTACCTCCTAGTCAGGGAACATTTCAGCAGTCAAGGACATTCAGCCTCGGATCTGCAGGTAAGCGTTCTCCAAGGCGGCCTTCGAGACACACGACAACGCAAAATCATCGAGCAGAAACTGATAGCCAAGTTCCGCACCAATGAGGACGGTCTCAACCGGGATCTTGGTTTCATGTCACGCTACATGACATAGAGTCATCCAGACTAGAGTCGTCGTTGTCTTGTTCACAGATGTGATTTCCAGTTTAAAAAAAAAAGTAAAAAGCTTAACTGCAGACTGCAGCATTTGACACGTTGGACCCCCTGTTTCCCCACCTCATTGTCTTAGCTGTATTTTGCTGTGTCTTTGATGTAATGCCTTCCTGACTGATTGTATCTCTGCCGAGGTGGTGTGATGGAGGGCAGTCAGAAACACATTGTTCTCTGTCTATATATGCTTTGTAACTGATTTGTATTCCCTCACTTTACCTGATGAAGGAGCAGCGCTCCGAAAGCTCATGATTTCAAATAAAACTGTTGGACTATAACCTGGTGTTGTGCGACTTCTCATTTTAATCTTCAAGTGAGTTGAGTGCAAGGCTGCTTTAAATATGGCGCTGGAAACAAGTAATCGATGACGTCATCAAACCTGCACCATTTAATAGGGCCGGGAAACGCGCATATACTGGTGAATCTTCGCTGCAAGAAGATAGGAGCAGGAGTAGGCCATTCGGCCCCTCGAGCCTGCTCCGCCATTTAATGAGATTATGGCTGATCATCCAAATTCAGTACCCTGCCCCTGCTTTCTCCCCATATCCCTTGATCCCTTTAGCCTTAAGATATATATCTAACTCCTTCCTGAATATATTTAATGAATTGACCTCAACTGCCTTCTGTGGTAGAGAATTCCACAGGTTCACCACTCTCTGGGTGAAGAAATTTGGCATGAATCTTTCAATTGAGGCCATTAAGTGAACATCGCATTCCTGACCTGCTACGCCACCCGCGCACACCCAACCCAACGCAAAGGTGAAAATTCCGGCCCAAGTATCACTTTCCTGGATATGACTGAGGAGCACGACATTAGGAGGATGCACTTCACCAGGCAGGCTGTCACTTATATATGCAGCCTCCAGCAACAGGACCTGCTGCCTACTAGCCCAGGTAGACATGCTTTGCCAGTGACCCTTAACTTCTCTTCCTCAAGCTCCTTCCAGGCTGCTACATGGGACACTACCCACATCTCCCAGTCTGCAGTGCACAGCTGCATCAAGGAGGTCACCAATGCCCTATTTGACAGGGGCAACTAATACATCACCTTTCCCATGGAAGCCAACACTTGAAATAAGAACATACGAGCATAAGAATTAGGAGCAGAGTAGGCCATACGGCCCCTTGAGCCTGCTCCGCCATTCAATAAGATCATGGCTGATCTTCGACCTCAACTCCACATTCCTGCCCTATCCCCATATCCCTTAATTCCTCTGGGGTCCAAAAATCTATCTGTCTCAGCCTTGAATATACTCAACGACTGAGCATCCACAGCACTTTAGGGCAGAGAATTCCAAAGATTCACAACCTTCTGAGTGAAGAAATTCCTCCTCATCTCAGTCTTAAAAGGTCAGCCCTTTATCCTGAGACTATGCAGCCTAGTTCTAGACGCTGCAGACAGGATAAACAACCTCTCAGCATCTACCCTGTCAATCCCCCACAGAATCTTATATGTTTCAATGAGATCACCTCTCATTCTTCTAAACTCCAGAGAGTATAGGCCCAATCTACTCAATCTCTCCTCATAGGACAATCCTCTCATCCCAAGGATCAATCTAGTGAACCTTCGTTGCACCGCCTCTAAGGAAAGTATGTCCTTCATATCCTAAATGACAGAGTTCTGGGATTTGCAGCAGTAGCTGAATTCCCTTGTGTCCAGGGTGTTATAGACTGCACTCATGTAGCCATCAAGGCACTAGAAGCTTTCATCAACAAGAAGGGCTATCACTCAATTAATGTCCATCTTGTCTATGATCACTACAGAGGGATCATACATGTCTCTGACAGTTTCGCAGGCAGCTGTCACGATGCCTTCATCCTGTGACACTTAGCAATCTCTCATTATTCCACCCTTCCAGGAACATTATGTGATGCCTGCTTGGGTACAAGGGCTGTCCCCTGCACTCATGGCTGATGACAGCCCTCCGCAACCCCACCACACCTGAACAGCTCGAGTACAACCAGTGTCATGGCGCCACCAGGAACCTCATTGAGCACATTATTGTGATAGTGAAGCAAAGGTTCAGGTGCCTGGATAGGTGTGGGGGGGCTTCCTAAATATGCCCATGCAAAGTCTGTCGCATCATTGTAGTGTACTGCATGTGCATACACAACATTGTGATATAGAGACATTTGCATTTGGAGGAGGCAGAGCACTGGAAGAGTCATTATCTGACAAGTAAGAATTTGATGAAAGTGAGGGAGAAGCAGAAGAAGGAGGGTGAGAGGCCAGGGATGAGATAATAGGACAGAGCTTCTGGTGACCTGCTCATTTCCATTCTCTGACAAGTGACACTAACCTCTCCTGCATTAACAATCCTTGTTACCCCCTTCACCACTCCCTAAAGTTGAAATAAAACGCACCGCAAACATTCAGCCAACTTTGATGTCAATGACCTACTGAAAATGCAGACTCAGAAACTGCTATGAAAAGACACTGCAGAACAAAGTGCCAAATATGATAAAGTGATCAATTTAATGCCAAAAATAATAATTGCTGTGAATTCATCTCTCACCCAAGTGTCAATCTCACTTAAAAGAAGATTTGCTAATTTTACTACTGCCAAGAGGTGCTCCCCAGTTGCCTCAACAAACTTGGTGGAATGACTTGGTTCCTCATGTTGAGACCTTTGAGATGTTTGTGGCCAGAAAATTCTGGGTGCTCGAGCCTGTGAGGACCCGGCTGCACCTGCTGCACTTTGGGCTGATACCAGGACTGTCAAGCTCAGCTGACTTTCTGACACCATGACAGGTATTGGTTGAGGGGATGGGGAAGGAGCAGCCATGCAGACATCCTGAGAGAGGACAACAGGTACTGCTTCTGTCAGGCCACTGCCACTCCCATGGAGCTGTGGCTCATCAGTCCTACTGACCTGTGGGACAGCAGACTACAGGAGGTGAATGATGCCTTGAATGTCCCTATTTATTCGGTCGACCAGTCTCTTCAAGATGGAGTCCAGAATCTGGATGGCAGCCTTTGAGCTTCCACCAAAGCTGCAAAGGCTGGTAACATAGCTTCCTGTTGTGAGGTCCCACCTAGCCTCCCTGAGATGGCTACACTTTCCAAGGTAGACTGCAGAGTGGTGATGCTGTGTGAGATGACACTGCACAGGCTGGAAGTAGGTGCCTCCATACTTTCAGCCATGATGATGAAATTCCTTGGCAGGCCCTCCAATATCTCGTTTAATTGCTTGTGTGAGGTAAGCAGTTTGCTTTTCATAGCTGGGCCCCTGAAGTCTGCATCTCTGTCCTCCTCAGCAGAGCTAGAATAGGACCTCACCTTCTGGTGAGCCGTCTCCTGGGCTGTCTCTGCCATCACTACCTGCTGCTGCTCACTCGTGCTGGGTACATCACCACGTGTAGACCCCTCTAAGTCACTCTCTATCCCACCCAAGGTGCCAATCTCTGTGCTGGTGTTTGAGAATGCTGAATTGTGAGCTGGTGCATTCTCAGGAGGACTGTCCTCCTCTGAGGTGTTTTCTTCAGGGTCTTGCTGCTGAGAAGGACCTAGAGGAAAGAGACGAGAGTTAGCCTGGCATAACAGGCTGGACAGTAGCTGATGACAGGCTTCACAATGTAGCTTGATGCTGTCAAGCTGGCTGAATCTGTATATTTCTAAGGTATATGAAGGGGTACAAGTAATAGTCAGAGCTCCTGTTCAGATAAGCCCCCAGCCTCGAAATCTCTAATTTGTATAGCACTGGAGGGGCCACTGATCTCCACAGCAACTAAAACAACAACAACAACAACTTGTATTTATATAGCGCCTTTAACATAGTAAAACATCCCAAGGAGCTTCACAGGAGTATTATAAGACAAAAAATTTGACACCGAGCCACATAAGGAGAAATTAGGGCAGATGACCAAGAGCTTGGTCAAAGAGGTAGGTTTTAAGGAGGAAAGAGAGGTAGCGAGGCGGAGAGGTTTAGGCAAGGAATTCTAAAGCTTAGGGCCTAGGCAACAGAAGGCACGGTCACCAATGGTTGAGCGATTATAATCAGGGATGCTCAAGAGGGCAGAATTAGAGGAGCGCAGATATCTCAGGGGTTGTGGGGCTGAAGGAGATTACAGACATAGGAAGGGGCGAGGCAATGGAGGGATTTGAAAACAAGGATGAAAATTTTGAAATCGAGGCGTTGCTTAACCGGGAGCCAATGTAGGTCAGCGAGCACAGGGGTGATGGGTGAACGGGACTTAGTGCGATTTAGGACATGGGCAGCTGAGTTTTAGATGACCTCAAGTTCACATAGGGTAGAATGTGGGAGGCCAGCCAGCAGTGCCTTGGAATAGTCAAGTCTAGAGGTAACAAAGGCATGGATGAGAGTTTCAGCAGCAGATGAGCTGAGGCAAGGGCGGAGACGGGCGATGTTACAGAGGTGGAAATAGACTGTCTTAGTTATGCTGCGGATATGTGGTCCGAAGCTCATTTCAGGGTCAAATATGACATCAAGGTTGCGAACAGTGTGGTTCAGCCTCAGACAGATGCTAGGGAGAGGATGGAATCAATGGCTAGGGAACGGAATTTGTGGTGGGGATAGAAAACAATGGCTTCGGTCTTCCCAATATTTAATTGGAGAAAATTTCTGCTCATCCAGAATTGGATGTCAGACAAGCAGTCTGATAGTTTAGAGACCGTGGAGGGGTTGAGAGAAGTGGTGGTGAGGTGGAGGTAGAGCTGGGTGCTGTCAGCGTACATGTGGAAACTCAGGCTGTGTTTACGGATGATGTTGCCAAGGGGCAGAATGTAGATGAGAAATAGGAGGGGGCTAAGGATAGATCCTTGGGGGACACCAGAAGTAACGATGGGGGAGCGGGAAGAGAAGCCATTGCAGGTGATTCTCTGGCTATGATTAGATAGATAAGAATGGAACCAGATGAGTGCAGTCCCACCCAGCTGGACGATGATGAAGAGGCATTGGAGAAGGATGGAGTGGTCAATCGTGTCAAAGGCTGCAGACAAGTCAAGCAGGATGAGGAGGGATAGTTTACCACAACAACAGAAACAGAAAATGCTGGAAATACTGTTTTTATTTCAGATTTCCAGCATCCGCAGTGTGTTGCTTTTCCACAGCATACTACTTCAACTTGGAGAGGATCATCAGGTTGGATGTTCCTCCCCCGGTCTTACTCCTCTCCCTGGTGTTGTACGCTGTCTTCTCCTGCAGAAAGAGAGGGCGAAAGTTAGGAGTACCTACTGAAAAGAAAAGTGCTCATGTGGGGCTTCTGCTAGGAGTGCGGAACCTGATCCTGTCCTTAAGCAAAATCCACAAATGCATACTTTCTAACAGGAGTTATAGGATAGAAATCAGGAATGGAAATTTTGCTGATTTTTCTCCTTACTCTTTGGATTCTGAGGCAAAAATAGTGGCCAGTTTAGTTCAACTCACTCAGTGCGGACCAGATTTTAACCTGGGAATTTCATGGTGTGAATGGCTCAGTACTATAGCAAGTGTTGCATTTATTCACTGCGCCATCAGGAAAGCTCATAGCACAAATGTTCACTGAAATGTAAATGTCTTGTAGTTCATCAGTTGGGAGCACTTTCTGCAGTCACTATATTGTAGTCAAATCATAAACAAACGCAGGGGATTTCTTATGGTTCGTACTTCCAATCAAGTTCTAAATGCCTGCAATTCCTGTGCCATGTGGGAATTCCATGACACTTCGTGTGTCCTGGATTAAAAGAAAAGAAAGAAAGACTTGCGTTTATATAACGCCTTTCACGACCACCGGACGTCCCAAAGCGCTTTACAGCCAATGAAGTACTTTCTGAAGTGGGTAGTCACTGTTGTAATGTAGGAAACATGTGTGAAGGAAGTTCCTCCCATTGCTCGAACTTGAGCTCAGGGTTTCAGTGGGGGAGCATTTGGGAAACAGTGATCATAATATCATTAGGTTTAGATTAGTTACAGAAAAGGACAAGAAGCAATCAAATGTGAAAATACTCAATAGGAGGAGGGCTAATTTCAGTGAGTTGAAAGTTGATCTGGCCCAAGTTGATTGGAATCAAAGATTGGCAGGTAAAACAGTAAATGAGCAATGGGTGGCCTTCAAAGAGGAGATAGCTCGGGCATAGACTAGATATATTCCCATGAGGGGGAAAGGAAGGGCATCCAAAGCTAGAGCTAAAATATAGAGATTAAAATATTACAGAAAAAAGAGGCTTATGATAAATGTCAGGCTCATAATTCAGTAAAGAACAAGCTGAATACAGAAAGTACAGAGGAGAACGGAAAAAGGAAAGAAGTGAAGCAAAGAGAGTATAAGAATAGATTAGCGGGTAACAGAAAAGGGAACACAAATGTCTTTTATAAACAAATAAATAGTAAAAGGATAGTCAAAGGAAGGGTGGGGCCGATTAGAGATCAAAAGGAGACGTTCCTGTGGAGGCAGAGGCATGGCTGAGGGACTAACTGAGCACTTTGCACCTGTCTTCACTAGAGAAGAGGATGCTGCCAATGTCATAGTAAAGGAGGAGGTAGTAGAGAAATTGGATAGAATAAAAATAGACAAAGAGGTAGTACTAAAAAGGTTGGCAGCACTCAAAGTAGAAAAGTCACCCAGTCCAGATGGGATGTATCCTGGGTTACTGAGGGAAGTAAGGGTGGAGATAACGGAGCCTTGGCCACAATCATCCAATCCTCCTTAGATATGGGAGCGGTGCCAGAGGACTGGAAGATTGCAAATGTTACACCCCTGTTCAAAAAAGGGGAGAGGGATAAACCAGGCAACTACACGCCAGTCAATCTAACGTTGGTGGTAGGGAAACTTTTAGAGATAATAATCTGAGACAAAATGAATTGTCACTTGGAAAAATATGGGTTAATAAATGACAGCCAGCATGGACTTGTTAAAGGCAAATTGTGTTTGACTAACTTGATTGAGTTCTTTGATAAAGTAAAAGAAATGGTTGATGAGGGTAGTGCGGTTGATACTGTGTATATGGACTTTCAAAAGGTGTTCGATAAAGTACCACAAAATAGACTTGTTAGCAAAATTGAAGTCCATGGAATTAAAGGGGCAGTGGCAGCATGTATAGGAAATTTGCTAAGAGAAAGAAAGCAGAGAGTAGTGGTGAACAGGTGTATTTCAGATTGGAGGGAGGTGTACAGTGGTGTTCCTCAGGGGTCAGTGTTAGGAGCACTGATCTTTTTGATACATATTAATGACCTGGAATTGAGTATACAGGGCATGATTTAAAAGATTCCAGATGACATGAAACTCAGAAATGAAGTAAACAGTGAGGAGGATAGTAACAGACTTCAGGAGGACATAGACAGACTGGTGAAATGGGCAGACACATGGCAGATGAAATTTAATGCAGAGAAGTGTGAAATAATGCATTTTGGTAGGAAGAATGAAGAGAGACAATATGAAATAAATGGTACAATTTTAAAGGTGTGCAGGAACAGACAGACCTTGGGATGTATATACACAAAACTTTGAAGGTGGCAGGACAAGTTGAGAATGCTGTTAAAAAAGCATATGGAATCCTTGGCTTTATTAATAGAGGAATAAAGTACAAAAGCAAGGAAGTTATGCTAAACCTTTATTAATCACTGGTTAGGCTCCAGCTGGAGTATTGTGTTCACTTCTGGACACCACACTTTAGGAAGGATGTCAAGGCCTAAGAGAGGGTGCAGAGGAGATTTATTAGAATGGTACCAGGGATGAGGGACTTCAATTACATAGAGTGACTAGAGAAGCTGGGGCTGTTCTCCTTAGAGCAGAGAAGGTTAAGGGAAGATTTAATTGAGGTTTTCAAAATCATGAAAGGTTTTGATGGAGTAAATAAGGAGAAACTGAGACTAAATTGGACCAAGTAGCGCCAGTTTTTAGGCGTTGCATGGCCAGATAAGGATCGATAATGAGAACGAAATGCTCGTGCACACTTCTGATGGGAAGTGTGCAGGACGCCATCTTGGTATAAGATAAACAAGAGGCATCCTTACCTGCATCTGAAACAGGCATTAGTCTATTTGCATGCACAAATGGGGCGTAATGCCTGCTTATGGTCCCTGCTGCAACTTTGGTTTGCCCTGAGGCAGCCAACGCCAGTGCTGGTTCACTCAGGGAAAACCAACTTGAAACACCACGTAAGAAAAAAAGGTAAGTACTTACCATAATCACAGCCACTCCTGGTCCCAAGACCTCCCACCTCCCTCCCGACCCCAACCTCCAGGCCCCCACCTCCTAGCCCCTCCGACAGCACTCCCAACCACACAACAGTAGTCCGGAGGCCTGCGATCTCCCTACCCGATCCCCCACCAAACCCCGATCACAGACTCCGAGGCCCACCCGTTTCTTCTCCAGACCCCGTGACGCAACCCGAAATTGGAGCACCAACCTGTGTGGGCCCCTACCGCAGCATCATCTACATTATGATGAAGTCATAGGCCCCAAATCCGGGACTCCTCAGACCTCATCATTTGAGCGTGGCTGTTAACATTGTGCAGGTGAGGCGCAGAAAAATGGGCGCTCTGTAAGGGTTTCTGGACCTGTGTGTGGCTCTGTGCTCAGCCTGGGTGCTAGTGTGGGGTTAGGCCTTGTTGCCTGTTCTGGTCTCCAGCCAGTCTGGGAGCACTAGACACCTGTGAGTGGTTCGACCCACTCGCCCTTACGGTTCTGACACTGGACTTAGGTGCGAGAGCAGTAATGGAGAGAAAACTCAGGTAGACCCGGTTGAATGGTACGAAATGGAAAATCTTTATTGCATATTATTCAAGATTACGAAATACATGTCATAAGCACAGATTAATGACAGTACAATCTTACACGCAGTTATGTAACTAATTTCAGGGAAACGAGGAACGAACGACACATCGTAAATGGGGGCACACATTACAATTATCCTTAAAAACTTAAACCCTCCCCTATCAATACCTGCTCTAAACTAGACTTGTAGGATCGAGACTCATGCTCACCACTCGTGATAACTCGGAGAATTCCGAAAACTCTGATCGGATGTTTTTCACCGCAGCACCTGATCACCCACGTGTTGATCAGGGGTCTCTGTACCCCACTTGTTTACTCGTTTCTGCTCCGGCTAGCAGGCTGGACCGTCTGCTGTCATGAAGATCTGTGTTGTCCTCGGAGTTCCGACACGACTCGAAAAATAGTCTTCCTGTGCCCTCACACTGATGCGATAAAATGCAAAGAATAGTCTTCCGATGCCAGTTCTGTAGAACTCAAAGAAGGTCTTCCTGGGCAAGGAAAATGTCTATTCGACCTACAGGCACGGTCGGAGCTTACTGACCGTGGCGATACGTATGGTCTTCTTCTCTTCTCATCTCATCTCATCTCACCTCATCTCATCTCATCTCGGGCCTTCGGTTCCAACACCGTTTACCGACTTCTCGGGATGGTGCGCCCGTTCCAAGGCTTCACAGCCCAGTTCCACACAGATCTTCGCGGCAAGCCACGAGGCAGATCCTGGCGGATCGTAAAGTTCAACAGTCTTTCAAGCTGCAAGAGGCAGAGACACGAGGCAAGCGGCAAGGAGTCGAAAGGATAAGAGCACAAGAGCAGCCACGAGGATAAGAGGATAAGAGAAAGATGGACGGTTGGAGCTTGCAGTTATAGTGCAAAACTCTTCCTTTTCCCGCCCAACCTTAATGTCTTTTCTTTTGTTAGGGTTTTGGCGCTCAAATTTCTTGTATAGGGTGATCTCCGTTTTAATGGGTTTCGGGGATACTCGTAACTGTCTGAGTACCTGTTAATACTTTTCCCATTGTGTAATCGGTCGGTATTCTCCCTGGAGGGGTTTTGGGGCTTCCAAATGTTTTCTGTAACTACCCGCTAACGGCTCTCTCATCGTAGAGTCGTGGGGATTTTGCATATTAATGTCTTTGGATGGGTTCTTGATCACTTGGTACAATAGCCCTTATTCGCACCTGGGAGACCGATTTCAGTATTTATGTGTATACTGCAAACCCATAATGTCTCGTGTATTATCTTAAATGTACTGAGTCTTGATCGATCTCGCACAAATGTTTATTGGAACGCCATCTTGTCTGCTTATCGAAAAGTCTAGAATGTTCTGCCACGAGGCGTGGCGGCCATTTTACAGGCTGCTTGTGTCCACTTTGAAAACCTGACAGCATTCTGCTGAAATAAAGCTGTTTGAACGAAACTATGTGTTTTCTCCTTATTTATAAAATCGTGATATATTGCGAATTCTACAGCTCCCAAATTGATCCCCCACTGTTTCTAGTGGCAGAAGGTTCGGTAACCAGAGGACACAGATTTAAAGTAATTGGCGAAAGATCCAGAGGCGAGCTGAGTTTTTTTTTTACACATCTTGTTGTTTTGATCTGGAATGCACCGCCTGAAAGGCTGATGGAAGCCTTAATCTGGAAAGAGCCTGCTAATGCTGTGCATAAATATTTAATGCAAGCACACATATCTTCTGTGTTAGATAGAGAACAATTAAAATATCAGAAAACCACTCCACATGTTTGATTTTTTAGATCAAAGAGCAGACTTGTGGAGAAGACAGCAAGTGAAAGGATATGATGTTTTTCCACTGACTTATCAGTAGCCTTTGTATTGACGTTGTTGTTATGGAGAACATATTCAAGAAACAGCCCGTTTATATCAATATTTAATGTATGATATTAATGCTATCTTTGCAATTACATCCTCTTACGAGTGCAAATATAAATAATCTTACACAGTGGGGTTGATTGTAATCCTACATGCCCGATGGAAGCAGTTTACTTACCCGCTTGGAACTCGACCCTTTCCTGTTCTCTCTGAAATTAACCTGTAGGGTTCTGCAAGCGATCAGGTGCCCGTCTAATGCAGGCAGGATCCTCATGAATTTTTGCGAATTGGGGTCCTATTGCATTAATAGCACCCCGATGGCATTTTTATCAAGGCCTGAGCAGAGAAGCTGCTGCCCTTTTCCAGCCAAGTTGAAGCAGGTCGGCAACTGGTTGGGAGAACAAAGCGACCCTCCACATAAGTCAACAAATTTCTCTTCTGGAGCCAGGAGGAGCAGGCCGGCTCCTCCAGACCCCACAAGCAAAGTCACGGCTTCCACTGACCATAGACTTCCCTCCTTCCCTCCCGCGAGACCCTCCCGAAACCCCCTCGTCGCCACTTACCTGGGAACTGGCAGGTGACCAAGGGTGGCCAATCTTCCCCTGATGGCAGCCTCTCTGCGTCCTCTTCCTGCCCATTCTGGGTGGGAAATGGGCCCCCAGGCATTTAAGTGAGGCCTGGTGGTTAAAATCACCGTGGCCTCCTGCAGCTCCTGGCGGGCGGGAAATTAACTCGCCAGAGCAGTTTGCTGCCAGAAACTCGCTCCGAATTAAAATCCACCCCACTGTGACATTATCAATGACCATGAGATGTTCATGAGAACAACGGGCTTCCCAATGGAAGTAATAATCCTTAGGCTTCATCTTCTTGGAAAATTGCAACTGCTGATCGCCTTCTGCAGAGAGAAACTCAGGAACGTTTAGATTTAAAAAATACACCCACTTGTGCTCATGTGCAGAACTCCGGGTGGTTAATTTTTAATGTTAGTTGAGTACAAGCAGTAGAGTACTGGTTAAAATATTGAAAACTATGTTTATGAACCCCATGGGGTTTAATGGACTACCTGACCACTTAAAATGTAGCTTTACTCCAGGTTGACCACATTTGCAGCAAGTGAGAGCTCAAAACCGGTCTGCAAAAACTTCCAGCAGGAAGGAAGAATCTCATACCATATTTCTTTAGTGCTCTCAGAGTCTGATTGGGATCTGACCCCCCAAATGATACTGGCACCTTTGTGTTGGTGTGCACCCAAAACCATTTTCTATCGACAAGAAAGTGGCCGTATAACAGCATCATTACTTATTTCACACTTGTCAAGTAACTCCTGTGTTGTGCCACCAATGGTGTGTATTTATATTTATTCTACTCTATTAACATTCTTTTGAGGGAAGCGTTCCTTTATTCTCCCAGTATGGACCTTTACTCAACATCAGCAACTTGCATTTATACAGCATCTTCAACATAAAGAAAAATCTCAATGTGCTTCACAAATAGGCAAAATAAGTTGACACCTGTCTGGAAATGGATAGATTAGGAAGGGTAATCGAAAGCTTGCTTGAAGAGATAAGTTTAAGAATTTCTTTTAAGTTGGAGAGAGAGGTGCAGAAGTGGAGAGATTCAGGGGTAATTCTAGACAGTAGGACAGCTGAAGACTATGAACACAGCAGAAAACTATGGGCAAAGCAAAGGAGGATTCACAGATGGCCCAAGTCACAGGAACAGAGGGCTAGAAATTTGTCATAGCCCAGGAATGGGCGGTATCAGTATAAAAGTTGGAGAATTAGCTTCAGGCGTAAATGCTTTAGACTGCACGAAAAATTCATGCTCACCGCTCAATAAAATGATTGGAGCCCTAAATCAAGTCTTAAAACCCAAGCTTATTGGCATTACACTCAAAGGGTGGACCAATATCAGGTGCAGTCTACTCACAACTCATCATTGCCATAGGCTTTTTTCACTACTTAAAGGGGAGGTTCATTGATGCTTCAGCACCTCATTCTCCGCATTGCAGGAAGAAAGTTAACAACCTCACTCAGGTGATCAGGGTGAGTGAATGCTTCAACAAATGCTACATACCACCATCTGAACCACAATCTTCACACACTGCCCAAAGCATCACACCCCCAGCACTCACCCACCAATAATCTCTACCTAGCAACACTCGCACCCACATCTCACGTCTTGCACACAATGAGAGCTATTCAACTATGGCAGGCACATCACCCAAGCACATTGCTCCAAACTCACTCACACACTTTCCCTTCTCTTTCAGGCCAAGGTGGCGCACAACAGGAGGGAGCAGGAGCGCACAGGTGGGGACAAGCCGACAGCAAATTACTGTCTGCGCCGGAGAATCAAGTGCTGCAAATCATTGGTCGCCAGGTGATGGGCGCCGTGGCCACCGGCAATGTTGACCCCCTTGGAGACAAGAATGGTATGTTCATCCCTACGCCTTCTTTTAACATCCCACTTCCCCCTCATCCCACTTTTCAGCTAATCATGCTGTATGCATGTATTTCTCCCTTCCTGCCCCCTCCCCTCACCTTAACCCGACTTTTTTGCCATTTTGCTTTCAGATAATCAGCAAGCACCTGAGCAGCCTGTCCCTGAGGGCATGGTAGAGAGTGAGGCGGGAGAAGAGGAGGAGGAAGAACACACTGCGTCACTGCATCTCTCACCCGCAGGCACCAGCTCAGATACTGGCACTACGCGTTCCTTAGAGGCTAGGATAGCAACGGGATCTGCACAGGGTGAGGCACCGGGGACAAGTGGGCTGCAGCAAGGCCAGGGGGAAAGGGTAGCTCGGGGGCCAGCACCCCAGAGGGCGAGTTCGTGTGCGAATCCTGCTGCACAGGACTCAGATGAGGACCTCGATTGGGAGGCCTTTAGAAGAATGGTGATGGGCATGCACATGGAGATGAGAGGTGCAATGGCAAGGGTGCCCGAGAACCTCTCGGCAATGGTAAGGAGCGTGGAGGAGTCTGACTCCAACATTGCACAAGGCTCTGAGCACACCATGGAGCCCATCATTTCCAGTCTGCAAAGGATGTTAGACTCCCAAAGAGACCGTGGTGACCCAGACCTGATGCCGCGTGTGATGGGTGATCTGGCAGCTTCCATTGTAGCACAGGCAGAAGCGACGCAATGTCTTAGTGATGTACTGCAGTCTATGCTTGGTTGAATCCAATCTCAGACTGCTCCCATGCAGTCTCAGCTTGATGCCATGCAAGCTCCGACTACTGCCATCGTGGCTGGGTCTACCAGTGTTGACCGGGGCTTTCACGCTGTCGCAGCAGGCCAGCAATCTGTGCTCCAACAGATAGCTAGGGATGCTGAGGTGCTGCCCCAGGGGAGTGGCAGTGGGTCAATGGAGCAGGAACCTGCTGTCCTCTCTCAGGATGACAGCATTCCTGCTCCCACCGCTGTCATTGCCCTTATCGCTGCCTGTCATCCAGCCAGCACAGACTGCTACTGCCCATGCTGAGGTGGTACAGTCTACAGCTGGGCCATCCAGGTCCAGAGGTGGTCGAGGATATCCTACAAGGCTATCTGAAGTCTCCCGCACGGACACTCAGCAGCCTTCCACCAGCCATTCTGCAGCCACTGAGCCAACACTTCATAGGAGCACTAGAGCAAGAAAAGGCACAGTAACGACATTCACAAGGGTGAAAAGTAAATATTTTTGGTGTAAATATGTGTCCACTACTTTATATAAATTTATTACTTCACTTACCATTCTTTTGTGATGTCTCTCATTTCAGCTTTGCACTCTGATATGGCCTGCGAGAGGGATGGAATGATGGAATGATGGGGATGTGGTGAACAAAGGGGATCTGGGGTTTATGTCATCCTAGTGTGAGGTCTGTTTGGAGGAGGTGGCAGCGTTCTGTGACCACCTCCTTGGTGAAGCGGAGCCATCCAATACACTGCTCCTTGCTTAATTGAAGGTCGGAGAAGTGCTGTCGGAATACCCTCAGAGGGTAAGGCCTCCCGGTGAGAGCCCTGATGCCCCTCCTCATCTCTCTGTGCACATATTCCCTTATTTCTCACTGCCTACGCTCCCTCTGCCATAGATCCTGGAGGGCGAGGTCGACTGCCAATACAGCCCCCGTTGATGTTACCAAGTGTAGCAGTTTGAACCTTTGAAGAAAAATTTAGCTACTTTTTAGTTGCCATAAGACTCCTGATACAAAAGAACCTTGAAATTACTGAATGAAACTGTTGCAGTGGGTGAAACTAATAAAAAACCAATAAAACTGCTTGACAGCTGCTCTCACTTGTTGGAGATAGTCATTGCCTGGCACTTCTGTGGTGCGAATGTTACCTGCCACTTATCAGCCCAAGCCTGAACGTCGTCCAGGTCTAGTTGCATGCGGGCATGGACTGCTTCATTATCTGAGGAGTTGTGAATGGCGCTGAACACTGTGCAGTCATCAACGAACATCCCCATTTCTGACCTTATGTTGGAGGGAAGAGTTTTGTATAAATAGGAGTTAATGGAGGGGGAAGGATGGGAGGCTGGCAAAGAGAGCATTAGAGTAATCAAGCCTGGAAGTGACAAAGGCACATGTAAAGAATTCAGCAGCACAGGGGCTGTGGTAGGGTGGAGGTGGCCAATATTTCGGTTGTTGAATCACATGGTTTTCATGATGGATAGGATGTGCAGATTAAAACTGAGCTGAGGGGTGAACAGGGCACCAAGGCTGTGGACAGTCTGCTTCAGCCCGAGAAGGTGACCAGTCAGAGGGATGGACTCAGTGGCAAGGCAGTGCAGAGCCAGAGGAAGTTATTGACTTGTCCAAGACTTGGGCCTGGATTTTTACATATTCAAACCGATGAAACTAGCAAAGGCTGACCAAATGCTTCAAATAGCCTTGAATATGGGCCTATGACTTGTCTGAGTAAATTTAAGGGCTGGATTTTGCAGTGGGTAATGACGGAAAACTGTCAGCATTTGCCGTCATTACCCCTCTGAAACTGACTGTAACTTCAGGATTTAGCCCATGCACATCTAAACGCGGAAATCCTGAAGTTGTGGTAAGTCATTCACTGCTCTGACACAGGCTGCGCTGTGGACACCCCCTGCCCCGCACCCTCCCTCCCCCACCCCATAGCTAGCAATCAGTGTAATTAGTGAAATCAGTGAAACTGACGAAAACCTGGGATTTTCCGCACTAATATCACTGCTAAATACCCCATTCAATGTTAAACCTTGTTGAAATAGGTGTAACTGGGATTTTAATAACATATTGGCTGCTAAACAACCGTTCTGGCCCTGAAAAACTAATTTTTATATTTGTGGAGTGTCAAATTTCTCCATTATGATAAAAATTACAATTTTTTTAAAACTTAATTTTTTTGTTAAAGTTTGTTCCTGATATTTCAGATTCTACCTTATCCCCATGTGAAAGTCCCAATCTTTATTATGCTCTCTGTAACATTTTTAAAAATTCTGGATAAAAGCTCCTTTTCATTTCCTGGTTTGCTGACCGTGAGAATTCTTCCATGTGGCTGGCTGCTTCGACAGCTTGTTGACGTCACTGCAGCTCTTTGCTAGGAATTCCCATTACACAGCGCTACAATCAATTGCACGTCGAGAAAGGCAAAATTCTCACCACTTGGCACCTTTCGCTCTGCTCCCTTCAGTTTATAGTGGAGCTCTGCCCATTCTTAGTTCACATTGGCACTCTTCTCCATTCTTTTCTTCACACTGGCACTCATCTCCCCTTTCCCCCTTAAATAAACCTGGTAGTGTCCCCTCCTCAGCTCATGCTGGCACGCTCCTCTCCCTTCCCTCGCAGTTCCACTGGTACCCTTCTATCCATCACTCAGTTTATGCTGATACCCTTCACCTTTCCCCTTCTACAGCTGCTATATGCATAAAAATGATGGTGATTGATTACCATGCGATTTGTTTCCCCCCTTGATTCATACACTTATCGCTCTGGGGAATCGCCCTCCCTACACTTAGCGATTTCTGCAGGTTGTGACCAGGAACTCATCCACGTGAAGGTACTGCAACTTCCAGCTTCTACCTGACGTTGCTACTGCTCCAGCTGTTGGAATTCTGCTGTGAGTGAGAATTCCAGATGTTGCGATTCTGAAGTGAGAATTCCTGCCCTCAGCAGTGATCTGTCTCCTAGAGCAGCAGCGTTAGGAGTGAGGACTCATTGCCATTCACAAACGCAGACAATGGGCCACTGACTACTGGCATGTATGAATTTATATGCTGGAAGTTTGTGTGGGTGTCATTTTGATATCAGACTCTACGTTATGTGTTTCATTCTCAGAAGTCGAGAGGTTGACACCAGTTTAGACTTTATATTCAAAGCTTCAACATGAAAGTGCAATAAATTTGTAGTTGCTGTGATGTGCCTAAAGCATTCTAACAACAGTCATTTTCTTTTAAAATATCTTGTTCACATTTGTGCATATCTGTTGTAACGCTTCTTTCATTAATAGTTGTTTTAAGCAATCGGCATGCATATTTTTATGTATATATAAGTAGCTATTTATAGAAATTGAGGACAGAGGTACCCTGCTAAGTGATCGGATATTCAGAAGGAATAATGGGCTCTCAAGTCTCTGATAAACCCAGTTAAATGAGAAAGTCATAATTGAAATCACACAAGCATTGCTGTACAGATATATGTAGATATATCACTGTATATAATTAGTAAAATTAAATCTTTTAAGGGAAACTGGAGTTGCTCTTGCTCTGCTGCTGTAATTTTGCAGAAAGTGCAACAAACCCCGGCCACGATTTTGCTCAGAGGGCGGGTTTGGAGGCGGGTCAGAGGTTAAATTTGATTTGATTGATGGCGGGTTCCGATCCCACCGTCAACCCTCCTCCAAACAGCTTTCCCAAGTGTCGGGTCCCCGATTTGCGAATGGACCTGACACCTAGCGGCGGGAAGTGGATTAAAGGCAATTACCTGCCTATTAACAGGTACTTGCCAGTAGTTGTCAGCCTATTTTTGGATTTTGCCGCTTCTGCCTCAGGTTTCCTGACATCCGGACACCACGCCAGGTAAGTGCGGCATGTTGTGAGTCTGGTGTAATGTTTCTGGATTGATGACAGCTGCAGAAGTGGTGTGAAGGATCCAATGTTGCACATGGTGAGTCTTAGAGGAAAGAAAATGTTGGGTACTGCATTTTTAATACATTTGCAGATTTCTTTAGCTTACAAGTTTTTAAATCCATATCCAGTGCCACCTCATTGGGAGAACCTCTTTCACCAGTGACAGATCGCTTCTGTCACCTCACCTGCAGCTGCCATCTATTCCAGCCTATGGAGGGAGTCATTGGAGAGCCTGGGTGCAAGAGCTCACCTTTGTGCAGTGATTGTCAGTGTTTTCAGCACCTCAATGCTGTCAAACACTGAGAAATCAACTGTCAAAATAAAATTGTGCATCGTCCCTTTAAGGAAACCGGCAGATGACGCGTCATCAAATGACGTCATCTGACCGGCTTCCTCTTAATTGGCCGGCAAGTCCGCAGGACGGGCTTAACAAGGTCAATCAAGGGAAAATCACGTCTGTGGAGCGGAAGCAGCTGGGGGCGGGACCGGAACCCGGAAAGCAGCTGACCCGCACTCAACCCACTTCCATTAATAAAATCACGGCCCCCGTTTTTGTGTGAAAATAGGGTTTCTGCTGCATCTCCAGTTAAATTCCGGTGGTAGAGAGAAAGCTGCTTCGAGGAATTTCTGTTTCTTTGAATTTATTCATGGGATGTGGGTGTCGTCGGCAAGGCCAGCATTTATTGCCCATCCCTAATTGCCCTTGAGAAGGTGGTGGTGAGCTGTCATTTCAGAGGGCAGTTAAGAGTCAACTACATTGCTGTGGGTCTGGAGTCACATATGGCCAGATCAGGTAAGGATGGCAGATTTCCTTCACTAAAGGACATTAGTGAACCAGATGGGTTTTTACGACAATCCGGTAGTTTCACAGTCACCATTACTGATACTAGCTTCTTATTCCAGATTTTTTTAACTGAATTTAAATTCCCTAGCTACGTGGTGGGATTTGAATTCACGTCTCCGGATCATTAGTCCAGTCCTCTGGATTACTCGTCCAGTAACATAACCACTATGCTACTGTACTCGTGGTATGGGCCCATATAACATCAGAATCTGAAAAATTCCATTTTACATCTAAGATCTTAATCCATTCAAGAGAGATATGATGTAGGTCACCTCTCAGTGAAAGCTGTTAAAGGTCACAAGGGAAATGACTGGATATCAATACTTGAGGGCATGCATTTGTTATAGCAGAAATGTGTCTTGAAGTAGAACAGCTTGAGCCATTAGTGAAACCTTAGAAATGTGTATAATAATTAGTTACTGTATTAAATTAGAAAGAGCTACACTCCTTTTAGGCAATGTCAGTTTACAAAAAAACAGAGGAAGTGTTGAAATTTAAGACTAAATTTTTGCCTTTAGTACTCCCAGCATAAAGCTTTCCGTATCAGAAAATCTGGGCAGGTGCTCCTTATGGTTTTCCGAATTCCCTATATGCACTCCCTATGCACAAACATCTGCCTCAGGAGTACTAAAGAGGAAAATTTATCCTGCATTTATTGATATCTAAACACATTGCAGCTGCCCACTGGAAACGGTTTCCTTTTTGACTTTATGCTGGGAGTTTGGGAGGTGCTGGTAGCTCAGTGAAAGGATTCACAAAATTTCATGTGTTTCCCCCCCCCCCGAAGATTTTTTGTTGGACTTATTAATAAGGAACCCTGGTCAGACTGAGTTTTAAAATCCAGGGCATAAAATGGCCGCAGCCAGACCTTGTGACAAAGAGCTTTTTCAGACGCTGGGAAGCTATCAGCTTGTGTATTCCGATGTCTGCAACAGGAAGTTACAGGACCTTTCCTTATGCATTACAATCAGGTCTATGCATAAGGCTTTCAAGGTGTTTGCTCAAATAATCAGCGGGGACATTGAGACGGGGCTGGGCCCATCAACAAAATTGTTCTGGACAATCATCGAACCTGTCGAACAATAGGATAGCAGTTGAAGAACTGGTATCACACAATTACCGGCCATCTAACATGATGGGCCGAGACCAGTACCTTTTGTTAAAATTCATCATGCCCAGATCAGACAATAGAAACAAGCTGACCGGAAGAGAGATTAGGGCGACCGGGAGGGGTATAACTGGGAAGACCCAGCCATTCTCTCGCTCTCTCTGCCTGGACCCCGGTTCGCTCTGTCTGCTGGCCAGCAGCCCAGAAAGAAGAATACCAGAAACTTCGCAGCCACATGTCGACGGCAGAAACAGAGCACAGGGCCAGGTTTTTCCATCCATTTCAACGGTGAGCATTATCTTCTTCTGGCTGTCGCAAGACAATACTAGTTAGGCATAAGGGTGGGCAGTAATGGGGATATTGCTAAAATTGTAATTTTAGGATTTTCCCTCGATGTGTCCGTTCTCTTCCCATGCTAAGTGTAAAACCGTCTTCATATGATACTGTTTCTCTGTAGTTTTACTTCTGTAAATAAACATTGGTTTTCTTCGCACCAATCCACGGGTCTGTTCGTTTGTCCTTATCGCCGCTCGATAAGTCCTGGGCTCAGAACTAATAAGGGGATAGCGATTCGCAACCGCACAGCGGGCAAGGACAGTCCAGGAAATCATAACTGGCTGACCTACAAATAAGCCCGAGACAAAAACCCCTTACACTCAATGACTGCATTTTTAAAAATTGGGTAACCTTGGTTGAAGGGTCAAAGCCCATAGTGTAAGAAAGCATAAGAGGACAAGGTGAAACAGGAAGTATTGATTAGATGAAGCCAAATTTGGGTTCTAAAAGCTTGCAGAATGTATGGGGAGAGGAAGAAACTGAGGGAGGTAAGGAGTTGCACAATTTCTGGGTCCTGGCAAAAAAATAGAGTAAGAAACTGTGATGAGTCTCGATTTCAACTAATTGAGGATACAGAGAGAAGCAAGAGCATAAAAGTTGGTATAGTTGAAGCTTAGTTTTATTACCTTACAAAAAATGTACAAGACTTGTTTTTATTATCAATAAAATAGAATATGATGTTATGTTGCTATTATTTTTCCTGACGGACTAGGCAAAAATGTCATTTCCTGGGGGTTAAGTAATGTTTACTCCGTCCCACGCAAAGCTCAGTTTGCCTGCAGATCTGAACTTTCTTCACTAGTCACTCAGATTCTAACCAGCATGTCCTTGGGCCCGCTGCCAAGAATTACAGTAGAATATCCCTGCAGGTGTCAGGCATGACATCTTTTGCTATCTGGTGGCTAGCGACACACTCCTGGAGTGCGCACAATGGGACCTGTTGTTGCCTGCATCTAATTTAACTATCTAGAGTAGACAGGTTTTTTTTCTCTCTTTTTAATATATATTCATTCTCAGGATGTGAGTGACGCTGCCAAGGCCGGCATTTATTGCCCATCCCTAGTTGCCCTTGAAAAGTTGGGCCTTCTTCTTGAACCACTGCAGTCCGTGTGTTGAGGGTACCCCTACAACACAGTTAAAGAAAGAAAGAACTTGCATTTATAGAGCACCTTTTACAACCTCAGGACATCCTAAAGCACTTTACAGCCAATGAATTACTTCTGAAGCGAATTACAGTATGCAGACGACGCTTGCGTCTGCGCACACTCAGAGGTCGAACTCCAAACCATCGTCAACACCTTCACCGACGCGTACGAGAGCATGGGCCTTACACTAAACATCCATAAGACAAAGGTTCTCTACCAACCTGCCCCCGCCACACAGTACTGCCCCCCCGATTATCAAAATCCACGACAAAGCCTTGGACAACGTGGACCACTTTTCATACCTCGGGAGCCTACTGTCAACAAGGGCAGACGTCAATGACGAAGTCCAACACTGCCTTCAGTGTGCCAGTGCAGCCTTCGGTCGCCTGAGGAAGAGACTGTTTGAAGACCAGGACCTCAAACCCAGCGCCAAGCTCATGATCTACAGAACAGTAGTGATACCCGCCCTCCTGTATGCTTCAGAGACGTGAACCATGTATAGCAGGCACCTCAAAGCACTGGAGAGGTACCACCAACGCTGCCTCCGCAAGATCCTGCAAATCCATTGGCAGGATAGGCGCACCAATGTCAGTGTTCTTGCTCAGGCCAACATCCCCAGCATCGAAGCTTTGACCACGCTCGATCAGCTCCGATGGACGGGTCACATTGTCCGCATGCCCGATACAAGACTCCCAAAACAAGCGCTCTATTCAGAGCTCCGACACGGCAAGGGAGCCCCAGGTTGGCAGAGGAAACGCTTCAAGGACACCCTCAAAGCCTCCTTGAAAAAGTGCAACATTCCCACCGACACCTGGGAATCCCTGGCCCAAGACCGCACAAAGTGGAGGAGAAGCATCCGGGAAGGCGCCGAACACCTCGAGTCTCTTCGCCGGGAGCAAGCAGAAGCCAAGTGCAAGCAGCGTAAGGAGGGCACGTCAACCCAAGCACCCCACCCACTCGCCCCTTCAACCACCGTCTGCCCCACCTGTGACAGAGACTGTAGGTCCCGCATTGGACTAATCAACCACCTGAGAACTCATTTTAATGTGGAAGCAAGTCATCCTCAGTTCCGAGGGACTGCCTAAGAAGAAGATTCACGGTTGTAATGTAGGAAATGTGGCAGCTAGTTTGTGCACAGCAAGGTCACACAAACAGCAATGTGACAATGACCAGATAATCTGTTTTATTGATATTGGTTGAGGGATAAATATTGTCTGGGACACTGGGGAGAATTAAACATAGGACTGTAATTTTTAGCTACAGCCCCATGCATAGGCCAGCCATAACCAGCTTTTACCTTACGGACGTTTTATGGTTGTCTTTTTCTTTGAGCTTGTCAGTGAAAAGCTTTTTCTTTAACACCAGGACTGTGGGTAGCTAACAAGGTGATTTTGAAAAATGTGCTTTTTTTTGTGTCTTTTAGGATCTTTTTGCAGTAAGTGTAGGGTCAGTAGTGGTTATGATGCAGCGTTTCCTGCAGGCCAAAGCAGCATGGGACAATACCACACTGCTATCCTTGGCATCAACAACTGTAACTAAACACCATGCACCAGCTAAAATAACTAAACCTGAAGAGACCGTGGCCGAGAAATTATGCGCACAAAAACGAAGGTCCAAGGCTCTCCCCAGATTGGGTCTCGGGCCTAATTTCCGGTCAGCTTCAGACGCAGGTATGTCCTGGCATGGGGGTGGGAGGTGATCAGGAAGGGGCAACATGGTTCGGCAGCGGCCAGCAGCATTGCACATTAAAGTAACTAAAGTCAACAAAACTTAGCTGTTTTTCAGCCCGTTTAAAGACCGCTGGCTAGGCTGCGATAGACCCGGAAAAACTGAGGGAATACTCCACCCAGTTTATGCTGGATTTGGCAGCCGGTTCCTAAACAGGCTTTAGGCCCCTGATTAGCATATTCAAGGGGCGTAACGTCTGTTTTAGGTGGGTGCTCCGGGCCCTTGGAAGCCGACGGCTCACAATTTGCCAACCGGCACAATTCAGGTAGCGATCGGGTGTGGGAGATCACGGCCAGAAATTGGTCAGCCCAACGTGAATTTTGTGCCCCCCGCCCTCCGCACCCCCCATGTATTTTTATGTTTTGTAATCTTTCAAAAACCTTGTCATTAATGTTGCAAAATTTGTAACCAACAAACAGTTCATTCATTGTGATTGAAAAACATTCAAAGATGCTGGGAGAATGTTTCCCTTGGCTGGGGAGTCTAGAACCAGGGGCCGCAGCCTCAGGATAAAGGGTAGGCCATTCAGGACTGAGATGAGAAGAAATTTCTTCACTCAGAGGGTGGTGAATCTTTGGAATTCTCTACCCCAGAGGGCTTTGGAGGCTCAGTCATTGGGTATATTCAAAACAGAAGTCGATAGATTTCTGACTAGTAAGGGCATCAAGGGATATGGTGATCGGGCCGGTGAATGGAGTTGAGGCAGAAGAACAGCCATGATCTCATTGAATGGCGGAGCAGGCTCGAAGGGCCGAATGGCCTACTCCTGCTCCTATTTCTTATGTTCTTATGTTATGTAACAATTAGAACACAAGCAAAACGCTGCGGATTCTGGAAATCGGAAATAAAAACAAAAAATGCTGGAAACACTCAGCAGGTCAGTCAGTGTCTGTGGAGAGAGAAACAGATGTTAATGGGCTGAATTTTAGCACACACAAACGGGCGGGTTGGGTTCGGGTCAGGTGCTAAAATTTTAAAATTCTGAACCCCGACCCCAACCCGCCTCCAACACGCCCACTTCCGGGTTTTACGGAGGCAGGGCAAGGGGCGGGCAGCCAACCTGCTCCCAGGAGGCGGGTTGGCAATTTAAATATTTTAAAGAGGCTGGCAACCTCTGATTTATCCTGCTTTGCAGATTTAACGGTGGCTGGCCCGGTTTCCCAGGCCTCGGAAAGTCCGGCAGTTGAAGGGAGGCGAGGACAGCTTTGGGGAGAAGGAAAGTGCCTTCACAGCACTGCTTGTGGGCCTGGAGGAGAAGGAGTGCTTCCCCCCAAGCTCCCCTCATCAGACACCCCATACAAAGGCCCCCGTGGTCAGGCATCGGATCGCCTCCCCCCCCCCCGGGGATCGGACACCACCCACCCCAGGGTCGGGGAGCAGAGCTCCCTGGGATCGGACCCCCCCACGCCCCCGGGGTCAGGGATCAGACCCTACCTGGTCCTGCTGCCCGCTCCGGAGTGCTCCCTCCCCAACTGGAAGCCAAGTCTGTCAATCAGGCTGACTTCCAGGTGAGGAACCTGTCAGGGCCAAAAGACGCATGCTGTGGAGTTAAAACAGAGAAAAAAATAAATAATGGTTGCAGATGGAGGAGAAGCCCCTCCAGTGCGTGTGGTTTCCTTTGAAGTTGTTCCGGGTTTCCCATCCGAAACTCCGACCGTCGCTTACGTAACCTGCCCCTGTTAATATCCAGGCCGATGTTTAGGATCGATGAACTTTAGGAGAGTCAGTTGATGAGTGCCGATTTCTTGAATTTTATAAATATATTGGGTACTTTGCTTTTTGGTGTTACCGTCCTTCGCATATAGCGGGCAAATCCCATAAACATCAACGCACCCGCTATAAGCAGTTGGGACAGTACTCACTCTAGGCAAAAATCAAAGTGGCTTTTTTGCTTTCATCCGACATTGGGCGGGCAGTGGGCAGAGCAGTAAGTCAGTAAGCCGCATTTTGAACAGCTTGCCGATCGGAGAGCTGGAAAATCCGATGACTCCACTGTGGAGCCCCGCGATCCAGGTAAGTTAAAGGGTGGGGAAGAGGCAATTCACGTTCTTCCCAACCCCATAAAAATCATATAGAAAACCTTTTTTTAATGTTTTCTTGAGTGGCCTGCAGTGGTCCCCTTAAGGACTGCCAGTTGGGCTGCTCAGTGCCAAGTATTAATGGGCGGAGCATGTGTGGTGCCCTTTCCACCCACTGGTACCTCAAAGTTGCTATCATAGGACCCCAATTTGCATAGGTTAATGAGACACCTACGTGTTTCCGGTAGGCACCTGGGCCATCTATAGCAAGGACCCCACCAAAATTTTCAACACACTACCATCCCATTCCTGTCTGACAGAGGAGATCAAAGTCGGCAGAATTTCAGTATGGAAAGAATATTTACCTTTTACATATGTTTTCAATATTCATCCAAGCTGTATGACACTGCATACAGAAGTAGCTATATAAACTGTAGTAGATTATAGAATATTTGATACTCATATTTTTATGATGAATATGTGTTTTGCACTCACCAAATTGGGAGATCAATGCATGAAAACAGAGAATGTTTCTACTTTTTGTATGAAATTTCAGCATCAAGCACTCCCAGGTCAGATATAACATGGGTTACATGCAGGTAAAGCAAATTCTACGGTTCCCTAATAATAGATTGTTGTGCCTCTACTGCAGCAGTGTGAATTGTTCCATTGTCACACCAGCATTTTAATGGCAGAGTGGGGTGGGGGGGGCGGCGGTGGGGGGCAAAGGATAAGTTCCCTCTAAGATGTGCGGTGGAGTGGCCACACACCAATCACGAGGTCCCGCACAGGCCGCTCACCAGTGCTGTTGCTGGAAGAGATACCACGCATGCACAGCCGCGCAGCAAATGTAAAGGGCTGAAAAAAAATGAAAGCAGACATTGGGCGACGGGACTCTGAGTCAGAGCGTTAAGTGTTAAATAATAAGCAATTTTGTTCTGTTCAGTGGGCTTCTGCCTTTCAGGTGCTGAGTTGAAACCACTTAAATTCATTTCATTTTGGACCATTAGAGTGCCATCAGCGAGAGAGAGACTTTCACTCCATCAATCTCAGCAGGATACGGATCCAGGTGTCAGAGGTGAGAGTACAGTGTTGTATAGTCCCATGTACACATTACTTTTTTAAAAAGTAAAACCACTTTTGAAAATCAGACCTGAAAAGATTCTTAACAGTGAGAATATTGCAACAATTTGGGGTCTGAGCTTATAGAAACCGCAGAAATGATCTTGTCTGTCTCTGGGTATTAAGTAGAGAGTGAGTCGCTGGAGTTCGGAGGGAGATGCGGTTGGAGTGCAGTCTCTGCCAGGAAGGGAGTGGAGAATTGGAGCTTGGGTTGGTGTGCACTTCTACTCTGGACTAGATCGGCTTCCTATCGATGTTGAGCTGGATGGGGGGCTGCAGCCTGCACCTATGAGGAAGAATTACTGGATCCTATTATAATTGTAAAATTATTAACTAGAATCTTACGGCACTGAAGGAGGCCATTTGGCCCATCGTGTCTGCGCCGGTCGAAAAAGAGCTATCCAGCCTAATCCTACTTTCCAACTCTTGGTACGTAGCCTTGTAGGTTACGGCACTTCAAGTGCATATCCAAGTACTTTTTAAATGTGATGAGTGTTTCTGTCTCTACCACCCTTTCAGGCAGTGAGTTCCAGACTCCCACCGCCCTCTAGGTGAAAAATGTTTTTCCTCATCTCCCCTCTAATCCTTCTACCAATTACTTTAAATCTAGACCCCCTGGTTATTAACCTCTTTGCTAAGGGAAATAGGTGCCTCCTATCCACTCTGTCTGGGCCCCTCATAATTTTATCCACCTCAATCAAGTCTCCCCTCAGCCTCCTCTGTTCCAAAGAAAACAACCCCAGCCTATCTAATCTCTCCTCATAGCTAAAATTCTCCAGTCTTGGCAACATCCTCGTAAATCTCCTCTGTACCCTCTCCAGTGCAATCACATCTTTCCTGTAATGTGGTGACTAGAACTGTAAAGCAGTACTCTAGCTGTGGCCTAACTAGTGTTTTATACAGTTCTAACATAACCTCTCTGCTCTTATATTCTATGCCTCGGCTAATAAAGGAAAGTATCCCGTATGCCTTCTTAACCATCTCATCTACCTGTCCTGCTACCTTCAGGGATCTGTGGACATGCACTCCAAGGTCCCTCTGTTCCTCTACATTTCTGAGTATCCTACCATTTATTGTGTATTCCCTTGCCTTGTTAGCCCTCCCCAAATGCATTACCTCATACCTCTCCGGATTGAATTCCATTTGCCACTTTTCTGCCCACCTGACCAGTCCATTGATATCTTCCTGCAGTCTACAGCTATCTTCCTCACTATCAACCACACGGCCAATTTTTGTATCATCTGCAAACTTCTTAATCATGCCCCCTACATTGAAGTCTAAATCAATTATATATACCACAAAAAGCAAGGGATCCAGTACTGAGCCCTGCGGAACCCCACTGGATACAGCCTTCCAGTCACAAAAACACCCGGCGACCATTACCCTTTGCTTCCTGCCACTGAGCCAATTTTGGATCCAACTTGCCATTTTCCCTTGGATCCCATGGACTTTTACTTTTTTCACCCACCTGCCATATGGGTCCTTGTCAAAAGCCTTGCTAAAATCCATGTACATAGGATTACATAGGATATACGGCACAGAAACAGGCCATTCGGCCCAACCAGTCCATGCCGGCGTTTATGCTCCACTTGCGCCTCCTCCCATCTTTCCTTATCTAATTCTATCAGCATAACCCTCTATTCCCTTCTTCCTCATATGTTTGTCCAGCCTCCCCTTAAATGCATTTATACTATTCCTCTCAACTACTCCCTGTGGTAGCGAGTTCCACATTCTCACCACTCTTTGGGTAAAGAAGTTTCTTCTGAATTCCCTATTGGATTTCTTGGTGACTATCTTATACTGATGGCCTCTAGTTATGCTCTTCCCCACAAGTGGAAACATTCTCTCTGTATCCGCTCTATCAAAACCTTTCGTAATTTTATAGACCTCTATTAGGTCACCCCTCAGCCTTCTTTTTTCAAGAGAAAAGAGACCCAGCTTGTTCATCCTTCCCTGATATGTATATCCTCGCATTTCTGGTATCATCCTTGTAAATCTTCTCTGCACCCACAATCTCCCGCTGCAGCTCGCCAGGTTCAGGTCGGTGCAATATTGTGCAGCCTGGAGATGGACCTGACCAAAAAGTGGTAGGTTTGGGGAGGGAGTGGCGATCGCGGGATGGGGGATACCCAAGGCAGCAGTGGCCCACATATTCTTGTGAAGCCCAGACGAGTCCTCCTGTTCCTCCTGGCCCTACAAAAATAATGATTTACTTATGTTTTTGAGGCTTCTTCCTCTTCACAGGCCAGTTCAACTGGATGGAGTCTGCACAATGCACGCTCCCCACTTTTGTCCTTCTAAACTTCTTGAGGGGCTTACGTACGTCACAGGACCTCGATTTTCACACAGCAATGAGACTCCCACCAGACTCAAATTGTTACCTGGACCGCCCAGTGAAAGGCCACAGTAAATATGGTAGTGGAGTGGCAATGGGGCGGTAAGTGGTGCACAGGCATTTTAACTCTTCTACCACCCCATTTCCATCAGGCGGGCTGAGTTAAAATAGGTCCCTGTTACTGGGTATTCGGGTATTAATATTTTATTAAAATTAAGAAATTTGCATCCAGCCAATCGGCTGGAATTGCATAGAAGAAATTTGCATGAGTGGATCAGCTGCTAGTGTGACACAGAAATTCGTCTAGCCGTTTGAATATTTTTGACTATTTGTCGATCTCCTGTGGCATTTCTCCCAGTTAGTAGGAGAATATAATTGCACTGTTCCTTATCTTTGGGAATTCAATGTTATGAAAATCGGGCAGGTTCTACAACGGGTGGATGATTCATTCAGACAAAGTTACCCAAGTGACAAAGTTGAAAATGACCCTTTGTATCTGTCATTCTGTCTATCTCTCTCATAGGTCATGATGTGGAGATGCCGGCGTTGGACTGGGGTGGACAAAAATCAGAAGTCGCACAACACCAGGTTATAATCCAACAGATTTATTTAATTTTACAAGCTTTCGGAGCTGTTCGCTCCTTCTTCAGGTAAGGTAGCTGTGAGAGAATCTCCCAGAATTCACAATATAAACACAGAAAAAATCTATTCAAATCTTTCCCTACATCAAAGACACACTAAGAGCACAGCCAAGACAATGAGATGTGTCCCAGGGGGTCCAATGTGTCAAAACACCTGCTGGCTGCATATCCTCTCCATTTGTTGTGTTAGTCTTTTTAAAACAAAACCTGGAAAGACCGGCCATGATGTCAAGTCACGTTCTGTATCGTGACATGAACCCGATATCGCGATTGAGGCCATCCTCATGAGTGCGGAACTTGGCTATCAGTTTCTGCTCTATGATTTTGCGCTGTCGTGTATCCCGAAGGCCGCCTTGGAGAACGCTTACCCGCAGATCCGAGGCTGAATGCCCCTGACTGCTGAAGTGTTCCCCGACTGGGAGGCAACCCTCCTGCCTGGCGATTGTTGCGCGGTGTCCGTTCATACGTTGTCTCAGTGTCTGCATGGTCTCGCCGATGTACCATGCTCTGGAGCATCCTTTACTGCAACGTATCAGGTAGACAACATTGGCCGAGTCACATGAGTATGTACCATGTACCTGGTGGGTAGTGTCCTCACGTGTGATGATGGTATCTGTGTCCATGATTTGGCATGTCTTGCAGAGGTTGCCGTGGCAGGGTTGTGTGGTGTCGTGGTTGCTGTTCTCCTGAAAGATGGGTAATCTGCTGTGAACGATGGTACTTTTGAGGTTAGGCGGCTGCTTGAAGGCGAGTAGTGGAGGCGTGGGGATGGCCTTAGCAAGGTGTTCGTCGTCATCGATGACATGTTGAAGGCTGCGAAGAACATGGCGTAGTTTTTCCGCTCCGGGGAAGTACTCTCATAGGTGTTAGCAATTAAGATCCTTGTCACACATAGAATTAGCAATCACCTTTTCCAACTATCAGAAAGGATAATTACTTAGCTTCAAAATACAAATGTTATTTTAAAAGTTGAATTAACATTACCATGAAGTCTCTCTTCCACCTCTTCCTTTTCCTCTCTCTCTCTCTCTGGTCCCAGTCTCTCTCTACCCTCTTTCAATTTAATGCACTTTCTGCAGATTACAAAACACAAAATAACAGGTGTGCAATCGAAAGTGTCATTTTTTCTCATTTCGCACATAGACAGACACACGCCTGCACACATACACACTTGCATCCTGCTTTTTCTAAAAATAACTCAATATCATTTTACCTCTATAAAGCTTTTGACATTTGTCCTCTAGTTTTTCAAAATTATTTGAAGAACAGCTACCATGTAGGAAGATCTAAGAGCCAAAGAAAAATATTCCAACAGCATAGCTAACTTACTGTTAGTTATGAATCCTGGGAAATTAGGCACACGGCACATACTTAAACTAGACAACCCAAATTCAGCTCACAGAGTCACAGCTCACATAGTCACAGCTCACAGAGTCACACACAGCTGACAGAGTCACACACAGCTCACAGAGTCACAGCTCACAGAGTCACACACAGCTCACAGAGTCACAGCTCACAGAGTCACACACAGCTCACAGAGTCACAGCTCACAGAGTCACACACAGCTCACAGAGTCACAGCTCACAGAGTCACACACAGCTCACAGAGTCACAGCTCACAGAGTCACACACAGCTCACAGAGTCACACACAGCTCACAGAGTCACAGCTCACAGAGTCACACACAGCTCACAGAGTCACATCTCACAGAGTCACACACAGCTCACAGAGTCACAGCTGACAGAGTCACACACAGCTGACAGAGTCACAGCTCACAGAGTCACACACAGCTCACAGAGTCACACACAGCTCACAGAGTCACAGCTCACAGAGTCACACACAGCTCACAGAGTCACAGCTCACAGAGTCACACACAGCTCACAGAGTCACACACAGCTCACAGAGTCACAGCTCACAGAGTCACACACAGCTCACAGAGTCACAGCTCACAGAGTCACACACAGCTCACAGAGTCACAGCTCACAGAGTCACAGCTCACAGAGTCACACACAGCTCACAGAGTCACAGCTCACAGAGTCACAGCTCTGTGGAAAAACATCTCGTTCAAGCCCAGACTTCTGGGAGAGGCTGGTGCCTTCAAGGAAAAACTTTAATGGAGGCATTAAAAGACACAAAAATAATTCAGTGGATGCTTAATCATGTTAGTGTGAAATATCTGAGTCAAAAGGTTGTGGGTTCAAACCTCACTAGAGAGACATGAGCGCATAATCTAGGCTGCCACTTCAGTGCAGTACTGAGGGAGTGCAATACTGTCGGAGGTGTTGTCTTTATGATAAGGCGAGAAACCTGCTCTCTCAGGTGGATGTAAAAGATTCCCTTCTACTATTTAAAGGAGAGCAGGGGAGTTCTCCTGGTGTCCTGGCTATCTTTATCTCTCAACCAAGATTACCAAAACAGATTATCTGGTATTTATCTCATTGCTGTTTGAGGGACCTTGCTGTGCACAAATTGCCTGCCGCATTTCATAGAATCATACAAATTTATGGCACAGAAGGAGACCATTTGGTCTATCGTGTCTGTGCTGGTTGGAAAAAGAGCTATCCGGCTAATGCCACTTTCCAGCTCTTGGTCCATAGTCTTGCAGTTTACGGCATTTCAAGTGCGTATCCAAGTACTTTTTAAATGCGATGAAGGTTTTTGCCTCTATCACCCTTTCAGGCAGTGAATTCCAAACCCTCACCAACCTCTGGGTGAAAAAAGTTCTCCTCAATTCCCCTCTAATCTTTCTACCAATTAGTTTAAAGCTATGCCCTGGTTATTGACCTCTCTGCTAAGGGAAATAGGTGCTTCCTATCCATTCTCTCTCGGCCCCTCATAATTTTATACACCTCAAATAAGTCTCCCCTCAGCCTCCTCTGTTCCAAAGAAAACAACCCCAGCCTACCCAATCTTTCCTTACAGCTAAAATTCTCCAGTCCTGGTAATATCCTCATAAATCTCCTCTCTACCCTCTCTAGTGCAATCACATCTTTCCTGTAATGTGATGACCGGAACTGTACGCAGTACTCTAGCTGTGGCCTAACTAGTGTTTTATATAACAACAGAAAATGCTGGAAACACTCAGCAGGTCAGGCAGCATCGTGGAGAGAGAAACAGAGTTCATATTTCAGGTCGATGACCCTTCGTCAGAACTGGAAAAAGTTGGAGAAGTAACAGATTTTTAAGCACGTGTGGGGCAGGGCAAGAGAGGAGGGGAGGAAAGTATAAAGGGAAGGGCTGTGATAGGGTGTAAGGCAGGAGAGATTAAAAGCCAAAAAGGATGACAGTGCAAGGCAAAAGGAGATGGTAATGGGACTTGTTAAGAAACAAAAGATGACTCTAGATGAGGTGTAAATGACAATGGCAGAATCATCAACAGCTGCCATGCGAGAGAGAAAAGAAAACATAGGGGCCGAGGTTATAGTCTGAAATTGTTGAACTCGATGTTGAGTCCAGAAGGCTGTAAAGTGCCTAATCAAAAGATGAGGTGCTGTTCCTCAAGCTTACATTGAGCTTCGTTGGAACAGTGTGAGAGGCCGAGGACGGAGAGATCAGAGTGGGAGTGGAGCAGAGAATTAAAGTGACAGGCGACCGGAAGCTCAGGGTCACGCTTATGGACTGAACGGAGGTGTTCCACAAAGTGGTCACCCAATCTGCGTTTGGTCTCCCCAATGTAGAGGAGACCGCATCGTGAGCAGCGAATACAGTATACTAAATTGCAAGAAGTACAAGTAAATCGCTGTTTCACCTGGAAGGAGTGTTTGGGACCCTGGACAGTGGGAAGGGAGGAGGTAAAAGGGCAGGTGTTGCATCTCCTGCGCTTGCACGGGAAGGTGCCGTGGGAAGGGGAAGGGGTGTTGGGGGTGATAGAGGAGTGGACCAGGGTGTCACGGAGGGAGCAGTCCCTTCGGAATGCTGAAAGTGGGGTGGAGGGGAAGATGTGTTTGGTGGTGGGATCACGCTGGATGTTTATACTGTTCTAGCATAATCACCCTGCTCTTATATTCTATGCCTCGGCTAATAAAGGAAAGTATCCCGTATGCCTTCTTAACAGGATTTACAAGAGCAATTAGCAAGGGATCTAGATTTACAAGAATGGTTCCAGGGATGAGGGACTTCAGTTACGTGGATAGATTAGAGAGGCTGGGGTTGTTCTCCTTAGAACAGAGAAGATTGAGAGGAGAGTTGATAGAGGTATTCAAAATTATGAGGGGTCTAGACAGTGTAGATTGAGAGAAACTGTTCCCTGGCGGAAGGGTCGAGAACCAGAGGACACAGATTTAAGGTGATTGTCAGAAGATCCAGAATTTATACTGTCCCTCAGGATTTTTTCCAATAATTTTCCCACCACCGAGGTTAGGCTGACTGGCCTGTAATTACTCGGCCTATGCCTTTCTCCCTTTTTAAACAATGGTACTACTTTAGCAGTCCTCCAGTCCTCTGGCACCACACCTGTAGCCAGAGAGGATTGGAAAATGATGGTCAGAGCCTCTGCTATTTCCTCCCTTGCTTCTCTTAACAGCCTGGAATACATTCCATCTGGGCCTGGTGATTTATCTTTCAAAGGTGCTAAACCCCTTAATACTTTCTCTCTCTCTATGTTTATCCCATCTAATATTTCACACTTCACCTCCTTAACTATAATGTCTGCATCGTCCCTCTCTTCTGTGAAGACAGACGCAAAGTATTCATTAAGAACCATACCCATGTCTTCCGTCTCCACACATAGATTTTGGTCTCTAATAGGCCCTACTCTTTCCTTAGTTATTCTTTTGCTCTTTATGTATTTATAGAACATGTTTGGGTTTTACTTGCCAATATTTTTTCATTAAAGTGACATGATGGATGTGAGGTAAAAACAGAAAATGCCGGAAATACTCAAGGGCAGCAGGCACATAGGAACACCATCACCTCCAAGTTCCCCTCTAAGTTACACACCATCCTGACTTGGAAATATATCACCGTTCCTTCCTCGTCGCTGGGTCAAAATCCTGGGAAATTTTTAAAAACCAACAAAGGATGACTAAGAAAATAATAAAGAGAGAGAAGATGAATTATGAGAGTAAACTGGCAAGAAATATTAAAACAGATAGTAAGAGCTTCTGCAGGTATATAAAAAGGAAGAGAGTAGCTAAAGTAAATGTTGGTCCCTTAGAGGATGAGACTGGGGAATTAATAGTGGGGAACGGGGAAATGGCAGAGACTCTGAACAAATATTTTGTATCTGTCTTCACGATAGAAGACACTAACAACATCCCAATAATAGGGCCACAGGGAGGGGGGAACTAAAGACAATCACTATCACTAAGGAAAAAGTACTTGGTAAAATAATGGGACTAAAAGATGACAAATTCCCCTGGACCAGATGGCCTGCATCCCAGGGTCTTAAAAGAAGTGGCTGCAGAGATAGTGGATGCATTGGTTGCAATATACCAACATTCCCTGGACTCTGGAGAGGTCCCAGCGGATTGGAAAACCGCAAATGTAACAACCCTATTTAAGAAAGGAGGGAGACAGAAAGCAGGAAACTATAGACCAGTTAGCCTAACATCTGTCATTGGGAAAATGCTGGAGTCCTTCATTAAGGAAGCAGTAGCAGGGCATTTGGAAAATCATAATGTAGTCAAGCAGAGTCAGCATGGTTTTATGAAAGGGAAATCATGATTAACAAATTTGCTGGTGTTCTTTGAGGATGTAACGAGCAGGGTGGACAATGGTGAGCCAGTGGATGTGGTGTATTTGGATTTCCAGAAGGCATTTGATAAGGTGCCACATAAAAGGTTACTGCATAAGATAAGAGCTCACGGAGTTGGGGGTAATATATTAGCATGGATAGAGAATTGGCTAACTAACAGAAAGCAAAGAGTCGGGATAAATGGGTCATTTTCCGGTTGGCAAACTGTAACTAGTGGGGTGCCACAGGGATCGGTGTTGGGGCCTCAACTATTTACAATCTACATTAATGACTTGGATGAAGGGACCGAGTGTAATGTAGCCAAGTTTGCGGATGATACAAAGATGGGTGGGAAAGCAAGTTGTGCAGAGGACTCAAAGAATCTGCAAACGGATATAGATAGGCTAAGTGAATGGGCAAACATTTGGCAGATGGAGTATAATGTGCGAAAGTGCGAGGTTATTCACTTTGGCAGGAAAAATAAAAAAGCAAACTATTATTTAAATGGAGAGAGATTATAAAATGCTACAGTTCAGAGAGACCTGGGGGTCCTTGTGGATGAAACACAAAAAGTTAGCATGCAGGTACAGCAAGTAATCAAAAAGGCAAATGGAATGTTGGTCTTTATTGCAAGGGGGCTGGAGTATAAAAGCAGAGAAGTCCTGCTACAACTGTACAGGGTATTGGTGAGACCAGACCTTGAGTACTGCGTACAGTTTTGGTCTCCTTATTTAAGGAAGGATATACTTACATTGGAGGCAGTTCAGAGACGATTCACTCGGTTGATTCCTGAGATGAGGGGTTTAATTATGAAGAAAGTTTGAGCAGGTTGGGCCTATACTCATTGGAATTTAGAAGAATGAGAGGTGATCTTATTGAAACATATAAGATACTGAGGGGGCTCGACAAGGTAGATGCAGAGAGAATGTTTCCCCTCGTGGGGAAATCTAGAACTCGGGGGCATAGTTTCAGAATAATAGGTCGCCCTTTTAGAACTGAGATGAGGAGGAATTTCTTCTCTCAGAGGGTCGTAAATCTGTGGAATTCTCTGCCCCAGAGAGCCGTGGAGGCTGGGCCATTAAATACATTTAAGATGGAGATAGACAGATTTTTGCAAGATAAGGGAGTGAAGGGTTATGGGGAGCGGGCAGGGAAGTGGCTTTGAGCCCAAGATCAGCCATGATCTTATTCAATGGCGGAGCAGGCTCGAGGGGCCAAGTGGCCTATTCCTGCTCCTATTTCTTATGTTCTCCCTAACAGCACTGTGGGAGTATCTTCACCACACGGACTGCAGCGGTTCAAGGTGGCTCACCAGCACCTTCTCAAGGGCAATTAGGGATGGGCAATAAATTCTGGCCTCACTAGTGACACCCACATCCCAGGAATGAATAAAAAAAAAGAAGGCGTGCTCAGTTTTAGGATTATGTTTTATGTCATTGCATATGCCAACTATCGAACTGGAAGAAAAGATATATTTAAGCATTTATTCTTATATTGTAATAGTGTCAACACTATTCATCTGGCACAGTTGGTACTGTGGATATGTTTGACTCAGTTATTTCCATAACTGAGTCAAACATATGCACAGTACCAACTGTGGCAGATTAAACAATTAGTTGATCTGGTTTCTGTAGTATACTTGTATCATGGTACTTGCCAGTGTGCTGAGAGTACCATCTTGAGACTTCTTCAAAGAGTTTTATTATGAGAGAATCAAGAGAAAGTGACCTAGAAATTTGAAACAGGATTAGCCCCATTGCTTAAGCAAATCGTGAGCCTAATGCCTATTTCTGGCCCCTTTGCCAAACTGGGTCGTGACTGAGCGCAGCATGCATGTTGCAATCAATTTTGGCGCGTACACAGCAGCCAAAGCAATGGTTGTTAAAAAAATCACTTGGGACTGCCACCAAAAAACTAAATAAAAATGTTATATTTACCTGAATGTGGAGCCAGGACGAGCAGGCATGCTGCTCCTGGGTCCACATTAAAACTGCAGGCTGCTGCCGGATTGTCCCTGTTCTGAATGCATCCCTCCCCCAATCCCAGTTTTACCTAATGCCAATGGCCGATTGTGTCTAGCCGGCCGATCTTGCTCCCTATTGTGGTCGGTGAACTCCCTCTGGTGCTGTGACTGGGGCCAGTATCACGCTGGTAATAAACAAATGAGGCCGATGGACCGATTTTGTATGGTCCCGCAGCCGGCCTCATTAGGCATGAATTAAGGCCAATCAATTTCTAGGCCAGTTCTCTTTTGATGGAGGTAAGTCCCTCTGTACAACATTAGAAAAATTTTACGAATTATTCCAATGACATAACAATACCAACCGATGAAAGAACAAAAAAACATACAGAATTGTGTGAATATAGGGGGCAAAATTCCCCTCCTTTACGCCTCCCGTGGAGGGCACTAATGGGGCGCAAAGGCCTTTTCGCCCGGGCACCCGCCAAATTCCGCGGGAGGTTAGCGGCGGCGCTACTATGTTGCGCCCCGATCTCATGCGTCCGGAGATCGTGACATCATCTCCAGGAGCATCGCTCCGGTAGCGCCCCGGCACAAAAATTCCCGGGCGATGGCAGCAACTGCTGCAGGGGACGCAGGGGCGGAAGTTAAAGGTGAGGGGCCGGCCGCCCTGAAACAAAGTCGGATTTTTAAAAAACTTTTGTTTGCGCCTCCGGACGTGGGGTCCAATGACACAATCGTTCAGCCCGGTCCTCTGCTTGAGTGCTGGGCTGATCGAGCGGCACCCCCGCTCCTCGGTGGTCCAGGTAAGTTTAAAAAAAACTGCAGAGTTCGCAGCATGGGGCCCTTCCCTTTAATTCAGGCAACGCGGCCGCGCCACGCTGAGCACATCGGGTCATGAACTTCCCCTCCTCTTGTGCTCCAAGAAGGAAGTGGAGCGCTTGATTTAGCAGGGCTCGAGGAGAATTTCTCCCCCATAATGTATAATGTATATTCCCATCTGGCAATATAAACAGGTGGAGTTTCTGCTTTTTGCCCAAAATTGTGCCCGTTTTGAAAAGTGTTTGATTTTCTCGAGTTTCTGCTCAAACTCATTTGCATATCGGCCATCTGCAAAATCTGCCATGAACCAGCACAATCAGGCAGCGTTTTAAAACGTAATTTTTTTTTTCTTTGAAAATATTCCTTGATATATTTAAGAGTGGTAACTTGGTGCATTTTGATTAAGACAGCTGAAAATAGGTTTATCACAAAAAATAAACATTTCTAATCACAGTGTCAATCGACCACCTGTGAGTAACCTGATTTGAAATGACTGAAAAAGACTTAAAAAAATATACAGAACCGTTTCCTAGTTACAGTGGGGTACAATAGTCAGTTTCTTAGTTAATTAAAAAAAAAATTCAAAAGCTTTTAAAGCATTCCTATTAGTGTCCTTGCGCCCAAAAGAACCAGCTTAATCTTCAGAGCCTCCTCAAAGGCCCGCAAATAAGCGCAATTGCCAGAAACGTCCAATGGTAATTAATTCACCCATTTTGTGGGCGGGGCCGGCTTCTACCGCGATATTTTAAAAAATAGCGCAAAAAATTGCGGAAACTCAATTTACGCTGGATGTAATTTACGTTTAAAATTCTGCGATTTTCTTGAGCCGGTTATGCTTATTTTGGCCGAATTATGACAAAAAAACCCACACTCGAACGGAAACTCCAGGCCAAAGTGTATATCCCTCTGTTAGTATTAAAACACACACACATTTGAGTGTTGGAATCTATCGCTGAATTTTCAATAGTTGTCATGGAAATGAGAAGCATTCTGATTGAGATTGTATTGATGTTTCTGATGTCTCTCAGCTTATTGACATTATGAAGCACTAATCCTGGTTAGTCAGGAGTGACATATGTATTTATAAAATATATTTTAAATTCATTAGTCATTACATTCAGTAAATTCATACAGCCCTTAGGGATTAATACCCAATGCAAATTATAAACCAAAGAGATACAAATTGGGTCAATTTTGGCTCGTGTGTGAATACATAAATTTGGCTCAGCTTTGGCTTTTGGAAAAGGAAAAAAAGCACCAGCACCTGTCAGACAACAGCTGCTGTCCATGCTGCAGTGCCGAAGACAGGTGACATTTCCTACAATGTACAATTAATACTGGTGTCTGCAACTCAAGGAAAAACAACCCTATGGTAACCAAAATTGTTCTATCCTTGAAAACCAAATGACATGTAATATGTGGAATGCTCTGCTATATTGATTTAATGAGGATTTCAGAAAGATAGCTACAGAATATTCTTCTAACTGATCAGTTTATTAGACACCCTAAAGTTACACTTGTAATAATAACAAATATAATGCTATTTTAAGATCCGGCTGAAGGCATGGCCGCCCATCGTGGGGCAAAGGGAAGGGGCTGCACAAGGGGCCAGAGGAACGGAGACTTTGCTCGGAGGAGGGCATTGTTAGGCTGGAGGAGGTTACAGAGATAGGAAAGAGCTACGCCATGAAGGGGTTTAAACATGAGGATAAGAATTTTAAATTTCCTATGGGATAGGATATGGGCAGTAGAGTTTTGAATGAGTTGATGTTTACAGAAGGTGGGGAATGGGAGGCCAGCCAAGAGACCATTGGAATAGTTGAGTCTGGAGGTGAAAAAGACATGGATGGGGGTTTCAGCGGTAGATGGGCCGAAGCAGGGCAGAGATGGGCAATGTTACAGAGGTGGAAGTAGGTGGTCTTTCTGATGGAGAGGATCTGGAATCAGAAGCTCAGCTTAAGGTTAAATAGGTTGCTGAGGTTGTGAACAGTCTGGTTCAGCCTGTGACAATGATCAGGGAGGTGAATGGAATCAGCAACATGGGAACGGAGTGTGTAACGTGGACCGAAAACAATGGCTTTGGTCTTCTAAATTTTTTGCTGAAGGAAATCTCAGCTCATGCAACACTAAGGGGTAGAAATTAGGTCGCGCCCCATTTGGGGCGCAAATATCGTCCGGACGCAAATATTAGCGCCTGGCGCTAATTATCGGCACTGACAGGAAACTTCACTTTTACCGCCCCGGGAGGTGAGTGGAGCGCTAAAGCAGGCGCTGCACACCTGTCTTAAGGCGCAAAGGCCAAGGAGTGAGGCGCTAACTCAGCGCGCGAGCGCAGCGCAGCTGCTGCCAGTTAGCGAGGGAACACAGACACACTGGCGCCGGACACTTCTTAAAGCGGGGGGGGGCCACTTGCTCCCCAGCCACACCCTGCTCATTGCAGCCTTGAATCTCAGCCTGGAGAGACCTGTGAATCCATTTTGCTGCCAAGCATGGAGAGGGTGAGAGAACGCGCTCATCGCTTCACCGAGCGGGCCTTGGATGCTCTGGTTGACGCAGTGGAGCGCAGACGATGTATGCTGTTCCCTGAGAGTGGCAGGAGGCCTTTGCCACGCGAGTTCAGAAGAGTGTGGAGGGAGGTGGCTCAGAGCGTCTCCTCCAGGAGCATGGTGCCCAGGACCCATACTCAATGCCGCAAAAAGTTCAACGACCTCACTCGGGTCGTCAGGGTGAGTGGCTTTTTCTCAATACCTCTCCATCCCTCCATCTCAACCTCACTCTATGGCCAGAGGGTCTTAAAACCCCAATGCACAACACTCATCCAACACCTATGGCCCTTTCATCAAACACACACACACATTCCACACTTTGCATACAGTAAGGGCTATTCACCTATGGGAGGCACATCAGGCAAGACCATGGCTGCATACAGTAAGGGCTATTCACCTATGGGAGGCACATCAGGCAAGACCATGGCTGTATATTTACTCAGATGCTGTCCTTTTTCTTGCAGGCTAAGCTGGCTCATAATAGGAGACAGCAGCAACGGACAGGTGGAGGGCGGCTTCAGCTGCAACCCCTCAGCGATCTGGAGGAGCGCGTCCACAGGATTGTGGCAAGCCGGGTGATCGGTCCCGTCGCCACTGGAGACGCCGACCCCGTTGTGGACAGCAATGGTAAGGTCATCACCTTTTTGTCCTCTGTCCTTCCACTTGTCCCTCACAACACCAGCCTTTGACACTTTCAATCCAACTTGCTAACTCGCTGCACTTATTCCTCCCTTACTGCCACCCTGTCCTCACGCTAAGGCCACTCTTGTACCTCCCTGCTTTCAGATGGTGATTCACCAGCTGAGGAGACGGGCCCTGAAGCTGCCACTGGGAGTGATGCTGCAGCTGAGGAGGAAGAGGAAGCCGGAGCATCAGTGCCACCCTCTCCCGAGGAAGCCCATGCCCACACTGGGAACACGCCTTCCCCGGAGGGGAGCAGGGGGGAAGGGGCTGATGATGGTGAAGCTCCAGGACCCAGCGGGCTGCAGCAACGCCATGGGGGGGGGTAGGGAAGAACGGGGGCCTTCTCCCAGAGGGAGAGTATGCCAGACACTCCTACTGCAATGGACGCAGAGGAGGAGCGGCTGATTGCAGAAATGAACACCCAGGCGGTGGGCATGCACACTGAGCTCATGGGTGCAGTGGGAAGGATGCCCGAATGCATTGAGTCACTGGCAAGGAGTGTGGAGCACTTCGCTGTAGCACAGGCGGATGCCACACTAACGCTTAGTGCTGCAATTCAGTCACTAGCTGCCGTGATCCCACCTCTGACTGCTCTCATACAGACTCAGATGGAGGCCACGCGAGCACAGACTGCTGCCAACCTCGATGGTTCGTTCACATGTCCCCGGGGCTGTCACCGCGCCGCAGCAGGCCAGCAATCTGTTCTCCGGCAGATTGATCCGGATGCTGAAGTGCTGCCCCGTGGGAGTGCCAGTGTGTCGGGTGAGCAGGGAGTTGCTGGCCTCTCTCACGATGACAGCATTCCTGCTGCCAACACTGTCACTTCTCCACTGCACTTGCCACCGCCTGTAGGACAGACTGCTGCCGCCCATGCAGAGTTGGTGCAGTCTGCAGCCGGGCCCTCTAGGCCCAGAAGTGGTCGAGGCCGTCCTTCAGGGGCATCTGCAGTGTCAGGGTCTGACGAGCAGCAGCCTTCCACCAGCCTTGCTGCAGCCACTGAGGTCCCATTACGGAGGAGCAGTAGGGTTAGAAGGGGGGAAGTGCGCAAGGGAAGGAGATCACCCTCGAAGGGCAAAAAGTAGGAGGTGTGACAAAATGCTGGTCATTTTTTTATTAAAGGCCGAGGTTCATGGTCCAACTTTTGTTTAGTGTTTTGGACATTATCTCCAGGTTGTGAGAACCAGTTATGTTATTGACTGTTTTTTTGTGTTTATTTCTATGAGTTTGTCATGAGGAATTGACACACACAGAGTTTGTAAAATAAATAAGTTTCTGTATTCAAAATATACATGGCTGGTGGTTGGAATTATTGGTGCCTTGGCCGGCTTAGGGGTTGCGTGCTGGGTTGATTAGTGTTTGTAGCAATGGCAGGGGCCCTAGAAGCGGCTTGCTATTAGTCGTTGACGGACGGCCCTTGCAGTTTGACCATTGTGGGCCGCCCTCCTGCCTTGGTGCTGCTGATGATCATCGTCCTCGTCCTCTTTCTCCTCTTCCTCCTCCTCCTCTGGTGGTGCTACAAGGCCTGGTGGCATTGGCTGGGTCCTGAGGATTGCCATGTTGTGCAACATGCAGCACACGACTACGAAGTTCGAAACTTGCTCAGGCGAGTACTGCAGGGCTCCTCCGGAATGGTCCAGACAGCGGAACCGTTGTTTCAGCACGCCGATTGTGCGCTCAATAATGTTCCTGGTTGCTTGATGGCTTTCATTGTACCGCAGCTCAGCAGGGGTGTTTGGCGTACGGAGCGGTGTCATCAGCCAGGTGCTCAATGCGTACCCCTTGTCCCCCAGAAGCCAACCAACTTGCTGATGCGGTGCCTCGAAAACTTCTGCCACAGTAGTCTGGCGCAGGATGAAAGCATCGTGGCAGCTGCCCAGATAGTGGGCATTGACAGCGAGTATCACCTGTCTGTGGTCACAGACCAACTGCACATTCAAGGAATGGAACCCCTTTCTGTTCCTGAATTCCTCTGCATTCTCTCGCGGAGCACGCAAAGCCACATGCGTGCAGTCAATGGCGCCCTGCAGCATGGGGAAGCCCGCTACCCTCGCAAAGCCCAGAGCACGGTCACGCTGCTTGTCTGGGGTCATAGGGAAAGAGATGAAGTCTCGTCTCCTTCTGAAGAGGGCATTGGTGACCTGCCGGATGCAGCGATGCACCGCAAACTGGGAGATATTGGCGAGGTCCCCAACAGCAGCTTTGAATGAGCCAGTGGCGTAGAAGTTCAAAGCCACTGTGACCTTCACTGCCACCGACAGAGACGTCCTGGACCTCAGCTGAGGCTGCAGATCTGGCTGCAGCAGGTGGCAGAGCTCAGTGACCACCTCCTTGCTGAATCGCAGCCTTCGCAAACACAGCTCCTCGGACATATGGATGTAGGAGAGCTGTTCACGATATACCCTGGGAGGGTAAGCTCTCCTGTACATGCGCCTGATGGCCCTCCTCCGTCTGGCCATCATTGCCACTCTCTGTCTGCGTCTCGGTATCCTCCGATTCAGCTGGAGCAGGACGACGCCCCCAATCATTGCAGCCCCCATATTCTCTTTGCCAGAAAAGTAATGAGGTACAGCAACTAAAGTAGCAACAAAGTTAGGATGAATAGGCAAAACTACCTCACAAAGCGTTGAGTCAATGTAGAAGTCTCTCTCTCTCTCTCTCCGAATCTCTCTCTCTCTCTCAGAACGAGTGGTGCATAAATGTCGACCACAGAAAAAGACAGGAAGAGGCCCCCTTTAAATAGCGCCCCCCCCAGCCCCACACCGATTGATAGCGTTCCAGTCTTCCGGTCGTTGGAAGCGCCAGGCGGTAAGGCAGGGGGCGCCACTCAATTTCCGCTCCGGGGCGCCCCAAGGGCGTTGCACCATGGAATGACGTCATAATCTGCGCGCGCAGGTGGTCGCAGCGGTAAGTTTTAGCGCCGCCGCACAATCTCAAGTTAAGTTCTCGAGCGGCGCAAACATCGCTGCGCCCGGGCGTTAGCGGCTTTGCGCCCCATTAGCGCCCTCTTAAGGCGCTAACGGGAGGCGCAACCAAGTGAATTTTTACCCCTAAATGTTAGACAAGCAGTCTGACAACACAGAAGCAGTGGAGGGGTCAGAGAGGTAGAGCTGGGTGTCATCAGCGTATATGTGGACGCTGACCCCATCTCTGTGGATGATGTCACCAAGGGCCAGCATGTAGATGAAAGAGAGGAGGGGACAAAGATAGATCTTTGAGGGACTCTGGAGGTAATGATGCAGGAGTGGGAAGAGAAGCCATTGCTGGAGATGCTCTGGCTATGATTGGATGGTAAGAGTAGATCACAGTCACAATTTTTGTTCGGGCTGTTTCACTGCTATGGCAAGGGCAGAAATCTGATTGGAGAAATACAAACATGGAATTGTCTGAAAGATGGGCATGGATTTGGCACATGACAGCATATTCGAGGATTTTGGAGAGGAAAAGGAGGTTGATGATGGGACAGTAGTTTGCAAGGACAGAGGAGCCAAGGGTGTTTTTTTTCGAGAAGGTAGTTGATGATGGCAGTTTTGAAGGAGAGGGGCACAGTACCTGAGGAGAGGAAACCATTTAAACTGCCCGGGACATGATTGCGTAAAATTACCCCCTACACACATGGAGGAAAGGTATGTTGTTGATACTTTCCACAAGATAGTCACCATAGAGATGGAGTGGTGATGGTGCAACAGATGGGAAGAAATGTGTAGCTGCCTACAGGACAGACAGGAAGAAAAGGGAGGATCAGGAAGCCCTTGTGAAACTGGAATTGTCCAATAGATTCTCAGTGCTGAATGTGGACAAAGATGGAATTACAGGGGATGATATCCAGGAACAAAACAATGTTGCCAGGCAGTGAGTAATTGCCCAAGTGAAGCAGACTGAAAGTAGGAGATATAGATGGGGTCCAGTTTTGGTGACTCTTGTTAGGAGGTTACGCAGCCACTTTTGCAACAGTAACCAGATATCCTGAATGGTATGTTGTTATCCAGATTCCAGGGTTTGGGATTTAACTGAGCAGATTCTGTGAAGGAAGAGTGAGCAGCCAATATTAGTGCTGCATGTGGGAATTAATGATGCAGAAAGGAGTGGGATGGAAATCCTGCAAGAGGATTTTCAGGAGCTAGGTAAAACATTAATGAGAAGCAAATAGACATCACAGAAGGAAGACGTTTGGGGTATGGACCTTTAGGATTATACGTACTTTAGGAATGACAGAGAAGAAAGGAGAGAGGTTGAGTGCCACTATTTGTCAGACAGGAATGCCTCAGTTTCCATGAAGGTTCTCCAGATCTCCTGCCATAACGTGGGTGGAGATCAGCAGAACCCGTGGAGAAACAGCATAAACAGTTGTTTATACCATTTCTCTGTGGGTTCCACCAATTAATTACAATGGGATAACCTCTGTGGAAATCAGGGACAAAACCTCTAAAAAGGAATGAACTTGCTTCTTTTCTACAAGAATGGAGATCCTTGATGAGAGGACAAGCTAGTGGGTGAAATGAGAACAGAGCAAGCACATGGGATTAGGATTGCTGCTTGTGGGAAAGGTAAACACCAACACGGACTGGTTGGGCGATCGACCTGTTTTCATGTTGTACTTTCTATGTCATTCTGTGTAATCCCCTCTGCTCTCCCACATGCTGCAAAATATCACAATCCATCCCCCTATAGTTGGCACCCAGCAAACAAATGTGTCTCAATCTTCCCTTGCCATTTCCTCCTCCATGACCTGCAATCACCTGCCACAAACTAATACCATTCCTGTCTATGCTACATGATCAATCTGCTGCCTATATTAGTCTGCAGCCAGACATCCTCCTCCAAAATGTATATGAATTGTCTATTTCTTTGTATATATCAGTGAACACTGTGTGACCTTCTTTGTATCATGAATCAGGCTACCATCAAGTCAATGTTTTTTAATTAAAAAATGCAGAGGCCCATTAAGGCATATTTGAAGCAGGGTTTCATGTCTTCTATATAGTGAGATCAATGACCAACCATAAATTTCCCAAATACACTGCTATAAATGAAAGAACAATGATTGATACAACTATTGGGATTTATTAACATATACTATGATGCAATGGCAGAGAATTTTTTGGATGCAAAAGAATGCAATATTTCAAAACTACCTGCAAAATCATTATGTTATATATCATAGAGTAACTCAGAGGAACAGTAACACGTGTGACATTAAAGGACATTACATTCTGTCCACTAGGCTAGCCATCACTGTGCTCCAAATAGACTTCAAAAAGTTCTTGATGGTAACTTCTTCCTGTGAGCTCCATGGAGGAGGGTATCTGGTTTCAGATTAGTTTCGTCAGCAGTTTGATGAAACAGCCAATCTACTGGGCTTTCTGTGCCCAGCTGACTTACATACGGTGATGAAAGAATAATTGCACCTGATGTAAAACAGACTGTAGAGCAACCAACTTTTGGACAGGCCTCGGGCCTCCTAGTTGGGGTGTGCGCTGTCTGCTAATATAAGCCTTAAAATGACAGTGATGTTATCACATAAATGCTTCATGTCCCCAACATCCTCTTTGTGCCATTTTAATGGAGGCATTAGTCCATTGGTAATAAATGGATGAACATCTCCATCAAAATAACAGAGAATAGATTTGATATGAAAGCCCTGAATTTCTGTGGGGTTCTCCTGATCTCGTGCTGCAACCTCAACAGAAGACTGGCGAAACACCAGAAGAGACATTGTAAATGGCCGTTTACAACCATTTATGACATTTCTCTGGAGTTTCTGCCTGTGGTTACGAAAGGAGATCGGGAGAACTCCTAAGGAAATTCCAGGCCTGACACTTTAAGCATCCGGAGTGATTATCTGCACGAACATTCTGCACAGCTTTTGCGCATGCACGCGATGTCCCTGAGCCGCGCATGCGCAGTACCCAATATTTGCAGCTTGCAGCGTGAGCCACGCTTTCCGTGGCGCCGTAAGGAGAAGGTCGCTGGATACGTTGATGGCCGGGAGAGAGAGGGGGTTGGAGGGGGGAGAGAGAGGGGATCAGAGGGGGGAGAGAGAGGGGATCAGAGGGGGGAGAGAGAGAGGATCGGAGGGGGGAGAGAGAGGGGATCAGAGGGGGGAGAGAGAGAGGATCGGAGGGGGGAGAGAGAGGGGATCGGAGGGGGGAGAAAGAGAGAGGAGCAGAGAGGGAGAGAGAGAGGGGATCGGAGGGGGGAGAGAGAGAGAGGGGAGCGGAGAGGGAGAGAGAGAGGGGATTGGAGGGTGGAGAGAGAGGGGATCGGAGGGGGTAGAGAGAGATGGGATCGGAGGGGGAGAGAGAGCATAAGAATATAAGAAATAGGAGCAGGAGCAGACCATTTGGCCCCTCGAGCCTGCCCCGCCATTCAATAAGATCATGGCTGATCTGATCTTGGCCTCAACGCCACTTTCCCACCCGCTCCCCATAACCCTTGACTCCCCTGTAGCTCAAATAAATGTCTATCTCTGCCTTGAATATATTCAATGACTCCGCCTCCACAGCTCTCTGGGGTTGAGAATTCCAAAGATTCACAACCTTCTGAGAGAAGAAATTCCTCCTCATCTCCGTTTTAAATAGGCAACCTCTTATCCTGAAACTGTGCCCCCTAGTTCTAGATTCCCCCACGAGGGGAAACATTCTCCCTGCATCTACCCTGTCAAGCACCCTCAGAATCTTATATGTTTCAATAAGATCACCTCTCATTCTTCTAAACTCCAATGAGTATAGGTCCAACCTGCTCAACCTTTCTTCATAAGACAACCCCTTCATCTCAGGAATTAACCTAGTGAACCTTCTCTGAACTGCCTCCAATGCAAGTATATCCCTCCTTAAATAAGGAGACCAAAACTGCGCGCAGTACTCCAGGTGTGGTCTCACCAGCGCCCTGTACAGTTGTAACAAGACTTCCCTATTTTTATACTCCATCTCCCTTGCAATAAAGGCCAAAATTCCATTTGCCTTCCACATACTTGCTGTATCTGCATGTTAACATTTTGTGTTTCATGTACGAGGACCCCCAGATCCCTCTGTACCGCAGCATTATGTAGTCTCTCTCCATTTAAATAATAATTTGCTTTTTTATTTTTCCTACCAAAGTGGATAACCTCACATTTTCCCACATTATACTCCATCTGCCAAATTTTTGGCCACTCACTTAACCTATCTATATCCCTTTGCAGGCACATTGGCTGGAATTTTGCCAGCACTCAGAGTGCGGGTTTGGAGGCGGGACTGCTGTCAAAATCGCAAAGATTGACAGCGGGTAGGAAACCCGCTGTCAACCCGCCTCCACGCAAGTCTCCCAGGTGTTGGGTCTGTCAGCGCAGAACTAACCCGACACCAAGCGGCGGGGGAGACAATTCTGGTACTTAACTGGTTTGTTAAGAGCCAATTTAAGAGTCTTTTGAGGCTTACTTGTAATTTTACCTTCTCCCCCACTGGTTACTCGCTGTTTGGGGAACACGCCAGCTCAACCTGGCGTGTTGTGAGTCTGGTCTGATGTTTGTGAAAAGATGACAGCTGCAGAAGTGGTGTCAAGGATGCCATGTTGCACATGGTGAGTTTCAGAGCAAAGAAAATGTTGGTTACTGCATTTTTAATACATATACAGATTTCTTTAGCTTACAAGTTTTTAAATCCAACCGTATGTCCAGTGCCACCTCATTGGGAGAACCTCTCTCACCATTGACAGATTGCTTCTGTCATCTCACCTGCAGCTGCCATCTATTGCAGCAACATCGGAGCCAATGAAACAATCAGACCTTGGTCCTCCGAATCCTTCCACAATCATCCCCAACAACATCACCAACCTCATCACCAACCTTTGCCGCCATCACCTGATGCTGCACTGGACACAGGGCATCAGCCCCTGACAAAATTGCTGGCTGGGAGGCGAGCGATGGCATCACCATGGCCAAACTTTCTTCACTTGATGCTGTAAACCCTGGCTGCCACATGATGCGCCAGGTTGACACCATCCCACACCAGCACTGTGAAGCATCCCTTTAATGTCCAAGCCATTCCATGCACACACATCACTATAGCGGGGTGGGGTGGGGGTGGGGGGGGGGGAGTTATGACTGAACAATCACTGGAACTCAGTAAGACACTTCTCAATGTTCGCTCAGATCTGTCCAATAAAGAGCACTTTTTGAAAAAGAGATTTCACTGTATGACAACACATTACCAGAAACTTCACATGGACATTGGCTAAACCTTTCAAGTGCCCACCCTTGTTGTGTTGTTAGTTGGTATGCTTGCAGTAGAATGAGGGTGAGTGTGAGGGGTTATAGTGAGATGGGGAAGTGATAAAGTAGATAGAGAGGGTTGAGTGGAGGTGCAAGGTAAGTTGGTGTCCTGGGGAGGTCTCTTCCGCACTTGGAATGGAAGAGAACCTCCCTGTGTACTGTGGCTTCCTCCATAAGTATATGGAAGGAGTCATTGAGAGCCTGGGTGCAACAGTTTACCTTTTTGCAGTGATTGTCAGTGTTTTCAGCACCTTAATGCTGTCAAACACTGAAAAATCAACTGTCAAAATAAAATTGTGCATGGTCCCTTTAAGGAAACCGGCAGATGACGCGTCATTAAATGACGTCATCAGACCCGGTTCCTGTTAATTGGCCGGTAAGCCCGCAGGGCAGGCTTAACAAGGCCAATCAAGGGAAAATCACGTCTGCAGAGTGGAGGCAGCTGGGGGCGGGACTGGAACTCAGAAACCAGCTGACCCGCCCCATCCCGACACCGATGAGAAAATCACGGCCATAGTGTCGTCCTCACAACTTGCTTTCCCACCTATCTTTGTATTATCAGCAAATTTGGCTACAGTACACACAGTCCCTTCATCCAAGTCATTAATATAGTTTGTAAATAGTTGAGGCCCCAGCACTGATCCCTGTGGCACCCTACTAGTTACAGTTTGCCAACTGGAAAATGACCCGTTTATCCCGACTCTTTGTTTTCTGTTAGTTAGCCAATCCTCTATCCATGCTAATATATTACCCCCAACACCGTGAGCTCTTATCTTGTGCAGTAACCTTTTATGCGGCACCTTATCGATGCCTTCTGGAAATCCAAATACACTACATCTACTGGTTCCCCTTTATCTACCATGCTCGTTACATCCTCAAAGAACTCTAGTAAATTTGTCAATCACGATTACCCTTTCATAAAACCATGTTGACTCTGCTTGATTGTATTATGATTTTCTAACTGTCCTGCTATTACTTCCTTAATAATGGATTCCAGCATTTTCCCAATGACAGATGTTTGGCTAACTGGCCTATAGTTTCCTGCTTTTTGCCTCCCTCCTTTCTTGAATAGGGGCGTTACATTTGCAGTTTTCCAATCTACTGGGACCTCTCCAGAATCCAGGGAATTTTGGTAGATTACAACCAACGCATCCACTATCTCTGCAGCCACTTCTTTTAAGACCCTAGGATGTAGGCTATCAGGTCCAGGGAACTTGTCAGCCTTTAGTCCCATTAGTTTGCCGAGTACTTTTCCTCTAGTGATAGTCATTGTTTTAAGTTCCTCCCTCCCTTATAGCCCCTTGATTATCAATTATTATTGGGATGCTTTTAGTGTCTTCTACTATGAAGACCGATACAAAATATTTGTTCAATGTCTCTGACATTTCGCTGTTTCCCATTATTAATTCCCCAGTCCCATCCTCTAAGGGACCAACGTTTACTTTAGCTACTCTCTTCCCTTTTATATACCTGGAGAAGCTCTTACTGTCTGTTTTTATATTTTTTGCTAGTTTACTTTCATAATCTATCTTCTCGCTCTTTATTATTTTTTTAGTCATCCTTTGCTAGTTTCTAAAAATTTCCCAATCCTCTGGCCTACCACTAATCTTTGCAACATTGTATGCCTTTTCTTTCAATTTGATACCATCCTTAACTTCCTTAGTTAGCCATGGATGGTTCATCCTTCTCATAGAGTCTTTCTTTCTCACTGGAATAAAACATTGCTGAGAGTTATGAAATATCTCCTTAAATGTCTGCTGCTGCTTATCTACCATCTTACCCTTTAATCTATTTTCCCTGTCTACTTTAGCCAACTCTGTCTTCATACCTTTGTAATTGCCTTTATTTAAGTTTAGGACACTAGTTTCAGACCCAAGTTTCTCACCCACAAACTGAATTTGAAATTCTATCATGCTATGATCACTCTTCCCTAGAGGATCCTTTACTATGAGATCATTAATTAATCCTGTCTCATTACACATTATTAGATCTAAAATTGCCTTCTCTCTGGTTGGTTCCACAACGTATTGTTCTAAGAAACCATCCCGAATATATTCTATGATCTCGTCCTCAAGGCTACCCTTGCCAATTTGATTTGTCCAATCTATATGAAGATTAAAATCGCCCATGATTATCGCAGTACCTTTCTTACAAGCCCCTATTATTTCTTGATTTATACTCTGTCCTACAGTGTAGCTACTGTTAGGGGGCCTATAGACTACTCCCACCAGTGACTTCTTTCCCTTACTATTTCTTATCTCCACCCAAACTGCTTCTACATCTTGATCTTCTGAGCCAATATCATTTCTCACCACTGCACTGATCTCATCCTTTATTAACAGAGCTACTCCACCTCCTTTTCCTTTCTGCCTATCCTTCTGAAATGTCAAATACTCCTGAATATTCAGTTCCCACCCTTGGTCTCCTTGCAACCACGTCTCTGTAATGGCTATCTGATCACACCCATTTATTTCTATTTGTGCCATCAACTCATCTATCTTGTTACGAATGCTGCGTGCATTCAGATAAAGAGCTTTTAATTTTTTCTTTATACCATTTTTACCTACTCTGAAACTATTTGCTGGTGCACGCTTATGTTCGTATGCTCTGTCTCCTCCTGTCACACTCTGGTTATCATTACCCCTATCGCTACCCTGCACTATTGCCTTCTCCTTTCTCTTTGACTTTCTAAATTCCCCTTCAACTGAATCCCCCCCCCCCCCCCTAAGTAACCGGAGGGGGAGAGAGAGGGGATCGAAGGGTGGAGGGAAGGATCGAAAAGGGAGAGAGAGAGGGGATCAGAGTGGGAGAGAGAGGATCGGAGAAGGAGAGAGAGAGGGGATCGGAGGGGAGAGAGAGAGAGGATCGATTGGGGAGAGAGGGGATCAGCGGTGGGGGGGAGAGAGAGGGAGGATCGGAGGGGGGAGAGAGAGAGGGAATAAAGGGGGAGAGAGAGAGAGAGGGTATCGGAGGGGGAGAGAGAGAGGGAATCGGAGGGGGGAGAGAGAGTGGATCGGAGGGGGGAGAGAGAGAGGGGATTGGAGAGGGGAGAGAGAGAATCGGAGGGGGGAGAGAGAGAGGATCGGAGGGGGGAGAGAGAGGGGATCGGAGGGGGGAGAGAGAATCGGAGGGAGGAGAGAGAGAGAGGATCGGAGCGAGAGAGAGAGGGGATCAGAGGGGAGAGAGAGAGGGGATCGGAGGGGGGGAGAGAGGGAATCGGAGGGGGAGAGAGAGGGGGGATCAGAGGGGGGAGAGAGAGGGGGATTGGAGGGGGGGGAGAGAGGGGGATCGGAGAGGGGGAGAGACGGAATCGGAGGGGGGAGAGAGAGGGGGATCGGAGGGGGAAGAGAGAAGGAATTGGAGATGGAGAGAAAGAGGGAATCGAAGGGGGGAGAGAGAGAGAGGATCGGAGGGGGAGAGAGAGAGGGGATTGGAGGGGGGTGGGAGAGTGGATCGGAGGGGGAGAGAGAGAGGGGATCGGAGGGGGGCGAGAGAGGGGATAGTAGACAGATAGAGAGGGGATCAGAGCGGGGAGAGATAGTGGATCGGAGGGGGGAGCGAGAGGATTGGAGGGGGAGTGAGAGGGGATCAGAGGGGGGTGAGAGAGAGGATTGGAGGGGGGAGAGAGAGGGGGGATCGGAGGGGGGAGAGAGAGAGGATCAGGGGGGGAGAGAGGGAATCGGAGGGGGGGAGAGAGAGAGGGTATCTGAGGGGGGAGAGAGAGAGGATCGGAGGGGGGAGAGAGAGGGGGAAATCAGAGGGGGGAGAGAGAGGGGGAATCGGAGGGGGGAGAGAGAGGGGGGAATCGGAGGGGGAGAGGGAGGGGGGAATCGGAGGGGAGAGAGAGAAAGAGGATCGGACGGGGAGAGAGATAGGGGCTCGGAGGGGGGTGGGAGAGTGGATCGGAGGAGGAGAGAGAGGGGATCGGAGCGGCGATCGAGAGGATTGGAGGGGGAGAGAGAGGGGATCAGAGGGTGGTGAGAGAGAGGATTGGAGGGGGGAGAGAGAGGGGATTGGAGGAGGGTGGGAGAGTGGATCGGAGGGGGAGAGAGAGAGAGGATCGGAAGGGGGAGAGAGAGGGGATCAGAGGGGGGTGGGAGAGTGGATCGGAGGGGAGAGAGAGAGGGGATCGGAGGGGGGAGAGAGAGGGGAGAATTGGAGGGGGAAGAGAGAAAGGATCGGGGACGGAGAGAGAGAGGGAATCGAGGGGGGAGAGAGCGGGGATCGGAGGGGGGAGAGAGAGAGGATCGGAGGGGGGAGAGAGAGAGGATCGGAGGGGGAGAGAGAGAGGGGAATCGGAGGGGGGGAGAGAGAGAGAGGGTATCGGAGGGGGGTGGGAGAGTGGATCGGAGGGGGAGAGAGAGAGGGGATCGGAGCGGGGAGAGAGAGTGGATCGGAGGGGGGAGAGAGAGGGGATAGGAGGTGGGAGAGAGAGAGGATTGGAGGGGGTGAGAGAGGGGGGATCAGAGGAGGAGAGAGAGGGGGGATCGGAGGGGGTAGAGAGAGAGGATCAGGGGGGAGAGAGAGGGAATCGGAGGGGGGTGAGAGAGAGAGGGTATCTGAGGGGGGAGAGAGAGAGGATCGGAGGGGGGAGACAGAGGGGGAATTCAGAGGGGGGAGAGAGAGGGGGGAATCGGAGGGGGGAGAGAGGGGGAATCGGAGGGGGAGAGAGAGGGGGAATCGGAGGGGGGAGAGAGAGAGAGGATCGGACGGGGAGAGAGAGGGGGGCTCGGAGGAGGGTGGGAGAGTGGATCGGAGGGGAGAGAGAGAGGGGATCGGAGGGGGGAGAGAGAGGGGATCGGAGACAAATAGAGAGGGGATTGGAGGGGGTAGCGAGAGGATTGGAGGGGGGAGAGAGAGGGGATCAGAGGGGGGTGAGAGAGAAGATTGGAGGGGGGAGAGAGAGGGGGGATCAGAGCGGGGAGAGAGAGTGGATCAGAGGGGGGAGATGAGAGGGGATAGGAGCTGGGAGAGAGAGATGATTGGAGGGGGAGTGAGAGGGGATCGGAGGGGGGAGAGAGACAGGATCAGAGGGGGGGAGAGAGGGAATCGGAGGTGGGAGAGAGAGAGAGGGTATCTGAGGGGGGAGAGAGAGAGGATCGGAGGGGGAGAGAGAGGGGGAAATCAGAGGGGGGAGAGAGATGGGGGACTTGGAGGGGGGAGAGAGAGGGGGGAATCGGAGGGGGAGAGAGAGGGGGAAATCGGAGGGGGGAGAGAGAGAGAGGATCGGAGGGGGGTGGGAGAGTGGATCGGAGGGGGAGAGAGAGAGGGGATTGGAGGGGAGTGGGAGAGTGGATCGGAGGGGGAGAGAGAGAGGGGATCGGAGGGGGGCGAGAGAGGGTAAGTAGACAGATAGAGAGGGGATCAGAGCGGGGAGAGATAGTGGATCGGAGGGGGGAGCGAGAGGATTGGAGGGGGAGTGAGAGTGGATCAGAGGGGGGTGAGAGAGAGGATTGGAGGGGGGAGAGAGAGGGGGGATCGGAGGGGGGAGAGAGAGAGGATCAGGGGGGGAGAGAGGGAATCGGAGGGGGGGAGAGAGAGAGGGTATCTGAGGGGGGAGAGAGAGAGGATCGGAGGGGGGAGAGAGAGGGGGAAATCAGAGGGGGAGAGAGAGGGGGAATCGGAGGGGGGAGAGAGAGGGGGGAATCGGAGGGGGAGAGGGAGGGGGGAATCGGAGGGGGGAGAGAGAAAGAGGATCGGACGGGGAGAGAGAGAGGAGCTCGGAGGGGGGTGGGAGAGTGGATCGGAGGAGGAGAGAGAGAGGGGATCGGAGGGGGGTGGGAGAGTGGATCGGAGGGGGAGAAAGAGAGGGGATCAGAGGGGGGCGAGAGAGGGGATAGTAGACAGATAGAGAGGGGATCAGAGCGGGGAGAGATAGTGGATCGGAGGGGGGAGTGAGAGGATTGGAGGGGGAGTGAGAGGGGATCAGAGGGGGGTGAGAGAGAGGATTGGAGGGGGGAGAGAGAGGGGGGATCGGAGGAGGGAGAGAGAGGGGATCGGAGGGTGGAGAGAGAGGGGATCGGAGGGGGGAGAGAGAGGGGCTCGGAGGGGGGAGAGAGAGAGGGGGATCGGAGGGGGTGAGAGAGAGAGAATCGGAGGGGGGAGAGAGAGAGGGGGATCGGAGGGGGGAGAGAGAGAGGATCGGAGGGGGGAGAGAGAGAGGGGGATCGGAGGGGGGAGAGAGAGAGGATCGGAGGGGGGAGAGAGAGAGGATCGTAGGGGGGAGAGAGAGGGGGGGATCGGAGGGGGAGAGAGTGAGGGGATCGGAGACAGATAGAGAGGGGATTGGCGGGAGGAGAGAGAGAGGATCGGAGGGGGGAGAGAGAGAGGGGGATCGGAGGGGGTGAGAGAGAGAGGATCGTAGGGGGGAGAGAGGGGGGGATCGGAGGGGGAGAGAGTGAGGGGATCGGAGACAGCTAGAGAGGGGATTGGCGGGAGGAGAGAGAGTGGATCGGAGGGGGGAGAGAGAGGAGGGAATCGGAGGATGGAGAGAGAGGGGGGAATCGGAGGGGGGAGAGAGAGAGGATCGGAGGGGGGAGAGAGAGGGAATTGGGGACGGAGAGAGAGGGGATCGGAGGGGGGAGAGAGTGGGGATCAGAGGGTGGAGAGAGAGAGGGGATCGGAGGGGGAAAGAGAGGGGATCGGAGGGGGGAGAGAGAGGGGATCAGAGGGGGGTGAGAGAGAGGATTGGAGAAGGGAAGAGAGAGGGGGATCGGAGGGGGAGAGTGAGGGGGGATCGGAGGGGGGAGAGAGAGGGGATCAGAGTTGGGAGAGAGTGAGGATCGGAGGGGGGAGAGAGAGGGGATCGGAGGGGGGAGAGAGAGGGGATCGGAGGGGGGAGAGAGAGGTGATCGGAGGTGGGAGAGAGTGCAGTACGGAGGGGGGAGAGAGAGGGAATCAGAGGGGGTAGAGAGGGGATTGGAGGGGGAGAGAGAGAGGGAATCAGAAGGGAATGAGAGCAGGAATCGGAGTGGGGAGAGAGAGAAGGAATCAAAAGGGAAGAGAGAGAAGGGGATCAGAGCGGAGAGAGAGAGGATCAAAAGGGGAGAGAGAGAGTATCGGAGGGTGAGAGATAGGGAATCAGAGGGGGGAGAGAGTTAGGGAATCGGAGGGGGGAGAGAGAGAGAGAATTGGAGGGGGGAGAGAGAGAGGAGGGGGAGGGAAAGAGCGTAGGGGAGAGAGGATTGGAGTGGCGAGGACATCAGGAAATCAGGTGGGAGAGGAGGTCAGGAACTCAGGGGGTTGGGGTAAAGAGCATGGAGAGCACAGTAGGGATGGGGGAAGAACATGATCCAGGTCTAATGGGAGGAGGGGACGAGAAGAGAATGTGATCCAGATGGGAAGACGGATCACGTTGTTCCAACCCCAGCCCCTTTACACCCGCACCACGTTCTCCCTCTCCTGCCCTTGGCCTGTGTGATTTCTCAGAAAGCCCGGTGCGTGTGTGACAAGTGGCATCATTGGACTAGACGAAATCCGACAGTCATGACACTCACTATTCACTTCATACCCAATAAACCTGTTAACAATCCGTGGCCCACACACAATGCCCCATCTGTGGAAGGGGGGTGGGGGGGGAAGGTCAGGAACTCATTGGCTGGAGTAGGTCATGAACTCGGGGAGGGAGGAACTTGGGCAGGGGGAGAAGGTCAGGAACTGAGGGGTGGGGTGGTGGGTGTGTGGTGGAAGACAGTCAGGAACTTGGGCAGAGGGAAAATTTCAGAAATGCGGGGGTAGGAGGAAAGTTAGGAACTTATTGGGGGTGGGGGCAGGAACTTGTTTGGGGGGTGGGAGAAGGTCTTAACCCATGAGGGTGAGCCCTGTTTGTTCTGTGTGAGCTCTGTTCTGTCTGGAGCAAGGCAGTCAGAATGGCTCGAATTACACTTTGCAAACTAATTGATTACTTAGGCAGGCAGGATCTAATTACACATTCCAGAGAAACTGCTGGGTGTGTCTTGTCCTCCAAAGGGACCAATCAGAAATCAAGTGTTGCCTTCAGGGTGAACAATCAGAAATCTGGTGTTGGAAATAAACACGACCTTAACCATCTGTACGATAACATTGATCACAGTAATCCTGTGGACTCACAGACTTCCACACCTAAATTTCCAATGTGCGCAGGTCATGCTTTACTGGCCAGCAAAGCTCCACCCGGAAGTGCAAATTCATAACATTTATCCAATATTTTCTACCCAAATAACCTTTACATCTACACAGATGCCAGTATGGCCAGCATGCCCAGTTAGTCTGACTGGCACTTATTTATGTGCATATTTTGTTGCAGCAACAACATTTCTGCTTGAAGACTGAATCTGATCAACATTTCCAAAGGCGTTTGATAAAGTGCCACATAATAGGCTTGCCAGCAAAGTTGAAGTCCATGGAATAAAAGGGACAGTGGCAGCATGGATACGAAATTGGCTAAGTGACAGGAAACAGAGAGTAGTGGTGAATGGTTGTTTTTCGGACTGGAGGAAGGTATACAGTGGTGTTCCCCAGGGGTCGGTACTAGGACCACTGCTTTTCTTGATATATATTAATGACTTGGACTTGGGAGTACAGGGCATAATTTCAAAATTTGCAGATGACACAAAACTTGGAAGTATAGTGAACAGTAAGGAGGATAGTGATAGACTTCAAGAGGACATAGACAAGCTGGTGGAATGGGTGGACACGTGGCAGATGAAATTTAACGCAGAAAAGTGCAAAGTGATACATTTTGGTAGGAAGAATGAGGAGAGGCAATATAAACTAAAGGGTACAAGTGTAAAGGGGGTGTATGAACAGAGAGACCTGGGGGTATATGTGCACAAATTGTTGAAGGTGGCATGGCAGGTTGAGAAAGCGGTGAAAAAAGCATACGGGATCCTGGGCTTCATAAGGAGAGGCATAGGCTGGATTTTGAATGACCCGTGGAGTCGGGTTTGGAGGCGTGTGGGGGGTTAAAGTAGCAGATTCGGTGGGTCCCGACCCCATCCCGACTCCAACACGCCTCCACGCAATTTTTACAAAATGGGTCGCGGGGTTCCCGACTCCGTCCCGCCTCCAAGAGGCACGAGAGGCCATTAACACTCTTAACTATCCCTAAATTGGCTCTGTAATGCCATTTTGAAACGTTTTAGCTAGTTTAACCCTTTTCCGACATGAAGTACGCCTGATGTGAAACACGCCAGTGAAACCTGGCGGGAGCACAAGTGGATAGCTGACAGTCGCCTCTGATGCTGCTGCACTGAATGCCTGGCCTTTGCTGTGAAAGACCCTGCAAAAAATTCTCATATTCTCTCTCACTCTCTCTCTCTCTCTCTCTCTCTCTCTCTCTCTCCCTGCTCTCTCTCTCTCTCTCTCCTGCTTATTTTGCATCCAGGTCCTCTCACACCAAAAGCCAGGCAGTCTCTGAGACCAGGCAGGCAGGCAGTCTCTGACCTGCAATGATGACATCATCAGAGGCGACTTTCAGACTGAAACAATAATTGGTTCATGGGTTCCCACATGCTGGAACTCAATTACCCAATTAAGTAAAAATTGCATCATTCATCCACATTAATCTGGAGTCGGGGGGGCAACACGAAATGTGGGTAACACGACCCCAACCCGACCCCAGGACAAAATCCAGCCCTATAGAGTACAAAAGCAAGAAAGTTATGATGAACCTATATAAAACACTGGTTCGGCCTCAACTGGAGTATTGTGTCCAATTCTGGGCACCGCTCTTTAGGAAGGATGTGAAGGTCTTAGAGACGGTGCAGAAAAGGTTTACAAGAATGGTTCCAGGGATGAGGGACTTCAGTTACGTGGATAGACTAGAGAAGCTGGGGTTGTTCTCCTTAGAGCAAAGAAGGCTGAGAGGAGATTTGATAGAGGTGTTCAAAATCATGAGCGGTTTAGACAGATTAGATAGAGAGAAACTGTTTCCGTTGGCGGAAGGGTCGAGAACCAGAGGACACAGATTTAAGGCGATTGGCAGAAGAACCAAAGGCGACATGAGGAAAAACTTTTTTACGCAGCGAGTGGTTAGGATCTGGAATGCATTGCTTGAAAGGATGGTGGAGGCAGATTCAATCATGGCTTTCAAAAGGGAATTGGATAAGTACGTGAAGGAGAAAAATTTGCAGGGCTACGGGGAAAGGGCGGGGGAGTGGGACTAGCTGAAGTGCTGTTGCAGAGAGCTGGCACGGGCTCGATGGGACAAATGGCCTCCTTCTGTGCTGTAACCATTCTATGATTCTAACAGTAACCCCTTTTAAAATCAAACTCCTAAAAAAAAATTCTGATTCATATTTTGTATTTAATTCTGAGGTTTTGAACATTTGTGCTTGAACAGAGAATGCTGATAAAGTGGCTTGAAGGAGTTATTGAGCTTGACAGTGTAAGGGAGATGAATTAACATACACAGTTCAAAATGACACTTGAGTTAATTACTGTATTTCTGCTGATTTTAATTCAGCTCCTTCATACTGACAGACTCTAACAATTTTGAGCCAGTTTCAGACAATTACATTAGCTCACTGTTTAAACAAAATTATTCAGAAAAGGATCCCGTATGCCCTCATGCATGTGATATTCAGGCATTGATTTTGGTCCAATAAGTTAACAAATGCAAGGTTCTAACTGGATCAGTCTCGAGTTCCATAGTGTACCTGTTAATTTATTGATTCTATTTTTAGTAATAAATATCGTGAGACTGTCAATTAAGTAGATTGACTGGTGTAATCATCTTCCCAAAGCAAGTTGCTGAGTTTTCAAGGTGAACTTGTAAGTGTTTTTAAAAAGATAAAAATACTTTTCATGGATTTGTTCTCTCCTTTGCCTGATCCATGATTCTTCATAATGGGGAACATTAGACAAGAAATGTAGAAAGAAGACCCATCTCACTATAACGTAAGGCATAGTAGAAGCACCATCCACAATCCTTATGCCCCTCTGCAGGATGTTTCAGTGACTGGTGCAGTCTGTATATTTTTTCACATTGTCTAGAGTAATGTGACTGATCAGGAATGGGAACAGGTGGATAAATAGATAGAGGTTCTTCAGTCTTTGCTACGCTAGCTAGACTCCCCTAACTGCACAAGTGATACATCAATGCCTCTGTAATAGATATGTTTATTTTTACTCTATCATTAGATACCTTGGTGTCCCTGGATCCAGTCAATAAAAAGGTGAAGGTTGCTCTCTACCAAATTAAGCTTTTGACACGGCTTCTATGTACTGTTTATTTAACTTAGGTTGCACAAATTCTGTACAAATTGTTTCCGATTTTCCACAAGCACGCCTTTGATCTGGTAAGTAAAGTTATTCGCTGGCTGTGGCACAGTGGAGATCAGGTACAGGCTCAAATATCTTACTGACTGGGCCCCTTTTTCAAAGAAAGAGCTCTTTGGGATAGCCTGGAGGGGAGTCATTGATAAGCTGCCAGTGCCAGAGGAATCTGGTGCACCAAAATAAAACTAATGGCCACGCTATTCTGGCCCACATTCCCACCTCCAACCGTCCACCATAGTGGCTGCTATCAGAGAATGGGCAGAGGCCCCGTGTCACTGAAACTCTGCCCACTTTGCACCCAATGCGTTTTCTGGCGAGTGGAAATAGCGGCGATGAAAGTTCCCTTCTCAGACGGGCGGGGTCTTCATTTAAATATTAATTTTGGGGCATATCATGCCGTACTTGTGTGCATAAATTACCCCATGTGAAATGCACATTCAGGGTTACTTGGCAGCAGTAAGTATGCTGGAGTTCATGAAAAGAATGGTAACCAGCTATTTCTTGATTACTTTTTTCATTTTCATTTTTTTTTCTATTGGCATTTTGTGCGCCCATACGCGTCTTTGTTTTAATTGAATGCCTGACTAACTGCAATGTTGGAAGCATCACAGTCTCAGTATGCCATACTTTCAGTGGCATTGCATGAAAGAAGATGTTCCAGGGTAATCATCTGCTAACTTAGCCTGATTGGCTGCATCTGGCAAAATGCCATAAGCCATTTCTGCAGGCCCTGGTACATGCACCTAGCAATGACCATGGGGCACTGTCTTTTGACACAAAGACAGATGGAGAGATGGGCCATTTGCTGCAAGAGCAACTGCAGCTACCGTGCAGCATAGGTTTGGTGCATCCATTGAAAATAAGGGTCAGCTCTGGCTTCCTTACAGGCTTGCTACAATGATAACCTATGGGAATGGTGCTGTCAAGTTTCGCAGAAGAGCAGTTTCCTCGTAACCACCTCATCCAGCACCAACTCCACTTCAGCACATATTAAACAGATGCTGGGCTGCTCTGTCACTTGATTCCTTTCCTTTCATTTTTGTCTCTCTTCTTAGCGCCTTGGTTAAACCTACTAAGGCGTAGAGATGTCTTTTGAGACATTCCAAAAGCTTTCACAATTTTTGTCACCTATTGTGGTACTTTCCCTTAAATTGGCCCATCCTGTTAAATTTTACTAGCATGCAGTTTTTACCTAGCACGATTGGTATGCTCCTCACATCTATCTAAATATGCATCTGAAGTTATGCGAAAAAGCAATCTTAAGAAATTTGGGTGCACACAGCACATTTCCAATTCAGTCTGTCAAATACCCACCAATAACTATCCTGATACAAATTACACCAAAATGGAACAGTCTGTGTATTTGGAGTGATTTCTCTGTCTATCTCAGATCTATATGGCACTTCGATTGAGTAAAATGAGATCAATTAGCCAGTTCTGTGCCTTTCAAGCCGACAGTCATGCCATTTTCTATCTTTTTGCTTCTGTTGCAGTTTCCTCTCTCCTCTCCCCCTCCAGGGCTCAGGCAATTATGCTGCTAGAGCCCTCCCGCAGAAATTGTACAAACCTGCGTTGTGATTGTTACTTTGAACAAACATGATTATCGGTGCTGTCAGATCCCTGTGTATACAAAACTAGATGATTCCCTTCTGGCTTTGAGCTTGTGCCTTCAGCACCATCACGACTACCTTCTGTTCCTCAAAAAGGAATGCACGCTTAATTCTGTTGCGTACACACTTGGCACACAAGGACCCACCATAAGCTCTACTGACGTGCTTCTTGCCAATCTGATTAGGACCTTGGGTCTTCAGACAAATGCACTGGAGCATATAGATGAGAAGGTAAAGATTATTGTTTACGGTACTTTCTGGTCCTAAGGCACAATGATTGATTTTGTTGTGGCCTGTAAGGCCCAGTGGTTCAGAGACTGGTCTTTCACCTCTGGGACTTGGACTCATGCTGGGGCAGCCACCCTGTATTTCACCTAAGTGGCTACTCTTCATGTGTGAGTCAAGAAGGCAAGTGTTGGCAAGATCACAGATGAACCCAGTCCTGTTCTCAGCCTGGAGGGAGGTCTCCTCGGTGCACTACGTGAGCTTGTAGACATGTTTTAAACAGGAAGAAGTCTTCCCTCAATGTCCACTGACATAACGGTCACTGAATAATGATCAAGTGTGGGAACTCAGGCTGATTTTTTTTTCCCGTCACCCTAGTCCAGGTGATGCTGAAGCCAATTGTAGCATCCTACCGACTGCCCTATTTGAGATCAGCTAACTCGGTACAGACCAAGGGTCTTTCCATATTTGTATGGCCTTGTACTACACTGTGCAGTGTGTTTCCCTACTGAGCCATCAAATAGTCCTATTTTTCAAGGAATTCATTATAAACTGAACACTTATACAGCTACAGCAGAGAGAAGATATGAGAATAGGTATTTGAAATAACAAATAAAATACTTAATTTGTATAAAATACATAAAGTATTATATTAGGATGCCTAATTCAGTGTTCAGTGTTGCAGGAAATGTGTTTCATGCATTAATTCATGTTTGCTTACAGTCACCGCCGTGAGCATAGCTGCCAGGGCTACTCTTGGGTTATCACTGACATACCCCTGGAGCTGTCAACAGATGGAGACAAAAGCTGTTTTTCAAGGATTTCTTTGTGCTGCTTATCTACATGTTCCTGGGAAAATTACAGCAGATTGTGCCAAAATTTGGGGGCATTTCCCCTTGTTTCTTGCAAAGAAATTGCAGATTATTGTGGAAATGTATTGATGTTATCTGTTCATAGAATCATAGAATGGTTACAGCACAGAAGGAGGCCATTCGGCCCGTCGAGCCTGTGCCGGCTCTCTGCAAGAGCACTTCAGCTAGTCCCACTCCCCTGCATTTTCACTGTAGCCCCTTCAATTTTTTTCCTTCAGGTACTTATCCAATTCCCTTTTGAAAGCCACGATTGAATCTGCCTCCACCACCCTTTCAGGCAGTGCATTCCAGATCCTAACCACTCGCTGCGTAAAAAAGTTTTCCCTCATGTCGCCTTTGGTTCTTTTGCCAATCACCTTAAATCTGTGTCATCTGGTTCTCGACCCTTCCACCAATGGGAACAGTTTCTCTTATCTACTCTGTCTAGACCCCTCATGATTTTGAACACCTCTATCAAATCTCCTCTCAACCTTCTCTGCTCTAAGGAGAACAACCCCAGCTTCTCCAGTCTATCCACGTAACTGAAGTCCCTCATCCCTGGAACCATTCTCGTAAACCTTTTCTGCACTGTCTCTAGAGCCTTCACATCCTTCCTAAAGTGTGGTGCCCAGAATTGGACGCAGTACTCCAGTTGAGGCCAAACCTGTGTTTTATAAAGGTTCATCATAACTTCCTTGCTTTTGTACTCTATGCCTCTATTTATGAAGGCCAGGATCCCGTATGATTTGGACAGGTTGGGTGATTGGGCAGATGCATGGCAGATGCAGTATAATGTGGATAAATGCGAGGTTATCCACTTTGGTGGCAAAAACAGGAAGGCAGATTATTATCTGAACGGTAATAGATTGGGAAAAGGGGAAGTGCAACGAGACCTGGGTGTCCTTGTGCACCAGTCACTGAAGGTAAGCATGCAGGTGCAGCAGGCGGTTAAGAAGGCAAATGGTATGTTGGCCTTCATAGCGAGAGGATTCGAGTACAGGAGCAAGGATGTCTTGCTGCAGTTGTACAGGACCTTGATGAGATCACACCTTGAGTATTGTGTGCAGTTTTGGTCGCCTTATCTGAGGAAGGATGTTCTTGCCATGGAGGGAGTGCAGCGAAGATTCACCAGACTGATACCTGGGATGGCAAGAATGACGTATGAAGAGAGATTGGGTCAATTGGGCTTGTATTCGCTAGAGTTTAGAAGAATGAGAGGGGATCTCATTGAAACGTCTAAAATTCTAACAGGACTAGACAGACTAGATGCAGGAAGGATGTTCCCGATGGCGGGGGAGTCCAGAACCAGGGGTCACAGTCTAAGGATAAGGGGTAAGCCATTTAGGACTGAGATGAGGAGGAATTTCTTCACCCAGAGAGTGGTGAACCTGTGGAATTCTCTACCACAGAAGGCAGTTGAAGCCAATTCATTAAATATATTCAAGAAGGTTTTAGATATATTTCTTAAGGCTAAAGGGATCAAGGGATATGGGGAGAAAGCAGGGACAGGGTACTGAATTTGGATGATCAGCCATGATCTCATTAAATGTCGGAACAGGCTAGAGGGGCCTACTCCTGCTCCTATCTTCTATGTTTCTATGTTTCTATGTAGGCCTTTTTAACCACTTTCTCAACCTGCCCTGCCACCTTCAACGATTTGTGCACGTATACCCCCAGGTCTCTCTGTTCCTGCACCCCCTTTAGAATTGTTCCTTTTAGTTTATATTGCCTCTCCTCATTCTTCCTTCCAAAATGTATCACTTTGCACTTTTCTGCATTAAATTTCATCTACCACGTGTCCGCCCATTCCACCAGCCTGTCTCTGTCCTTATGAAATCTATCACTATCCTTTTCACTGATCACTATAGCTTTAACAACGCACATCAAAGCAGGCTTCCAGCGCCAGCTCAAGACCGCCGTAGCACTGGTGGACCTGTCAGCGGCGTATGACAACAGTATGGAAGCATGGACTTCTTTTCAAGCTCTCCACCATTTTACCCTGCATCTTCTCAAATACATTCTTAGCAACTGATGCTTCCATGTGTATACTGGCACCCAGAAGAGCAGATATAGGAAATTGAACAATGGACTCCCACAGGATTCTGTCCTGGCACCCATGTTATTCAACGTTTACACTAGTAACCTGCCTGAAACAGAGTCCTGCAAGTTCGTATACGCTGATGACATTGCCTTGGTCACGCAAAACATGAATCTGTCCATCACCGAGGAGACCATGACCAGTGATTTACAGAGGATGGAGGCCTACTTCCGCCGATGGCAACTTCGGCCAAACCCACAAAAGACCATCACCTCGACATTCCACCTCAACACCCATCAAGTAAAACATGCTATGAAAATCTCCTTTTGCGGCGCAGAGGTAAACCATGCCAAAAAACCTTCCTATTTAGGAGTCGTGCTTGATCGCACCCTGTCATATAGACAGCATCTCCAGAACCTTGGGAAGAAACTATAGAGTAGGGTCAACTTGCTCCAGAAACTCGCTGGATCCACATGGGGAGCAGACGCTCAAACCCTCCATATGGCAGCACTCGCCCTGGTGTACTCTACAGTGGAGTACTGCTCTCCGGCATGGCTATCAAGTCCGCATGTCAAATCCATTGATGTTCAGCTGAATTCCACCATGAGAATTATCACCGGTACGCTTTTATCGACACCGACACCTTGGCTGCCCGTTCTTGCAAACATCGCACCACCACACCTACGCCGTGAATATGCAGTCTCCAGAGAATACAACCTGCTACACCAGCAAAGACATGCCGATCCAGGCCGACTTGAACAACCTACCACCAACCTGTCTCAAATCTAGAAGGCCATTTTGGCCCGTCACCGAAGCTCTTCAGTGATCTCCCCTCAGCCTTGATGACCGATGGCAAAATGCTTGGAAGAACTGTGACATACGGAATGGATTCCTTATAGAGGACTCCACAGTGTAACCTGAAGGATCAAACCTTCCTCGCAAAAAGGGGACAACCATCAACCGCCTCAGAACTGGTCATGGTAGATGCTGCCACCTTCTCCATAGATGAAGATTAAAGCATCCCCATCATGCGACTGTGGAGCTCCTAATCAGACCCTGGAGCACATCATTGAGCACTGCCCTCAGAGGAAATTCGCAGGCAGCCTAGAAGATATCCACGCTGTTACACCAGAAGCTCTGACCTGGATATCTGACTTAGATATTGACATTTGATTTGCTTTGCTACTACCATACGAAAGAAGAAGAGAAGACTATACTTCCAAGTTTTGTGTCATCTGCAGATTTTGAAATTGCGCCCTGTACACCCAAGTCCAAGTCATTAATATATATAAAGAAAAGCAGTGGTCCTAATACCGATTACTGTATACCTTCCTCCAGTCCGAAAAACAACCGTTCACCACTACTCTGTTTCCTGTCCCTTAGCCAATTTTGTATCCATGCTGCCACTGTCCCTTTTATTCCATGGGCTTCAACTTTGCTGGCAAGCCTATTGGGTGGCACTTTATCAAACGCCTTTTGGAAGCCCATGTACACCACATCAACCGCATTGCCCTCATCAACTCTCTCTGTTACCTCATCAAAAAACTCAATCAAATTAGTTAAACACGATTTGCCTTTAACAAATCCGTGCTGGCTTTCCTTAATTAATCCACACTTGTCCAAGTGACTGTTATTTTGTCCGTTTCTAAAAGCTTCCCCACTACCGAGGTTAAACTGACTGGCCTGTAGTTGCTGGGTTTATCCTTACACCCTTTTTTGAACAAGGGTGTAACATTTGCAATTCTCCAATCCTCTGGCACCACCCCTGTATCTAAGGAGGATAGGAAGATTATGGCCAGTGCCTCCGCAATTTCCACCTTAACTTCCCTCAGCATCCTAGGATGTATCCCATCCGGTCCTGGTGACTTATTTACTTTAAGTACAGCCAGCCTTTCTAGCACCTCCTCTTTATCAATTTTTATCCCATCCAGTATCTCCACTACCTCCTCTTTCACTGTGACTATGTTGCTACATTGAACTGTTAAACTGTTTAACGATTCGGGTCCAAAATGGTGTCCGCGGAACGTGCGCGCACTTCTGGTGGGGGCCACACTGGACACCATCTTGGGTCGGGCATTAGCGCGGGCTATGGGAGTGTGCGCTGGAAGTATGCAGAGTACGCAGATCGTGATATCAATCAGCGTTCAACTCTGATTTGACACCAGCACTGCCATTTTGGAGCTCAACGCTCCAGCTAACATCCTCTCATAAAGACACACAACTGAACACGCGTTCACCAGCAGGAAGCACCTTCCACCAGTGCTATTTAAACGGATCATCAATTACTTACAGGTTAGTTGCTGATTGATTTCTACTGGCTGTTGCTGAGTTTGTAGAAGTGTTTGGTGCTTTGTACAGTTCTTTAAAGTTGTGAAAGTCTTCAGGGAGTGGAGTGGCAGGCTGTCGAAGGACTTTGTCCTGATTTCAAGGATTCTGCACAGATGACTTGTTTCAAGACATGGGTGCAGTAGTAGACATTCCACTTGGCCTACAGGATGACAGGGAGAATGAGCAGAAGTGACACAGAGCAGGACAAGCTGCTGGCAGAGGGAGGAGGCGAGAGGGGAGAAGGGCTCTCAGCAGGAGGCCATAGCTGTCCAGGGTGCGCAGGGAGCAATACTCCTACCTGAACCTCAGCGAAGAATAGTGTGTCAGGGGTCTGTGCTTCACCAAGGACATCCTCACTGAAATCTGCCATTTGCTACAGCCACAACTGCAGACTCAGAGCAGGGCGAGGGCCGATTTGCCAGTGGCTGTGAAAGTCAAGGTAGCCATGAACGTTTATGCATCAGGCTCCTTCCAGGCTGGAGCAGGAGATATTTTGCAACATTTCCCAGTTTGCCGTGCACTATTGCATAAGGGAGGTCACTGAGGCTCTATATTCCAAGAGAGCTGAATACATTACCTTCTCTCAGGCAAGAGAGCAGCAGGCGGAGTGAGCACGTGGCTTTGCGAGAATTGCAGGCTTCCCCATGGTGCAGGATGCCATTGACTGCATGCACGTTGCTTTGCGGGCGCCGCATCTATTATCGCCGCATTTATTGCCCATCCCTAATTACCCTTGAGAAGGTGGTGGTGAGCCGCCTTCTTGAACCGCTGCAGTCTGTGTGGTGAAGGTACTCCCACAGTGCTGTTAGGGAGGGAGTTCCAGGATTTTGACCCAGAGACGATGAAGGAATGCCGATATATTTCCAAGTCAGGATGTTGTTATCTTGGAGTGGAGCTTGGAGGTGGTGGTGTTCCCATGCGCCTGCTGCCCTTGTCCTTCTAGGTGGTAGAGGTCGTGGGTTTGGGAGGTGCTGTCGAAGAAGCCTTAGCGAGTTGCTGCAGTGCTTCTTGTAGATGGTACATACTGCAGCCACTGTGCGCCGGTGGTGGAGGGAGTGAATGTTTAAGGTGGTGGATGGGGTACCAATCAAGCGGCTGCTTTGTCCTGGATGGTGTCGAGCTTCTTGAGTGTTGTTGGAGCTGCACTCATCCAGGCAAGTGGAGAGTATTCCATTACACTCCTGACTTGTGCCTTGTAGATGGTGGAAAGGCTTTTGGGGAGTCAGGAGGTGAGACACTCGCCGCAGAATACCCAGCCTCTAACCTGCTCTTGTAGCCACCGTATTTATGTGGCTGGTCCAGTTAAGTTTCTGGTGAATGGTGACCCCCAGGATGTTGATGGTGGGGTTTCAGTGATGGTAATGCTGTTGAATGTCAAGGAGTGGTAGTTAGACTCTCTCTTGTTGGAGATAGTCATTGCCTGGCACTTGTGTTGTGCGAATGTTACTTGCCACTTAGCAGCCCAAGCCTGAATGTTGTCCAGGTCTTGCTGCATGCGGGCATGGACTGCTTCATTATCTGAGGAGTTGCGAATGGTTGTTACCTTTTGCCGATATAATCGACTGCCCATTTTAAATGTGGACATTTTAAATGGTGGGGACTGTATTATATTTTAAAAACAGCGAGAGGTTGAAAATTTCTAATAGTATTGCTTCTGTCGTTAGCACTGTAAATCAGGTGAGTGGGGTCACACCTAACTTTATATGGCAATCTCCAACTGAACACACAGGAATCACAAAGACTACCCTCAGATTAAAAAACCCTTGCTGCCTCCCACGAGAATGAATTTGGTCCCCACTTCCAACCCCTACCAAGCAAGATTTCAGTCCCAACCGCAACCTCCAGCCTACAAGATTTCGGAGCCCTCCCCACAATGAACAAGAGTTCAGCTCCAATTCCCAATGATCAACAAGATTTCAGGGAACCCCCTCACTGAACAAGATTTTCGCTGCTGGCTGCATTTCTCATTTAATTGAATCCACTGGCTGCCGATTGCTTCGCCCCTCCCCCAACACTAGTTCACTCGTACAACCGTGCACTCTTACTTTGCTTCTGGCCTTTCCAGAGGACAGCAACACCAACATGCCACGCACGAGGTACTTCAGCTCCAAACTGAATTACTATTTTAGTTACAGCAATTGTAACAAGGAAAAGTCACATGTAGAATTGTAAATTTTAGACAGTGACTAGTTATTACTCTCCGAGTCCTTTGATGATAAAAGCTTCTCTTTCAGCACTAAGTGTATATAAGGGCTAATTTTACAAAAGCACACTCCTGATGCATCAAGTGCATCTCAGGAAATCATGGCCAGGCTCACCACAATTTCCCATCCATTAAAAATGAAAAATTGTAGGAAACGAGTCTGCGATTTCCTGATGTTTGCTCCAGGTGGGTGGTGCTCCATGCTGGGAGTGCGTACTTGTAAAATTGGTCCTATAGCCTCGGATTTCCTTGAGGGTTCCGCCAGACCCCTGCTGTAACTCCATTAGAAGACTGGATCTCTGCTGGAATGGGATTTTCTGGACTTTCTCGATTTTCTGGCCTGCCTTTTTTAAGGGCTAAACCTTCACCTGCCACATACAAGATAAATGTCGTTAGAGGGTGGAGACGGGGTGGGGATTCCCTATGCCATGACTGCTCGCTTCCCCAGCTCATTCGGAGACTGGCATAATTCTTGAGTCTGTTCCGTCCAATGAAATTAGGTGTACCAGACTCTAGGTGGATATAAGTCGGCCCCACTGGGAAGGGAGGGAGAGTCAAACCAGGCAAGACCTGGACCGCCAAAGAATGGACAAACACTTTTCTTCTTTAAAATTTCTGGATTGGCTGCCTCACACGGAGCTAGAGTCTGGAAGGGGCAGTCTGGGCAAACTTCTCCTCCAAATCCACAATTTATAAATTATATTTCTCTTTGTTTTGCCTGGAGATCACAGTGAATTCAATATGATTATAAGAATGCAAATCTTTCTTACAGTGTCTTATTTGCTCCTTTATCTCCCTGATAATGTCTGTTCCAAAGTGAATTGAATGTGATTCACACAATTTAGGTGTCACTCACACCTTGGAAACATATCCTCTTAGCTTCATTAACACATCAAACCAGTCTGAGAATCAGGAACAAAGAACATATACATCAGAAAATGCTGGAAACACTCGGCAGGTCAGGCAGCATCCGTGGAGAGAGAAACAGATTTACGTTTCAGGTCTGTGATCCTTCGTCAGGGTTATTTCAGATTTCCAGCATCCGCAATATTTTGCTAACATATACATCAGTTCAGATGTACTGGCTCCTATCAGCCATTTTAAACTCTGCCTTATCTTTTAATTTATAAAGAGATAATAATTTACAGAATATATAGACAAGGCTTGATCTAAATTTGCACAGTAACAGGACCACTAAACCTGTCACAATGTATATGGAAATGTTATTGATTAAACCCTTACAGGTTAATAATTTTTTTTCAAAAAGCGTTTGAAGTACTTAGAGAGTAAATTTCCTCACCATTTTCAGTGCAATATTGGGCCTGGAATGATTTCAATCGAGAACTTAGGTTTAAGCAATTTGTGTTGCCTGTGCGCTTTTAAATTGTTTCTCTTGAGTTTCCTCAATATTTCTGGCCCTTCCTGTGATTCCCCCACCGAGCCCCACCGTACTCATTTGCCTCTCAGCCAGAGCTTTGGAAAAGCTGCAAACGTTGTGCTGTTTGATGTTTGGAAATGTTCTTTGAACCCATTTTTTTTTAGGAGCATGAGTCAGAGATAAGGCTGTTACACTGTAGCCTTGATTCTCAGACCCACAGTCCTATCTAGCTAGGCTTCACTTTGGGTGTGCAGCCATGCTGAAATTCCCTAATGTTCCAAATGTGGCCACACATGCTAGGTTAGCTTATTTTGAGTTGTACTAAAATGCCTCTGTGAAGGAGGAATGAGGGTTATAGAGATATTAATAAGACTGCTTGAATTTGTTTAAGGGAAACAACTTAACTCTAGAAATTGCTGTTGGTGTATTATTTGAGGGGTCAACTCAGCATTGCTTTATATTTTTTCAGAATTACTGGTGCACTGGTTAAATCCCCCCTCCCACACCCACCCCGACATCACTTTACAGTTTCTTGGTGCTACACTAAAATGTGTGCTTTAATGGCTGCGAGAAGTGGTTTAATCAATACCTCCGACAATCAGCTTTGAACTGCAATTAGAAGCCACTTAAACAGCAGAAACAGCACTGGGAGCGAGAATTGCTGTCAACTGAGCAATATTACAAAGGAATGAATTACAGCAGAGAGCCAAGTTCATGGACCAGGTTTCGGAAGGAGTCAGGGAGCAGAAGGGCATCCTGTATGGACTTATCGTCACCCACCCACCTCTCCCAACCTTACAGTAAAAGTGCCTGGTGCAGCAGGTACGGGAAGAGGTGATAGAAAAGGTAAATATAGTGTCCAGGGACTAAAGGAGCTGGCAAAACATCAGAGAATGATGTTTCTCAAGAATTCTGCTCAGCTAAGCCAACAGTATTGTTTTACATGATAAGCACCTGCCCTAAGCAGACAAGCAAGAATGTCCTCTCTGCTGGCATTTTATTCCTTTAATGCTGGAAGGTGCTAAACAGCAAGATGAAGCTAAGTAGGTGCAGTTCATACATAATAGAGCCAGTGCAGGCAATGTTTTGTTTGACTGGGGACACTTTATGGAGATGGTTTGGCTAGAACTGGATAGGTAAGAATGGAACCAAGCAAGGGCAATGGAGGAGAGATATTGGAGGAGGATGATATGGCTGACCATGCCTAAAGTTGAAAAAACCTCGAGGAGGAATAATGCACCACAGCCACAGTAACTGAGGATGTCATTTGTGATTTTATTTAGGTCTGTTTCCATGTACTGATGAGTTGAAAGATGGGCATGGATTTGTGAAGTGACAACATGTACAAGGATTTTGGAGAGGAAAGGGAGGTTGTAGAGGGGGTGGTAATTTGCAAGACAGTGGGGTCAAGGGTGGGTTTTTGAAAAGGGGAGTGATGACAGAATTACTGACAGCTATTTTGCCGACCGAGGCGGGTCCGGGGCGGCCGGGGTCGGTGTCGCGGTCCCAGCGCGCTGCCTGCTCCAGCCCGCACTCTCCAAGCGATTTTTCATTGATTGGGCTTGTTAAGCCCGCCCTGCGAGGTTCCCGGCCAATTAATAGGAAGCGGGTTTGATGACGTCATTTAATGACGCGTCATCAGCCAGTTTCCTTAAAGGGGCCATGTCCAAATTGATCTAGACAGTTCTGCTGTCAGTATTCTACAGCAGTGAGGTGCTGCAAACGCTGACAAGCACTGCACAAAGGTGCATGGCTGCACCAAGCTCTCCCATGACTCCCTCCATATGCTTATGGACGGAGTAACAGCACGTAGGGAGGTTCTCTCTCCTTCCCATAGGCGGAAGAGACCTCCCTAGGAAATCAGCGCAGCCTGGTTGCACATTGCACGGGAGGGCACAAGCAGGGATGTCGTCAGGAGGACTAGGTTGCAGTGATCTCAGTAGATCACAAAACGTTACTGCCAAGCCACACTCAACCTCATCCTGCTGTGCCACTCATCCCCATCACTCTGCCTTCTCTACCCTATTCCTGCACATCTTTACTCACACTAACTTACCTTGCACCTCCACCCATCCCTCTCTATCTACATTATCACTTCCCCATCTCACTAGCCACCCCTCACCCTCACCCTCATCCTACTGTAAGCATACAAACTAACAACACACAAGGGTAGGCACTTGGGTGGTTTAGCCAATGTTCATGTGAAGTTTCTGTTAATGTGTTGTCAAACATTGAAATCCATATTTTCAACACTTGACCTTATTGGGCAGATCTGTGCTCACCTTTGGAAGTGTCTTAGTGAGTTCCAGTGAATGTTGAGACATAACTCCCCCCTCCCCTCCCCAATTGTAATGAGTATGAAAGGAATGGCTTGGACATTGTAGGGATGCTTTATGGTGCTGGTGTGGGGTGGTATCAACCTGGCGCATCATGTGGCAGCCAGGGTTTACAGCGTCAAGTGAAGTAAATCTGGCCATGGTGATGCCATCGTTGGCCTCCCAGGCAGATATGTGGTCGGGTGCTGATGCCCTGTGTCCTGTGTAGCATCAGGTGATTGTGGAAAAGGCTGGTATTGTTGTTGGTGATGTTGGTGTGCCTGGTGATGTTGGTGCTGGGGCTGATCGTGGAAGGATTCAGAGGACCAAGGTGAGATGGCAGCTGAAGTTGAGATGACAGAAGTGATATGTCAATGGTGAGAGAGCTTGCTCCAAGGAGGTGACAGTGGATAGAGAGTTTACTCCAAACACTTCCAAACTGCATACAGCTCAAAAGTGTCTTCCACGTCCTGAAGGCTCAAGCTTCTGACATTGGAAAGTGAACAGCTGTGAAATGCTAGCTTTCATACCACTTTTGCAGCTGTCACCCATTCACAGTAATGGGGAGACATAGAGAATCCGACCTACTTACCTGACATGATCTCCGAATGACATGAACTCCGTTAAAAAGTGGGAAAATAGAAATAGGCTGGCAAAATAGTAGTTAACAAGCGTTTAACAATCTTAAATGCCTCCCCCGCCGCTTGGTGTCGGGTCTGTTCTGAAATCGCAGACCCGACACTTTGGAAACTTACATGGAGGCGGGTTCGGAGCAGGTTCCCAACTCACTGTCAAACATTTTGATTTTGACAGCGGACCTGCCTCCGAACCAGCACTCTGAGCACCGGCAAAATCGTGGCCATTGAAAGGGAGAGGAACAGCATCTGAGGAGAGAGAACCATTTACAATCAGCTAGCAGGAAGGGAATTTAGGTGGTCAACAGTTTAGTAGGAATGGAGGTCAAGGAAGCAGGAGGTGGGTCACAAGAACAATGAGTTTGGAGAGGGCATGAGAACATAGGAACAAAGGAACATTGGACATAGGAGCAGGAGTAGACCATTTAGCCCCTCGAGCATGTTCTGCCATTCAATTAGATCATGGCTGATCTGCAACCTAACTCCATATACCCGACTGTCCCCATATCCCTTAATACCTTTGGTTAACAAAAATCTATCGATCTCAGATTTAAAATTAATTGATCTAGCATCAATTACCATTTGCGGAAGAGAGTTCCAAACTTCTACCACCCTTTGTGTATAGAAGGGTTTCCTAATTTCACTACTGAAGGGTCTGGCTCTAATTTTTAGACTATGCTCCCTAGTCCTAGAATCCCCAACCAGCGGAAATAGTTTCTCTCTATCTACTCTATCTGTTCCCATTAATATCCTGAAAACTTCGATCAGATCACCCCTTAACCTTCTAAATTACAGGGAATACAACCCTAGTTTGTGTAATCTCTCCTCGTAACTTAACCCTTGGAGTCCAGGTATCATTCTGGTACATCTACGCTGCACTCCCTCCAAGGCCAATAAATCCTTCCTAAGGTGTGGTGCCCAGAATTTCTCACAGTACTCCAGGTGTGGTCTAACCAGATCTTTGTACAGCTGTAGCATAACTTCTGTCCCCTTATATTCTCGTCCTCTAGATATAAAGGCCTGCATTCCATTCGCCTGTTTTATTACTCTCTGTAGTTGTTCATGACATTTGAATGATTTATGTACCTGGACCCTCCAATTCTCTTTGGAACTCCACTGCTTTTAGCTTTTCACCATTTAGAAAGTTCAATCCTTTTTAGGTCCAAAGTGGATGACTTCACATTTGCCTACATTGAAATCAATTTGCCGCAGTTTTGCCCATTCACTTAATCTATTAATATCCGTTTGTAATGAGATATACAAGAAAGACATGGTTCAAAGTTATGGCATGTGGAAAGGTTTGGCATGGTGGGTAAGGGGAAGGCGGGGAAGCAGCAGAGGCAGCTGAACTGATGGCCTCAACAATACTGACAAAGACATCATAAGCTCCTCGCACTTATTGCTGGAGGTGAGGGTGGAGGGGAATGAGTAGAAGGGTGTAAGAAGAGGGTGGGTAGTCGAGAAAAGAAGCCAGGTGGTTATCTTTGCTCTCGAGGATGATCTTGGAGTAGTGAAGCTTTGACAGAGGAGAATGAAGCCCGGTAGTGCTTGATGTGGTCCAGCCAGACATATTCAAGTTTGTGCCCCTTGGACTAAGGGACAGAAGATGGGGGGCATACCAAGGGGAATGGCTAGGATGGGAGAGAGTAAAGGTTTTGCTGGGGAAAAGGGCATCAAAGGTGGGGGTGAAGGAATGGTTGAGCAGATCGATGTCAACAGAAGTGTCGTGGCAGTTAGGAGTTTCAAAGTGCGGTCGTTAGTGACCGGGGGGAAGAGTTTTTTTTCTGGGGTACATGCAGAAAGAAGTGGGGTTGGCAGGAGGTAGTGGGATATGGGTGGTGATGGATACGAGAAGGTGGTTAGAGATGGTCTTGTCAGTAATCAAGATCATGGGAGTAGAGAGGCCACATGAGATGTCAAGGTTGAGGGGGTGGCTGTGAATATTGGTAGGAGAGTTTATATGAAGGGAGAGTTTTAAGGAGGACAGAAGGACAGTGAAATCAGGAGAGAGGGCAAGGTAAGTTGAGATAGTGAGTGAAATCATTGAGGATGAAGAGTTGTTCAGTATAGAGGCTGATGAAGAAAAAAGGGAGGATAGCTTGGTGAGAAACTCGGGGTGGCATTTGTGCAAGGTAGTAGATGATGAGGATTTTAATGGAGAGGCAAGAGAGGTGAACAAGTTGAGGTGCTCGATGGAGCAGAAGGTACCAGAGGAGTAGGGGTAGAGACCAAGGTGTGATTTGGTGGTAAAGGCCACACTGCCACCATAGTGGTATGGGCGGGGCAGGTGGTGGAAAGTATAGCTACCAAATAAATTAAAACAAAATAAATTAAACAAACAAATAGCTTCAAAATGACCTCAGCATAGGTGATGCAGAGTAAAATTTTAGTCTTCATATTGGCAGAGTAAACATAATCAGGGCATTAAATTTAAAGTAGAAACAGTGGGAAGAGCAGTAGTTGTGACATCACAACGGTATCTGTGTTGTTGAGGGCTATAAATACATCCAGTCTCCTGAGAACAAGAATATTAACAGAAATAAAGAGAAAATTAGAAAGAATCAATTAAAAAATATTGACGTTTTATAAAAAAAACATCTAATTTGATACAAGGGAAAAAAAGGGGACATGGAATAAATAGGACTTGCAGAAGTAGTCCTCAGTTGATTGGTGCGCTATCATTTTCAATTTAATGACATTTTCTAAGCCCTGACTGAACTAAAATATGACATGTTGTATATCACCCTATTCAGGACAATTCCATTCATGTAAGTAATGTAGACTAGAGTTACTTTCCTTTTCTACACAAGACTAAATAAAATAAATCATTTTTGAGATTATGCACAATTATGTTAGTAGAATTATAGCTACGACTTGAAATGCTTTTTGAGTTTGCACTTGAAATCTTCAGTTACATTTTTCAAAATGGATGCCAATTATTGTGTGTCATGTGATAGTTTCATCACATTAATGTCACATGGTTATCTCCATAGAATTTGTTATTCCATCAGCCTCAAGAGTCTAATATATAAACCTTAAAAACTGTAGCAATTTTATAATTTAACTCTGTGTTAATCTACATTTCTGTCTTTGTGATTCATTGGCCCTGTAAACACAATTGTATTTTAAAACTGATATGAATTAGAAACCAATAGCTAATGGAAGGGCCACATGCTGACTCTGATTGATTAACTATTTAACCTTTAGACTGCAGAAGATTCTGGGAATTCTTAGAAATTGCAACCTCCTTGGGCTGGCCATTTTTGAAAAGTTTTCAAACATAGGTAAGCATTGCAGTAACAATGCTAATCAAATGTCAAAAAATAACTTTATTTCTGTACTATTAACCCCTTCTAACTTGCTAAAAACATTATTTACAGTAAAACATATCATCTTCCTGACATTCCTCAGTTGTTAAAAAAGCACACCCATAGTATGTTTTATTGGAATTACAAATAACAGTAGCGTGAGGCCTTATTAAATGGCATGGCTCTAAATTTCCACAGGGATTGTCGATCGCCTGCCATAATCCCAGAGAAATGGCATTAATGGCTGAAAATGAATGGCCCCGATATTTACTGGGGCGGGATTTCCAAGCGGGGGAAGTCAGGAAACCCAGAAGTCCACAGCGTGCGTGTTTTTTTAAGAGGTTCCCCGCCCAGAAGCTAGCCTAATTGACAGGCTCGGCTTCCTGTTGGGTGGGGAACGCTGTAGAAGAGGCCACAGGCTAACAACAGGTAAGTTTCCTGCTGCTCGGGGTTGAGATTGTGAGGGGGCTGGGGTGGGTACAGCATGGTTTGGAGGGTAGGGGGTGATCGCGGGTGGTTGGAAACAGTTTGGGGGCAGAGATGGGGGGGTCGGGATGAGATCGGAGGGGGGTTTGGAGAGAGATTGGAGGGAAAGATAGAGGGTCGGGAAGAGATCGGAGGGGGGTCAGAGAGAGATTGGAGGGAGAGACAGGGGGTCGGGGAGAGATCAGAGGAGAGTCGGAGAGAGATTGGAGGGAGAGATCGGGGGTCGGGGAGAGATTGGAGGGAGAGATAGGGGGTCGGAGAGAGATTGGAGGGAGAGATAGGGGGTCGGAGAGAGATTGGAGGGAGAGATAGGGGGTCGGGGAAAGATCAGAGGGGGGTCAGAGAGAGATTGGAGGGAGAGACAGGGGGTCGGGGAGAGATCAGAGGAGAGTCGGAGAGAGATTGGAGGGAGAGATCGGGGGTCGGGGAGAGATTGGAGGGAGAGATAGGGGGTCGGAGAGAGATTGGAGGGAGAGATAGGGGGTCGGGGAAAGATCAGAGGGGGGTCAGAGAGAGATTGGAGGGAGAGATAGGGGGTCGGGGAGAGATTGCAGGGAGAGATAGGGGGCCGGGGAAAGATCGGAGGGAGAGATAGGGGGTCGGGGAGAGATTGGAGGGAGGGATAGGGGGTCGGGGAGAGATCGGAAGGGGGTGTCGGGGAGAGATTGGAGGGAGAGATGGCGGGTCGGGAAGAGATCGGGGTGGGGGGTCGAAGTGATATTGAAGGGAGAGTGGGGGGGTTGGGGGAAAGTCAGTGATCGTGCGGGAGGTGCGATGATCTTGGGGGGGGGAGGAGTCTGATCGCTGAGGAGATTTACAGGTTTGCTTGCTGGGCCGGGGGAAAGCAGTCCTGCCCCTCTTGGCCCACAAGTAGTACAGGAAAGGCACTTATCCATTCCATGCAGCAGTCCTCGCCTCCCTTTACCTGTCAGGTTTCCCCGATTATATTTTAACTTTGGAGGGCCACGTTTGGCACCCAGTGGTGGCCTCGCCAGGAGCAACAGGCCCAGAAAGGTACAAAAAGGTAAATCATTTTTTTATATAATGTCAACCTTACTGTCAGTACTTTTTCTTGTTGCAGTCCCTGCAAAAATAATTCTAACAAGGTTTAAAAAATATTAGGCACTACAATAAATTTCCCTATCTTAATGAAAACTAGTTGTCCTTCATACTTTGTTGGTCAAATGAATAGTTCACTATTAGTCCCTGAAACAGACTGTTGGGACATGGATTAGGCTAAGGAAAATCTATCACTTGCCTGTTTGAACTGAGTACAATTTTCCCGAGCCTTTTGGTGATCCTAGGTTCATGTTTTGTCCTTTTTTTCCAATTGACTTGAGGTGCTCCATCAACTAATATACAAAATTGATAATATTTTATATTTTAGCTGGCGAGCAGTTGCTTTTACTTAGAAACAACCCAAACAACAACGGATAATCCTTCTCCAGTCCAATTTTAAACATAAGAGTGAAAGAGGCTTTTATTTGTTAGCATTTTTGAGGGGGAAAAAAGCAACAATTTATCAACATGCAAGGAAACAACTACCACTTGATAGGGAGCAGTTCGGTGTACACATTTCCCCCGTGGTTGCAGTGTTCATATAGATTTTTGGTCAGATTGAACTGTGTTACTCAGAGAAAAGGTACATACATCAAACCAAGTGACAAAACACCACTCTGACAAATGGAGCAAAATTTATAAATAATAAAGAGGTATGCTTTCTGAATCCTCAGAGGGGGAAATGTGAGAAGTTAATGCTGCCTTGAATATCTGCTGTTGGCACTGTGTAATTTGAAACATTCAGGAAAGGAGAAATAGATTTAAGTTCCTATCGGACCCCTGGTGACTGTACTAATTTTTTTTGATGCAGCTCAGGAAATTAGTTCCATATTTGATTATTAATGTTAAAAACAACATACATACATAAAAAATATGCATTATAATTTGTTATTACATTATCCAATTCAATATCACGATCTTCAGCCAGAAGTGCCGAGTGGATGATCCATATCGGCCTCCTCCTGAGGTCCCCACCATCACAGAAGCCACTCTTCAGCCAATTCGATTCACTCCACGTGATATCAAGAAACGGCTGAGCGCACTGGATACAGCAAAGGCTATGGGCCCCGACAACATCCCGGCTATCATGCTGAAGACTTGTGCTCCAGAACTAGCCACGCCTCCAGCCAAGGTGTTCCAGTACAGCTACAACACTGGCATCTATCCGACAATGTGGAAAACTGCCCAGGTTTGCCCTGTCCACAAAAAGCAGGACAAATCCAATCCAGCCAATTACCGCCCCATCAGTCTACTCTCAATCATCAGCAAAGTTATGGAAGGTGTCATCGACAGTGCTATTATGCAGCACTTACTCACTAATAACCTGCTCACTGATGCCCAGTTTGGGTTCCGCCAAGACCTCTCGCTCCTGACCTCATTACAGCCTTGGTCCAAACATGGACAAAGGAGCTGAATTCCAGAGGTGAGGTGAGAGTGACTGCTCTTGACATCAAGGCAGCATTTGACCGAGTGTGGCATCAAGGAGCCCTAGTAAAACTGAAGTCAATGGGAATCGGGGGGAAAACTCTCCACTGGCTGGAGTCATACCTAGCACAAAGGATGATGGTTGTGGTGGTTGGTGGTCAATCATCAGAGCACCAGAACATCACTGCAGGAGTTCCTCAGGGCAGCGTCTTAGGCCCAACCATCTTCAGCTGCTTCATCAATGACCTTCCCTCCACCATAAGGTCAGAAATGGGGATGTTCGCTGATGACTGCTCAGTGTTCAGTGCCATTCGCAACTCCTCAGATAATGAGCAGTCCATGCCTGCATGCAACAAGATGACATTCAGGCTTGGGCTGATAAGTGGCAGGTAACATTCGCGCCACACAAGTGCCAGGCAATGACTATCTCCAACAAGTGAGAGTTTAACCACCACCCCTTGACATTCAACGGCATTACCATTGCCAAATCCCCCACCATCAATATCCTGGGGGTCAACATTGACCAGAAACTTAACTGGACCAGCCACATAAATACTGTGGCAACAAGAACAGGTCAGAGGCTAGGTATTCTGCGGCGAGTGTTTCACCTTCTGACTCCCCAAAGCCTTTCCACCATCTACAAGGCACAAGTCAGGAGTGTGATGGAATACTCTCCACTTGCCTGGATGAGTGCAGCTCCAACAACACTCAAGAAGCTCGACACCATCCAAGACAAAGCAGCCCATTTGATTGGCACCCTATCCACCACCTTAAACATTCACTCCCTCCACCCCCATACCATGGCTGCAGTGTGTACCATCTACAAGATGCACTGCAGCAAGTCGCCAAGGCTCCTTCGGCAGCACCTCCCAAACCCGTGACCTCTACCACCTAGAAGGACAAGGGCAGCTGGCGCATGGGAACACCACCACCTCCGAGTTCCCCTCCAAGTCACACACTATCCTGACTTGGAAGTATATCGCCGTTCCTTCATCGTCGCTGTGTCAAAATCCTGGAAATCCCTCCCTAACAGCACTGTGGGAGTACCTTCACCGCATGGACTGCAACGGTTCAAGAAGGCGGCTCACCACCAGCTTCTCAAGGGCAATTAAGAATGGGCAATAAAAGCTGGCATTGCCAGCGATGCCCACATCCCATGAACGAATATAAAAAAAAGTCCAATTCAGAAGCTGTAATGCCTCCATTTCTGAAATTGGGGGTTGATCCTCCCGCCTAACCTTGACACTTTCACCCTGTGAGGAGCAAGCCTTGGTGTTCGTGAGGAGGCCGACAGGGGAAACATGGAAATTTGAAGGCAGGTGCCAGCTGCAAGTTCCTCATGACATTCTGTTTCTGTTCCTTCTCATGTCAATGTGCAACACATACATTGTCAGCAAGTTACTTCATGAAATCCTCATGTCACTCCTTCGACTGAAAGTCACACGTGAACTCCACTCTTTGGTAACCCACTCTAGTTTCTTTTCTTCTCCTCTTCCTCCTCTAGGTGTGACACAGCAAGAAATGGAGGGGGTGCGGACGAGATTTACTAAAGTGACATGATGGATGTGAGGTAAAAACAGAAAATGCCAGAAATACTCAGCAGGTCAGGCAGCATCTGTGGAGAGATATAACCTTTCAGATCAATGACCTTTCGTCAGAACTGGAAAAAATTAGAGATATAACAGGTTTTAAGCAAGTACAGAGGCAGGGAAAGGGGGGAGGGGAGGAAAGAACAAAAGGGAAGGTCTGTGCTGGGGTGTAAGGCTGGAGAAATTAAATGACAAAAGGGATGATTGTGCAAGGCAAAAGGAGATGGTAATGGGCAAGTAAAGAAAAAAAGATGAGTCTAGAAGAGGTGTAAATGGGAATAGTAGAATCATCAACAGCTGCCATCCGAAAAAATGAGGGCAGAGGTTATGATCTGAAATTGTTGAACTCGATGTTGAGTCCAGAAGGCTGTAAAGTGCCTAATCGAAAGATGAGGTGCTGTTCCTCGAGCTTACGTTGAGCTTCATTGGAACAGTGTAGGAGGCCGAGGACAGAGTAGGAGTGGAGCGGAGAATTAAAGTGACAGGTGACCGGAAGCTCGAAGTTACACTTGCGGACTGAATGGAGTTGTTCCGCAAAGCAGTCACCCAACCTGTGTTTGGTCTCCCCAAAGTAGAGGAGACCACATCGTGAGCAGCAAATACAGTTTACTAAATTGAAAGAAGTACAAGTAAACCGTTGCTTCATGTGAAAAGTGTGTTTGGGGCCCTGGACGGTGGGAAGGGATGAGGTAAAAGGGCAGGTGTTGCATCTCATGCGCTTGCATGGCAAAGTGCTGTGGGGAGGGGAGGGGGTGCTGGGGGTGATTGCGGGGTGGACCAGGGTGTCGCGGAGGGAATCGTCCATTCGGAATGCTGAAAGGGGAGGGGCAGAGAAGATGTGTTTGGTGGTGGGATCAGGCTGGAGGTGGCGGAAATGGCAGAGGATGATCTGTTGAATGTGGAGGCTGGTGGGATGGAAGGTGAGGACAAGGTGAACCTTATCATGGTTGTGAGAGTGAGGGGAAGGGTTGCGAGAAGTGGAGGAAATAGAATGGACACGATCGAGGGCCCTGTCAACCAACCCTCCAGCCTCCACATTGAACGGTTCATCGTCCGTCATTTCCGCCACCTCCAGCGTGATCCCACGACCAAACAAATCTTCCCCGTCTCTCCCCTTTCAGCATTTCGAAGGGACCGTTCCCTCCGTGACACCCTCCCCCTCCCACGGCACCTTCCCGTGCAAGCGCAGGAGATGCAGCACCTGCCCTTTTACCTCCTTCCTTCACACTGTCCAGGGCCCCAAACACTCCTTCCAGGTGAAACAGTGATTTACTTATACTTCTTTCAAATTTAGTATACTGTATTCGCTGCTCACTATGCGGTCTCCTCTACATTGGGGAAACCAAATGCAGATTAGGTGACTGCTTTGCGGAACACTTCCATTCAGTCCACAAGTGTGACCCCGAGCATCCGGTCGTCTGTCACTTTAACTCTCCTCTTCATTCCAACTCTGACCTCTCTGTCCTCGGCCTTATACATTGTTCCAATGAAGCTTAACGTAAGCTCGAGGAACAGCACCTCATCTTTTGATTAGGCACTTTACAGCCTTCTGGACTCAACACTGAGTTCAACAATTTCAGACCATAACCTCTGCCCCTATTTTCTTGGACAGCAGCTGTTGAGGATTCTGCCATTCCCATTTACACCTCTTCTAGACTCATCTTTTGTTTCTTTACTTGTCTATTACCATTTCCTTTTGCCTTGCACAATCATCCCTTTTGTCATTTAATCTCTACTGCCTTCCACCCTATCACAGAACTTCCCTTTTGTTCTTTCCTCCCCTCCCCTCTTTCCCTACCCCTGCACTTGCTTAAAATCTGTTACATCTCTAACTTTCCCAGTTTTCACAAAAGGTCTCTCTCCACAGATGCTGCCTGACCTGCTGAGTATTTCCAGCATTTTCTGTTTTTATTTCAGATTTCCAGCAGCCAAAGTATTTTGCTTTTTTATTGATGGCTTTAATTTTGAGGAGAGATTAAACAAACTGAGATTCTTTTCATTGAAACAGAGAAAGTGAAGAGGTGATATGATGAAGGTATCCAAAATTATGAAAGTTTTTGATAAGGCAAATAGGGGAATAAAACTATTCCCACTGGTCAGTGAGCCAGTAAGTGGAAGATATTTAAGATCATCAGAGGTTTTTTAAGACATGGAATGCCCTTCCAAAAATAGTTGTGAAAGCACAATCCTTAATAATTTCTGAAGGAAATCGGATAAATATCTGATAAAGGAAACTTTCAAAAGGTTTAGTGAGAGGGCAGGGGAATCGGGCTAAGTGGATAGCTCTTTCAGAGAACCAGTAAAGGTGTGATCAACCGAATGACCTTCGTCTGCGCTGTGAAATTCTGTAATCAGTGGAGGAAGAAAAACAACCCGGTTCCTCTGATTCCAGTGCTGCCAGCACTTCATCAAGTATGACCCATCACTCACCTGACAAGCACCAGCCCAGACACATCCAGCCAAGGGGAATTAGACACTGTGCCAGAAGGGAATGCACAGGGTGATGCACAGAGAATGAATGAGCAAAGATAGCTGGGGGTTGAAAATAAGGTGGCCTTGAGAAAGTGGTGGTGGGCCTTCTTCTTGAACTGCTGACTTCCTTGTGGTGAAGGTACTCCTACAATGCTGTTAGATAGCGAGTTCCGGATTTTGACCTAGTGATGATGAAGGAACAGTGATCTATGTCCAAGTTAGCATGGTGTATGACTTGGAAGGGAACTTGGAGGTGATGGTGTTCCCATGCACCTGCTGCCCTTGTCCTTCTAGTTCGTGGCGATCGGGGGTTTTGGAAGAGTTGCCAAAGAAGCCTTGGTAGTATGGCATTGCATCCAGTAGCTAGAACACACTGCAGCCATGGTACGCTAGTGGTGGAGGGAGTGGATTTATATCTCCTTGAACCTTGGGGAATCCTGCAATTCAGTAAAATTACAGTGCCCCATCATGCAGCTATCAGTTGCCCATAGAGAAGTGGATGGGATGTATTTTAACCCTCTTCAGAAACCGTGTGAGTTGGCAATTAAAACTAAGTGGAGTTACTTACCGGCTCAGAAGTAGTGTGGTTCCCATCGCCTGTGATCCTAACCTGCAGGGCTCTGCTTGCCGTAGAGGTGCTAGCCTAAAGCAAGCATGGGGCCTCATGACTCTATGCAAATCGGGGTCCTATTCCATCATTAAGGCACAAAGGGAAGACAGTGAAGCAATTGTCAGCAGCAAAATATAAATCAAAAATTTTCAAGAAGCAAGCTTTGTAAGAATTCTTCCGTGTAGGCTGCTTGGTTTCTTTAAATTTTGCTTCCACTTTTAGCTTGCAGCTTAGCAATGCTGGAAGGCCAGTTTCTGTGGGCTCGGTGTGCTGAACAGTAATGATATCAAATCAGATGTACAATGTTAACACATCATTAACGCCTCATTTAAATACATCTGCCCATTGCACGGTGGGTGCATCTGACACTGGCCAGAAATGATGGCATGAAATTGGGCAGGCAGAAAAATAGGCAGGGCTCCAATGTTCTGGATCCCCACACTATATCCAGCGCCCATCTGTTGGATTTTCTCGTAGCATCAGGAGGAAAATCCAGACTTCTATTTTAGAGTCCTGGGGGGAATTTTGCCGGCGCTCAGGGGGCGGGTTTGGAGGCGGGACTGGTAGCAAAATTGCAGAGATTGACAGCGGGTCCCGAACCCGCTGTCAACCCACATCCAAACAATCTTCCCGGGTGTCGGCTCCCCGATTTGCGCATGGACCCGACACCTAGGAAGAGGATTGTAGGCACTTAACTGCTTGTTAACAGGTTGATAACAGGCAGTTAAGAGGCTTTTTCCAATTTTGACAGGTCTAATGCGGGCTTTTCGACATCTGGACACCATGCCAGGGTAAGTGTGGCATGCTTTGGGTCTGCTGTAATGTTTGTGCATTGATGACAGCTGCAGAAGTGGTGTGAAGGATCCAATGGTGCACTGGTGAGTTTCAGAGGTAAGAAAATGTTGGGAAAATCATTTTTAATGTATTAGACTTTTCTGTAGGTAACAAGTTTTGAAGTGTTTGTGTAGTCCTGCCTCATTGGGAGAACCTCTCTCACCAGTGACAGATCGCTTCTGTAACCTCACATCTAGCTGCCATCTGTTCTAGCCTAAGGAGGGAGTCACTGGAGAGCCTGGGTACAAGGGCTCACCTTTGTACAGTGATTGTCAGTATTTGCAGCACCTCAATGCTGTCAAACACTGAAAAATCACCTGTCAAAAAAATTGTGCGTGGCCCCTTTAAGAAAACCGACAGATGACACGTCATCAACTGACGTCATCTGACACTGGCTGTCTCTTAATTGGCTGGCAAGCCCGCAGGGCGGGATTAACAAGACCAATTGACACAAAATAGCATCTGTGCATCGGACGTCGTTGGGGGTGGGATCGGAACCCGGAAGGCAGCTGTCCCGCCCCCAAGCCGCATCAAAAGGTAAAATCCAGCCCATAGAGTCATAACGGCACAGAAGGAGGCCTTTCGGCCCATTGAGTCCGTGCTGGCTCTCTGTAGAGCAATCCAGTCAGTCCCATTCCCCCGTTCTATTCCCATAGCCCTGCAAGTTTATTTCCCTTAAGTGCCTATCCAGTCTCCCCTTGAAAACATTGAGTGTCTCCGCTTCCACCACTTCCGTCGGCAGCGAATTCCAGGTCATCACCACTCACTGCATAAAAAAGTTTTTCCTCACATCCCCCCTGTATCTCTTGCCCAAAACCTTAAATCTGTGTCCCCTAGTCCTTGTACCATCAACTAGTGGGAACAGCCTTTCCCCGTCGAGCCTACCCAAACCCGTCATAATCTTGTACATCTCTATCAAATCACCCCTCAACCTCCTTTGCTCTAATGAAAACAAATCCAGCTTCTCCAACCTGTCCTAGTAGCTAAGATCCCCCATCCCCAGAATCATTCTGGTAAATCTCCTCTGCACCCTCTCAAGGGCCTTCACATCCTTCCTGAAGTATGGTGACCAGAACTCCAGTTGTGGCCTAACCAGCGCTTTATAAAGGATCAGCATAACTTCTCTACTTTTGTACTCAATACCTCTATTTATGAAGCCCAAGATCCCATATGCTTTGTTAACCACTCTCTCAATATGTCCTGCCACCTTCAGGGACCTATGCACATTAACTCCCAGGTCCCTCTGCCCCTGTACACTCTTTAAAACTGTGCCATTAAGTGTATATTGCCTCTCCCTGTTACTTCTGCCAAAATGCATCACCTCACACTTCTCTGTATTAAATTCCATCTGCCACTTGTCTGCCCATTCTGCTAGCCTTTCTATGTCCTGTTTCAGTCGATTGGTATCATCATCACTGTTTGCCACACCCCCAAGTTTGGTGTTATCGGCAAATTTAGAAATTCCACTCTGTATTCCAATATCCAGGTCATTTATATATATCAAAAAAGCAGTGGCCCCAGCACTGACCCTTGGGGAATACCACTGTCTACCATCCTCCAGTCTGAAAAACAGCCATTTACCACAACTCGCTGTTTTCTGTCCTTAAGCCAATTCCTTATCCAAGCTGTAACTGACCCACCTATTCCATGAGCCTCAATTTTGTTAACCAGCCTCCTATGTGGTACTTTGTCAAACGCCTTCCGAAAATCCATGTAGACAACATCCATTGAATTCCCTTCATCAATCCTCTCTATTACTTCATCAAAAAATTCAATTAGATTAGTCAAACACGATCTGCCTTTTACAAATCCGTGTTGGCTCTCCTTAATTAGCTTAAACCTCTCCAAGTGCCCATTAATTTTTTCCTTGATTATTGTTTCTAAAACTTTACCCACCACTGATGTTAAACTGACTGGCCTGTTGTTACTAGGATTGTCCTTACACCCTTTTTTGAACAATGGTGTCACATTTGCCACTTTCCAATCCTCAGGCACCTCCCCCACATCTAGGGAAGATTGGAAAGTTATGGCAAGCCCTTCCGCTATCTCCTCCCCCAATTTCCTTAGCAATCTGGGATGCAAGCCATCTGGACCAGGCGACTTATCCACTCTAAGCATACCCAACCTTTCTAGTATCCTGTCTATCAATTTTCACCCCTTCCATTGCCTCTGCGTTTTCCACTTCCACTGATATTTTGTCAGCATCCACCTCCTTAGTAAACACCGATACAAAGTACTCATTGAGTATTCTAGCCTTGCCCTGCGCCTCTAAGTATATATCACCTTCTTTGTCCCTAATAGGCCCCACCCTGCCTCTTACTACCCGCTTACTGTTTACATGCCGGTAGAAGATTTTGGGTTCCCTTTTATGTTAACCGCCATTCTACTCTCATATTCTCTCTTTGCCAATCTTATTTTCATCTTCACATCCCCTCTCAACTTATTGTATTTGGTCTGGTTCTCCCTTGAAGAATTCACCTGCCATGTATCATACACCCTCTATTTTTGTTTCATCATCTTCTCTATCTCCCTCGTCATCCAAGGAGCCCTTGCTTTGGTTCCCTTACCCTTCCCTCTTGTTGGAATGTATCTAGCCTGTGCTTGGAACATCTCCTACTTAAAGATCACCCATTGTTCCGTTACAGTTTTTCCTGTCAGTCTTTGGTTCCATTTTACCCTGGCTAGTTCCCTTCGCATCCCATTGAAGTTAGCCCTATTCCAGTTTAGAAGTTCCACTCTAGATTGTTCCTTGCACCTCTCCATTGCTAATCTAAATCTTATGATACGATGATCACTTCTACCCAAGTGTTCTCCCACAGACACTAAGTCGACCTGGACCAGATCCAGCAATGCCTCCTTCCTAGTTGGGCCAAGAACATATTGGTCAAGGAAATTCTCCTGAACACTTTTCAGAAATTCCTCCCCCTCCTTTCCCTTTACCCTAGCATTATGCCAATCGATATTTGGGTAATTAAAGTCCCCCAATATCACCACTCTATGGGGGAAAAATTCAGTTGGTTGCGCCTCCCGTTAGCGCCTTCAGAGGGCGCTAATGGGGCGCAAAGCATCTAGCGCCCAGGCGCGGCAAAGTTTGCGCCGCTCGCGAAATTAACTAGACATTTTGCGGCGGCGCTAAACACTACCGCCACGATCTCCTGCGCCGGCAGATCGTGACGTCAGTCGAGTGCGCAATGCCCCAGTATCGCCCCGGAGCGGATATTGAGTGGCTCCCCCTGCCTTACCGCCTGACGCTAGCAACGACAGTTTGAGTAGAGCGTTCTGCAGTCATGAAGGGAAAGGGGGAGCGCTATTTAAAGGTGACCGCTTCCTGCCTTTTATTGTTGGTGCCATTTTTGAACTACGCATTCTGAGAGAGAGAGAGAGAGACTTCTGGAGAGTTTCAACGTTGTGTGAAGGAGTTTTGGGTACTGAGCAGCACTTTGCAGGTTCATTTTGATTTGCCATTCCTTGTATCGATTTAGAAGAGACTGTGGGGGCTGCACTCTGAGCTCTTTGCCTGGTACTCTCCATTGTTCTTTCCAGCAGATTTGATGTGCAGGTCTCTCCAGGCCGAGATTCAAGGCTGCAATGAGCAGGATGTGGATGGAAAGTGTGATTAACCATCCCCTTTAAGAACTGGCCCGTGCCATTGTGTGTGTGTTCCATTGCTGACTGACATTACATGAGCTTCGCCAGCGCTCTGAGGTAGCGCCTCGCTCCTCAGCCTTTGCGCCTTAAGACAGGTGTGAAGCGCCTGATTTAGCGCTCCAATCACCTCCAGGGGCGATAAAAGTCAAGTTTGCAGTTGGTGGCGATAATTAGTGCCAGGCGCTAATCTTTGCGCCCGGCCGATAATTGCGCCCCAAATGGGGCGATACTGAATTTCTCCCCCTATAGCTCTTGCATATCTCTGCGATTTCCCTGCAGATTTGCTCCTCTACCTTCCTCTCACTATTTGGAGGCCTATAGAATACCCCCAATAGCATGATCATACCCTTTTTGCTCCTCAACTCTAACCAAATGGATTCTGTCCTTGTCCCCTCAAGAACATCCTCCCTTTCCAACACTACAATGTCTTCCTTAATCAGCATTGCCACCCCACCTCCCTTTTTTCCTTCCCTATCTTTTCTGAACACCTTGTACTCTTGAATATTAAGTGCCCAGTCCTCACCGGTTTTAAGCCGCGTTTCCGTTATTGCCACAACATCATATTGCTACATGGCTAATTGTGCTTGTAGCTCACCAACCTTATTCACCAAACTTTGTGCGTTTGCATACATGCATTCTAAACCCATTTTTGAATTTTTCGTAGTCTTTCTTACTCTGCTCCGATCTAATATGGTACTACTACCGCCTCGTACTATATTCTCTAGTACTATCCAACAAAATCACTCTTTTATGCACCTTATTCCTCCTTTCTACTCCTATATGCTGGTGCTCATCCCTCTGCCAAGCTAGTTTAAACCCTCCCCAACAGCACTAACAAACCTCCCCGCGAGAATATTGGTCCCGGCTCTGTTGAGGTGTAACCCGTCCAGCTTGTACAGGTCCCACCTTCCCCAGAAACGGTCCCACTGCCTCAGGAATCTAAAGCCCTCCCTCCTGCACCATCTCTCCAGCCATACATTCATCTGTTCTATCCTCCTATTCCTGTACTCACTAGCACGTGGCACCGGGAGTAATCCGGAGATTACTACCTTTGAGGTCCTGCTTTTTAATCTCTCTCCTAGCTCCCTAAACTCTGCCTGCAGGACCTCATCCCTCTTTCTGCCTATGTCGGGGGTACCAATATGGACAACGACCTCTGGCTGTTCACCCTCCCCCCTCAGAGTGTCCTGTAGCCGCTCAATGACATCCTTGACTCTGGCACCAGGGAGGCAATATACCATCCTGGAGTCACGTCTACGGCCGCAGAAACGCCTGTCTGCTCCCCTAACTATCGAATCCCCTACCACTATTGCTCTTCCACTCTTTTTCCTCCCCCCTGTGCAGCTGAGCCTCCCGTGGTGCCTGTGGACTTCACTCTGGCTGCACTCCCCAGAGGAACCATCGCCATCACCAGTACTCAGAACAGAATACTGGTTGGAGAGCGTGATGCACTCGGGGGACTGCAGCACTACCTGCCTGGTCGTCCTCTTCTGTCGGCGGTCACCCATTCCCTCTCTGCCTGCATACTCTTAAGCTGCGGGGTGACCACCTCCAGAAACGTGCTATCCACGTAACTCTCAGCCTCGCGGATGCACCGCAGTGACTCCAGCCGCCGCTCAAGCTCTGAAAGCCGGAGCTCGAGTTGCTGTAGTTGGTGACACTTCCTGCACATGTGGTTGTCCAGGCTGCGCGAAGCGGCCAGGACTTCACACATAGCACAGAATGAGCACTCCACAGAACTGAGCTGCCCTGCCATGCCTCTATTTAATAGACTAAGAACTAACCCAGCAGAAATAAACTTAAAACTTAACAAAAAAATACTCCCCAGCTGCTCACCAATCAGCTCTTTCCCTCTTTTTAATAGGCTATTAACTAACTTAGCAGAAATAACCTTAAAAACTTAAAAAAAAATACACTCACCAGCTACTCACCAATCAGCTCCTTCTCTTGTGCCGACGTCACTTTTTTGACTCGGACGTCATTTTTTCAGAAACTGCCTCTGTTGAGTTGCTGCCGCTCGGGACTGCTCCTTTTAACTGCTCGCTCTCGCTGTGCTCCCACCAGGTCCGCTGCTCCTGCTCTCGGTGCTCTTTATTCCGCTGCTCCCGCTCTCGGTGCTCTTTATACCGCTGCTCCCGCTCTCGGCGCTCTTTATACCGCTGCTCCCGCTCTCGGCGCTCTTTATTCCGCTGCTCCTGCTCTTGGCGCTCTTTATACCGCTGCTCCTGCTCTCGGCGCTCTTTATTCCGCTGCTCCTGCTCTCGGTGCTCTTTATTCCGCTGCTCCCGCTCTCGGTGCTCTTTATACCGCTGCTCCCGCTCTCGGCGCTCTTTATACCGCTGCTCCCGCTCTCGGCGCTCTTTATTCCGCTGCTCCCGCTCTCGGCGCTCTTTATACCACTGCTCCCGCTCTCGGCACTCTTTATTCCGCTGCTCCCGCTCTCAGCGCTCTTTATACCGCTGCTCCCGCTCTCGGCGCTCTTTATTCCACTGCTGCCGCTCTCAGCGCTCTTTATACCGCTGCTCCCACTCTCGGCGCTCTTTATATCGCTGCTCCCGCTCTTGGCGCTCTTTATCCCGCTGCTCCCGCTCTCGGCGCTCTTTATACCGCTGCTCCCACTCTCGGCGCTCTTTATACCGCTGCTCCCGCTCTCGGCGCTCTTTATACCGCTGCTGCCGCTCTCCCGCTCTTTATTCCGCTGCTCCCGCTCTCCCGCTCTTTATTCCGCTGCTCCCTCTCTCGCCGCTCTTTATACCGCTGCTCCCACTCTCGGCGCTCTTTATACCGCTGCTCCCACTCTCGGCGCTCTTTATCCTGCTGCTCCTGCTCTCGGCGCTCTTTATACCGCTCCTCCCGCTCTCGGCGCTCTTTACACCGCTGCTCCCACTCGCGGCGCTCTTTATACCGCTGCTCCTGCTCTCAGCGCTCTTTATACCACTGCTCCCACTCTCAGCGCTCTTTATACCGCTGCTCCTGCTCTCCCGCTCTTTATACCACTGCTCCCACTCTCGGCGCTCTTTATACCGCTGCTCCCGCTCTCGGCGCTCTTTGTGCCGCTGCTCCTGCTCTCGGCGCTCTTTATACCGCTGCTCCCGCTCTCGGCGCTCTTTATACCGCTGCTCCTGCTCTCCCGCTCTTTATACCATTGCTCCCACTCTCGGCGCTCTTTATACCGCTGCTCCCGCTCTCGGCGCTCTTTGTGCCGCTGCTCCCGCTCTCGGCGCTCTTTATACCGCTGCTCCCGCTCTCGGCGCTCTTTATACCGCTGCTCCTGCTCTCGCCGCTCTTTATACCGCTGCTCCTGCTCTCGGCGCTCTTTATACCGCTGCTCCCACTCTCGGCGCTCTTTATACCGCTGCTCCCGCTCTCGGCGCTCTTTATACCGCTGCTCCTGCTCTCGGCGCTCTTTATACCGCTGCTCCCGCTCTCGCCGCTCTTTATACCGCTGCTCCCGCTCGCGGCGCTCTTTATACCGCTGCTCCCACTCTCGGCGCTCTTTATACCGCTGCTCCTGCTCTCGGTGCTCTTTATACCGCTGCTCCTGCTCTCGGCGCTCTTTATACCGCTGCTCCTGCTCTCGGCGCTCTTTGTTCCGCTGCTCCCACTCTCGGCGCTCTTTATACCGCTGCTCCCACTCTCGGCGCTCTTTGTTCCGCTGCTCCTGCTCTCGGCGCTCTTTATACCACTGCTCCCGCTCTCGGCGCTCTTTATACCGCTGCTCCCACTCTCGGCGCTCTTTGTTCCGCTGCTCCCACTCTCGGCGCTCTTTATACTGCTGCTCCCACTCTCGGCGCTCTTTGTTCCGCTGCACCTGCTCTCGGCGCTCTTTGTTCCGCTGCTCCTGCTCTCGGCGCTCTTTATACCGCTGCTCCCGCTCTCGGCGCTCTTTATTCCGCTGCTCCCACTCTCGGCGCTCTTTATACCGCTGCTCCCACTCTCGGCGCTCTTTATACCGCTGTTCCCGCTCTCGGCGCTCTTTGTTCCGCTGCTCCTGCTCTCGGCGCTCTTTATACCGCTGCTCCCGCTCCCGGCGCTCTTTATACCGCTGCTCCCACTCTCGGCGCTCTTTATTCCGCTGCTCCCACTCTCGGCGCTCTTTATACCGCTGCTCCTGCTCTCGGCGCTCTTTATACCGCTGCTCCTGCTCTCGGCGCTCTTTATACCGCTGCTCCCGCTCTCGGCGCTCTTTATACCGCTGCTCCTGCTCTCGGCGCTCTTTATACCGCTGCTCCCACTCTCGGCGCTCTTTATACCGCTGCTCCCGCTCTCGGCGCTCTTTATACCGCTGCTCCCACTCTCGGCACTCTTTATACTGCTGCTCCCACTCTCGGCGCTCTTTATATCGCTGCTCACGTTCTCGGCGCTCTTTATACCGCTGCTCCCGCTCTCGGCGCTCTTTATACCGCTGCTCCCACTCTCGGCGCTCTTTATTCCGCTGCTCCCACTCTCGGCGCTCTTTATACCGCTGCTCCCGCTCTCGGCGCTCTTTATTCCGCTGCTCCCGCTCTCGGCGCTCTTTATTCCGCTGCTCCCGCTCCCGGCGCTCTTTATACCGCTGCTCCCACTCTCGGCGCTCTTTATACTGCTGCTCCCGCTCTCGGCGCTCTTTATACCGCTGCTTCCGCTCTCGGCGCTCTTTATACCACTGCTTCCGCTCTCGGCGCTCTTTATACTGCTGCTCCCGCTCTCGGCGCTCTTTATACCACTGCTCCCGCTCTCAGCGCTCTTTATACTGCTGCTCCCGCTCTCGGCGCTCTTTATACCGCTGCTCCCACTCTCAGCGCTCTTTATCCCGCTGCTTCCGCTCTCGGCGCTCTTTATACCGCTGCTTCCGCTCTCGGCGCTCTTTATACCGCTGATCCCACTCTCGGCGCTCTTTATACCGCTGCTCCCGCTCTCGGCGCTCTTTATAATTGCTCTACAAAATAAATCTTGCTTCCCATCAAAATACACTGATGATAGCAAAGAACATTGAGCTGTAATGAGTAGCAAATCTGTTTCCTGTTCAGTAGCTTATAAAACAACCGTTACTGTAAAACTGTCATTATCCTCTCTGAGTGTCTGTGTTATGTAATGTTTCAAATTATAGCTTTAGAACTACACTTCTATCGCTCTTCATCTCACTGAACTCAAGTCATTTACAAATGCAATAAAGGAAGCAACAGGAAACATCATAGTATCGTATTATCATACAGCACAGAATGAGGCCATTTGGCCCATTGTGCCTGTGCCGGCTCTTTGATAGAGCTATCCAATTAGTCCCACTCCACTGCTCTATCGCCATAGCCTTGTAATTTTGTTCCCTTCAAGTATTTATCCAATTCCCTTTTGAATTAGTATTGAATCTGTTTCCACCACCTTTTCAGGCAGTGCATTCCAGATCATAACAACTCGCTGTGTCGTCTCTTGTTCTTATGTGAATCACCTTAAATCTGTATCCTCTGGTTACCAACCCTTCTGCCAGTGGAACCAGTTTGACCATATTTACTCTATCAAAACCATTCAAGATTTTATACACCTCTTTCTTGCTTTCTTTCTTTCTTTCTTTCTTTCTCTCTCCGGTTTTAATGGGACGGGGGGGTGGGCGGCCAACCTACTTGCAGGAGGCGGGTTGGCACTTTAAATATTATAATGAGGCTCTGTGCCTCATGGTGATCCACCATTTCACATTTAACTGTGGGCGGTGGGTTTCGCAGGCCTCGGGGAACCCCCCTGCTAAAGGAAAGTGTGGACTGCTGGATCCAGGAGGTAAGTGCCTTTCCACTTACCTGCTAGATCCAGCGTTCCTGCCTCACCAACCCCCTGCAATCGGACACCGCCCACCCACCCTTGACCCTTCCGACCTCCCACCAATCTCCATCGGCCACCGATCCCCCCAGAGGCCTCCGACGCCCCTCATGAGCCTCCGATCTCCGATCCCCCCTCCGGCCTTCCAACCCCCCTCCAGCCTTCTGATCCCCGGCCTCCGACCCCCCACAACCTCCAGCCTCCGACCCCGCTGAGGGCCTCCTGCCATTTGCTGGGTACAGCACCACCCTCCGTCTCTCCACAGCAAAGACCAATGCTTGGTCGCAGAATCTGCGAGCTCTCTCCCTGGGCCGTTGATCTGCCATAATGACACCTCCTTCAGTGGTCCGGTTCCTTCTCCTTGGCCTTCTGCTGCTGGCTGAGACAGCTGCAGAACCAGCAATGCTGAGAATGAGGTTCTGCAGCATGATTGAAACTCCCCTTGAAGAATTGGAAAGAGCCTGTGGCAATGATGACTAGCGATTCGACTGCACCTTATATTGCTTAGCGCTTTGAGTCTAACGCCACTGAGCTAGGTCATTAGCGCTTGATTTAGCGCTCCCATCCTTTCTTTGAGTGATGACACTGAATTTTGCGTGCAGCGAGATTCATTAGCGCCGGGCACTAAATCTCAAACTTTTCCAAAATTAGCGCTCACACCTGGGCGATAATGAATTTCTCCCCCTATATCTTTAGTCATCCAGGGAGCTCTAGCTTTAGATTCCCTTCCTTTCCTCCTCATGGGAATGTTTCTACTTTGTGCCCGAACCATCTCCTCCTTGAAGGCACCTCATTGTTCAATTACTGTTTTGCCTACCAATTTTTGATTCCAATCCACCTGTGCGAGACCACTTTTTAACTCACTGAAGTTAGCCCTCCTCTAGTTTAGTATTTTTAACCTTGAATTTTCCTTTTCCATAACTATTCTAAGCCTAATGATATTATGATCACCCAGGTAGAGAATGGTAGCATAGTGGTTATGTTACTGGTAATCCAGAGGCCTGGACTGATGATCCAGAGACTTGAGTTCAAATCCCACCTCAGCAGCTGTGGAATTTAAATTCAGTTAATTAAATGAATCTGGAATAAAAAAGCTAGTATCAGTTATAGTGACCATGAAACTATTGGATTGTCTTAAAAACCCATCTGGTTCACTAATATCCTGTAGGGCTGGAAATCTGGCGTCCTTACCTGGTCTGGCCTATATGTGACTCCAGACCCACAGCAATGTTGAGGGTAGCAAGGGCACAGAATTTACTTTGGTGGGGGACTGCAATGTCCATCACCAAGATGAAGGACATAACGGCCAGACTGGGCCTGCGGCAGGCGGTGAGAAAACCAACACGAGGTAAAAACCTACTTGACCTCATCCTCACCGATCTACCTGTCACAGATGCATCTGTCCATGACAGTATTGGTAGCAGTGACCACCGCACAGTCATTGTGGAGACGAAGTCCCGTCTTCATACTGAGGACACCCTCCATCGTGTTGTGTGGCACTACCACTGTGCTAAATGGGATACATTCAGAACAGATCTAGCAGCTCAAAACTGGACATCCATGAGGTACTGTGGGCCATCAGCAGCAGCAGAAATGTATTCCATCACAATCTGTAACCTCATGGCCCGGCATATCCCTCACTCAACCATTACCATCAAGCCAGGAGACCAACCCTGGTTCAATGAGGAGTGTAGAAGAGCATGCCAGGAGCAGCACCAGGCGAAACCTAAAAATTAGGTGCTAAACTGGGGAAGCTGCAACACATGCATGCTAAACAGCGGAAGCAGCATGCTACAGGCAAAGCTAAGCGATCCCACAACCAATGGCGCAGATCAAAGCTCTGAAGTCCTGCCACATCCAGTCATGAATGGTGATGGAAAATTAAACAACTAACTGGAGGAGGAGTCTCCATGAACATCCCCATCCTCAATGATGGCAGAGCCCAGCACGCGAGTGCAAATGACAAGGATGAAGCATCTGCAACCAGAGTGCCGAGTGAATGATCCATCTAGGCGTCCTCCTGAGGTCCCCACCATCATAGAAGCCAGTCTTCAGCCAATTCAATTCACTCCACATGATATTAAGAAACGGCTGAGCGCACTGGATACAGCAAAGGCGCTGTGAACCCCGACAACATCCTGGCTGTCGTGCTGAAGAATTGTGTTCCAGAACTAGCCGCGCCTCTAGCCAAGCTGTTCCTGTACAGTTACAACACTGGCATCTACCCAACAATGCGGAAAATTGCCCAGGTATGTCCTGTCCACAAAAAGCAGGACAAATCCAATCTGGCCAATTACCGCCCCAACAGTCTACTATCAATCATCAGCAAAGTGATGGAAGGGGTCGTCGACAGTGCTATCAAGCAGCACTTACTCACCAATGAACTGCTCATCGATGCTCCGATTGGGTTCCTCCAGGACCACTCAGCTCCAGACCTCATTACAGCCTTGGTCCAAACATGGACAAAAGATCTTAATTCCAGAGGTGAAGTGAGAGTGACTGCACTTAACATCAAGGAGCCCCAGTAAAATTGAAATCAATGGGAATCAGCAGGTAAACTCTCCACTTGCTAGAATCATACTTAGCACAAAGGAAGATGGTTGTGGTTATTGGAAGCCAATTATCTCAGCCCCAGGACATCACTGCAAGAGTTCCTCAGGGTAGTGTCCTAGGCCCAACCATCTTCAGCTGCTTCATCAATGACCTTCCCTCCATCATAAGGTCAGAATTGGGGATGTTTGCTGCTGATTGCACAGTATTCAGTTCCATTTGCAACTCCTCAGATAATGAAGCAGTCCATGCCCACATGCAGCAAGACCTAGATGTCATTCAGGCTTGGGCTGATAAGTGGCAAGTAACTTTTGCGCCAAACAAGTGACTGGTAATGACTATCTCCAACAAGCGATAGTCTAACCACTGCCCTTGACATTCCACAGCATTACCATCACTGAATCCCCCACCATCAACATCCTGGGTATCACCATTGACCAGAAACTTAAATGAACCAGCCACACAAATACGATGGCTGCAAAAGCAGGTCAGAGGTTCGGTATTCTGCGGAGAGTGCCTCACCTCTTGACTCCCAAAAGCCGTTCCACCATCTACAAGCTACAATTTAGGAGTGGGATGGAATACTCTCCACTTGCCTGGATGAGTACAACTCCAAAAAACACTCAAGAAGCTCAACACCGTCCAGGACAAAGCATCCTGCTTGATTGGCACCCCATCCACCAGCTTAAACATTCACTCCCTCCACCACTGGCGCACCACGGCTGCAGTGTGTACCATCTACAAGATGCATTGCAGCAATTGCCAATGCTTCTTTGACAGCACCTCCCAAACCCACGACCTCTACCACCTAGAAGGACAAGGGCAACAGGCGCACGGTAACACCTTCACCTCCAACTTCTCCATCAAATTACACACCATCCTGACTTGGAAATATATCGCTGTTCCTTCATCGTCGCTAGGTCAAAATCCTAGAACTCCCTCCCTAACAGCACTGTGGGAGTACCTTCACCACACAGACTGCAGCGGATCAAGAAGGCAGCTCATCACCACCTCCTCAAGGGCAATTAGGGACGGGCAATAAATGCTGGCCTTGCCAGTGACGCCCACATCCCATGAGCAAATAAAAAAAATGCTCCCCCCTGAATCATGCTCCACTTACCCCATTTCATTCCCTAGAACTAGATCCAGCAATGCTTCTTCCTTGTTGGGTTGAAAACACATTGACCAAGAATGTTCTCTTGTACACATTTCACAAATTCCACCCCCCCCCCCACTTTGCCATTTACATTGTTTCCATCCCAGTTTATATTAGAAAAATTGAAGTCCCCCCATTATCACTACTATATAGTTCTTGCATCTTTCTATAATTTGCCTGCAAATTTGCTCCTCTATCTCCTTCACACTATTTGGTGGCCTATAGTATACACAGAGTAGTGTAATAGTTTCTCTATTGTTACTTAATTCTAACCAAATAGATTGTCTTTGACCCCTCAACTACATCATCACTTTCCAGTGCTATAATAGTTTATTTGATCAATACTGCCACCCCCTTTTCCTTTCTTTCCTTCCCTATTGTTCCTGAATATCTTGTAGCCAGTAATATTAGTTTCCCAATCTTCCCTTTCTTTGAACCAAGACTCTGTTATTGCCATTATACCATAGTCCTATGTGGCAACTTGTGCCTGCAGCTCACTAACCAGCCGTGTCAGCTGTGGCTCAGTGGGTAGCACCCTCGCCTCTGAGTCAGAAGATTGTGGGTTTAAGTCCTACTCCAGGGACTTGAGCACATAAAGCTAGGCTGACACTCCCAGTTAAACCAACCCATCCATCTCCAAACCCTACTTAGGCTGCCTCGCATTTGCACATTGTCTGATCGGTCCTATTTCTGAACAATTTTTGACTCGAGTGGTGATTGTCTCTCCCAGTCCTCTGTGCACTGAGTTTCTCCTCTCTAATGTTTCATCCTGCTGCCCATCCCCTGCCAAATTAGTTTAAACCCTCCCCCACAGCACTAGTTAACCTCCACGCGAGGACATTGATCTCAGCTCTGTTGAAGTGCAACTCGTCCATCTTGAACAGGTCCCTCCTGCCCCAGAACTGGACACAATGCCCCAGGAATCTGAAGCCTTCCCTCCTGCACCATTTCTCCAGCCATGCATTTACCTACCTTCTCCTACTATTCCTATACTCACTAGCACATGACACTGGGAGTAATCTAGACATTACTATCTTTGAGGTCCTGCTTTTTAATTTCCTCCTGAGCTCCTGAAACTCTGACTGCAGGACCTCAACTCTTTTCCCTCCTATGTCATTGGTTCCCACATGGACCATGACTTCTGGTTGTTCCCCTTCCCCCTCAAAATGTTCTGCACCCTGTGAGTGATGTCCTTTACCCTGGCACCAGGGAGGCAACATACCATGCGGGACACACGTCACTGGTTGCAGAAACCCCTGTCTGCCCCCCTGATTATTGAATCCACTATGACCACTACGTTCCTACACTTTGCTGTGTCCCATGTGCAATCATTTGCCCCATGGTGCTATGCTCCGGACTGAACCCCTTCGATGTGTCGTCACCCTCAATATTGAAAACCGGTTAGTGAGCGACACACTCCCGGAGGATCTTTGCACTATCCGCCTCTTTCTCCCCTGACAGATGGCCACCCACTTACTGTCCTGAGTTCTCTGTGGTCGTGAGGTGACCACCTCCTGGAACATATGATCCAGGAAATTCTCAGCCTTCCGTATGCCAGCAGTGATTTCAGTCGCTCCTGAAGCTCAGAAACGCTGCGCTCGAGCAACTGGAAGCACTTCCTGTACACATGCTCATCCAGGACATCTGAAGTATACTGGAGTTCCCACGTGGCACAGGAATTACAGGCAACAGGTTTCAGCTGTCCCTCCATTCTATTTAGTCTCTATTATATATATAATGGGGGAAAAGATTGGACATCGATGGTAACCTACCGATGTCACCGTGGCCTCGGGTTTGCTGCCACTGAAAATGATCGCAGGGCTACCGGGCAAAAATTCGCACTGGGGGCTGGAGACTTGTAGCGCAGCGCTAACTTACCATGTAACGCCCTCCTGGTCGCATTAGTGAGGAATCCAACCTGAAGTTCCCCTCCAGGAGCGGCGTTATAGCTTCTTACAGCCTCTGGGAGCGAGGATGTGGAGTTTGCAATGAATTATGGGCAATTAAAAGGGCTATGAATTAAAGGGTTAATGCGTTCAGAACTAATAAAAATTAAAAGTGAAAAAATGCATTTTTCAGCCCTTACTGCCTTTCAAAAAAAACATTAACATTAACAATAAGGCCCAAATAGGAGACTTCAGCACTTTAAGCTGAATTCCCTTCCAAACCTCAAAAAATGGGAAAATTGCTTCAGCACTAACACAAATGGCTCAGCAAGCCAGGGAAGGGGCACCCAGGGTCTCACATGCAGCACTTCAGCTTTGTGCAGGGGGTCAACACTGCAAGAGAGATCCTCGACCCACAGGGGCCAAGAGGCCCTCCAGAAAGCACAATGTGGGATCAGATCACTGAGGCAGTCACTGCCAGCAGTGTTGCCCCCCACCACCTGGCTCCAGTGCCCAAAGAAGCTTCATGACCTCAGACCAGTGGTCAAGGTCAGTGAATGCATCTTAAAAAGCCATCTGCTACAAACTGCATCACTAACCTCACACACTGCTCAATGCACGACTCTCGCCCCCTTCACTCACCTACCAACATAAGGTCAAGGCCCACTCTAAGACAGAGCCCAGAGGGGAAGGTTACCAAAGGGCTGACGAGTTGGCCAAGCAGGGGGCCAGGGAAGGAGAGTTCTGGGATCCCTATGAAGTAGGTCCGGTAGCAGCAATCCGGGACAAGGGAGGAACACCGGGGGTAACTTTGGCCCCGGACTTAAAACAAGTCCAAGCCCAGGATTCCATCCTTAAGGCTATGCTGGGGAAGAAGGAAAAGGGCGAACAGGTAGAGGGTCCGTTCAGAGCAGCGGACATTACCGTTAAAGAGGGGATGCTATTTAAAGGGGATCGGTGGATAGTCCCCAAGCGGTACCAGAGGGAATTCCTCCAGTTGGCCCACGGGGGCCCAGGAGCAGGACACCCAGGGCCGGAAACTACCTGGCAGAGGGTAGAACAGGCAGGGTGGAGGCCGCAAGCCAGGGAGGATGTCCGCGACTTTTGCGCGGACTGCCTGGTGTGCGCAGCAAACAACCCCGATCCTCAGCGTAGGAAAGTCCCCATAGGACACACAAGGAGGGTAGAGGGACCATGGCAGTCCCTCCAGGTCGATTACATCAGACCACTACCCACCACAGGCAGGTAACAAATACTGCCTAGTCCTGGTGGATGTGTTCTCCAAGTGGGTAGAAGCCCTCCCTTGCCAAGCAGCCATGGCTTTGGCGACGGCAAGGATTCTGGTAAAGGAAGTGTTCTCCCGGTGGGGACTGCCACAGGTCATGGAGTCCGACCAAGGGAGCCATTTCACGGGGCAAGTAATGCAGGCCACCTTGAAGCTTTTAGGGATTGAGGGGAAGTGGCATGTGGCTCAAAACCCACAGTCATCGGGGGTTGTGGAGCGCCTTAACCGGACGATTAAAGAAAGGCTCAGGAAAGAGACAGGGTCATCCCCGAAAAAGTGGGATGAGGTCCTGCCGTTAGTTTTAATGGGTGTCCGGGCCAGCCTCTCCAGAAGCACAGGGCATTCCCCACATGAGCTCATGACCGGGAGGATCATGCGCACCCCCACCCACGTTTTGGCACCAGTCCTAACGGAAGCCCAAGTCTGGGAATTGAACCAGGACAAGTTTGTACAGAATCTGTATGATAAATTAAAACAGATTCACTGGCAGGCAGCCAGTAACATGGGGAACCAGCACCGGAAAAATCGGTTGCTGCTCGAGCCCCAGAAAACCCACGAGTGGAAGGTGGGAGACCAGGTAATGGTACGGAACTATGCCCAGGTAGGGGCATTTGAGCCACTATACATGGGGCCGTATAGCATAGTGGTCAAGGCCATCCCCATGGTGTACGCGGTTAAACTCCCAAAACGCACGAAGTAGTTCCATATTAACCAGTGCAAGTGGTTTAACCCAGGGGAGAGAAAAAAAAAGTAAAATGACACCAAGGCCCAATAATGAGCATGGTGGACGCGGGTCTTCCTCCCATGATTTGGGACGACGATGATCCCGTGGTCGGGACAGTAAGGAGGAGCAATAGGGTTCCACGGCCGAGGACGCCATGGACGCCTCCTTACACGCCGACCGTGAGCCGCAAAAGGCCCCGGCGAGAAGAGCCTTAGCGGGGGCACCCGGCAACACGGGTAGTGATGTACATGGTCTTAATGGACATAGTTCTTGTATATAACGAAGCCAGACCTGTGGAGGTAAACCCTCTCACAGAAAGGGATGTTGCTTTTTGTTTCATAGGAAGCCCAGGACAGAATGGAGACAGCCCTGAGACTGAGCGTGATCTTGATGTTGGCCGGAACGGGACACAGCAGGAGAGGGGACACCGAGTCGTCCCTCCTCTACAGCTGTACTTGGGGGGGGGGGGGGACCCACTGTGACTAAGGAGGGTAGGAGAGGGGACACAGACAGGATGGCAGCCTACTTCCACGAGGGAAGATGGCCAGGGTGGCTGGGGTCCAATTCGACGAAATACTCCAGCCACGCCGGGTTCATGTACGGGGAGGCTTTCCTACCATGTCCCCAACTGAAGATCACAGCCACACGGGTTAGGGTGACCGAGGGCAAGCGCGTGTGCTTAAGATGCAAGGGACACATTCCCCTGGGACGGTGGTGGTGGCTTAGGAAGTTGAGTCAGGACAAGGGGAACAGGTCAGTGGACTGGGAAAGACTGGGGAACGACACGTACCGACAGATCACGGGGATGAAGGGGGGAGTGGAAGTGTACAGCTGCCTGAGTGGTGTCCGAAGGAGACTGAGCAGTTTTACGAAGCCCTTATCAAAGCAATGTTCCGCCAATTTTTCGAGCTCAGCTACGGGGATGTGAGTCGGGAGAAACTGTATGGCATGGATGCGTACGATAGAGGCAATCTGGGTAGACAAAGGCGAGGGACGGTTAATGACATGGCCATGGCTTTTAGCACGGGCACGTCCCTCGTCAATAGTATGGATGATATCCAGCTGCAGATGCAGATTAATAGTTTAAAGGACCAGCTGCGAAAGATACTGGGGGAAGGGAACGAGGTGGAAGGTTCGGAGCTAAAAGAAGACCATTCATTTAAAAGAGGTCATCGCTGAGCTGGAGACACACGCCAAGACCATCAACGATTTGATACGGGAGGACAGGAATGCCTCGGCACAGGCAGCCAGAAGTGATGTGTGTGTGTTGTACGGTGCGTGGTTGCTAAATGAGGGACGCAGTAATCTGGAGGACTTACAACAAGGTCGCGTCCCATCGTGGGTTAGCAACCGGCACCTCACAGCGCTCAGCCCGTATCATAATTCGATGAGCCCGTGTCAGCTCCGATTAGCTTCCGAAGCCTACCCAGTCCCAGTTGATTGCGGACGGTCCAACCACACGGTTATGGGGATTGTACTGCGGGTGCCGGTAATGGGCGGGTCACCGCAGCCAGTGCCGGTATACCGGGTCGATAACATTTGCGTCTTGAGGGACGGGGTGCATGTGCGGTATCATGGGGCCCCACCATTTGTTATAAAGTGGGAGCACGCCATGACCGGCACTGGCCTCAAGGGGTGCCAGAGCAGGGGCACACACGTGATATTGTGTCCCCAGCACCTGAACGAGTTCAATCGACCAGTGTGTGGGCTTGAATCGGAAAGTGCAGAGCCCATCAATTGCACCATGGAGGTGATGGCCCAGAGCCACGTTTCACCTCAGGTAGCATACGCGGGTGACGGGACGTACTGCGTCACGACAAGCATGGACCAGTATCGGGTACACAACGACACTTGGTGCCTGGTCACCGATTCGACTTTCTGCTTCAAACCCCACACAGAAGTTCAGATGGCGCAAGAGCGCATCCTTCCCATTTCAGAGCCATCCACAGTGCACCTTGTGGTAAACAACACGGTACAGAATCTGCAGCAGTACATTACACGGTTCGGGTACGAGATACAGCCTCTGCCCGAACACCTCACAAAATTAATAAAAGCCGTTGAGCTGTCACAAAAACATTTTTACACGCTCGAACAGCAAAACCGGGACACAGGGGAGGAAATTAAAGGGATGATTTCCCCGCCCTGGTGGGACATTGGGTTAAATGTCGAGATCCCTCCGTGGATCCGGATATGTTCGCACGCTCTTGTAATTATACAGAGTTTGGTGGTATTGTACTTGTTACAGCTCTCCTGTAAAAAGCGAAGCAAGGCACTCCGAAGTCGTTGGCAGGCCCTGATTAAAGGGTAACCAGGAGTTTTGATCTCTGTAAAAAGTTGTATAAGTATGTATTTGTGATTAAAGAACAGAACCTGGGGATTTTAAAGGTAATGAATGGCTTGGTTGGAGCTCACGATGCTTCTACACAGTGGAAGAAGACAAGGATGCTTGATATTCCAGTGGGGACATTGAAATATCAAAGGGGGGTCTGTAAGCATCGGCGCAGGCCCCAAGGATTTTTTTTTGTATCGGACATTTTGTATGATTGTTACTGCTGATTGACCAGCAGCCTGTTTGGCCCAGTGGTAGGGGCGAGGTGCAGTTAGACCTAGAAGCACGGACACACCTGTGAGTTTCAATTTAACGATGGAAAGACATTTACTTTGGACAATGAGCGTCTCGATAGGTGATTTAACGGTGAATAAATTATTTAACTTTGGACAATGAGACTTCGTGTTTTAATGGGTTTCGATGGATCTTCAATTGGATAAGACAATGATACCAGTTTCGCTGGAACAATGGACTTCCTGGCCTCAATGGAAAACACTTTAACCTTGGGCAAAACACATCAGCAGTAAGACTAAATCACATCAAATATGTACCACAGGGAGGAGGAGACAAGATAAGGAATTATCTTCCATCCCCCAGCCCTGTACATGTCCTGTGGTTTGGATTACTGGGTGTGAATTGGAATACAAGAGTTGGGGGAAGGCCCAGACTCGAAAAGGCAGGAACCAGACAAAGAAGGGTGATTTAAAAGTCATCACTGCAATACACAGATCTTAATGAACTTTTAGGGTATACAGCGAAGGCAGCTTTGGCCATTCTCGCTCTCTCTCGCTTGCTCTCGCCTTCACGTGCCCTCATCTCTGAACCAAGAACCGAGCACTCCGTCCGAGACGGAGAGAAGAAACCACCACGAGCGACAAGAGCCTCGCCTTGCTCTTCGACTGTAGGAACGAACCTCGAAACTGGGACTTGGATACTGCATCGGCGATACGGAACCAGGAGACACGTTCTACACAGGGAAGCAGCGAGCAAGAAAACGGACAATCGGGGTGAGCATTGTCCAAGCCCATGCATCCTTAAGACCACCGGTACTGTGTGAGGGGGTGTTGTGTGTCCCAACCAATCCAGAGGGGCTTAGTGGGGAGGTTCTGCATGTATTATATAGTGTATGTTCCGGGGTTTGTGGGACAAGTCCATGTTATACTCTGTATAGCAACACAGTGTGATTTTAGGCGTCTTAATATGAGACAGGGGCCTGTTCGACGGGCCAAGTTGTATTGTTGTACTGTTTGTTTTACGCCACCAGGCATTTTACGTACTGGAGGCGGGTGTGTGTGTTAACCTTATTAAACACCGTTGAGTCCGAAAAGCTTGTCTGTGTTCCAATCCTGTTCACCATAATTCCTGTCGTCTAGAACTAAGTAGGGGAGGTGATTCGAACCACCAAGGCAAGCCACCTACAAAAATAACAACAGAAAACGCTGGAAAAACTCAGCAGGCCAGGCAACATCCGTGGAGTTGGATTGGAAAGTTTGCTTTGTGGTGGCTTTTATTTCAGCATCGTGGCCAAGAGAATGCTGTGATGGTTAGTCATAGAGGGAAGGTAAGATGTGGGACAAATGTTGAAAAGGGAATTGGGGTTGTGGTCACTGGGACCGCAGGCGGATGATTCCATCCCAAATATCCCAGCCAGAAAAGAGCTGTCTGGGTTGCATCCTTCCTTCTGCTTCCTGCTCTTCTGCTTCCTCCTCTTCGGCTTCCTCCTCTCCTACTTCTTTCTCTTCTGTGTCTTCCTCTTCCCTCTGTGAGCGGATGCTGTAAATCTAAAATGACAGCATAAAATGCTGGAAATACTCAGCTGGTCAGGTAGCATCTCGACCTGAGATGTGAACTCTGTTTCTCTCTCTACGGATGTTGCCTGACCTGCTGAGTATTTGCAGCATGTTCTGTCTTCTCAGAGGCCTTCCTTTACCATCCAAGGCCTTGCCAGTGTCCAGCAGCTCCCTACACACTTAAAAAAAACTTTTAACATCTATTGCAGCAATCCACTACTTAAATAAAATAAAAAAAACCAGTCCAAAAGTTTAAATGCAAACTTACCTGAAAGATGTGTATGTCCCTTTAAGAGTTGCTGACAGTGCCTTTGTCAGTGTGCTTGCACGCTGGGTTTCCCTGACATGCTTAGGATCCAGCGCTGAACTCAGTGCAAAGTTCAAGTTTGTCGAGGTGACGTTAAGTCGGCGTTGCACACCAACTGACGTCACTACTCTGCCATTTTTTTTTTGCAGGGCGATACGTCAGAAGGGCAGCACTTCGAAAATGGAGGACGCCGTGGGATCCGTCACCAGCTGGCGGTAGAGCGGCAGCCATCGCTTTCTTAACTTAATGCCACGCTAACAGGTGGCGCTAAGGTAGGGAATTTCTCCCCCATCATATACATATGCCTCTTATGTTATTTATATATTTTTTATCTTAGTATCCTGTGAACTCCTATTTATTATTTCTTTATTTAATATTTATGTATACCAGATTCCTATTTAATACAATTTTGGATCCCTATAGTGTTCGTATCCCCTACTTAGTATATTTTATCTGATTAGATACTTAGCATAAATGCTTATCCTAAATACTTATTTGTTTATTAGTTCGCAATATTTTATTTCTAGAAATAATAGAATCACTAGAGGTGTAGCAAATGGATTTAGTTTGATTTCAGATCAGTAATTAATGGTCTCCTGTGGGGCTCCTCACAGTCTCCCCGGACCACTTCCATGGTGCTCTGTCCTCTGCAAGGCTCTCCACAGGCTGCTCCCGTGGTGCTCCCCGCTGTCCAACACTGATGTTGGTCTATCTTATTTTGTGTCCCATGGTACAGTATTTTTATAATTCAGATCTTTTTAAATGCTCAGAGGGAGAAATTTATTATAGCCCTGTTTGGGGCGCTAACGTTTAAAAGTTGTAAAAATTAGCGCCAGGAGCTAATGGCCCAGAAATTGATCTCGCTCTGTTCCCGCGGGGGTAAGGCTTTCCCGCGATCTCTCACCTCGCTTGTGCTTTTTCAGATCCAGCTCGCACGAACTTCATGTTCTAGAGATCAGCTGGGCAGTGCTTGCGTATCCCAGCGGCGTAGTGAATTCGTGCGAGCTGTGGGATCACATGACTCAGTTAGAGCCAATGGCAGCACACCATCTTCCATTCATAAGTTTCACAGCACGGCTGTGAAATCTATGAATCTTACACCCCCCCAAAATAACAGCTAAACCTCAATTAAATTTAAAAAAAAACCATCACATTAATAAAATAAGTATAGTTAATTAAATTAACCATTTTAAATAAAAAATTAAATTTTTGAAAAAATTTAAAATCTTTTAAAAAGTTATAAAAATAAACTTACCTGTCTTTAAAGTCTCTAAAAAAGATATACCTGTTAAAAAAAATTCAAAAAAATACTTAATTCACTACTTACCTTCTTAAAAGTGGGTCTTACTCCTCCTTTTTACATTTCCAAAATCTTCCGTACTTACCTGCGCGTCCAAAGCATGAAGTGCACAGCGTGCGCGCAGCCTGTAGCGCGCACGCGATGCACCGAGGACCCGCCCCCTTTTCAGAAGAGCAATTGCCGGTTTTCAGCGCATGCGCAGGGCATGCAGAAAACCGGCAATTGGAGTGGGAATACGCGAGAGTACGCAGTGCGTACTCTCGCGCACCGGGATCAATTTTCGGCCCAATGTCTTTCAGATTTTAAAAAATTCAGTTTTGCACTCCAGGAAGGAAGTGGAGCACTAAATCAAGCTCTCCACTTCCTTCCTGGAGCGCAACAGGCAGCAGGTGGGGTGGTAGGTGAGCAGCGCTGCTGCGTTGGAAGGCTCCTCCCCTCCCTTAAAGGGAATGGCCATCGCTGCAGGCTCTGCAAGGAAAAAACTTACCTGATCTCCGACAGCAGCCGCGATCCGGCCTGATCAGCCTGATGCACTGCAGCAGAGTGCCGGGCCGATCGAGCTCTGGGGAAAAAAGGAAAAAAAACAGAAAACGAGCATTTCAGTAATTTTTTTCCTACCTCGGCCACTTCGTCTTTAAGTATCGCCCCCCCGAAGCGCCCGGCCTACCGATGAACGCCTCCTGCAGCTGCCGGTGTTGTCGCCTGGTGATGCTGCAGGGAGCGAAACCGAAGTTCGGGATGGGGCGCTACCAGGGCGATGCGCACGGCGATGACGTCACGATCTCCGTGCAAAGGAGATCGGGGCACAACGCCATACTGCCGCCGCAACCCTCCCACCGAATTTAGCGGGAGGCGATATTCTCGCCACGCCCGGGCGATAAGTGGTTAGCGCCCCGTTATCGCCCCCAGAGGTGCTAACGGGAGGCGCTAACCAGCCGAATTTCTAGCTCTCAGACTTTCAGTTGTTAACCTTTGACGTCTTGTGATAGATTGATTAATAAAGTAATTAAAAAAGTAACACATTAGGGTTTTGTCAATTAGTCCGTTATAACTGATTCAGATTACAAAACAAGGCAGAGACAGAGAAAAAATTAACTGATTATTCAACTTGACATCAAGCCAGTCTGTGTGGCTGTGGTTCAATAATAAGAGCTTGGAGACAGAGCTGGGTGAATCATAATCAGAGTGGAATGCAAGCAGAGTGGAAGAATTTGGTGATAGTAGGAATTTGGTGGAGAGGAGGAAGGCGGTTTCTCACGTCCAACTCAAAAGGAGTGGAGCCACAGAATCCGAGGACTCTAGGTTAAGTATCTAGATATCTAACATTTAGGTTCATTTGTGTTTGGTATCTCAGTGGTTCTTGTTAAACTTGAGTAAATAATTTTGACTTTTTTCTCTCTAATTTAGGGCAGTGGGTTAAACTAAGAAGTTTAGTTAGTAGTCTAATAAATAGAGGCATGGCAGGGTAGCTAGTCCTGTCGAATGCACATCCTGTGCTATGTGGGAAGTCCAAGATGCTTCCCGTGTCCTGGACAACCACGTGTGCAGAAGTGTCGTTGGCTGGAGGAGCTCGAGCTCCGGGTTTCGGAGCTTCAGCAGCAGCTGGTGTCACTGCGGTGCACCCGCGAGGCTGAGAGCTATGTGGATAGCATGTTTCAGGAGGTGGTCACCCCGCAGCGTAAGAGTGAGCAGGCAGAGAGGGAATGGGTGACCGCCAGACAGCAAGGAGGACCGGGCAGGTAGTGCAGGAGTCCCCTGAGTGCATCTCGCTCTTTAACTGGAATTCAGTTCGGGGAGTACAGCTGTGAAGGAATATGCCATATTCAGAAAAATACACCATTCTATGAAATATTCTGGCCTTTGTAACATGACATACTAGGTTTGAAAATCTAAAAGCCTTAACAATGGAGAAGCTGTAAACAGCATACAGGCTTTTGAGATAAGATAAGTTGTTGACACTGAAACAATAGCCTTATTGAAACAGGAGGTTGGAGGTTCCTAAATTCTGAATCCTTGGAAAGAACACAATGGTATACCCTGTTAAAGTGTCTTAAACCAACACTTTGGAAAGAATCACAGAAAATTAAAGAAACATATGCCTTCGTAAAAATGGCATCAAATGAAGCACGGAGACACGATTATGTGTTGCAACCAACTGAGGTAACTAAGAAGACAATGGTGCATCCGATTGAGGTGTTCTAAATGCAGCTGAACTAACTGTAAGAATAGAAGGGGTCAGCAGAAAAAAGGACTAGAGATAATTAGCTTACATCAGCAGAAAACTTCAAAGGACATACCACTGAAAAAAGAGTATAAAAATTGGACTTTCAAATGGGATGACAGATTCGCTTGAAGGGGCAAAGCGATTCTCGGCTTCAGAGGCAAGCTCTGTAAGTCTTCAACTCTTTGTATATCGGGGATCAAGGTACTTGTATTTGATTTTGGTGGATATCCTGGAATAGACTAAGATATGTAAAAATGTAACAAAGTTAAGATTTGAGAATAAGGATCTCTGATTATAGAATTGTAAAAGCTTTTTGTATTTGGAACTGTTAATGTTGCGATTGAATCACCAACTGTAAATTACATGTCGGTTCTTTAATAAATCTATATATTTTTAGAATTATCTCACATAGTACTTCTGTATCAAACTCGCAAACTCAATCTCTGTACACTCTTTGGTGAGGAGTTGCAGAATTCTGAGGGAGTTTTCCAGACCCTCATAATATCCGGAAGGTTACAGTCTAGCAAAACTTATTAAAAGCGCTATCTGGAGGACGGTAACATCTTCAGGCTGTTCCTTTCCTTTAGGGAGAGATAGTCTGGACCTTTAGACCCAATTAAGTGTCTTTAGGATTCAGCTACCTCTAACTTTAGTTGAAGGTGAACGTCTGGGGTATACGCCTGATCCGGGGTAGCCCAAAAGGGGCTAGGACTAGTAATTATCCCATCACAGCCAGAGTCAATTCCATGGCACCATGGGTGGCTCAGCTGTACGGGGGGAGGAGGAAGGTCAGAAAAGCAATAGTGATAGGGGATTGGATAGTTAGGGGATCAGACAGGCATCTTAGCGACCGCAGACGTGTCACCAGGATGGTATGTTGCCTCCCTGGTGCCAGGGTCAACGATGTCACTGAGCGGCTGCAGGACATTCTGAGGAGGGAGGGTGAACAGCCAGAGGTCGTTGTCCATATCGGTACCAATGACATAGGTAGAGAGAGAGATGAGGTCCTAGGCAGATTTTAGGGAGCTAGGAAAGAGACGATTAAGCAAGACCTCAAAGGTAGTAATCTCCGGATTACTCCCGGAGCCATAGAAAAAGGAGGATAGAGCAGATGAATGCATTACTGGAGAGATGATGCATGAGGGAGGGCTTTAGATTCCTGAGGCATTGGGGCTGTTTCTGGGGGAGGTGGGATCTGTACAAGCCGGACAGGTTGCATCTCAACAGGGTCGGGACCAATATCCTCATGTGGAGGTTTGCTAGTGCTGTTGGGGAGGGTTTAAACTAGCTTGGCAGGGGGATGGGAACCTGAGAGTATTGTCAGAAGGGAGAGAAACAAAGCTGGAAATGGAAGGCAGAAAATTAGTAAGTGAGTTTGGAAGGCAGAGGAAACAAAAGCTAGAAAATAGACAACAAAGGGGTTTGGCAGTGCTTAATGCTATATACTTCAATGCAAGGAGTCTGGTGAATAAGGCAGATGAGCTGAGGGCACAGGTAGACACGTGGAAGTATGATATCATAGCTATTACTGAAACATGGCTGAAAGAAGGGCAGGAATGGCAGCTCAACATTCCTGGTTACAGGGTTTTCAGATGAGATAGAGAGGGGGATAAAAAAGGAGGGGGGTTGCAATATTGGTTTAAAGAAACAATTACAGCTGTGAGGAGGGATCATATGTTAGAAGGATCATCAAATGAGGCCATATGGGTTGAACTGAAGAACAAAAAAGGGGCAATCACAATGCTGGGAGTGTACTATAGACCCCCAAATAGTCAGAGGGAGATAGAAGAGCAAATATGTAGGCACATTTCTGAGAAGTGCAAAAACAATAGGGCAGTAATAGTCGGGGATTTCAACTACCCTAATATTAACTGGGACAGAATCAGTGTAAAAGATATAGAGGGTGCAGAATACTTAAAATGCATTCAGGAGAACTTTTTTAGCCAGTACGTAGCAAGTCCAACAAGAGAGGAGGCGTTCCTGGACTAAGTTTTAGGGAATGAAGCTGGGCAGGTGGAAGGGGTGTCAGTGGGAAAGCATTTTGGTGGTACTGATCATAATTCAGTTAGATTTAGCATAGTTATGGAAAAGGACAAAGACAGACCAGGAGTAAAAGTTCTTAGTTGGGGAAAGCCCAGTTTTACTAAGTTGAGATGTGATTTAGCAAAAGTGGACAGGAAACAGCTACTTGAAGGTAAATCAGTGGCAGAGCAGTGGGAGGCATTCAAGAAGGAGATAGTGAGGGTTCAGAGCAAATATGTTCCCACAAAGAAAAAGGGTAGGACTACCAAATCAAGCGCCCCCTGGATGTCAAGGGGCATACAGGGTAGGATAAGGCAAAAAGGAAGCTTATGTCAGATACTGAGAGCTAAATACTGCAGAAAGCCTAGAGGAGTATAGAAAGTGCAGGGGTGAAATTAAAAAGGAAATTAGGAAAGCAAAGAGAGGGCATGAAAAAATATTGGCAAGGAAAACCCAAAGATATTTCATAAATACATAAAGAGCAAGAGGATAACAAAGGAAAGAGTACCAAAAAGGCAACCTGTGTGTGGAGGCAGAAGATGTGGGTATGGTTCTTAATGAATACTTGGCGTCTGTCTTCACAAAAGAGAGGGACGATGCAGACATTGTAGTTAAGGAGGAGGAGTGTGAACTATTAGATGAGATAAACATAGTGAGAGAGGAAACATTAAGGGGTTTAGCATCTTTGAAAGTAGCTAATCACCAGGCCCGGATGAAATGTATCCCAGGCTGTTAAGAGAAGCAAGGGAGGAAATAGCGGAGGCTCTGACCATCATTTTCCAATCCTCTCTGACTACAGGTGTGGTGCCGGAGGACTGGAGGACTGCTAATGTTGTACCGTTGTTTAAAAAGGGAGAAAGGGATAGACCGAGTAATTACAGGCCAGTTAGCCTAACCTCGATGGTGGGAAAATTATTGGAAAAAATTCTGAGGGACAGTATAAATCATCATTTAGAAAATCACAGATTAATCAAGGATAGTCAGCATGGATTTGTTTAAGGAAGGTCGTGTCTGACTAACTTGATTGAATTTTTTGAGGAGGTAACAAGGATGGTCGATAAGGGTAGTGCAATTGATGTAGTGTACATGGATTTTTGCAAGGCTTTTGACAAGGTCCCACATGGAAGACTTCAGAAAAGTAAAAGCCCATGGGATCCAAGGGAAAGTAGCAAGTTGGATCAAAATTTGGCTCAGTGGCAGGAAGCAAAGGGAAATGGCCGACGGGTGTTTTTGTGACTGTAAGGCTGTTTCCAGTGGGGTTCCGCAGGGCTCAGTACTGGGTCCCTTGCTTTTTGTAATATATATCAATGATTTAGACTTCAATGTAGGGGGCATGATTAAGAAGTTTACAGATGATACAAAAATTGGCCGTGTGGTTGATAGTGAGGAAGATAGCTGTAGACTGCAGGAAGATATCAATGGACTGGTCAGGTGGACAGAAAAGTGGCAAATGGAATTCAATCTGGAGAAGTGTGATGTAATGCATTTGGGGAAGGCTAACAAGGCAAGGGAATACACAATAAATGGTAGGATACTGAAGAAGTGTAGAGGAACAGAGGGACCTTGGAATGCATGTTCACAGATCCCTGAAGGTAGCAGGACAGGTAGATGAGATGGTTAAGAAGGCATACGGGATACTTTCCATTATTAGCCGAGGCATAGAATATAAGAGCAGGGAGGTTATGCTAGAACTGCATAAAACACTAGTTAGGCCACAACTACAGTACTGTGTACAGTTCTGGTCACCACATTACAGGAAAGATGTGATTGCACTAGAGAGGGTATAGAGGAGATTTATGAGGATATTACCAGGACTGGAGAATTTTAGCTATGAGGAAAGACTGGATAGGCTGGGGTTATTTTCTTTGGAACAGAGGAGGCTGAGGGGAGACTTGATTGAGGTGTATAAAATTATGAGGGGCCTAGATAGAGTGGATAGGGACCTGTTTCCCTTAGCAGAGAGGTCAATAATGAGGGGGCATAGATTTAAAGTAATTGGTAGAAGAATTAGAGGGGAGTTGAGGAGAAATGTTTCACCCAGAGGGCAGCGGGGGTCTGGAACTCACTGCCTGAAAGGGTGGTAGAGGTAGAAACCCTCATCACATTTAGAAAGTACTTGGATATGCACTTGAAGTGCCATAACCTACAGGGCTATGGACCAAGAGCTGGAAAGTGGGATTAAAGAAGAAAGAAAGACTTGCATTTATATAGTGCCTTCACGACCACCAGATGTTTCAAAGCGCTTTATAGCCAATGAAATACTTTTTTTTTGGAGTGTAGTCACTGTTGTAATGTAGGAAATGCGGCAGCCAATTTGTACACAGCAAGCTCCCACAAACAGCAATGTGATCATGATCAGATAATCTGTTTTTTTTTGTTATGTTGATTGAGGGATAAATATTGCCCAGGACACTGGGGATAACTGACCTGCTCTTCTTCAAAATAGTGCCATGGGATCTTTTACGTGCACCTGAGGGAGCAGACAGGGCCTCGGTTTAACGTCTCATCTGAAAGACGGCACCGCTGACAGTGCAGCACTCCCTCAGCACTGCACTGGAGTGTCAGCCTAGTTTTATGTGCTCAGGTCCCTGGAGTGGAACTTGAACCCATAACCTTCTGACTCAGAGGTGAGTGTGCTGCCCACTGAGCCACAGCTGACAGAGGCACAGCTGACATTAGGCTGGATAGCTCTCTTTCGGCCGGCACAAACACGATGGGCCGAATGGCCTCCTTCTGTGCTGTAAATTTGTATGATTCTGTTATTCTATGAAATGTACAATTCACTGATATCATGTTCTAGACAGATGGAACTTTACAATTTAAAAACAACACTCTAGCTGTATTTCTGGTGAAAACTAAACTGCAATGAAAAGTCAAGGGAAAGAACAGCATGGCAATGATATAGATGTCTCAGTTGTATCTTGCTATGTCTTTGATGTGGTACCTTCCTGGCTGACCTGATTAACTTTATCACACCTCGGCAGATAAACAGTCAGGATGATTGAATTCAGTTGTCTGCAATTGTAAGTTACACATGCATTGTTCTCTATCTATATATGCTTTGACGATTCTGTATCTCCTCACTTCACCCGACGAAGGAGTTGTAACTCCGAAAGCTTGTGATTTAAAATAAAACTGTTGGACTATAACCTGGTGTTGTGCGACCTCTCAATGATATAGATACCATTGTTTGGGAAAGATTTATTGCTAATAAATAAGATTGCCTTGGAAGTAGTGGCAGTAATTCCTTTTTCCTGGAACCTCCTAGTCTTTGCATCCTCTGGAGGATGACACAAGTGGGTCAGCACCTGCCAACATGTTCCTCTCTACTAGTAATGTTAATTTTGCTTGGTCAAGCTTTAAAGATGTCAAATTGCTTGGCATCTGCCACATAGAAAACTCCTCATCAGGTATGAATGGACCATTAGCCTTGCATCTTAACTTGGAGTCAACATGTAATTTCAATGCACAAATGTTAAATTAAGTGTAACAGTGAGTAAAATAATGGGAGCGGGCTGAATGGGTACAGCTTTTGTAAAATTCATGCTTTTAATATTCAAGACATTCTTTTCAGTTGCTCCAAAGAACCTTGGGGAATTTGCACTTTTAAGATGATGATGATTCAGAGATAGTTCAAAATTGATTCTTCTAGTTAGGGACTTTTTGTTCAGGTTTTTTGATTCATGCCATGTGTTTAGAACATTAATGTCAAAAAGAGAAATGAGTCATGGCTACAGGGCTCATAACAATACTGCAAGTGCTAAATAAGTAATGGCAACACCGAGGCTTTTGAAAATGTGGATGAATACTAAAATACAATTACATTGCACGGTCCTGTGATCTGTTCAGTTTACAAAGTCATGATACCAAGATATACTGTAAAAGCTCTGCGGTGGGATCAACTGTTTTCTGCAATGTTCGCATTATCTTTTTAAGGCACTAAAATTGTGTACACTTAACCTAATACTTAAATGTACAGAGGAATAGACATTTTAACCTCAGCTGTCAATATAACGATAATATCAGAATTAAAAATGGATGACTCTGCTACATGATCCGGAATAAATGCAATAAATACCTTGCAATACTAAAATATTAATATTTTCCTGAATGTTATCAAACACAAAAAAGCAATATAAATGATTTGAAATATTTGGATGGCGTTTTACTTATTTTGTACTTTATTATTGGTCTTCCATGTTAATTTTTTTTCTTTGCCACATCAGCAACTGAGAGGCCAAACAACCTTTCTGCTAATACTACTCGTCGGTTGGCCATCAAGAAAGAGGTGGAGAGAAAGAGTCTGGTATAGATCGTTCCGCAGATTTTCCTGACATCTCTGTGAGGGTTCTCATCTTCTCCCCAGCAGAAATCTGGAAAACTTTGGACCTTTTTTATTCCTTTGGCCACAAAGTGAAATGTTCTGCTTATCTGGAAGGTTTGCTTAAATGTCCATTAAGGGTTCATTACTGTGATACAGGAAAAAGTACATTCAGAATGCTTCAGCTGTGTCAGCTGTGGCTCAGTGAGTAGCACACTTGCCTCTGAGTCAGAAGGTTGTGGGTTCAAGTCCCACTCCAGGGACTTGAGCACATAAAGCTAGGCTGACACTCCAGTGCAGTGCTGAGGGAGCGCTGCACTGTCGGAGGTGCCGTCTTTCAGATGAGACGTTAAACCGAGGCCCCGTCTGCTCTCTCAGGTGGACGTAAAAGATCCCATAGCACTATTTTGAAGCAGAGCAGCAGAGTTATCCCTGGTGTCCTGGGCAATAGTTATCCCTCAACCAACATAACAAAAAAAAACAGATTATCTGATCATGATCACATTGCTGTTTGTGGGAGCTTGCTGTGTGCAAATTGGCTGCTGTGTTTCCTACATTACAACAGTGACTCCACTTCAAATGTACTTCATTGGCTGTAAAGCACTTTGAGACGTCTGGTGGTCGTGAAAGGCGCTATATAAATGCAAGTCTTTCTTTTGTTTTCTTTTTTCAGATGTGCAGATTAAAGATAATACCCTTTAATTCTCCATCCCATTCCTAATCTGATCTCTCTGCCCTTGGCCTCCAACACTGTTCCAATGAAGCTCAAGGCAAGCTCGAGGGACAGACCCTCATCTTTCTATTAGGTACTTTACAGCCTTCCCGCCTTAACAATGATTTTAACAACTTTAGACCTTAACAACCATTCCCATTTTCTCTTGGACAGCGGGTGCTGGTAATGGAGGATGACTGCACCAGAGTCACTGGGAGTGGAGGAGGTGTGTGTTGGTACTTGAGGTGGTCCGCACCCCTGGCATCTACCTACCTTCATTACACCACATTCCCAAGCCACGAGAGCCTTGGCCAGATTTTCCATGCGTCCTTCCCCATCTGCTAATCTGCTGTAACCATTTACACCATCTCTGGACTCAACTTTTGTTTCTATACTTGTCCCATTATCACCTCATTTTGCCTTGTACCATCATCACATTTGCCATTTAATCACTCCTGCCTTCTACTTTATCGCAGACTTCTCCCTTTGTTCTGTTCCTGTCCCCTTTTCCCTAGCTCTGTATTTGCTTAAAAGCTGTTCATCTCTAATGTCCTCATGTTCTGATGAAAGGTTAATGACCTGAAACATTAACTCTGTTTCTCTCGCCACAGATTCTGCCTGACCTGCTGAGTGTTGCCCACATTTTCTGTTTTTATTTCAGATTTCCAGCATCCGCAGCATTTTGCTTTTGAAGATAATACCCAAGCCTAACTGAAAGCAAGCTTGTTGTGAATAACTTCATAAAATTGAAAAATGCAAATATAGTGAAGCAGATATCAGCTAAATGCTGGGATAGGCAGTCAATGTAGTCCTCAGACTACATTAATTCCAACTGGTCTTGTAACAATCACCACCCACTTGTGCCCATGTTTTGTGCGACATTCCACTCCGCTGAAGTCCTTGCACTGAGCAAGTTAATTTCAGTGGTGAAGGGGAACCTCAGCATGGGTATTATGTTGACGTATTCCTTCCCTCCATTTTATATAACTAATTAAAGTAATCCACGGTTGAGGTACAATGAGTGGAGAATGAAAAGTTAACTTTGAATTAGAGCAGAATATTTTACTCGACCATTGGCTTGATTTTTAAAGAACAGGGATTATATTGCTCATTAAACCATTCAACCTGCAATTGGCTTCAATTCATAATACTTGCTTCTATATAGCATCTTATCATGTCATAACATCACAATTGCTTCACACAATTTGGAAAAAAGGCATGCCAATAACTAATCAGCCAAATGGCAATCCAGTTCCAATTAGGAAGTACATAAATCATTGTGAGGGATCAGCTGAAATTAGAAGTTCGTCATGCATGGAAATGTAGACATGAGATAGTGGGGGGAATTTTCACCTATAAAAGTGAGTGTGTTTGGGAGCGGGTGGGTTGTTAAAAGGGATGAAACTGACAGTGGGTCAGGAAGCCGGCTTGAACCTGCCAACTTCTGCTTTTAACTGCAGTGCTTTTGGCTGCGTGTGAGAAACCCCTATGGGAGAGACAGGTTGGCAATTGAAAGATGGTAAGAGGCAATTAGAAGCTTTTGAGAGGCAATTAGGGGCTGTTTAACTGCAGATTTGAGCTTTAACTCTGAGTGCACAGGTTTCCCGGGCTTCCTGGAACTCGCCTGTGAAAGCAAAGTACGAATTGAGGGGGCTGACCAAATGACAAGCAAACAATCCTATAAGTAATCAGGCTTCACAACTGCTTCCTTGCCTAAGTGAAAGGCTTTTGGAGAGTGTGTGCTTTCACTACTTTGCAGCTGATTTCCACTACTTTGGAGGTCATTTCTGCCACCTTGGGATTATTGTGAGTCTGATCTATACTTTCCATCTGTCAAGCACCAGTTCTGCAATGGGTGCCGCTTATGCAGCTTTAACTTGGACCTCAGATGAGGACCTTTGTTAAAAAGCCACTGACAAATGCGCTGCTTAAACTTTCGGGTTCCCCACATGCTCACCCCTTTGTGGCACAGTATGCTGCAGCACTGATACGTATGCGCTACCATACTTGGAATCTGCAATTAGTTATTGGAATCTATACTTAAGGATAAAGTGGCTGAGCATTTTGAGCTGATTAGAGAGAGCCAACATGGATTTGTAAAGGGTAGATCATGTCTAATGAATCTAATTGAATTTTTTGAGAAAGTAACTAAAGTAGTAGACAGGGGAATGTCTATGGATGTAATTTATATGGACTTCCAGAAGGCTCTCAATAAGGTTTCACATAAGAGACTGTTAGCTAAAATTAAAGCTCATGGAATTGAAGGCAAATTATTGACCTGGTTAGGAGATTGGTTAGACAATCGAAGACAGCGTAGATATGTACTCGAATTGGAAGGAAATGACTAGTGGTATCCCAGAAGTGTCTGTGCTGGGGCCTCAACTATTCACTATATTTATTAATGGCTTAGATAACACAATAGAGAGCCATATATCCAAGTTTGTTGGTGACACAAAGATTGGTGGTATAGTAAGTAATGTAGACGGGAGCATAAAATAACAAAGGGACATTGATAGATTAAGTGTGTGGGCTAAAGTGTGGCAGATGGATTTCAACACAGGTAAGTGTGAGGTCATCCATTTAGGACCAAAAAGGGATAGATCCAAGTATTTTTTAAATTGGTGTAAAGCTAGGATCAGTGGAGGTCCCAAGAGATTTAGGTGTCTATGTACACGGATCACTTAAATGTAGTAGACAGGTACAAAAAGTAATCAAAAAGGCTAATGGAATGTTAGCCTTTATAACTAGAGGGCTAGAATATAAAGGGGAGGAAGTTTTGCTACAGCTATACAAAGCCCTGGTTAGACCATATCTGGAGTACTGTGCGCAGTTCTAGGCAGCGCATCTTAGAAAGGATATCTTGGCCTTGCGAGGAGTGCAGCGCAGATTCACCAGAATGTTACCATGGCTCCAAGGGTTAGATTATGAGGAGAGATTACATAAATTAGGCTTGTATTCCCTGGAATATAAAAGGTTAAGGGGTGATTTGATTGAGGTTTTTAGGATTTTGAGAGGAATTGATAAATTAGATAGAGAGGAACTTTTTCCACTGGTGGAGCAGTAGGACAATGGGACATAACCTTAAAATCAGAGCCAGGCCATTCAAGAGAGAAGTTAGGAGACACTTCTTCATGCAAAGGGTGGTCGAAGTGTAGAACTCTCTCCCACAAAAAGCGATAGATTCTAGCTCAATTAATCATTTTAAATCTAAAATCAATAGATTTTGCTAACCAACTGTATTAAGGGATAGGGAGCCAAGATGGGTGAATTGAGTTAGGATACAGATCAGCCATGATCTCACTGAATGGCGGAACAGGCTCGCGGGCATGAATGGCCTATTCCTGTTCCTATGTTCATACTTGACTTATTATTATGTGGAATATTTGCCTTTAATTCCTGTTCATTTGTTAGCCGGATTTCACAGCTATTGCTTGAGGTAATAAATCCCACTTGTGGAAGGAGATATTTTGCCTTCAAGGATCCATCATTTCAATACGGTGTTGCTTCACTCCATCACATGATTTCCCATTTCCATGTACAACCTATTGCTCTGTGCTCAGTTCTGGGTCTGATCTTTACAGGCTGTAGGAAAACTTAACCAGGTAACAACTGGCTACAACCAGCATATATTGGTCAACCATGACTTTCCTGAGGTTTCTCCTGAAAAGGACAGGCTTCTTTCCCTCCTTTCTTTCTGGTACATGGAATATGTACACCCGGCAGGATTTGTAGGATTGGGGAAGTGCAGAAGTGAGTTCTTCATGCTAAGAGATCCATACATAGAATTAAACAGAATTTTACAGCACAGAAACAGGCCGTTTGGCCCAATAGGTCTATGCCAGTGTTTATGGTCCAAATGAGCCATCTCCCACCTTATTTCATCTCAGCCTATCAACAAATCCTTCTATTCCTTTCTCCCTCTTGTACTTATCTAGCTTCCACTATGCTATTCATCTCAAGCACTCCATCTGGTTGCAAGTTCCACATTCTCACCACTTTTTTAGTAAAGAAGTTTTCTCCTGTATTCCTTATTAGATTTATTAATAACTATCTTATACGGTAGCATAGTGATTATGTTACTGGACTAGTAATCCGGAGACGTGAGTTCAAATCCCAGCATGGCAGCTGGGGAATTTAAATTCAGTTAATTAAATAAATCTGGAATTTAAAATAATCTAGTATCAGTAATGGTCATCATGAGGGCACCGCCTTTGCCACCAGGGATATAGCCACCAGCTCAGGAGCAGGAGGAGCAGTTAATTAAATAAATCTGGAATGAAAAACTAGTATCAGTAATGTTGACCATGAAACTACTAGATTGCCGTAAAAACCCATCTGGTTCACTAATGTCCTTTAAGGAAGGAAATCTGCTGTCCTTGTCTGGCCTATATGTGACTCCAGACCCACAGCAATGCCCTCTTAACTGCCCTCTGAAATGGCCCAGCAAGCCATTCAGTTGTAACAAACTGCTACAAGAAACAATAATTGGAATAAAACTGGAAGGACCACGCGGCATCGACCATGGCACCGGCTTCAGACATGACAACGGCACACCCAGCTTCCTCACTAACTTCTGGGGACGTGCCAAAATTGGGAGAGCTGTCCCACAGACTAGTCAAGTAATGGCCTCACATAGTCATACTCACAGAATCATACCTTTCAGCCAATGTCCCAGACTCCTCCATCACGATCCCTGGGTATGTCCTGTCCCACCGACAGGACAGACCCACCAGAGATGGCGGCACAGTGGTATACAGTCGGGAGGGAGTGGCCTGGGAGTCCTCAACATTGACTCTGGACCACATGAAGTCTCATGGCATCATATCAAAAATGGGCAAGGAAACCTCCTGCTGATTACCACCTACCGCCCTCCCTCAGCTGATGAATCAGTATTCGTCCATGTTGAACACCACTTGGAAGAAGCACTGAGGGTAGCAAGGGCACAGAATGTACTCTGGGTGGGGGACTTCAATGTCCATCAACAAGAGTGGCTCGGTAGCACCACTACTGACCGAGCTGGCCGAGTCCTGAAGGACGTAGCTGCCAGACTGGGCCTGCAGCAGGTGGTGAGAGAACCAACATGAGGGAAAAACCTACTTGACCTCGTTCTCAAAAGTCTACCTGTCGCAGATGCATCTGTCCATGACAGCATTGGAAACAGTGACCCCCACACAATCCTTGTGGAGATGAAGTCTGAGGATACCCTCCATCATGTTGTGTGGCACTACCACCGTGCAAAATGGGATAGATTCAGAACAGGTCTAGCAACTCAAATCTGGGCATGCATGAGGCGCTGTGGGCCATCAGCAGCAGCAGAATTGTATTCAACCACAATCTGTAACCTCATGGCCCGGTATATCCCTCACTCTACCATTAACATCAAACCAGGTGACCAACCCTGGTTCAATGAGGAGTGTGGAAGAGCATGCCAGGAGCAGCACCAGGCATACATAAAAATGAGGTACCAACCTGGGGAAGCTGCAACACAGGACTACATGCATGCTAAACAACGGAAGCCGCATGCTATAGACAGAGCTAAGCAATCCCACAACCAACGGATCAGATCAAAGCTCTGCAGTCCTGCCATATCCAGTCGTGAATGGTGGTGGATCATTAAACCACAGACAGGAGGAGGCTCCATGAACATCCCCATCCTCAATGATGGCGGAGCCCAGCACACAAGTGCAAAAGACAAGGCTGAAGCATTTGCAACCATCTTCAGCCAGAAGAGCCGAGTGGATGATTTATCTCGGCCTCCTCCTGAGGACCCCACCATCACAGAAACCAGTCTTCAGCCAATTCGATTCACTCCACGTGATATCAAGAAATGGCTGAGTGCACTGGATACAGCAATGGGACCCGACAATATCCCGGCTGTCGTGCTGAAGACTTGTGCTCCAGAACTAGCCGCGCCTCTAGCCTAGCTATTCCAGTACAGCTACAACACTGGCATCTTTCCGACAATGTGGAAAACTGCCTAGGTGTGTCCTGTCCACAAAAAACAGGACAAATCCAATCCAGCCAATTACCACCCCATCAGTCTACTCTCAATCATCAGCAAAGTGATGGAAGGTGTCGTCGACAGTGCTATCAAGCAGCACTTACTCACCAATAACCTGCTCAGCGATGCCCAGTTTGGGTTCCGTCAGGAGCACTCAGCTCCAGACTTCATTATTGGTGCAAACATGGACAAAAGAGCTGAATTCCAGACGTGATGTCCGGAGTCAATGTTGAGGTGAGAGTAACTGCCCTTGACATCAAGGCAACATTTGACCGAGTGTGGCATCAAGGAGCCCTAGTAAAATTGAAGTCAATGGGAATCGGGGGAATGACTCTCCACTGGCTGGAGTCATACCAAGCACAAAGGAAGATGGTTGTGATTGTTGGAGGCCAATCATCTCAGCCCCAGGACATCGCTGCAGGAGTTCCTCAGGCAGTGTCCTAGGCCCAACCATCTTCAGCTGCTTCATCAATGACCTTCCCTTCAACATAAGGTCAGAAGTATGGATTTTCGCTGATGATTGCACAGTGTTCAGTTCCATTTGCAACTCCTCAGATAATGAAGCAGTCCATGCCCACATGCAACAAGACCTGGACGACATTCAGTCTTGGACTGATAAGTGGCAGGTAACATTTGCACCACACAAGTGCCAGGCAATGACTATCTCCAACAAGAGAGCATCTAACCACCGCCCCTTGACATTCAATGGCATTACCATCGCCGAATCCCCCAACATCAACATCCTGGGGGTCACCATTGACCAGAAACTTAACTGGACCAGCCACATAAATACTGTGGCCACAAAAGCAGGTCAGAGGCTGGATATTCTGCAGCGAGTGTCTCACCTCTTGACTCCCCAAAGCCTTCCCACCATCTACAAGGCACAAGTCAGGAGTGTAATGGAATACTCTCCACTTGCCTGGATGAGTGCAGCTGCAACAATATTCAAGAAGCTCGACACCATCCAGGACAAAGCAGCCCGCTTGATTGGCACCTCATCGAAACCTTAAACATTCACTCCCTCCACCGGTGCACCATGGCTGCAGTGTGTACCATCCACTGCAGCAACTCACCAAGGCTTCTTCACAGCACCTCCCAAATACATGACCTCTACCAACTAGAAGGGCAAGGGCAGCAGGTGCATGGGAACACCACCTCCTCCAAGTTCCCCTCCAAGTCACACACCATCCTGACTTGGAAATATATCGCCGGTCCTTCATCGTCACTGGTTCAAATTCCTGGAACTCCCTCCATAACAGCATTGTGGGAGTACCTTCACCCCATGGACTGCAGCGGTTGAAGTAGGCGGCTCACCACCACCTTCTCAAGGGCAAATGTGAGAAGTCGCACAACACCAGGTTATAGTCCAACAGTTTTCGTCAGCAGCGCTCCGAAAGCTTGTGATTTCAAATAAAACTGTTGGACTATAACCTGGTGTTGTGCGACTTCTCACATTTGTCCACCCCAGTCCAACACCGGCATCTCCACATCATGGCTTCTCAAGGGCAGTTAGGGATGGGCAATAAATGCTGGCCTTGCTAGCGACATCCCAGGAACAAATTTAAAAAAATGATGGCCCCCTAGTTTTGGACTCCCTCACAATTGGAAACATCTCTATGTCTACCTTATTGAACTACTTGGTGTATATTTTCTTTATATATGATGTTTCTTGTTAATTTAGTAGTCATCAAGGTGTGTGCTGTTTGTGCAGGGGAATCGAACTCTTTTGGCAATTTTAACCTCAACCACTCGGCAGGAAATTGACAGGATCAATGGAAAGTAATATTGGGCGAAGTGTAAACCGGGCACCTGATCTGATCCTGCCAGTTTTCTTCTGGGTGTGTGGGGGTGGGGGGAGGGAGGAGGGGTTGCATAGATTAAAATGACCCACTTTCTCTTTTGGGCACACCTGAGAAAAGTAGTTCCACTGCACAACTCTGTTAATTTTCCATTCGCCACACCAGGCATCCTGTGGCCTGTCTGGAATCAATGGAATGAAAATTGGGCAGGTTCAATGTTGAGCGGGTGATCTGCTCTGCCAGATTACTGCCTAGGCAGTGAAGATGAAAAACTACCTCTGAGTGTGATTACCAATTTAGTGAATGCTAGTGTTAGATTAAAGGCAGTTTTGTTCTTCAGGAACTACATTAAGAGCATAGGAAAGTATAGCACTGGAAAAGACTGCAGTCGAACTGTGCAATTCCAAAAACGAATCTCTTTCAATTACACGCTCCTTCAAATATCAGTTCATTTCTCCCTTTAATTTTAACACACTATCTACCTCCGCTGCCTTGCTGGGCTGTGCATTCCACAAATTCACCACCCTTTGCATAAAGTAGTTGATTCTAAACTCCTGGTGTTCCTTCCCTCTTTTAATTTGAGCCCATATTCCCTGGTTCCAAAGTTTGTGGCAATCCTAAAATATTATTAGTGTTGCTCCGAATTCGCTAGATGTTCGAAAGATCGAACAAATAGGTTAGCAACTTTTCCTTTTAGGGTTCAAATGTAAGTTTGGTCTGAACAAACACACAGGCAACAGATTTCGCGTACAAAGATTTATCTTTAATAAATGCTTAACAAACACCGTTTGTAGTTTAAAGTACAATTCCAAAATATAAGACTCACAACTTATATTGATATTACCCGATTTGGTCCGAGGCGATCAATCTCTGTCCAAACCTCTACGTAGGGTGTCTGGCCCCAGGTCCCTGCTGTCGAGTGTTGCTCCTAGGTTTCTTTCTGCCAGGTTCTCGCTCTCTAGGTTCTCGCTCCCAGGTTCTCGCTCTCAGGTTCTAGCTGCCTATCTGGGGTTTTTCTTCCTGGTTTATACTATTCTATAATCTGTCCCATCTCTTTGGTTACACATTTGTTCCCTCTGTCCTGTGCCCTGATGATTAGTTTATCCTATTCTACAACCTGTCACATCTCCTTGATTAGTTTACGTCTGTCTTCATCCATTTTCTTTAATTGACCCATTGTTTGTTAACTGGTGTCTGTAGTGACCTCACCCGTGTCTGACGAGGTTACCTATGAGCCTCTGTTTCAGAACATTACTGAACCTCTGCATTATTTATCCACTGTCCCTTACACATGGTGACTCCTTCATTTTATTTCAGTTTTACACTACTTCTTCCATTTCCACAATTAGGATTCAATTTATATATTCCTTTAAGAATCTTTACTACTTGAATAATATTTTCCCTGAGACTTCTCTTCTCCTGAGTAAGCATTCATTCCTCTCTTCGTAGCTCAAGTGCCTTAAGCCAGTTAGCACTAGAGTTAAACTGCTGAAGCTCCGCAGGCCTCCTATTACTTGTAGACAGAGGAGACTTTCATCCCACAGATCGAGGTTGGATTTGAACCTAAGTCCCTTTACACCACCCACCGTCAAAGATTATCTGAAATAACAACAGAAAATGCTGGAAACACTCAGCAGACCAGGCAGCATCCGTGGAGAGAGAAACAGAGTTAACATTTCAGGTCTGTGACCCTTCTGACGAAGCAATGAGCTGGAGAGCACTTTGCTGCACATCAGTGGGGCTAGGTTTTGATCTATCCTAGTTCAGGTGACATTCAGAGTGCAAAAGCCATTGGTGAGGGCAAGCAAGCATTCGTTTGACTGCCGCGTCTGATGCTCCATGCAGGCGGTCACTCTTTCCATGGACGAACACATCATAGCTTAGGCCAGTGACATCATGCCACTCTCAAGCTTGAGATGGACTCCTCCATTTTCTCTGCAAGTGTGCACATCACGGCTGAAAATCCTGCCAGAGCCTTACACATTTTTTGCTGCTCCTTCAGAATCATCCTCTTTGTCGATGGCCCCCCGAGGTTCAGCATCTGCGTCCAGCTGAGCAGAGCTGGACGAGGACTCTTCACTGCTGTCCCTGTCTCCGCCATCTGGTCTTGCTCAAATGTAATGTTTGAGACACCAGGTGACAACACACTATGGGGGAAATATTCGTGGCCGCCACGAGAGTTGCCGGTGCCCGGCAACTCGGGTTAACGGCCACTGAAAGTGGACGAAGCGTTACCAGGGAAAAATCCACGCTGGAGGCTAAAGATTTTTAGCCCAGTGTTAGTTTACCATGTAACGCCCTCCTGGTGGCGTTAGTGCAGGCCTGGGAGTCAAATTTCCCATCCTGAAGCAGCATTCCAGCTTCTAACAGCCTCTGGAAGCGAGGCTATGGAGTTCGCTAGGAATTGTGGAAAATTAAAAGGGCAATGCATTAAAAGGGCAATGCCTTCTGAACAAACAAAAATTTAAATGAAGTGAAAAAGTGCAATTTTCAGCTGTTGATGCCTTTTTTAAAAAAAAATTAACATTAAAAAGAAGTCCCAAATGGGAGTCTTCAGCACTTAAAGCTGAATTCCCTTCCGAACCTCAAAAAATAGGAAAAGTGGTTTAGCACTAACACAAATGGCTCAACAAGCCAGGGAAGGGGAACCCAGAGTCTCGCATGCAGCACTCCAGGTTTGAGCAGGAGGTCAACACTGCAAGAGAGGTCCTCTACCCACAGGGGCCAGGCGGCCCTCCAGAACGATGTGGGACCACATCACCGAGGCTGTCACTGCCAGCAGTGTTGCCCCCACCACCTGACTCCAGTGCCCAAAGAAGCTTCATGACCTCAGACCACTGGTCAAGGTCACTGAATGCATCTTAAAAAGCCGTCTCCTACCAACTGCACCACTAGCCTCACAAACTGCTCAATGCACGATTCCCCTCCCCCCACCAATCACTTACCTACCAACAATCTGTACCAATCACGAGGCACATCTCTTATTCCTAGCCTCACTTACCCCCTTGGAGGAGATGGTGCAGTCCATTCTTGGCAGGGGCATGGCTGAGCCCTTGGCCAGCGGCGGGGCAGAAAGGATACAAGATGCTGGTATCCTCATACGTTATCCTCCTTCTGGCATGCACCTCTTGCTTTCCCACCCTCCCATCACCACAACTCCATCCTTGTGCCTTCCTCATTTTACATACCCAAGAAATGCAGCCTGCCCAGCCAACAGTTGACCAAGAAGGGAGAGAAGATTGAAGAAGAAGAAGAAGCAGAAGAGGAAGAAGAAGAAATCCCATCACTTGATTTCACACTCCCAGCCACCAGCTCCTCAAGGTCGACCAGCAAAGGCATTTGCAGTGTCCCCCACTGAAAGTCAGCAGCCTTCCATCAGCCATGCTGCAGCCACTGGGGTAGCACTGCGTGACATCGGTAGGATAGGCAAAGGCACACACAAGACAGTCACTAAGAGAATGCATAAGGGTGATGAGCTGAATTCTTGATGTCATATTGGATGGATAGATGTATAAAGTTGGAATGGAAAGTTTGCTTTGTGGTGGCTTTTATTTCAGCATTGTGGCCAAGAGGACGCTGTGATGGTCAGTAACAGAGGGAAGGGAAGGTGTGGGACTAATGTTGAAAGGGGAATTGGGGGTGTAGTCATTGGGACCCCAGGCGGATGATTCCATCCCGGATTTCCCGGCCAGAAAGGAGCTGTCTGGGTTGCATCCTTCCATCTGCTTCCTCGTCTTCTGCTTCTTCCTCTTCGGCTTCTTCCTCTTCTGTTTCTTCCTCTTCTGTGTCTTCCTCTTCCCTCTGTGAGCAGATGCTGTAAATCTGAAATGACAGCATAAAATGCTGGAAATACACAACTAGTCAGGTAGCATTTCGACCTGTGACGTGAACTCTGTTTCTTTCTCTACGGATATTGCCTGACCTGCTGAGTACTTGCAGCATTTTCTGTCTTCTCAGAGGCCTTCCTTTACCATTCGAGGCCTTGCAAGCATCCAGCAGCATTCCCTACACACTTAAAAAAACTTTTAATGTCTATTGCATCAAGCCACTACTTCAATAAAATCCCCAAAAACCCAGTCCAAAACCTTAAATTCAAACTTACCTGAAAGATGTGTGTGTGTCGCTTTAAGAGGTGCTGACAGTGCCTCTATGATTTTGCTTGCACGCTGGGTTTACGTGGTGAGCTTAGGACCCAGCGCTGAACTCAGTGCAAAGGTCCAACTTCGCCGTGGTGACGTTAAGTCGGTGTTGCACGCTGACTAAAGTCACCGCTCCCTCATTTTAATTTGCAGGGCAATGGATCTTACCGGCAGCGCTGCCGGGCCTGGGGAAATGGAGGACGCAGCGGGAACTACCACCAGCTGGTGAAAGAGCGGTGGTCGCCGTCCTTCGTGACTTTTTGTCGGTAATGGATGGAGTAAAGACCCCGAATTTTTAGTCCTATCTAATTTGTTGCTCCTACCAACGGATGCGTATTTGCGCTGGTGCATGGTATGCATGAGTCCTGTGATGGTGCACCCTCAGAGTTAGCGATCTTCTCTGAGGTGGCGTCTTCCTCCTTCGGCTCCACCAGCTGTAGGATACTTGATGGGCCTTTGAGAGATTAAAGAAATTAATTAGAACAGTCATGGCAAGTGGGTTATAAGTGAAAATTATGCACAATATTTCACTAACTGCTGACAAGAAGTCAACATGAGTGATTGTTGTATGCCACGTGGCTGTGTGATATTTAATATCTGCGAGCTCCCCATTTCTCCATCTCCCACTGCCAGGCACGCCGACACTGCGCTTATCTCAAGTGCATCCTCCTCCGCAGCTGTCAGTGTGGCGATGGCTGGAGGGCCAGCTCCGGTTCCTCGCCTCTCCTTGGTGTTCTGTGCTCTTCTCCTTTCTTTATGATTCGTTTATGGGATGTGGGCGTCGCTGGCAAGGCCAGCATTTATTGCCCATCCCTAATTGCCCTTGAGAAGGTGGTGGTGAGCCACCTTCTTGAACCGCTGCAATCCCTGTGGTGATAGTACTCCCACAGTGCTGTTTGGAAGGGAGTTCCAGGATTTTGACCCAGCGACGATGAAGGATCGGCGATATATTTCTAAGTCAGGATGGTGTGTGACTTGAAGGGAAACTTCCCATGCACCTGCTGCCCTTGTCCTTCTAGGTGGAAGAGGTCGCGGGTTTGGGAGGTGCTGCAGAAGAATCCTTGGTGAGTTGCTGCAGTGCATCTTGTAGATGGTACACACTGCAGCCACGGTATGCCTGTGGTGGAGGGAGAGAATGTTTAAGGTGGTGGATGGAGTGCCAATCAAGCGGGCTGCTTTGTCCTGGATAGTATTGAGCTTCTTGAGTGTTGTTGGAGCTGCACTCATCCAAGCAAGTGGTGAGTATTCCATCACACTCCTTACTTATGCCTTGTAGAGGTGGAAAGGCTTTGGAAAGTCAGGAGGTGAGTCACTCGCTGCAGAATACCTAGCCTCTGACCTGCTCTTGTAGCCACAGTATTTATGTGGCTGGTTCAGTTTAGTTTCTGGTCAATGGTAACCCCCAGGATGTTGATGTTGGGGGATTCGGCGATTGTAATGCCGTTGAATGTCAAGGGGCGGTGGTTTCGACTCTCGCTTGTTGGAGATAGTCATTGCCTGGCACTTGTGTGGTGCAAATGTTACCTGCTACTTATCAGCCCAAGCCTGAACATCGTCCAGGTCTTGTTGAAAGTGGGCATGGACTGCTTCATTATCTGAGGAGTATTCCCATTTCTGACCTTATGTTGGAGGGAAGGTCATTGAAGCAGCTGAAGATGGTTGGGCCTAGTACACTGCCCTGAGGAACTCCTACAGCGATGTCCTGGGGCTGTGATGATAGACCTTCAACCACCACAACCATCTTCCTTTGTGCTAGGTATGACTCCAGCCAGTGGAGAGTTTTTCCCCGATTCCCAATTACTTCAGTTTTACTAGCGCTCCTTGATACCACACTCGGTCAAATGCTGCTTTGATGTCAAGGGCAGTCACTCTCACCTCACCTCTGGAATTCAGCTCCTTTGTCCATGTTTGGACCAAGGCTGTAATGAGGTCAAGGAGCTGAGGGATCTTGGCGGAACCCAAACTGAGCATCAGTGAGCAGGTTATTGGTGAGTAAGTGCTGCATAATAGCACTGTCGATGACACCTTCTATCACTTTGTTGATGATTGAGAGTAGACTGATGGGGCGGTAATTGGCCGGATTGGATTTGTCCTGCTTTTTGTGGACAGGACATACCTGGGCAGTTTTCCACATTGTCGGATAGATGCCAGTGTTGTTGCTGTCCTGGAATAGCTTGGCTAGAGGCGCGGCTAGTTCTGGAGCACAAGTCTTCAGCACGATAGCTGGGATGTTGTCGGGGCCCATAGCCTTTGCTGTATCCACTGCGCTCAGCCGTTTCTTGATATCACATGGAGTGAATCGAATTGGCTGAAGACTGGCTTCTGTGATGGTGGGAACCTCAGGAGGAGGCCGATATGGATCATGCACTTTGCAGTTCTGGCTGAAGATGATTGCAAACACTTCAGCCTTGTCTTTTGCACTCACATGCTGGGCTCCACCATCATTGAGGATGGGGATATTCATGGAGCCTCTACCTCCCGTTAGTTGTTTAATGGCCCACCACCATTCACGACTGGATGTGGCAGGACTGCAGAGTTTTAATCTGATCCGTTGGTTGTGGGATTGCTTAGCCCTGTCTATAGCATGCTGCTTCCGCTTTTTAGCATGCATGTAGTCCTGTGTTGCAGCTACCCAGTTTGGCACCTCATTTTTTGGTATGCCTGGTGCTGCTCCTGGCATGCTCTTCTGCACTCCTTATTGAACCAGGGTTGGTTCCCTGGCTTGATGGTAATGGTAGAGTGATGGATATGGACATACCCAGGGATGGTGATGGAGGAGTCTGGGGCATTGGCTGGAACGTATGATTCTGTAAGTATGACTATGTCAGGCTGTTGCTTGACTAGTCTGTGGGACAGCTCTCCCAATTTTGGCACAAGTCCCCAGATGTTGGTGAGGAGGACTTTGCAGGGTCGACTGGGCTGGGTGTGCCGTTGCCTTGTCCGTAGCCGTATCCGTAGCTGATGCCGAGGTCGATGCCAAGTGGTCCGTCCGGTTTTATTCTTATTATTGTGTTTCGTAGCGGTTTGTTACAACTGAGTGGCTTGCTAGGCCATTTCAGAGGGCAGTTAAGATTAGGGAAGCAATAGATCTTTGAGTGAATGTCATGGAATGAGTGGAATAGATGGTTGGACAACATCTGTTGACAGCGACTATGAAGAGAGGCATGTCATTGCATTAAAATGAGGGTGAGTGTCAGTGATGGATGGTCAGGTGGGGATGTGAGGAAATGCATAGACAGAGAGGGATGGGCGCATCTGCAAGGTGTGAGGAGTAGGCTTGGGAAGGCAGAGTGATGGGGTTGGGTTGACACACATCAGGATGTAGTTGAATGTGCCATTGTACTCACTTTTCCTGCCCTCATGAGGTCATTAAATCGCTTCCTGCACTGTATCCAGGAGTGTGGCACCAGACTCCTGCTGCTAACCTCTTCTGCCAACTCCAGCCATACCTTCTTCGTCAGTGAGGCTGGCTTCTTCCCCTCATCAGCAGGGAATAAAATCTCCCTGTGGGCCCTTACACCTTGCAGCATGAGGTCCAGTTATTGCTCTGCCACCACTGCCTGGTTGCAGTTCTTGGGTATCTGAGAAGAGAAAGGAACAAGGGTAGGGTTGTGGTGAGGAGAGGGGGGAAATCAAGAGGTACATGCTTACACCATCTGCAGCTTGTAAATCAGAAGAGATTGTGGGATGAGGGGGAACTGAGACGTGAGAAGGAGGATTAGGTATGTGGATACCATCATCTTTGATTGTTTCAGCCCTGCCACTGACCACAGACTCAGCAATGGCTGCTTCAATTATGTCTAGCACCATCTCCTCCATGGGGGTTAGGTTATGCAGGTGCATCTGTCCCCCTACGGGTAGCTCCTGCTGCCTCTGGTTATGTGCCACCTTGTCCTGCAAGAGAGAGGGAAGTGTGTCACTGAGTGTGGTGCAATGTGTTTGGATGATGTGCCTGTCATGGTTGAATAGCTGACAGTGTGTGCAAGCTGTGAGATGTGGGTTTGAGGCTTGCAGCAGTGGTAAATGTGTGAGGTGATGTGAAGCTATGAATGTTAGGTATGAGTCCTGTTTGATGCAGATTGTTGGTAGATGAGTGTTGGGGGTTTGGTGCATTAAACAGTGTGTGAGTCTAGTGGAGCAGTTGGTGGGATGTGGCATTTGAAGATGAATTTACTGACCTTGACCACTCGTGTGAGGTGATTGAACTTTTTGCGGCAATGCATCCAGGTCCTCGGGGCTTGACTTCTGGCATTGACTGCCATGGCTACTTGCTCCCACTGCCTTCAAAATGTTTGTCTGGAGGGCCTCCTGGCACCCTGTGATAGAGGACCACTATTCTCCTGTCCACCTCCACCACCAAGGCCTCCAGTGCAGCATCTGAGAATCTTCGAGATCGCTCTCGCCCCTGTTGCGCCATAATTCACTGTTCTTCCAGGTCAGACTGTCTTCCCCAGCCACTTCCAGCACCTGCTCCAGCCAGAAGGCACCTCCCCTTTAAGAGGTGCAGGCTGGCTTTAAGTGGGGCTAGCCTCATACAAACTTGGGCCCCCTGCTGAGATGTTCATCCACTGAACAGCTTGTTTAGTGCTACCTCAGCGCTGCAATTATGTAAATTACCAAGCAGCATGAAATTGGCGTGCTGCCTGCATTGGAAGCAATGGACGCAGGATAATCATGCATTGCGATCCCCATGCCCATTTTCGGGGACTATCGAATTTAGCCCCCAGTATGTCCACAAGGTGCCCTACTGCCAGCGCTTACTTGAAAAATGACCCCCAATGAGTCTTTTGACATAATTGGTGCCTTTAGGCTTTCTGTGTAGACTATAGATAGTGTGTAAAATATACAGGCTAGAGTTGTGTCTTGGCATTGAGGAGGGGCGGTCCTGGGGGAAAGCGGGGTGATTACATTTATATAGCATTTCTAGGTCCTGAAGAAACGGTTTCATGACCTTGAAAGCTATATATTTAAGTTCCTCAGGAGTCTAAATGGCTACAGATATGTTTGAGATACCTGTGACTCCCCAAGCTCAAGGGAGGACCTTAGATACAACTACTGGTCACCCATAATAAAGGAATTGTGGTTTGGAAAGCAGCCTTGTTGCAAAACTCATGGCTGGGTTTGAAGGTTGAAGCCACCTAATTAACTTAATTGTCCAACCGACCCTCCATAGATCGTCTGGAGAAAACAGAAGTGGTGTGGCAATATCCCATAGTTGCACTGACAGTAAAGGCCTGCTGAAGGTCTCACTGAAGTTCTGTCAGCACTCTCCCGAATCTGGATCATGATCTCCCAGGTGCATTTGATACGAGCTGATTCAAAGTACAGCATAAGAAGGGTACCACCAAGCTAAGCCAGCTCCTTCACAATGGGGAAGATTTCGTCCTTTGGCAGCTAACCAACAAATTCCACCTCATTTTAGCACCTGTTCCTTCCAACCTAGTTTATTTTTTTCTATCCAATGTCTCGCTCATCAAAATAGGTAGGTTGTGCAGATCTGATATGAGCTGTCTCCTATTAGATCAATCAAAGTGCCCAAGAGACTTTCTAAAATGTCATGCCTTAAAGAATGAATACTTTGGGCTCCTCTATTCAAATTAATGGTTGGAACACTAATTGTTTGAAAACATCATTCTAACAGTACAATGGCTATTACATGGGCACACATTATGCAGCTCTGCAGGACATCTGAAAGCGTCCTTATTTTCATGAAGCTTGCTTAAATCTTTCTGTTAAAAAGAATATACAGTTAGTTAGAGGGGCTCTGTCTTGAGTTCATAATTGACTAGTCCTCCCACCTCATAATGAAAAAGAAACATAGGTTATTTAACTCCGCTGTAATAGTTATTAGCTTTCATATTAATGTATATTCCATACACCATGGGCTGGATTTTGCGGGGGGTCAGCGGGTGCGATTGGTGGCGGGTCGGGTGGGAAAGTGTTTTTTTTCCCCAGCAGGTCGGGACCCCACTGTGAACCCACGGCCATGCGCCTTTCCCTGATGTCGGGTCTGTCAGCGCTGAGCAGACCTGACATGCAGCGGCAGGTTCATAGCAGGGGACCCTATTCAGGTAATTAGTGGCTTGTTTAGAGTCACTTAAGAATGAATTTCAGCTCACCTTCTGCATTTTTCAGCTCACCCATGGGGTCCACACTGGTCGTTGACCACATCTGTCAAGCTGAGGCAGGATTTCAGTGGTCATTGAATCAGCTGTTGAGTTGACAGCTTCAAATGTACAGTAAAAGCTCCCACCTTACAGAGATATCTTCCCTAAGCCACAAACTCTTCCTCACTGCATTTCCACAACAGATTCAGCATGCTGCAAGTCTTTACACAAGTCTCCATCCAGTCTGACCTCATTACCTCTCTCACCATTGACAGATCGCTTCTGTCATCTCTACTTCACCTGCCATCTATTCCATCAACATGGGTGCCCTTTATACTCTCTCACCTTGTTCCTCAGAATCCCACCACGATCAGCCCCAACACCAGCAGCACCAGGCACACCAGCAGCACCAACAACAACACCACCAACCTTCTCCGCAATCACTTGATGCTGCACAGGACACAGGGCATCAGCACCTGACTACATTGCTGCCTGGGAGGCCAGGGATGGCTTCACCATGGCCAGATTTACTTCACATGACGTTGTACACCCTGGCTGCCACATGATGCGGCAGGTTGACACCACCCCACAACAACACGATAAAGCATCCCTACAATACCCAAGCCATTCCTTTCACACTCATGACCATTGAGGGGGTACCGTTACGTCTCACCATTCACTGCAACTCACTAAGCCACTTCCAAAGGTGCATACAAATCTGTCCAAGAACGCAAAGTGTTGAAAGTAAAGGTTTCAATGTTTGACACCACATTAACAGAAACTTTACATGAACATTGCTTAAAATACCCAAGTGCCTACCCTTGTGTGTTGTTAGTTGGTATGATTGCACTAGGATGAGGATGAGTGTGAGAAGTGGTTAGTTAGATGGGGATGTGATAATGTAGATAGAGAAGGATGGGTGGAGGTGCAAGGTAAGTTGGTGTGAGTAAGGATGTGCAGGAGTAGGGTAGGGAAGGCAGAGTGATGGGGATGTGATGAGAGGCACAGCAGGATGATGTTCAGTGTGGCTTTGTACTAACATTTCGTGATCTACTGAGATCATTGAAAGGTTTGCGGCACTGCGCCTAGGTCGTCCTGACCACATCCCTGCTTGTGCCCTCCTCTGCAATGTGCAACCAGGATGTGTTGATCTCCTGGGGAGGTCTCTTCCATCCATGGGAAGGGCAGAGGACCTCCCTGTGTGCTGTGACTCCCTCCATAAGCATATGGAGGGAGTCGTGGGAGAGCCTGGGTGCAGCCCTGCACCTCTGTGCAGTGCTTGTCAGTGTTTGCAGCACTTTAATGCTGTAGAATACTGACAGCACAAATTCCAAAATAAAGTTGGCCACGGTCCCTTTAAGGAAACCAGCTGATGATGCGTCATGAAATGACGTCACCAGACCCGCTTCCTCTAACTGGCCGGCAAACGCGCTGGGCGGGCTTATCAAGCCCGATCAGGGGAAATTCATTTCAGAGGCCGGGATTGAACCAGCAGTGGGGTCGGGACCCACCACTGATGTCGCCCGCTATGGACCCACCGAGGTCAGCAAAATCACGGCCTATATTTCCTACTTCTTCATCTCCACAGGTCTTCCGAATTTTTTGTGGGTGGAATATATTTGCATGGGTTTCATCGTAGGAAAATTAATTATCTTACAGAAAATAACATAACATAAAGCTTAGTTTTGTGCACATATAGTTGGAGAGACATGCCTCTATTTTTTTATTTGAAAAACTTTAATTATCTTGTCTCTGATCGAAATGTCTATCTGCAGTCAATGAAAAGGATGCTGGTCATGTGGGGATGTCATTGTATAATGCAGAAAAGAATGATTGTGTAATTCTGACATGAATGTCTCCTAAAGTGTCAAGTGTCCTACTGATGTTCTTGGTTGATTAGGTAGTTGGCCATTGTATATGGGGTGTACATTCATTCAAAGAATAATTACTAATACACTTAAAGGTGAGAAATCTACCTTTTTACAGCTAGTTACCATTCTATTTCACATTTTGCTGATTTCTGGCAGACAGCTTAGCCCACGTATACTTCTCTGGTGCTGTCTTTAACACAGTATGCAGTCTATGTCTTCAATGCTACCAGCTACCATTGATGACAGTACGTAGATTGAATATGGATTGATAAACTGTTCAAGTACAAGTTTCCTTCTCAAAACATTTATGGAACAGATAGCTTCAAAAAATGGCTTTGGTCTTGCCAGCTTTTCAGGACTTACACTAGACAGTCTCTAACTGTTGCTAGACTGTAATCTCCGAAACCTCAATAATGTTAAAAAAACAAGATCAACTGTAGAATCCCTACTGAAGTTTGCACTTTAGCCCATTCTCTCCTTGGACAATAAATCATCACAAGCTAGCATTCAACAGCTTTCTGTACTGTAATAGGAAGCTGTCTCTACCTCAATAAAAATTCCATTTGTCAAAGTGTGGCAAGCAAATTCTTCATCCCTCCAAAACTAGGACAGTGACAGTAGTGGGATATTCTTTCGAGAAAATAGACATGAATTTCCTGCAAGATTATTACAGGTCTGCTGAGGGCAAACACCACGAAGTGGGAGCGGAGTAGGGGAAGGGGAGTGGTTTACCCAATAGTTCAAACTTTTGACTCATAATATAAAATCCACAAGTATGAGTTCTAGAGCTGCTTGCCATTTTAACTCCTCTGTCTTATTTGCGTGAGTTTCACCAATTCCCGGGTAGATCCTCCACTAAATAGAGTGATATAAGTCGTGTGTGTGTGAGGCGTGGAGGAAGAGGAGGGAAGATGTGGTAAAGTGATATTATTGGCTTTGCTTTCCTCAGCTTGAATTGGCCCTCTTGCTGGGTGATTACAAAGCAACAATGACAGCAGTTCCATAGCAGAGAGAGTGTTACAGCAGAGAGAGTGTTACATTTCAGCTAAAAGAGAATATGCATCGTGAAGCAGTTGATAAAAGCAGAATAGTGGCAGAAATGATAAAACTTAAAAGAGCATGACTTGCTATCACTTAACTGCACAATTTCAGTTTTGTACAGTGTAATATATGTGGGTAGAACAAATGAAGGACAGAGACAGGATGAGTTGCTAATCCATGAGCTTGCTTTATTAGGCCAGAGCAAACTGAGCATGCTCATACTAAGCCATGTGACAAATAATGTGATAATACATTACACTGCTTTCCCCTTAAAGAAAATGTACAGTATTCCCCTCTCAAATACAACAAAACTATGGTCCACCTTTCCCAGCATTACATGTACCACATAACAAAATCTCCTGGCTTTTTTCTTTAAAATGAACTACAAATCCAGTTTAATAACAGGTTTGCAGAGCCTTCCTGATCTCCTTACAGAAGGGTTTGGTGCTGAACCAATTTTCGGGCTGTTTTGTTTTGGTTCTGAACTCAAAGATGATCCTGTTTCCATCTCAGGCTTGTTTGAACCTGATACTTCAGTTACTGAAGTCTGAACTGAGTCCTTTTGAGCCTCATCTGCAATCTCAGTTGCATTCAGGGGAAAGTCTTTGTCAAACTGAATCTTGAGTGAAAATCTCACCTTCACTCCCAACACATGAGTCCTCATGTGGCAACCTGGACAAGGCATCTGCGATTGTGTTTTGCTTTGAAGTGCGATATTCAATCGTGTAGTCATATTGTGACAACACTGCCCAACGTTACATTCTTGATGCGGCCATTGCAGGGATGGCAGATTTGGGCCCCAATATTGCCAGGAGCGGTTTGTGATCAGTTATCAGGGTAAACTTTCTGCGATCAGGAACTGTTGAAATTTCTGATTCCAAACACTATGACGGGTGCTTCCTTTTCAATTTGCGCGTAGTTTCTTTCAGTCTTTGTGAGGGTTTGCAATGTGGCTTATGACAGCTCCCACACCATGGCTAGAAGCATCACACGCTAACTTAAGCTTACGCTCTGTGTCGTAGTGAACAAGTAGAGGATTGCTAGAGAGACTTCTCTTTCAAGCGTCATAAGCTTCCTGTTGCGATTTTGTCCACTTCTTGAGGAGCTCGTGCAATGGAGCTATCATGGCTGCTAACTCAGGTAAGAAACATACGTAGTACTGGACCATTCCAAGGAAAGATCTTAACTGAGACATGTTCTGTGGCTTTGGAGCATTGATGGCAGCATCAATCTTTTCCTTCGCTGGTTGCAAGCCATTTGCATCAACTTTCAGACCAAGGTACACAACCTCGGGCTGCACAAAAGCACATTTGCTCCTTTTCAATTTGACATTGTGAGAATTCAACCTTTGAAGCACTCAATCTAACACTTCTAGATTTTCTTCCTTGCTGCTTGTTGCGATCAGCACATCATCTTGATTGCATAAGCAATTTGGAACTCCTTGCAAAATCTTATCCATCGTAGCCTGGAAGATTTTGGGAGTGAACTTTACACCATACGGCAGCTTGGTGTATGAGTACAGTCCCTTGTGTGTGTTGATAGTGAGATACTGTTGACTCTCTTTGTCACCATTCAGCTAAGCGTAAGCGTGCGACAGGTCAAGCTTGGAGAAAACCTTTGACCCAGAGAGTGCTGCATACAAATCTTGCGATGTAGGTAACGGGTACTGCTCATCATCAACTGCTTGGTTGATAGTAACTTTTTAGTCACCGCACATGCGTATAGTTTTGTCTGCTTTGGGCACTACCACAATCGGGGTAGCCCATTAATTTTTGTCAGTTTTTACTAGCTCTTCCTCCACCTGACTTTGCAATGCATAGGGGACTGGCCTTGCCTGACAATTGACAGGCTTCGCGTTGGACTTGATGCAGATATGCATGTCATATCCAGTGATGCCCTCATAACTGTCTGTGAACATGCTTTTATACTTGTTCATTATTGTGTCGAGTCACTTCTTTGGAGCAGCCTCTCTGAAAAAATTTTTACAGTGTAGTTTTAACTTTCTCAACCAATCGTTGCCCATGAGGGTTGCCATGTTGTTGTTGCTTGCTACAATAATAGGCAGCTTTACTGATTGGCCATTGTGTTGAACTGTACATTCAATTTGTCCACATGTTTCTAGAATTTCTCCGGAGTAGATTTTTAACTCTACGGTACTCTTTGTAAGTGGTATTTGATTTAACTTACTCTCATATGTGTCCTTACTCATGATAGAGCAGTCCGCCGCCGTGTCGATACACATATCAATATATTGCTCGTTGATCAAAAGTTTTGTATGGAAGTGTTTCTCCACGACTGCTAGTGTTGCCGCTAGTGGCATAGATACTGTAGACGCCTAGTTCTTCAACATTAGGTGTGTTCACTTCAATATTGTGAATTCCTCCCTTTTGTTGTCGCTGCTTTGCATTGCCATGAGAATGGTTCTTAATTCCTGCTTTAGATCTAGCTCTGCAAGCTGTTGAAATATGGCCTTGCTTCTGGCAGTGAAAACACTTCACATTTCTGTATTGGCAGGACTGTGGTGAGTGATTTCCATTGCAGCGATAACAATTCACTGAACTGCTCTCAGCGACATGCTTTTAACCCAGTCTCACAGTTTTAGGTTTGGCGGTAGCTTTGTGACTGTAGACCTTAGCTGCTCTAGTCACTTGAGTTGGACGGAGCTCCCTAGCATTCTTAAATGCCATCTCCATAGATTGGGCAATTTTGCATGCTATGTTAAATGTTAGGTTCGGAGTGTTCAGTAACTTGGACTGTGTGCACTCATCCACCAGTCCACACAAACTTATCTCGCAACGCACGATCCAAAAATGTGCCGAAGTTACAATGCAAAGACAGGTTCTTAAGAGCTACAATGTACTCACTGATGGTTTCACTTTGTTTCTGGTTTCTGGTGCCAAACCTATAGCTCTCTGCTATTTCTAATGGCTTTGGGTCGAAATGGTCCTCGAGTTTCTCGACAATGTCTTCAAACGACGCATCCTTCGCTTTCCCTGGTGTGAGTAAGTTTGTCAATGTTCTGTAGACATCTGGCCCGATCGCCATTAGAAAAATTGCTTTTTTATGTTCACGAATTACTTTATTTTGAGCTTGAACATTCTCATCTGTGTCTTCGGTCTCAATAATGTTATTGGCCCTAAAAAACATCTCCATCCGCTCAATATAAGAACTGAATGGCTCGCGAGCTCGGTCATACAGGCCGAGGCTTCCGATGAATCCCGTAGGCGCGGCCATGATTGTTCCGATCCCATTAAACAGTGACTCAGCACGCTACCTGTGTACCTGTGAGAATCAACGCTGCTGTCGCTGTGTATACATACACGCGAAGGCAAAGCACAGACAATTCTGCATCAGCATTAACAGTAAAACGTTGCAAGAATTCAGTTTAGGTGTCACAAATTCACCTTAAACTTTTCCACTCGAAGGTTGAACACTGTGTCCTTCCATGATCCCTAAAAATGGCTTTGGGATCCCATCCTCATCGCCAAAAATGTAATATATGTGGGTAGAACAAATGAAGGACAGAGACAGGATGAGTTGCTAGTCCATGTGCTTGCTTTATTAGGCCAGAGCGAACTGAGCATGCTAATACTAAACCATGTGAGAAACCATGTGACAAACTATATGCTAATACATTGCATACAGTTTAAGCTTTTAATAAATTATTAAGTGATTCTGTAGTTATGTAAATTGTGAACACAATTTCTGGAACACTTACCATATCATGCATTCTGATCAAACTTAAAGTATCTTTCATCTGATGAAAGTAAGAATTTTAGTGAGCTCAGTAACAAATAAATTGATGTCAACTAAGTTGGGCAGTCATGGTGAAGTTTTGTAACTCTGTTGGACACCATAGAGAGCAAGCTTTCCAAATCTAATGGAATGAAACCATAAATATTCTATTGTGGGATTGAGAAAATGCTCTTTCCCCCTTTGTTTAAAAAAAGACTTACATTTATATAGCGCCTTTCATGACCTCAGGACATCCTAAAGCACTTTACAGCCAATTAAGTACTTTTTGAAGTGTAGTTACTGTTGTAATGAAGGGAGCATGGCAGCCAATATGTGCACAGCAAGCCCCCAAAAACTGTAAGGGGTTTCGGTTCGGGGTGCTTGTGCGGGGTTAGGCCTTCGTTGCCTAATACTATTGCTTGCTCTGGTCTCCGGCCAGCCTTGTTGCAATAAGCACCTGTGAGTGGTTCGACCCACTCGCCCTTACGGTTCTAACACTGGACTTAGGTGCGAGAGCAGTAATGCAGAGAAAAACTCAAATAGACCCGGTTGAATAGTACGAAATGAAAATCTTTATTGCATAACGTCCAAAATCATGAAGTACATGTCATAGGCACAAATTAATGACACTACAAGTATCCATACATTCATAAAACTTGGTCTAGGGTAATGAGGAACGCACGGCACATCGTAAAAAGGGGTACACATTATATTTATCCTTAATAAAAACCACCCTCCCCTATCAATACCTACACTAATCTAGATTTGTAGGATCGAGGAAACATGCTCACCACTCGTGATACTTCGGAGAATTTTAAACGAGGCACTCTGCTTGTTTTGCTGCAACACCTGACTGTCACGTGTTGGAAGGGGTCTCTGTACCCCACTTGTTTATCTTCTCTGCTCCGGCTAGCAGGCTGGGCTCCCCGTTGTCATGAAGAACTCGACAGTGCTCGGGCCCGGTTCGAAGAAGAGTCTTCCTGTGTCCGACACCGGTTGCTGGTAGAATTCAAAGAAGAGTCTTTGACCAGTTCGTGCAGTAACCTATAGAGTTCAAAAATGGTCTATATATTTTCGGGCGCGGGCGGGATTTACTGACCGCGGCGGCACGTGGATTCTTCTTCTTCTCTTCTCATCTCGTCTCGTCTCACCTCTTCGGGCCTTCGGGTCCAGAACACCGTTTACCGACCCTCGGGATGGTGCACCCGGTCACTGGCCTTCGTTGAGGCGGCTCGCTCCAAATTGAGCTCCACCCAACATAGGAGAATAAAAGTTCAGCCCGCGTCCAGAGTCAGTTCAAACGAATCAGCCCCGGGAGGATCAGAGGAATAAGAGAGTTCAGCAGCCAGCAGCAAGATAAGAGTCAAGAGCCAAGAGACCGATGGACATTTGTTCACTATAGTTATAGTGCTGTGTTCCCTTATCTCCCGCCCAAATCTTAATGCTCATCCTTTGTAAAATCTTGGCGCTCAAAATTCCCAGTATGGGGTGATTCTTTCCTTTAATGGGTTTCGGTCGCACCTTAAACTGGTCAACTACCCGTTAATGTTTTCCCCATTGTCGAACCGGCTAGGAGTCTCCCTGACTGGTTTTGGGGCCTCCTCGAATACTGACTTAATCACCCGAGAATGGCTCTCTCATTGTAGAGCCGTGGGGGAATTTGCGTATTGATGTATCTGGATGGGCCTTCGATTGCCCAGTACAATGGTCCTTACTTGTGCATGGAAAATGATTCCAGCACTTATCTTTGCTATTGTGTCGAATGCAGACAGGCTGCATCCTGTCTTTATCAGTGTTTGCTGCGTATTAACCAATCTTATACTGAAATGTTTATTCGAACGCCATTTTGTCTGCCCACTGAAAGTTCTGGAAGCTTCTGCCACGAGGCGCGGCGGCCATTTTACAGGCTTCTGTGTCCTGTTTAATCATGACAGCATTTCGCTGAAATAAAACTGATGAAACGAATCTGCTTTATCTCGTTATTTCGAATCGCGATAATTGCGAATTTTACAAAACAGCAATGTTATAATGACCAGACAATTTGGTTTAGTGATGTTGATTGACGGACAAAGGTTGGCCAGGACAGCGGGAAGAACGCCCTTGCTCTTCTGCAAAGAGTGCCATGGGATTTTTTGCATCCACCTGAGAGGGCAGACGGGGCCTCGGTTTAATGTCTCATCCGAAAGACAGATGGACTTGCTTCATCCTCCCCTCCTCACATACACAGGAAATGTATTAATCTATTCAGTGGATGACCTACCTGAGAATTGGTGAAATTCACACCGATAAAACAGATGAGTTGAAATGACAAGCAGCTCTCGAATGCATACTTAACAGACTGACTTTTGTTGAAGGTTCTCCAACTGCAAACTTAAACTTTTGGCTCAGAAATTTTGGCAGGAGCCAAGCTTGGTTCAAGAGTCATTAGCAAGAAATAGTTTTAATGGGAGTAAATGCAATTTTAAAAAAAATTGTTAGTTTATGCCTTGATATATTTTAAAAGAGCAGCCTCACAATTTTATTAATATAAAGGAAATAAATACAATCTATCATCTTCTAAGAGCATCCACCCTACCCCCTCTCTTCTCCCTATGCACACACACAGTGGTAATAAGCAGATAGGAGATAAAGGTGACCCAAAGTGACTCACCCTCCAATTTTCCCTCCTTTTCTGCTGGGAAGAGACTCTTTGGAAACAGCTAATATTGTGAACGTGTGTGATTGTGTGTGTGTGTGTGTGGATGTATATGTGTGCGTGTAATCATACGTGCAAGGTTACATTGCATCACTGCACGGTGCATTAAAAGCACATTACATATATTACAATTGTGACTATTTTAATATTATTTATATTCTATGACCTAAACAGTTTCAAAAGTGACCAGTGTTCTTTAGCTGTAAAAGTGGTTCATGTCATCTCAAATTCTTCAGAGAATAAGAAAGGCAAGTTCATGCAGAAAATGTTGAATTGTAGTGTTAATATACTTTCATGCTAAGAGAAGAAAAGTGTGGTAATTGGATATTAATAGAAAGCAGTTTTGTGTCAGTATTCCATTTACACCCTACCCATGTTTCTTACCTGAGGAAATGATGTACCACACTATTCCATTACACATTACACCAATCCATCTCATTTCCAAGTGAAACTTCTACTGTTAATTAAAACTGTGCTTTATTCTAATCAAGATTTGTGCAGTTTTGCACAAAAACATTACATCAAAAATATTATCATGATAGAGCATTTCTTAAAAACTAATCAAAATAGGTGACCATAAAAATACTTTATATTTCACCCCTCATAGTTGGGTTAAAATCTATTTTAGTTTTGCAAGCTCTGCATATCTTTGTTCTAATCTAAAGGTCTGCCATAAATGATTTAATTTCAGCAGTTAGTTTCTTAATAATGACTATTGAGCTCTAATTCATGATTGAAATTGAAAACTAGGCAACAACATCAATTGAACCTGTCTCGTAAACAACTCTGACCTCGTGACTTAAGTTCCTGAGCAGAACAAATTATTCTTGACTGCCTGATTCATACTTTCATTAGCATTGGAAGAAACAATGTGTCAAAGTAATTTTCTGTCTTGCCAGCAAGTCCAAATTTCTTAAGTTAGTTATTGAGAGACCAATTTTTTTAAAATTCATTCACGGGATGCGGGCATTGCTGCAAGGCCGGCATTTATTGCCCATCCCTAATTGCCTTTGAGAAGGTGGTGGTGAGCCGCCGCCTTGAACCGTTGCAGTCCATTTGGTGAAGGTACTCTCACTGTGCTGTTAGGGAGGGAGTTCCAGGATTTTGACCCCGTGACAATGAAGGAATGGCGATATACTACCAAGTTAGGCTGGTGTGTGAGTTGGAGGGGAACTTGTTCCCATGTGCCTGCTGCCTTGTCTTTCTAGGAGGTAGAGGTCGCAGTTTTGGGAGGTGCTGTCGAAAAGCTTTGGCGAGTTGCTGCAGTGCATCTTGAATGTTTAAGGTAGTGGATGGGGTGCCGATCAAGCGGGCTGCTTTGTCCTGGATGGTGTCGAGCTTCTTGAGTGCTGTTGGAGCTGACTCATCCAGGCAAGTGGAGAGTATTCCATCACATTCCTGACTTGTGCCTTGTCGTAAATGTTACTTGCCACTTATCAGCCCAAGCCTGAACATTGTCCAGGTCTTGTATGGACTGCTTCATTATCTGAGGAGTTGCAAATGGAGCTGAACACTGCGTAATCATCAGCAAACATCCTCCACTTCTGACCTTATGTTGGAGGGAAGTCATTGATGGAGCAGCTGAAGATGGTTGGGCCTAGGACACTGGTATGAGGAACTCCTGCAGCGATGTCCAGGGGCTGAGATGATTGGCCTCCAACAACAACAACCATTTTCCTTTTTGCAAGATATTACTCCAGCCATTGGAGAGTTTTCCCACTGAGTCCTATTGACTTCAATAGTACTAGGGCTCCTTGATGCCACAGTCAGTCAAATGTTACCTTAATATCAAGGGCAGTCACTCTCACCTCACCTCTGGAATTCAGCTCTTTCGTCCATGTTTGAATCAAGGCTGTAATATGGTCTGGAGCCGAGTGGTCCTGGCAGAACCCAACCTAAGCATTGGTGAGCAGGTTATTGGTGAGTAAGTGCTGCTTGATAGCACTGTCAACTACACCTTCCATCACTTTGCTGATGATTGAGAGTAGACTGATGGGGCGGTAATTGTACTGAAGCTGTACTGGAACAGCTTGGCTAGAGGCTTGGCTAGTTCTGGAACACAAGTTTTCAGCACTACAACCGGGATGTTGTCGGGGCCCATAGCCTTTGCTGTATTCAGTACGCTCAGCCATTTCTTGATATCACGTGGAGTGAATCAAATTTGCTGAAGTCTGGCTTCTGTATGGTGGGGAACTCAGGAGGAGGTCGAGATGGATCATCCACTCGGCATTTCTGACTGAAGATGGTTGCAAACACTTCAGCCTGGTCTTTTGCACTCACATGCTGGACTCCTCCATCACTGAGGATAGGGATGTTCATGGAGCCTCCTCCTCCTGTTAGTTGATTAATTGTCAACTCACTACTGGATGTGGCAGGACTGCAGAGCTTTGATCTGATCCGTTGGTTATGGGATCGCTTAGCTCTGTCTATAGCATGCTGCTTCCACTGTTTAGCATGCTTGTAGTCCTGTGTTGTAGCTTCCCCAGGTTGGCACCTCATTTTTAGGCATGCCTGGGGCTGCTCCTGGCATCCTCTTCTACACTCCTCATTGAACCAGGGTAGGTCCCCTGGCTTGATGGTAATGGCAGAGTGAGGATATGCCGGGCCATGAGGTTACAGATTATGGTGGAATACAATTCTGCTGCTGCTGATGGCCCACAGCGCCTCAGGGGAGCCCAGTTTTGAGCTGCTACATCTGTTCTGAATCTATCCCATTCAGCACGGTGGTAGTGCCACACAACATGATGGAGGGTGTCCTCGGTGTGAAGATGGGACTTTTGTCTCCTCAAGGACTGTCCAACCACTACTGTCATGGACAGATGTGTTTGCGACAGCTTGATTGGTGAGGACAAGGTCAAATAGGTTTTTCTCTCTTATGGTAACAATACTTGGAGAATATATGTAAAATAGTGTTTTATACTGATCTAGATTCCAATTTATATCTGAAAATTTTGAGCAAATAAAATTGCCTATTGCATGTCACTTAAGCCCTGATCTTAACTTGGGTGGGACTTGGGGTTTGATGGCACTGGACATTTTATTTCGCGGAGTTCCGATACTGACTCCCGCCCAATGTCAACAGAAAAAAAATAACATCTACCTGGCCTCCTGTGGCTAGGATCCTGTCCACCGTCAGCTTTTGTTGCCGGGTTTGAGATTCTGAGGGCCTTAGTTGGGTCCGCAGTTAAAATGGCGTGTGCTCTCGGGACACAACTTCGCCATTTAAATTAGCACCTCATTCCTCTGGGGCCGGTATCCTTCCCATAGCTGAATTCAGGCAGGTTAGGATGGGGGCACAGGAACGAGGCGTGAATCCCAACCCCCTGCCATCTTAACCCCCTCCCCCACATGGTCTGGGTGGGGGTGGTTAAAATCACAGCTGGAATTTTCACATTGCAGAGCGTGCGAGTTTGGGAGCAAGTTGACTATTAAAAGCGTTGAAATTGACAGTGCGTTGGGAACCTGCCGTCATCCCTCCAACTTCCGCGTTTTGAAGCGTGCCACGGACCCGCTTGGGAGAGGTGGGCGACCTCATTGAGGTTGTTAACTGCTCATTGAGACCTTTAACAGCCTTTTTAACATGAGGTTTCATCTTTAACTGGTTGTGCACAGGATTCACAGACTTCGTGAAGCTCGCCTGTGAAGGGGAGGCGGAAGCTCAGTGGCCATTGTGCTACTTCATTAAGTAACAGCTGGAAAAAGCACATAAATACTCACACCTTACACCTGTTTCCTTGCCTAAGGGAAAGGCTCTTGCTGACACCATTCTGTGCAGAGATTTTGCTTTCAGGAGTTTGCAGGTGATTTCTACAACCTCGGAAGCCACTCTCACTACATTGGAGGATTGTGCCTCTGATCTCCACTTTACCTGGCATCTATCAGATCAGCATTGGTGCCGCTTATGCTGTCTCACCTTGGACCTCAGATTCGGACCAAGATGAGCCCCAGCACCAACAACATCAGCCGCACCAGCAGTAGCCTTCTTCTTACTGACCTGATGCTCCACAGGAGAGAGGGGATCAACCCTGGGGTGCACCATATTGGGGGCCCCCAACACAGGGTAAACAGGCAGAGGATGAGCTTCCTGGACATGACTGAGCAGCAGTGCTTCAGGAGGCTCAGGCTATCGTGCCAGGTCATCGCAGACATTTGTAGCTTGCTGGAAGAAGACCTGATGCCCAGAGGACCTGGTGAATATGCCTTAACAGTGGCTGTCAAAGTCACCACCACCCTCAACTTCTTCACCTCAGGCTCCTTCCAGGGATCTGCAGCAGACATTTGCAGGATCTCGCAGTCGGCCACCCACAAAATGCATCACCCAGGTGACCGATGCCATGTTTCACAAGTCAGCCACTTATGTAAACATTGCCACTGATGAAGCCAGTGCTACTGAGTGGGCGCTCGGCTTTGCGGTTTTGGCTGGCTTCCCTACAGGTGCAGGGCGTCATTGACTGCACACACGTGGCCTTCAAGGCACGCCCACATAACCCAGGAGTGTTTGTTGTAGAATTCGCAAATTATCGCGATTTCAAAATAATGAGAGAGAGACATACAGTTTCGTAAGAAAAGTTTTATTTCAGCAAAATGCTGTCATGTTTCAAAACGGACACAAGCAGCCTGTAAAATGGCCGCCGCGCCTCGTGGCAGAAGGTTCCAGATTTTTCAGTAGGCAGACAAGATGGCGTTTCAATAAACATTTCAGCAAGATCGGACAGTGCTCAGCATATTGATATAAGACAAGACGTGATTGTTTTGCATTTCTAACACCTAAGCAAGAAATATAAGTGCTGGAATCATTTTCCATGCACAAATAAGGACCATTGTACTGGGCAATCGAAGGCCCATCCAGATACATCAATACGCAAATTCCCCACGGCTCTACAATGAGAGAGCCATTCTCGGGTGATTAAGTCAGTATTCGAGGAGGCCCCAAAACCCCTCCAGGGAGACTCCTAGCCGGTTCCACAATGGGAGAAATATTAACGGGTACTTAGACAGTTACAAGTATCACCGAAACCCATTAACAACAAGAACCACCCCATACAAGAAATTTGAGCGCCAAAACATGACAAAAGATGAACATTAAGTTTGGGCGGGAGATAAGGAATTACAGTACAATAAATGTAGTGTCCAAGCGCCCATCGCTCTCTTATCCTTTTCATTCGCTTGGAATCGTGTCTTGGCTATTCTCCCGGACGACCGTTACTCTCTTTTGTTCCGCTGATCCCTTTTGGGGTCGACATCGTGGCGCACTGCAAAATCGGGTGCACCATCCCGAAGGTCGGTAAACGGTGTCTGGACCCGAAGGCCCGAGGAGATGAGATGAGATGCGAAGAGAAGAAGAAGAATCCACGTGCCGCCGCGGTCAGTAAACCCCGACCGCGCCCTGAAAATATATAGACCATTTTTGAACTCTATAGGTTACTGCACGAACTGACACAGGAAGACTTTTCTTCGAATTCTATCGAACTGGTGTCGATCCAGAAAGACTTTTCTTTGAGTTCTACAGCCGGGCCCGAGCATTGTCGAGTTTCTTCATGACAACGGGGAGCCCAGCCTGCTTGCCGGAGCAGCGAAGATAAACAAGTGGGGTACAGAGACCCCTTCCAACACGTGACAGTCAGGTGTTGCAGCGAAACAAGCCGAGTGCCTCGTTTAAAATTCTCCGAAGTATCACGAGTGGTGAGCATGTTTCCTCGATCCTACAAATCTAGATTAGTGTAGGTATTAATAGGGGAGGGTGGTTTTTTTAAGGATAAATAGAATGTGTTCCCCTTTTTACGATGTGCCGTGCGATCCTCATTACGTTAGACCAAGTTTTATGAATGTATGTATACTTGTACTGTCATTAATTTGTGCCTATGACATGTACTTCATGATTTTGGACGTTATGCAATAAAGATTTCCATTTCGTACTATTCAACCGGGTCTATCTGATTTTTTCTCTGCATTACTGCTCTCGCACCTAAGTCCAGTGTTAGAACCGTAAGGGCGAGTGGGTCGAACCACTCACAGGTGCTTATTGCAACAAGGCTGGCCGGAGACCAGAGCAAGCAATAGTATTAGGCAACGAAGGCCTAACCCCGCACAAGCACCTAGGACCGAACCCCTTACATTGTGAAGTGGAAGGGCTTCCACTCCCTCAATATGCAGCTCATCTGCAACCATAAAAAGATCATCTTGCATGTGTGTGCCAGATTCCCAGAGCTGTCATGACTCTTTCGTCCAGCGCAAATCCACCCTCCCTCAGCTCTTTGCACCTCCAAACAGACTTACCAGCTGGCTGCTTGGAGACAAGGGCTGACCACTGAAGACGTGGCTGATGACACCCTTGAGGAGGCCAAGCAATGAGGCCGAGGAGCGCTACAATGAGAGCCACATGTCCACCAGATGTGTCAGGGAGCAAGCAATTGGTATGCTCAAGATGCACTTCAGATGCCTTGTCAGATCTGGAGGAGCCCTTCAGTATGCACCAGCCAGGGTCACCAGAATCATTGCTGCATGCTGCACAACTTAGTGCAGCAGCGAGGATTGGAGCTGCAGGAGGAACAAGGCACAGACTCTTCGGAGAAACAGGAGGAGGAGGAACCCGAGGTGGTGACACCAGCAGCGGCGCACATTGCTGCTCGGGAGGCCCCATAATGGCCCAATTTAGTTATGTTACACCACTGCACCCATCTAGCTCACAGATGCTGTACCAACTTCCCCCCACCCCCACCCACCAACACCACCATCACAAAGCAGTCCTACAATGACCAAGCCATTCCTCTCACCCAAACCCCCATTGCTTGAGGTTAAATGTCTCACCATTCACTCTAAGTGACAAGGCCACTTCCCAGGTAGCAGGCAACAATGGACAAGACCAGAAAGTAGTGCAAAGAAATACATTTATGTGCATTATAAATAGAACTGAAACTTAACACATCACTTGCTGCACATCATTGGAGCGATGAACACCCAAGTCTATGTTGCTATCCCTTCTAGAGATGAGGTCAATGAGAGTCTTCAATCTGTTGTTCACAGCAAGCATGTTCTTATTCGATGGTGCATTAGCTGCTCCATGCAGGTGGTCATCCTTTCCATGGAACAGCACATCGTCACCATTACCTGCGACATGGTGCTGCTCATGTTGGAGATGGACTCTTCCATTCTCTTTACAATCACACATATCACGGCTGGAAAAGCTGCCAGACCCTCATGCATTTGTTGCTGCTCCTCCAAGATCAACGTCTTTGTCAACGACCCCCGAGATTCAGCATCTGCATGCAGCTGAGCAGAGCTCGGAGCATCTGCGCCCTCCGGTGAGGAGTCTCCACTGTTGTTCCTGTCTCCACCATCTGCTTTTGCTCACTTGCGATGTGTGAGACACCAGGTGACAACACTACTCTATGTCTCGCCGGACCCACTGACATGCACCTATCTGCGCTGGTGCTGGGTGCACATGGGTCTGGTGACGGTGCACCCTCAGAGAATGGAGCTTCCTTTGAGGAGTTGTCTTCCTCTTCCAGCTGGACATTGGGGGGATAGTTGATGGACCTGTGGGAGAGTAAAGACATGAATTAGACCGCTTATGATAAGAATGTGTAACGTTGTTGAGGCTGCCGCGAAACACGAATTAAGACTGAATCCATGTGTGGAAAACAAGAGACTTTTTAATACAACTGCATGGTCCAAAATGGCTGAACCGACTGCTCCCAGAATTCTCTGGAAACACCCTGAGGCCCCGCCCACTTCTTCTCTCATGCCTTAAAGGCAAGGTGCTCGATATATTGTCCACGGAGAGAAAAGTGGAATATGCCCGTTTAGGTGGCGATCCGCCACACAGCTCCCCCCAGAATCCGCATAGGAGGTGTGGATGAGACGGTGCGGCGGTCTGATGGGCCAGCCGGAGCGGCTCTTGTAGGACGCCGGTGGACGTGGAACGGCCGGGCGTGGAGCCGCCGGGTGAACCGGCTTGAGGGCAGGTCGGCCGCGTGGTGGTGGACGAGCTACAGGGACCTGCTCACTGGGCTCCGAGTGTGCTGGCTTGAGTCGGTCAACCGACACTTTTTCGGTCCTGTCGCCCACTTGCAGGGTGAAAAATTTGTCCCCAGCCTGTAGCACCTTGTAGGGCCCGTCGTACGGGGGTTGAAGGGGTCCGCGGTGGGCGTCGTGCCGGACGAAAACGAACCGTGCCTGGTGCAGGCTTAGTGGGACGTGTGAGGTGGATTCGCCGTGTTGGGCAATGGGCACCGGGGCGAACTGCAGCGCCGGTGAGGCGAAGTCGTGGCGTTGCTGGTCGGCTAACCAGGGTGTCGTGGCGGTGGGCAGGAACTCGCCGGGTACGCGCAGCAGCTGACCGTACACGAGCTCTGCTGCCGATGCGTGGAGGTCTTCTTTAACCGCAGTGCGCAGGCCGAGGAGGGCCCACGGAAGTCGGTTGGTCCAGGCGCCGTCCTGGAGGCTGGCTCGAAGAGATGCCTTCAAGGATCTGTGGAACCGCTCACACAGTCCGTTGGCTTGGGGGTGGTACACTGTGGTGCGGTGAATGGTCACCCCGAGATTGCGTGCGACGGCGGTCCAGAGTTCAGAGGTAAATTGCGGACCTCTGTCCGACGTCATGTCGGAGGGGACGCCGAACCGTGCGACCCAGGTGCTGATGAAGGCTCTGGCGATGTCGGCGGTGGTGGTAGAGGTCAGTGGAATTGCCTCAGGCCAGCATGTGGTGCGGTCAACGATCGTCAGCAAGTGCGTGTGGCCTTGCGACGGCGGCAGTGGCCCGACGATGTCCACGTGGATGTGGTTGAATCTCCGCGAGGGGACGGTAAACTCCTCGAGGGGTGCTTTCGTGTGTTGCTGTACCTTGGCCCGTTGGCAGGCTAGGCAGGAGTTGGCCCAAGTATGCACATCTTTGCGAAGGCCACGCCAGACAAAGCGGTTGGCTACCAATTTGATGGATGCGCGGGCGCGGGGGTGGGAGAGGTTGTGGAGAATGTCGAATACCCGGCGGCGCCAGGACGCTGGGACGATGGGCCGAGGTTGACATAGGGATATGTCGCACTTGTCCGTGACTGCGGTCGGGCCACAGGCGACGTCGGCCAGGCGTCGCCCTGGTAGGTTGGTAGGTGCGGAGAGCAGATCAGGGTCGATGATCTGGTCTGCTGCGAGTTGAGCGTAGTCGACTGCCAGGTGTGTGTGGATGGTGGGGCGGGAGAGGCAGTCGGCTACCACATTGTCTCGGCCGGAGACGTGTTGGATGTCCGTGGTGAACTCGGACACTGCCGCGAGCTGGCGCTGCTGCCTGGCGGACCAGGGGTCGGTTGTCTTTGCCATTGCGAATGTCAGGGGCTTGTGGTCGACAAACGCAGTGAAGGGGTGGCCCTCAAGCAAAAACCGAAAATGGCGGACCGCCAGGAACAGCGCGAGGAGCTCGCAGTCGAAGGTGCTGTACTTGACCTCCGGGGGGCGTAGTTGGCGGCTGAAGAAGGCAAGTGGTTGCCAGGCGCCATCGACCCACTGCTCATACACGGCGCCGACCGCGTGGTCGGAGGCGTCCGTGGTGAGCGCTACCCTGGCATTGGGCCGTGGGTGCACGAGCAGGGTGGCGTTGGCGAGCGCGGTCTTGGTGGAGTCGAAGGCGGCGGACGCGTCTGCCGTCCATTCGACCGCCATCTTGCCGCTCCTGCCCTGGAGGGCTTCATACAGGGGCCTCATGAGGGACGCTGCTTTGGGGATGAAGCGGTTATAGAAATTCACCATCCCGAGGAACTCCTGGAGGCCTTTGATGGTGGTGGGGCGGGGACATTGTTAGATGGCCTGCACCTTGGTGGGCAGGTGATTGGCCCCAGCATGTGTGATGTGGTGGCCGAGGAAGTCGATCTTGTCCAGGCCGAACTGGCATTTGGCTGGGCTGAGGATGAGCCCGTGGTCGCTGAGGTGCCCGAACAGGATGCGAAGGTGTTCGAGGTGTTCCTGCTTGGAGGAACTGGCTACCAGGATGTCGTCCAGGTAGACGAACAGGAACTTCAGGTCCCGAAGGACCGAGTCCATGAGCCGTTAGAATGCCTGGGCCGCATTTTTGAGGCCGAAGGGCATCCGCAGGAACTCGAACAGGCCGAAGGGGGTGATTACGGCCGTCTTGGGGACGTCCATGGGTTGGACGGGGACTTGGTGGTATCCGCGCACCAGGTCAACCTTGGAAAAGACTGAGCGGCCGGCCAGTCTAGCCGAGAAGTCCTGAATGTGCGGCACGGGGTACCGATCAGGGGTGGTGGCGTCGTTGAGGCGGCGGTAATCCCCACAGGGGCGCCAACCTCCGCCTGGTTTGGGGGCGATGTGGAGTGGGGAGGCCCAGGGACTGTTGGAGCGGCGGATGATGCCGAGCTGTTACATGGTGGCAAACTCAGTCCGCACGATCTCCAGTTTGGTCGGGTCCAACCTGCGGGCGTGGGCGTACACTGGGGGGCCTGTGGTGGGGATGAAGTGTTCCACCCCGTGTTTGGCGGCCTCCGCGGAGAAGGTCGGATTGGTAAGGGCCGGGAATTCAGCCAGGAGTGCCGAGTAGTCATCCGTGGCCAGGCTAGGCACTGTGACGCCATGTCGGCGGGTTGACGGGGGGCCATGGCGCCCAGGATGGGGGACATGGTGTTCATGTCTACGAGGCAGTGACGAGGGATGTCTACCAGTAGGCCGTGGACGCACAGGAAATCTGCGCCGATGAGAGGGGAGAGCACCTTGGCAGTGATGAACTCCCATCGGTAGCGGCGACCAGCGAGGTCGAGGGTGACTGTCCGGGTGCCATACATCCGGATTTCCGAGCCGTTAGCAGCAGCCAGCGCCGGTCCTTGTTCGCCCTTTCGGATGTCGAGGGAGGAGGCCGGGATGATGCTGTGCTGAGCTCCAGTGTCGCACAGGAACCGGCGGCCGGTTTTGTCATCCGTGACGAACAGCAGGGAGCCCGCGTGGCCCACGGCCATCGCGGGGGCTGGTACGGGGGCGGACTTGAAAGAGCAGGGAGGTGTGCACCGTTGTGCCCTAGCGCCGAACCATGCATGGTAGTAACAGTGGCCCGGGTTAGTGGGGCGCGAAGGCCCCGTGGGACTGGTGGCTGGGCCTTGTGGCCGCGTGGTGGCTGGTGAGGGGCGCGCCCAGGCATTGGCTGCCAGGTCCGGAGTGACGTCGCGGTTGGAGTGAGCGGACAGCAGCTTGTCTGCCTCATCGGCCAGGGCTTCCAGGTTCGTGAGGCCGGACGCCATGATCGCTGGGCGGATGCTGAGAGGGAACTGGCGGGTGAACAGCGTGCGGAAGAGGGATCCGGGTGGGTTCTCGTCGGTGAGGGAGAGCATGTGGGAGAGAAGGTCTGACGGTGAGGCATCACCGAGGCCTGGAAGGTCGAGGAGGTGGCAGTTTCGCTGATATGCCGAGGCCGTAAATTTTTTAAGGAGCGCTGCCTTGAGATATGCATACTTGCCTTCCTCTGGTGGGTTCTGCAGCGCTGTCCAAACCTTTGAAACTGTGGCGCTACCGAGTGATGTGACGAGGTAGTCGTACTGCGTCCCATCTGTGGTGATGTTTCGCAGCCGGAAGCGAGATTCAGCTTGGAGAAACCAGGCTTCGGGCTGGTTTTCCCAAAACTCCAGCAGTTTCACGGAAACTGCGTTCGTGTCCGCCATTGCAGTGCTCGGAATACGTTCTGAGCGTCGGGGTCACCAATGTTGAGGCTGCTGCGAAACACGAATTAAGACTGAATCCATGTGTGGAAAACAAGAGACTTTTTAATATAACTGCATGGTCCAAAATGGCTGAACCGACTGCTCCCAGAATTCTCTGGAAAAACCCTGAGGCCCCGCCCACTTCTTCTCTCCTGCCTTAAAGGCAAGAAGGTGCCTTAAAGGCAAGGTGCTCGATATATTGTCCACGGAGAGAAAAGTGGATTTTGCCCGTTTAGGTTGCGATCCGCCACAACGTTGCCATTATGCACATGATGATATTTCACTGGCTGCTGGCATCAGTCACCATGAGTGACTGTTGTACGCCATGTGGGATATTTAATTCTGTCACCAGGTTGCTGAGAGGTCCCCCTCTCTCTGTCACCCACCGCCAGCAGCTCTGTCACTCCACTTATTTCGAGAGCATCCTCCTGTACTGGCGTCAAATTAGTATATATTGGAGGGCAACCTACTGTTCTTTCTCTTTGCCTCCTGTTCTGTGCTCTCTTCTCCTGCAAGGAGGGAAACAAGAGAACTTTGAGTGAGAGTCATGGCTACATCTGTCGAGGGTGACTATGAGGGAGTGGTGTGAAATTGCCAAATGGCCTCCTTCTGTGGTGTTACTTTCTATGTTTGCATTAGGATGAGGGTGAGTGTCAGTGGTGGTTAGTCAGATGGGGATCTGAGTAGGTACATAGACAGTGAGGGATAGGTGCACCTGCAAGGTAGGTTGGTGTGAGGAGTGACGTGCAGGAGTAGGCTTGGGAAGGCAGAGTGATGGGGTTGGGGATGTCACGTACATCAGGATGTAGCTGAATGTGGCATTGTGCTCACCTTTCCTGACCTGACCTCATATGATCATTAAATCTCTTGCGGCATTGAATCCAGGAGCGGCTGACAATACCCTTGCTGCTCACTTCTTATGCGATCTCCAGCCATGCCCCTCTTGGTTTCTCTGGCTGCTCTCTTCCTGTCGCTGCCAGGGAATAGGACCTCCCAGTGTGCTCTGACTTCTGGACCAGGACTTCCAGGGAGACATCTGAGAACCTGGGCGCAGCCTTCTGGCACTGTGACTCCATACTTGCTTGCACCCACACAAATCTCTTCAAAATATGGCCTCCTCCAACAACCTTCAACTGTGATGTGTGCAAGGTTCCTTTAAATATCTGAGCTGAAAGCAAGTCATTGGTGATGTCATCAGACCTGCTCCATTTAATTGGCCAGGAAACCCACATGACTGTTTCAATTGTTCCAATTCAATTCAATTAAAGGTGCAGTGCAGGGGTACGGTTCCATAGTGGTTATGTTACTGGACTAGTAATGCAGATGCCTGGACTAATAATCTGGCAATGTGAGTTCAAATCCCACCATGGCAGCTGGGGAATTAAATTCAGTTAATTCAATTAATTTGGAATTTAAAAAGCTGGTATCAGTAATGGTGACCATGAAACTACCAGGTTATCAGGAAAACCCAACTGGTTCACTAATGTCCTTTAGGGAAGGAAATCTGCTGTTCCTACCTGGTCTGGCCTATATGTGACGCCAGACCCACAGCAATGTGGTTGACTCTTAACAAATTACAGGAGGACATTAATGAACTTGCAGAATGGGCATATAATTGGCAAATGAAGTTCAACACAGATAAATGTGAGGTATTACATTTTGGTAGGAAGAATAGGGAGGTCAGTTATCACTTGGAGGGTGCGAGTCTAGGTGGGGGTGAGGAACAAAGGGTTCTCGGAGTACAAATGCACAAATCACTAAAAGTTACAACACAGGTTAGCAAGGCCATATAAAAAAGCAAATCAAGCACTAGGGATTATTTCCAGAGGTATAGAATTGAAAAGTAGGGAAGTTATGCTGAACCTTAGACCACACTTCGAGTACTGTGTATAGTTCTGGTTGCCATATTATAAAAAGGATATAGAGGCACTGGAGAGGGTGCAGAGAAGATTTACAAGGATGATACCAGAAATGCGAGGGTATACACATCAGGAAAGGATGAACAGGTTGGGTTTCTTTTCTCTTGAAAAGAGAAGGCTGAGGGGTGACCTAATAGGGGTCTTTAAAATTATGAAAAATTTTGATACAGTGGATACAGAGAGAATGTTTCCACTTGTGGGAAAGAGCATAACTAGAGGCCATCAATATAAGATAGTTACCAAGAAATCAAATAGGGAATTCAGAAGAAACTTCTTTACCCAAAGAGTGGTGAGAATGTGGAACTCGCAACCACAGGGAGTAGTTGAGGTGAATAGTATAGATGCATTTTAGGGGAGGCTAGACAAGCATATGAGGGAGAAGGGAATAAAGGGTTATGCTGATAGATTTAGATGAGGAAAGATGGGAGGTGGCTCGAGTGGAGCATAAATGCCAGCATGGACTGGTTAGGCCGAATGGCCTGTTTCTGTGCCATAAATCCTATGTAATCCTATGCCCTCTGAAATGGCCGAGCAAGCTACTCAGTTGTACCAAACCGCTTCAACAAAGTCAGCACCGTGGGAGTACCTTCACCACACGGACTGCAGCTGTTCAAGAAGGCGGCTCACCACCTCCTTCTCAAGGGCAATTAGGCATGGGCAATAAATGCCGGCCTTGCCAGCGATGCCCACATTCTATGAATGAATACATTTTTAAAAACGCGCTGTTGAGAACTTTGGGATGGCAACCCGCTACGTGGCCCGCACGCACCCGCCCCGACTCTAAGGTAAAAATTCCAGCACAGGTCTCAATTTTCACTAATAAATAAATTTACTGGGACACAACACTGCTTATGTAGCAATTCATTCTAGTGGCTAATTCTGCAAATTGACAATTAAAATACATTACACACTATTTGTATTGGGACAGTGACAAGTCTAATGGGATTGTAAAGTGATTAAAATTAACATGTCACAAGGCTTACAAACTGAAATGCTGGAGAGTATTCCGTGATTTATGTTTGTCTTGTCTATATTCTTACCTGGAGATAGACTAAAAACTAGATTGAGGTTGCAATAGAAATTTTTGTCAAGATTAAATTTTGCTCGTACTTTTGTGATTTGAAGAGTACTTCAATGGATGCAAGAGTACTTGTGTAATGTGGCAGCACTAAAGCAAGTGTAGATTACAAAGCTTTGCCTTGTTAGATCTTAAACAAAATTACAAGAACGCTGGAAGTGGCAGGAACAAAACAGGCAGTTTAGTTATATAATCATACACAATCACTTTTACCTAACTGCAGTCCAATTTCCCCCAAAAAGGATTACATTGTTGTGATTAATTCCTAATTACCAACCCCACTCTAAATATATGTATACACACAAAGGGACATATCACTGCAACTTCAATGTGGCTTTCAATCTCAGTATGTCACCTTGTGGAACCACTATTGTCTGATGAGCATTGATTGATACTGGAGCAAAGGTAAATTTTCAAACCAAGAGCAGCCCCACTTGCGCAACCCTTGGAATGTTACAACGCCTGTGTACATGGGTCACTCACTGTAATAGTTGGTTACTTTTACCTGGCTTTGATACTTAATACCCATTGGATCTCTTGTTCCAACTCAATTATTGTTGGCACAAAAGTTCTTTAATCAGCATTTGATTTCCTAATACTATTAAACATGGCGCTTTCATTAAGTATGCTGCAGTGACATTCAGCAGAGCACGTGTACATCTCCCTACTCTGCATTACTTCCAATTTCAAACGACTGTACATGATGGTTAACAGGCCCATGTATTGGGGTGCTCATAGCGTAGACTTAGAGGAGACCTAATATAAGTATATGAAATAACGAAATGGCTGGATTGCATGCCTATTGATAGATTATTTTAGTTTGACAGATTGGGGAGGACCAGGGGACATGCAGTTAAATTACGCAGAAGTGGGAATAAGTTAGATGTTAGGCGGTTCTTCTTTCCCAGAGAGTAGTAAGCCTCTGGAATGCATTGCTGGCTTGTGCAGTAAAGCTGACTCTCTGCAAGCCTTCTTGGCTGGGGCAGAGATCGCATCATATAAATGTTAACGTACACATGGACCATGTGATCTCCTGGACTGGTTTCAATCGCCTGAGGGTGACCCCCTTCTTCAGATTGTATTCACCTTATTGGCCCTGAGTTTTTCTCTGTTTTTCTGCCCCTCCCAGGAGATTACTAGGGGGAAAAATTGGGTCGTGCCCCCTTTGGGGCGCTAACATGCTGGGGCACTTCTTTTAGCGCCCCGAAAAAGTTATCACCCCCCACGCCCAAAATTCACCGGTAGCGCCCCGCCTCCCTCTTGGGGCACTGCGAGTGAATATCGCGGCGCTACGTGCCGCAGCGCCACGGTACTGCAGGCCTTCCTCCCCTTCTTAAAGGGGAGGGGCCTAGCGCAGCGTGGTTCGGGGCCCAGCTGGGCCACCAGGGATCGGCGTGCCAGCAAAAGAGCCCAGCACTCAAGAGAAGTGCCGGGCTCACCGAGCGCAGCCGGCACTCCGCGGGGGGGCTGCTCAGAAGGCCGGGGGCGGCAAAGCAGGCATGTGCTGTCAGGCGGCCAGCAACAAAAATGGCCGCCTGGCACCTTCCCTTTAATTAGCGCCGCCCCGGCCGCAGGTAGTCCACCCTGATCCCGTCGGACATAGCGTCCGGCGGTAAGTCAGGGGGCGCTACCGAAGATCGCAGCCGGGGCGCGAGCAGGACGCTAACGGTTACCGCTGCCGCTAACCTCCCACTGAATTTCGCAGGAGGCGTTAGCGGTGCCACGCCCAGGCGCTAGTTGCTTTGCGCCCCATTAGCGCCCTAAGAGGGCGCTAACGGGAGACGCAAATCAACCGAATTTTCCCCCCGACATGCCTGTCGGGTTCATGGGGGATGGGGGGCAGGGGAGGTGGGGGGCGGGAGTATGAAGGGTCTAGTCATGGTGCTCCAGGCATCCTGAGTGTGGAGCAGGCCTGATGGACCAGCTGTCTTTTCCTGCCTGTCTTTTTTGTATGTTCTTATGTTCTTGTGAGAAAAACTGACAAAGTAGCTCTGATGTATTTTTAAAAAATGAATGAAGAACTCATTTTGAAGTTGTAGCAAGAAAGGATGCTTCAAAGGTTGATTAATTTATTGATACTCCTGCAGCAACTCTCGAGGCACTTTTCAGTTGAATATGTATTACATTTCTTTCCTCCTGAGCACACTGGTGCTGCAGATACTGCAACAGTGTATCATTACTAGACATTTAACTTATCTATCCTAATTACTTTTAGAGCAGTAATACCCCAAGATTTCTACATAATTAAATGTTTCTCTCATAGTGCAAGAAATAGCATTTCTACCTCCGACAAATTGTGTTTCTCGCTCTGCATTTTAAATGACTTATTCTCTTGCTGTGGAGATTAAGCCCTGAGGGACGAGCGCAGATATCAGTGCATGAGTACAAAAAATATTCAATACAGGGCTGAGACTCCAGTGGAAAAAAACACGAACAAAAGAGTGCCTTTGTTGTAGCTGGAAATATTATCAGTGTAAAATGTTTAGCATTTTGTGCGTTTGGCAGTGTTTCATTTTGGGTCGTCTCCTATCTTTGTAGGATAATCACTAGTTGGAGGGAAACTGTGGAGCCGAGGCCGCCAATATTTCAAGAACGTCAATTTACTCTGCTGATGCCAAACAAGGATCGCCCTCATGGATCATGTTTATATCACTATTAGTGTCACATAAGTTGATGCTCTAAATAAAAGATGCATTTTTTTTGCTTTATGGCAGACTTTGCAAAGTTCCACAGGGCACAAGTTAACAAGAGAGAAACTACTCTGCAAAGCAAAAGACAGCTCAGGATTGAGCTGTAAAAACACCAAAAAGTAGTATTTTTAATGAAATTACCACAATAACTTTATCCACTAGCTGGAGGGCTAACCAGCCTTGTGCAAAGTTTAGTCAGTTTTTGATCATTTTAAGCTTGTTAGGATAAAACTAATCAAGTCCATATCGTCTACCTTATATTTTTTCCATAGTAGTCGTCTGCTTTTGTAAGTAACACAAGCATTGTTCTCTATCTATATATGCTTTGGCGATTCTGTATCTCTTTACTTCACCTGAGGAAGGGGCGATCGATAGCTCCGAAAGCTTGTGATTTCAAATAAAACTGTTGGACTATAACCTGGTGTTGTGCGACTTCTCATTTTTATATTTTTTACATAGGTGGCAAAACCACTCCACATGATTACTTCCTAATATCAGACCATAAATGTTAGTCCAATGGGTTGTATTAAGGAGGATGTAAACTTATATTTATTTTTTAATTGTCAGACTCCATTAACAAATGAGTTACCGTGGGTCATAAGTAATCTGCTCCTGATAGCTTAGTCATTTTTCACACTAAAAAAATTAAATTGTTCAATAATTGGTATTACGCAATGTACATAAAAGAAAAAGAAAGAAAGACTTGCATTTATATAGCACCTTTCACAGCCTCAGGATGTCCCAAAGTCCTTTACAATCAATGAAGTACATTTGAAGTGTAATCATTGCTGTAATCTAGTGGGAATTTAGTGCAGAAAAATTGAATTATCAGAATATTTCCACTGACAGAAGGGTCGGTAACCAAAGGACACAAATTTAAAATAATTGGCAAACGAACCAGAGAGGAGATTAGGAGAATTTTTTTTTTATGCAGGGCGGCGTTATGATCTGCTAACTTTGAAAAGAGAATTGAATATATACTTGAAAAGGAAAAATTTACAGGGCTATGGGGATAGAGCGGCAGAGTGGCATACTATCACAGCAACAAATTCTTTTGTCTGTTATATATTGGAAACGTTAACCCAATTAAGATAAACGGATTAACACAGTGGGGGTAATTTTATAAATCAGCACTTCCAGCAGTGTAAATTGGAAATTTGAGTGAGCACTGCTGTCGATTTTTTGACCTGGTGCTTGTGCGGGGTTAGGCCTTCGTTGCCTAATACTATTGCTTGCTCTGGTCTCCGGCCAGCCTTGTTGCAATAAGCACCTGTGAGTGGTTCGACCCACTCGCCCTTACGGTTCTAACACTGGACTTAGGTGCGAGAGCAGTAATGCAGAGAAAACTCAAATAGACCCAGTTGAATAGTACGAAATGGAAATCTTTATTGCATAACGTCCAAAATCATGAAGTACATGTCATAGGCACAAATTAATGACACTACAAGTATACATACATTCATAAAACTTGGTCTAGGGTAATGAGGAACGCACGGCACATTGTAAAAAGGGGAACACATTATATTTATCCTTAATAAAACCACCCTCCCCTATTAATACCTACACTAATCTAGATTTGTAGGATCGAGGGAACATGCTCACCACTCGTGATACTTCGGAAATTTTAAACGAGGCACTCGGCTTGTTTCGCTGCAACACCTGACTGTCACGTGTTGGAAGGGGTCTCTGTACCCCACTTGTTTATCTTCGCTGCTCCGGCAAGCAGGCTGGGCTCCCCGTTGTCATGAAGAACTCGACAGTGCTCGGACACGGTTGTAGAAGTCCAGAGAGACAATCAAAAGCTCACCAGTCAAGCGAGTCCATGAAGCGGCAAGCGAATAAGAGTTCAGCAGTCATCAGCCAGATAAGAGAATAATAAGCAAGAGTTCAGCCCGAGTCAAGAGTCGAATCAAGAGAATAAGCCCTTGATGGACATTTGTTCACTATAGTTATAGTGCTGTGTTCCCTTATCTCCCGCTCAAATCTTGATGTTTGTCCTTTGTGTAATACTGGTGCACAAAACTCCCAGCATGGGGCGATTCTTTCCTTTAATGGGTTTCGGTAGCACCTTAAACTGGCCAACTATCCGTTAATGTTTTCCCCATTGTCGAGCCGGCTAGGAGTCTCCCTGACTGGGTTTGGGGCCTTCTCGAATACTGATATGTGTATTGCTGTGTCTGGATGGGCCTTCGATTGCCCATTACAATGGTCCTTACTTGTGCATGGAAAATGATTCCAGCACTTATATCTTGCTATTGTGTCGAATGCAAACAGGTTGCATCCTGTCTTTATCAATGTTTGTCGAGTATTATCCAATCTTATACTGAAATGTTTATTCGAACGCCATCTTGTCTGCCCACTGTATTCTGGAAGCTTCTGCCACGATGCTCGGCGGCCATTTTACAGGCTTCTGTGTCCTGTTTAATCATGACAGCATTTCGTTGAAATAAAACTGATGAAACGAATCTGCTTTATCTCGTTATTTCGAATCGCGATAATTGCGAATTTTACAGTCCCTCCTGTTGATGCGAATAACTCCGCTTATCGTATCAATTAAAAGTGGTGGTGAGCAAAATTATCCCGATTCTCCACATCCAAACACTCCCTTAACTTAAACTATCTAGGGTCTCCATGCCGTCCTCATTTCCCAGGGAAAATTACATTCTCTAACTTGGACAAAACCGTAGGCCGTATTGCCTTTAAACTTACATCGCGTATACGTCTTCCAGGTGCAACAGGCCGATGCCTCTCGTACCACCTGTATATGTATTTTATTATACAAGGAAAAAAAAAACTGATCAAACAACCATTTTAACAATACAAAAGTTAAAAATAATCAAACAACTCTTTTAAAATACAAAGTTCCAACTTGGTTACATATCTTCATAACTAACAATCAATTACAAGAACACACATGGTAAAATGGAGCGGCGTCATCCTGGCCGTTTACGCGGCGCTTTCCTCGTGCACGCGCACGTAACGTTCTCTCCACTCTCCTGTGTCCTCCTGCTTTGTGAGGTGCTTGCCTCTCTTGCAGTGCACGACCAATAGGTACACTACAATTATTACTTGGCACACAACTAAAATGTGGGAGGCTATTCTGATCCATGAAGGCACTTCAATATTGGTGAACAGGTCCCACCACGGTGGGATTACTATGTCTAGAATTTCTGTCCCTATCTCGACAGTCTTTTGTTCTAGGGTGTAAAAATGTTTTTGCGATACCGCGACGGCTTTCAAAAGCTTGGTGAGGTGTTCAGGGAGAGGGGGAATGATGTATCCGAAATGCGCGACGAATCGCTGCAAGTCGGTGAAATTCTCTTTTTTTTAATTGTGTTTTTAAACCATTGATCTGGGTCTGCAGCTCCACGTTGTCTAGAGCGTTGACCACAGATGTTCCTGTATTAAAGGCAGTGAACATATCGTTCACAATACCCCTTCTTTGTCTCCCCACCTGACCCAAAACTTCGTGTGGTGTGGTGTACAAGCTTGTCTTGTCAATCTCTGCAAAATCAAACTCGTAGAATTGTCTAAACATGTTTGTCAACAGGACCTGGTACAATTGTTCCGTCTCTTTGGGGCACCACTCTGGCAACTGCACCTCGGTGAGATTTAAAATCACCGAGGCCACCGCGTAATGTACCCCCCTGAAATAGTATCTGGTCTGTTGGGACCAGTACCAAACCATTCCCGGGCCCCTTAGTGGTTTTAGGGCACCCTTCCTCCTGAGCCAAAACCACCGGAATCGTGGGCGGGGCCTTGCGTGGGCGCGTGATGAGTTCAGTGGCGTTTACCGGGATCGGGGAGTATGGAGCTCCGCACCCCCTGGTGCTGACATCCCACCTCATCCCTTTCCCGTTATCCTGCCACTGGTGTACGAAAAATATGGATATACCCTTGGGGCAAACGTGCTTCGATCCCCACATACAAACATATGTTCCCTCATCCGGTTCCCACCATTTGTCCCAACAGACTTTCAATTGTCCGTTAGTCCCCGTAATTGTCCGATGGGTATTGTTACCCAACCGCTCCCACTCGACCGAGGAATTTCTCATATTCTTGCTCAATTTCCGTAACCACCACCATCGGCTCAATGGGACCTTCCCATTGCATGTCAAACAAATCCTTTTGCCGACGGTGACGCTGATTCTGGGTGCAATGATCCTCACTCTGGGTCACAGTAAAGAAGTCTCTTTGTAGGCAAATCCCGATGCACTGAAGTATTCCGTTGAATTCGTTCCCAGCCATCCCGGCCACTTTCCCTTGTGGAAATAAGTGGCGGTCTCCTCAGCCTTTCGCTCCCCGGTCCCATCCGTCGCGATGGGGGCCGTGTCCCCGGAGCAACCAAACACAACGACATCCTTGGTGAGGCCCCGATAGGCCAATCCATATCCGATCGTTGCGAGCACTATCAGAATCCTTTCCATCTTTCCTGGTTCCTGTGATCAGGTAAAATGCTGTAGCCAGCCTCCCAAGAGTCTCTGGCTTTTGTGAAGGGTGAGCGGGTCCCTTGACCTCGTCTCACGTAAAAAGACATGTATGCTGGATAGACTTTAACTAATCCTATCTCTAACTCCCATCATTTATACCATTTTCTGTTAAAATTAAACTACAAACTTAACCTGATTTAAAACCTATAAACTTAAACTTATAAACTTATCCTAAACTTATAAACTGTACAGCGCCGCCCGTTCCCAGTGCGGCCTACCTAAATTCTGTGAAGGCGGCCATAAGCTTTTCCCAATGGTGGGGGGGCACTGACCCCTTCCTTTGATCTGCCGCAGCCTGTTGCTGCGGCGCTGTGACTGGGCTCTCCCTGGGCTGCCTTAGCCTTGAACCTACGCCTTGGGACACTCTGGGGGCTTATCCACATCTTCCTGGGCTGGGGTGTCCGACTTGACCTACGGGGAACTACCGGGGGCAGGAACTCCAGGACTGACGGACCGGGTTTCGAGACTTCCACCGTGGCGACCTGTGGTCCCACCACAGTCGCTGGCTCCGCCTCCCCTGACTCCGCCTCCCTGAACTCGGGATCTGCAGCCTTTGGCACCGCCCTACTTGGCCCAGTAGGCGGCCCTTCACTCGCAGTCCCTACCTCCCTCGAGGGCAAGACTTCCAAGGCGGACGGACTGGGTTCTGAGGCTTCCATTGCCACGTCCTGTGGTCCCACCACAGCCGCTGGCCCCGCCTCCCCTAGCTCCGCCCCCCTGATTTCGGGACCTGCAGCTTCTGTCTCCACCCTGTGTGGATCTCCATCTGCAGTCCCTAGCTTCCCTATACCTGAATCGGGGGCGACCCTTTCGTCCTCCGATTCCAGCTCCTCTTCGCTTGTGTCACTATCTTGGTCGAGCTCCTCGAACTCTTCCTCATCTGACTCCCAACCCCAATAAAGGATCCTACATTTTGCTAGGATGTCCTCTCCCCTGATGCAAGCTGCTTTGCCAGCCTGCGTGCCCTGCGGTCCTACCCGGGGCTGCGAGTCCCCACTCGCAGGTCTGGCCCCTGTGGTTGGCCCTTGTGCACCCGGCTTATACAGTTTGCACTGATTTACGTGAAACCACTTAGTGCGCCGAGGTACCTTTACGGCGTATACCATGGGACTCGCCTTATCTACAATGCTGTAGGGTCCCATATACAGTGGTTCCAGACTCCCTACTCTGGCATAGTTCCTGACCATGACCTGGTCTCCTACTTCCCACTACTGTTTCTTGCGGGGTTCCAGCAACAGGCGATTGCCCTGATGCTGCCTTCCCATGTTCCCAGCCGCCTGCTCATAAACCTGCTTCAGGCGCTCCAAGAGGGTCTGGACGAACTTGTCCCTGCTTACCTCTTGGAGCTGACCCTCAGTGAGCACCGGCGCTAGCACATGGGTGGGGGTTCGCATGATCCTCCCAGTCATCAGCTCGTGCGGGGAATACCCCGTACCTTTCGACTGACTGGCCCGGATCCCCATGAGGACTAGAGGCAGAACCTCCGCCCATTTTTGGGGCGAGTTCATAGTCTCTTTCCTCAATTTCTCCTTCAGGGTCTGGTTCATGCGTTCAACAATCCCGGATGACTGGGGATTGTGCGCTACGTGCCACTTCCCTTCAATGCCCAAAAGCATGAGGGTGTTCTGCATCACCTGGCCGGTGAAATGACTCCCTTGGTCTGACTCCACGAAACGGGGGAGTCCCCACCGCGAGAACACTTCCCGGACCAAGATTTTCGCAGTACCCAGTGCCGTAGCTGTTCTACAGGGGAAGGCTTCCACCCATTTGGAAAACACATCCACCAAGACGAGGCAGTACTTATAGCCTCCCTGGGTGGTGGGCAGGGGCCCTATATAGTCGATCTGTATCGACTGCCATGGTCCCTCCACCCTCCTGATGTGCCCCATGGGCACTTTCCTTTTCTGGGGGTCTGGGTTGTTTGCAGCGCACACGAGACAGCTTGCACAGAACTCGCGGACCTGCTCCCTGAGTCCCGGCCACCATCCCGCCTGCTCTACCCGTTGCCAGGTAACCTCGGGCCCGGGGTGCCCTGCCCCCGGCCCTTCATGAGCCAACTGGAGGAATTCCCTCCTGTGCTGTTGTGGCACAACCCACTGCTCCTCGCGGAACAGCATGCCTTCCTTAACGGAGAGGGTTGCCGTACTGTACGGACCCTCTACCTGCTTGCCCTCAGCAATGGTTCTGAGAACTGCTTTTAGGGCGGGATCCTGGTTCTGGACGGTCTTAAGGTCTAGGGGCAATGCTACCCTGGTGTTCCCGGGATTCCCGTCTCTACCTTGGATCGCTGCCACGGGTCTGGGCCCATAGGGGTCCCAGAAAATGCCGTTACGGGCACCCTCCCTGGCTAGCGCATCCGCCTGCTGGTTGCCCTCCCCACGGGGCTCTGTGGAGGAGTGAGCTTCACCTTATGGATGAAAATCTCCCCTTCCTCCCCCACTGCTGCTAGGATCTTTTCCAGCAAGGGCTTCACCGTTAAAGGTCGCCCGTCCGCGGAGGTGTATCCACGGCGGGACCAAATGGCCAGGTATTCCGTACACGAATTGCATGTGAACATACTGTCCGAGCAAATTGTGTATGGGGTTGGGAAAATTTCTGGGTGGGTAACAACGTACACCACCGCAGACAGCTCAGCCTGCTGCGCGCTCATGGTGCTGGGGAGCTTAATCGCCAGGGCAAGGTCTGCCGCAGGGTCATAAACTCCACACCCTGTGAGTCGTTCGCCAGCGGACACTGTGCTGGACCCATCAACATAAATCTCGCGCCCTGTGGGATGTATCCCAGCCCGCAAACCTATGTTGACTTCCCACACCCCCTCCACCGAACACTGGTGGGCTGTACCGGGGTATACCAAATTGGCCGCAAGCCTGGGCTCGCAAAGACCTTTAACCCTAAGATCCATCTGGGAAAGGAGAAGGGTCCAGCGCGCAATTCGAGCGCTGCTTACGGTCCCATCCTTAATCCTCCCATCTAGAAGCATCTTAGTTGGTGTGTGATGGGTGAGGAGAGTGATGGGAGAGAGCCCTGTGAAGATCGCTGATCTTTTCACAGCCCAATGCGTGGCTAAAAGATGCCTTTCGCAATTGGAGAAACTCCTCTCCACATCCGTTAACACCCTGGACGAATAGACAACCGGCCTCAGCTTGCCGTGACGCTCTTGGAGCAGCACAGCACCCAAGCTGTCCCCGCTGGCAGCCACCTCCAGGAAAAACTCCTCCACCCCATCTATGGCCCCTAAAGCTGGCGCGGTCTGCAGGTCCCTCTTTAACTTCTCGAAGGCTGCCTGGCAGCCCTCGTCCCAAGACCACTCCACTCCCTTATGGAGGAGTCGGAGCAGCGGCACCGCTGTGGCCGCATAGTCTTCTATAAAATCTCTGCAGCAACCGGTCAGTCCCAAAAAGGACCTCACACACCTTATGGTGTTGGGAATCGGTAACTCCTGCACCGACTCCCTCCTAGCCTTATCTATGGCTCTTTCCCCAGCGCGAATGGTCAGCCCCAGGAATTTTACTTCCTGCTGACCGATACGTGCTTTCTTAGGGTTTACTTTAAAACCCTTTCTCGCTAGCAGCTCCAATAACTCGGCCAGTAGTGGTCCATGCTCCTCCCTTGAATCCGTAAATAGGAGCAAATCATCCACGTACTGCACTATCTGATTGGGCTGACTAAACTCCTTTAAACTTCCTGCCATACACTGGTGGAAAATACTGGGGCTGTTGTGGAAACCCTGTGGCAGACAGTTCCATGTGTACTGTTGTCCTTTGAAAGTAAAGGCAAACTTGTACTGGTCCTCTCGCCGCAGCGGGATCGACCAAAAACCGTTCGAGATATCCAGCACCGTGAACGTGGTCACGGACGCTGGGATACTCCCTATTAGGTCAGCAACTGCTGCTACCGTGGGCGCGCAGGCGGGGATGTTACTATTGAGGACTCTGTAGTCCACCGTGGCCCTCCACGAATTATCCGGCTTCCTAACCGGCCATGATGGGAGTTCACGTGTGTGGCTATCGGCCTCAACACGCCCTGCTGCACCAAGGAGGACATTGCTGTCTCCATGTCGGGTTCTGCTTCTTTGGGGAAGTTATACTGCTTTTGGGGCCGGGTCATGGGGTCCCCGTCTACGCTGACCTCAAACCCGGTAACCCTCCCACAATCGTGTTTGTGGGTTGCAAACGCGTGCATATTATCTGACATGTACGTCTGCATGTCCGTTGGGACATCCGCGACCATAAGCCCGAGGTCGTAACCTCCGGATGGCTTCATGGTACACAGGGCCCCTTTACCTTCCTTCCCCGGGATTACCACTACCTCACCTTTCCCACCCTTGGCTCCCCAGAGACAGTGATTCCTAAGGTCCACGAGGATCCCGTGCTCCGATAGGAGATCTGATCCGAGGATGCCTCTCCCACCCCCCTCTTGCCATTTCATCAGTATGCACTTCCACGTGGTGTGGAGTGCTCCTAAATGAACGGAGAGCGGAATGGAGAACGCGCCAGCCTGCTCTTTCCCTGTGAACCCCGCTAATGTGTATGGGACCTTAGTAGATAGCGGTGAGTCAAAGGGGCTATCCGTATGAATCACGGTGCATGAAGCTCCCGTGTCCAACAAATAACTACCCTTCTGCTTCATCTCCACCAGGGGTCACTTCCACGCATCATAGCTGAGCGGACACAGGTAGACGGGCTGTGCGGGCTCTAGTCATTGGGTACTGTTGGACGGGGCTGCGGCATCTGCGGGGCCGGTAGCGACTGCCACCCTTCCTTGCGAAATCATGAGGGTGCGCATGGCTCCCAACATTGATTCGATCACATCAGGATGGATAGGCACACCAGCTCCCCTATCAGAGACAGGCGCCTGGGCTCGCACTGCGGGATTTTTATCCCTGGACTCCTTCCAAGGGTTCCTGCAGTTCTTGCGCCAGTGCCCTGTCTTTCCGCATCCGAAACAAGCATTACTGGCTGTGGGACGCGATTTCCCTCCTGATGCCACTCCTTTTGAGCCGGGGCTGTGGGCCGCGCCTCATGCACCTTTCCCTTAAGGGGACGTGCTCCCGTACTCCTGGTATTACGGTACCCTACCGTGAGTCGATTTAGGACCGACTCCTCTGTTGTGGCGGGGTTAGTGGGATCAAACCACGCTTTGGCCTGCTCCCTCACGGCTGGCAAGCTGTTGGCTACTATACATCTGAGCCAATGAGCTAAACCGACACCGTCCAGATCGTCGCGCGCTGGCGCACCTGGGCAACTACGCTGATAGACAGGCCACAGCCTGTCGGCGAAAACCTTCGGGGGTTCTCCCTCCATCTGCATAGTCTGTCCCAATCTCACAAACGGACCTTCATCGTCCGCCCCCAACACCTCTAGGACCTCATCTCTTAACTCCTCATAGGTCCTATTACCCCTTTTACTCACGTCTGAGAGACACTGGAGGATCGAGCTGTCTAAGGAGAACAGCAGCATTTTAGCCCTTTCCCCATCGTCGCAGCCGTTAATGGCTGCGGTCTGCTCTACCTCCCTGAAATGTACGGAAGGGTCGTCTGACTCGGACAGCTTCCGTACGTGGCTGATCATAGCCCTCAGCTGGTGTGCGCTGTGAGGCAACACAAGCTCGTTGAGGAGATCCCCCGCTACCCCACCGTCTCCGTTCGGGCCCCTCTTAATACCCGTAAGCGGGCACAACGGTCCCGGCTTCACTACTACTTCAGGGGGCTGTACTACCTCGGGGACCTCTTCCTCTACTTCTACCACTTCCTCCCTTACCCAGGTTGCCGAATAGCTGGGTGGCGCGGAGGGCACAGTGGCAAATACCTCCTCTGCTTTGTTCGGTAGGGATTTTTGAAATTCCCCACCCACCGGCGGCTGGTGTGCTGACGGGCTGATAAGGCACACCATGCCGTGCGCTTTATTCAGGGCCTCTTTAAGGTTCCCTATCTCTCTTTGGCAGACGCTGTGATCGGCCCCCTCATGTTTATCCTCGAGGGCCATCTTATATGCCGCCCTAACCCCCTTTAAACTCTCTTCCTGGGCTTTTATTTGAGCAGCCAGGCGGGCACATCGTTCCCTTATTCTGCCCTCATTTAATTTTGCCTCAGTGGCCTGGCACTCGAGGTAATCTATTTTCGCCTCATGGTGGTTGGCGACTAACTGGCGTTCTTGATGCAACGCATTTAAAGACGCGATGAGCTGCTGCCCCCCCGCGACCTTCTCGTCCATTTCCACCTCTAAACCCTTGATCTGAGCTGCCTGCGCTATGATGACCTGGTCCGAAAGCTGGACTTGTCTTTTACAACACATCAGCCAGACCGCTTTCTCTACAGATTTTTTATGTTCCTTGCTACCTGTCCACCTCACGGCTGCTTCTAGTGGATGCTTATCCACCAGCAGGTCACTTATCCATCTCTTAGTCAAATTCACTTTTCCAAAAACATAATCGGCTATTCTCTCTTCCATAACATTTCGCACATTCATACCAGGGTCTAACACATTATTTTCTCGCTGCCAGTGTCCCTTCGTGGTCGCCATTATCTGTAAGGGGTTCGGTTCGCTCTGTGCTTAGCCTGGGTGCTAGTGCGGGGTTAGGCCTTGTTGCCTGTTCTGGTCTCCAGCCAGCCTGGTAACATTAGACACCTGTGAGTGGTTCGACCCACTCGCCCTTACGGTTCTGACACTGGACTTAGGTGCGAGAGCAATAATGCAGAGAAAAACTCAGGTAGACCTGGTTGAATAGTGCGAAATGGAAAATCTTTATTGCATATTATTCAAGATTACGAAATACATGTCATAAGCACAGATTAATGACAGTACAAACTTACATACATTTATGCAACTAGGTTTAGGGAAACGAGGAGCGCACGACACATTGTAAAAGGGGACACACATTGTAATTATCCTTAAAACATAAACACTCCCCTATCAATACCTGTCCTAATCTAGATTTGTAGGATCGAGACTCATGCTCACCACTCGTGATAACTCGGAGAATTCCGAAACTCTGCTCGGATGTTTTCACCACACACCTGACTATCCACGTGTTGATCAGGGGTCTCTGTACCCCACTTGTTTACTCGCTTCTGCTCCAGCTAGCAGGCTAGACCGTCTGCTGTCATGAAGATCTGTGTTGACCTCGGAACTCTGATAAAACTCAAAGAAGAGTCTTCCTATGCCCGGCACCAGTTAGCCGGTAAAATTCAAAGAAAAGTCTTTCTGGACCGACACCAGTTGTGGAGTAGCCGATAGAATTTGAAGAAATGGTTAATCGATTTTCGGGCGCGGTCGGGGTTTACTGACCGCAGCGGCACGTGTAGTCGTCTTCTTCTCTTCTCATCTCATCTCATCTCCTCTCGGGCCTTCGGTTTCAACACCGTTTACCGACTTCTCGGGATGGTGTGCCCGCTTATCGGCCTTCGCAGTCCAGTTCTCCACAGATCTTCGCGGCAAGCCACGAGGTTGACTCCCGGAAAATCAGTGGATCAGAGAATGAGAGTCCAGAGCTCCAGTCGGTGGTAAAGAATAAGAGAAAGATGGATGTTTGGACACTACAGTTTATAGTACTGTAATCCCTTATCTCCCGCCCAATCTTTAATGTTCATCTTTTGTCATGTTTTGGCGCTCAAACTTCTTGTATGGGGTGGTACTTGTCGTTAATGGGTTTCGGTGACACTTGTAACTGTTTGAGTACCCGTTAATATTTCTCCCATTGTGGAACCGGCTAGTAGTCTCCCTGAAGGGGTTTTGGGGGCTTCCAAATGCTTGCTGTGAGTACCCACGAACGGCTCTCTCATCGTAGAGCCGTGGGGATTTTGCATATCAATGTCTTTGGATGGGTCCTTGATCACCCAGTACAATAGCCCTTGTTTGTACCTGGAAGACCGATTCCAGTATTTATGTTTAAAATGCAAACCCATCGCGTCTTGTCATTATCTCAAATGTGCTGAGTCCTGTCCGATCTCGCTGAAATGTTTATTGAAACGCCATCTTGTCTGCCTACTGAAAGTTTAGAACCTTCTGCCACGAGGCGTGGCGGCCATTTTACAGGCTGCTTGTGTCCCTTTTGAAACATGACAGCATTTTGCTGAAATAAAGCTGTTTATACGAAACTTTATGTCTCCTTCTCATTATTATAAAATCGCGATAATTTTGCGAATTCTACAGTATGTGTCTGAATCTCCGATTTATGCTGCTGTGGGTGAGGCTCCCCACTGGCAATATGGATGCATGAAAATACCCTATTGTCCCTGTCACTAAGTTGAACAGCCACATGTCACATTAGTGCTCCCATGATGGTGTTAAGTAGGGAATTCCCAAATATTGATCTAGCGCTGTTCCTTCATCTACCCTATCTGTTCCCCTTAATATCTTGAAAACTTCTATCAAATCAACCCTTAACCTTCTAAATTTTAGGGAATACTACCGTAGTTTGTGTAATCTCTCCTCGTAACTTAACTCTTGGAGTCCGGGTATCATTCTGGTAAACCTACGCTGCACTCCCTCCAAGGCCAATGTATCCTTCCTCAGGTGTGGTGCCCAGAACTGCTCACAGTCCTCCAGGTGTGGTCTAACCAGTGCTTTGTATAGCTGCAGCATAATTTCTACCCCCTTGTATTCTAGTGCTCTGGATATAAAGGCCAGCATTCCATTAGCCTTTCTGATTATTTTCTGTAATGATCTATGTACCTGGACCCCCAATTCTCTTTGGACAGCCACTGTTTTTAGCTTTTCACCATTTAGAAAGTACCCTGTTCTATCCTTTTTAGGTCTAAAGTGGATGACCTCACATTTTCCTACATTGAAATCCATTTGCCACAGTTTTGCCCATTCACTTAATCTATCGATATCCCTTTGTAAGTTTATGCTTTCATCTCCACTGCCTACAATGTCACCTATCTTTGTGTCATCGGCAAATTTAGAAATGAGTTTCTATGCCATCATCTAAGTCGTTAATAAATAATGTGTATAGTTGAGGCATTAGCAATCTTGTATAGGGAAAAGATCTTTATAGTTTTATATAGAAGGGGATAAAATAGCTTAAAAAAGAGAACAGCTATCCTCAGAGCTTCCCAGGTGATGGTATGTCAAAAATGTTCATATTATCTTATTCTAAGGACTTTGCATAATCTTAAAAGATATGAGCCCCGGTATTTACGGGGCTGCGTGTTCAGAACGGGGGGATGGGGGGGGGGGGGGACGAAGGAGGTATGGACGGGTAGCCCGGAAGTACAGGTTTCCCGAATGTCCTGCAGGAAACCTGGCTGACATGAGTTAAAGATAAAAAGGTTGTTAAAATGGAGGCACGCAGTTTCCTTAAAAGGTTTTAGTGACTGACCCACCTCCTGAGAGCTGATTGGTCTCCCGTCACCGTTAAGAAAGAAAGACTTACATTTATATAGCACCTTTCACGACCACCGGACGTCTCAAAGTGCTTTACAGCCAATTAAGTACTTTTTTGGAGAGAAGTCACTGTTGTAATGTGGGAAACATGGCTGCCAATTTGCGCACAGCAAGCTCCCACAAACAACAATGTGATTATGACCAGATAATCTGTTTTTGTTATGTTGATTGAGGGATAAATATTATCCAGGACACCAGGAATAACTCTGCTGCTCTTCTTCAAAATATTGCCATGGGATCTTTAACGTCCACCTGAGAGAGCAGACGGGGCCTCGGTTTAATGTCTCATCCGAAAGACAGCACCTCCGACAGTGCAGCACTCCCTCAGCACTGCACTGGAGTGTCAGCCTAGATTTATGTGCTCAAGACCCTGGAGTGGGACTTGAACCCACAACCTTCTGACTCAGAGGCGAGTGTGCTGCCCACTGAGCCACAGCTGACACTTTCACCAGAAGTGGGAGGGTTTGAGGCAGGTTGGAGCCGTGTTTGAAATTTTTTAAATTTTCACTTCTCACCCGACCCAAACCCCCCTGTTTTGGGGGATTAAAATTACCTGCATGGTATCAAATCTGAAGCAGAGCAATGCATTTTGGGTTAATGGTACAATATTACAGGAATTTCTAAAATAAGATCTATTTGCTGCTGTGGACACAGGAGTTCCGAGAGTTAAAATGGCCTGGGCCTCACATCAGCAAGCCAGGGAGAGCTTGATGCTCATCCCGTTGTGCCCACGCACGCCGCTCACCCCAAGTTAAGGTCAAGGCTTAAATTTGTGGCTGCATTAGAGTTTTAAGCCTATACTGGCAGTCACAGCTTTTTTTGCATAGAATTACATAGAATCTACAGCACAGAAACAGGCCATTTGGCCCAACTGGTCAATATCCTTTTTGTAGTATGGAGACCAGAACTGCAGACAATACTCCAAGTCAGTGATCTATGGAATTCTACATTATTTGTTTCTGAAATATGAGTGTGGAAATCTTCTTTGCACAGAATGCTTAATCCCTTGGTGCTAAGCAGAGGGAAAAAGGCTGGAGACCAAGATGCTAGGTCTCCACTCTCTTAATGTTGCCCAGGGATTTCCTGGGGATCCTTTAGATTGGGAGGGGAAAACAGGTTATGCTCCAAGAAGGCATAAACAATCCGCTGCCTTTTGGGGCCGGGGGATGGTCGGGGGGAGGGGGGGGCACCAGAGAAGCACGGGGATGGCCGGAGGAGCCGTTTGGGGTGGGGGGTCAGGATGGATCGGGGGCCGGAGCGGTTGATTGGGGGGGCTGGAGAAGCAGGTGGGGGGGGAGGTCTGGAGCAGGTCGGAACTGACTGGAGGGCCGGAGCAGCTGATCGGAGGGCCGAAGGAATGGGGGCGGGCAGGGGGGTGATCATTGGAGGGCCAGAGGATCATGTGGGGACCAGGGGTGACCATCAGAGGGCAGGAGGAGCGGCGGGGGTGTGGGGGTAGGGTGGCGGGGGAAATCATCGGAGGACCGGAGGAACATGACGGGGGTGGCCGGGGGGTGAACTTTGGAGGGCCGAGAGCGGCTGATGATTAGGGGGCCAGGAGCATCACAGGGGGCCATGAGCAACACATGGGGACAGGAGCAGCTGATGATTGGGGGCCAGAAGCAGGACAGTGGAGGGGGATGTTGGAGGAGCATGGGGGTAGGGGAGGCCTCCTGGGGTTGATCGGAGGTCTGAGGAGAGATCAGAGGCGTCGTGAGTTGTGGGGGGGGGGGGGCGGTGTCTCTGATTGCGGAGGGTGGGTTAGACAGGGACGCTGGATCCAGGAAGTAAGTGTAAAGGCACTGACCTCCTGGATCCAGCAGTCCTCACCTTACTTTAGCTGGCGGGTTTCATGAGGCCTGCAAAACCCGACCAGCTACAGTTAAATTTAAAATGCAGGTTAAACCTGAGGCACGGCAGCATCATTATAATATTTAAATAGACGACCCGCATCCTGTGAGCGGATTGGCTGCCCACCCCCCATCCCGTGTCCGTTAAAACCGGAAGTGGGCGGGTTGTAGGCGGGTTGGGGTCGGGATTCAGACTTTTAACACTTTAACTTCTCACCCAACCCCAAACCACCCGTTATTTTTGGATTTCCGCCCCCTTAGAATCATACTGCATAGAAGGAGGCCATTCAGCACATCACGCCTGTGCCGGCTCTTTGAAAGAGCTGCCCAATTTCGTCCCACACCCCAGCTTTTTCCCCATAACCCTGCAAATTGGACCTCTTCATGTACATGTCCAATTGACTTTTGAAAGTTCCTATGGAATCTGATTCCACCACCCTCTCAGGTAGTGCGTTCCAGATCTTAACAACCCTGTGTGAAGAAATTTCTCCTCATGTCCCCTCTAGTTCTTTTGCCAATTATTTTGAAGCTATGACCTCTGGTTACCAATCCACTTGCCAGAGGAAACAATTTCTCTCTACTGGACAGCAAAGGCTGTGGGCCCTGACAACATCCCGGCTGTCGTGCTGAAGACTTGTGCTCCAGAACTAGCCGCGCCTCTAGCCAAGCAGTTCCAGTACAGCTATAACACTGGCATCTATCCGACAATGTGGAAAAAAGGCCCAGGTATGTCCTGTCCACAAAAAGCAGGACAAATCCAACCTGGCCAATTACTGCCCCATCAGTCTACTCTCAATCATCAGCAAAGTGATGGAAGGTGTCGTCGACAGTGCTATCAAGCAACACTTACTCATCAATAACCTGCTCACTGATGCCCAGTTTGGGTTCCGCCAGGACCACTCGGCTCCAGACCTCATCACAGCCTTGGACCAAACTTGGACAAAGAAGCTGAATTCCAGAGGTGAGGTGACTGTGACTGCCCTTGCCATCAAGGCAGCATTTGACTGAGTGTGGCATCAAGGAGCCCTAGTAAAACTGAAGTCAATGAGAATTGGGGGGAAAACTCTCCACTGGCTGGAGTCATACCTAGCACAAAGGAAGATGGTTGTGGTGGTTGGAGGTCAATCATCACAGCCCCAGGATATTGCTGCAGGAGTTCCTCAGGGCAGTGTCCTAGGCCTAACCATCTTCAGCTGCTTCATCAATGACCTTCCCTCCATCATAAGGTCAGAAGTGGGGATGTTCGCTGATGACTGCACAGTGTTCAGTGCCATTCGCAACTCCTCGGATAATGAAGCAGTCCATGCCCGCATGCAGGAAGACCTGGATGATGTTCAGTCTTGGGCTGATAAGTGGCAGGTAACATTCGCGCCACACAAGTGCCAGGCAATGATTATCTCCAACAAACAATGATTATCTCCACTGCCCCTTGACATTCAATGGCATTACCATCGCTGAATCCCCCACTATCAACATCCTAGGGGGTCACCATTGACCAGAAACTTAACTGGACCAGCCAAAGAAATACTGTGGCAACAAGAGCAGGTCAGAGGCTGGGTATTCTCTGGCAAGTGTCTCACCTCCTGACTCTTCAAAGAATTTCCACCATCCAAAAGGCACAAGTAAGGAGTGTGATGGAATACTCTCCACTTGACTGGATGAGTGCAGCTCCAACAACACTCAAGAAGCTCGACACCATCCAAGACAAAGCAGCCCGCTTGATTGGCACCCCATCCTTAAACGTTCACTCCCTCCACCACCAGCGTACCGTGGCTGCAGTGTGCACCATCTACAAGATGCACTGCAGCAACTCGCCAAGGCTTCTTCGGCTGCACCTCCCAAACCAGCGACCTCTACCACCTAGAAGGACAAGGGCAGCAGGTGCATGGGAACACCATCACCTCCAAGTTCCCCTCCAAGTCACACACCATCCTGACTTGGAATTATATTGCCATTCCTTCATCGTCGCTGGTTCAAAATCCTGGAACTCCCTCCCTAACAGCACTGTGGGAGTACCTTCACCACACGAACTGCAGCGGTCAAGAAGGCTCACCACCACCTTCTCAAGGGCAACTAGGGATGGGCAATAAATGCTGGCCTTTCCAGCGACGCCCACATCCCATGAACAAATAAAAAAAAAATTATACTGCCTCTCAATATTGTTTCTCCCAAAGTGCATCACTTCACACTTATCTGTATTAAATTGCATGTATCTGTCCATTTCACCAATCTGTCTATGTCCTCCTGAAGTCTTCTACTATCCTGCTCACTATTTACTATGTTGGCAAGTTTTGTATCATCTGCAAACTTCAAAATTGTACTCTCTATACCTAAGTCCAGGCCATTTGTATATAACAAGGGAAGCAATGGTCTTAATACCAACCCCAGGGGGACCCCACTGCACACTTCTCTCTGCCTATACCCTTTGCCTCCTATCGCTTAGCCAATTACGTACCCAAGTTACCACCATTCCTTTAACACCATGTGCTTCTATTTTCAGAATAAGTCTGTTATGTGGTACTTGATCAAATGCCTTTGAAAGTCCATATATACATCTACTGCACTTCCTTCATCAACCTGCTCTGTTACTGCATCAAAGAACTCAATCAGGTTAGTCAGACAGAATTTGACGTTAACAACCCACTAATCTTTTCTCATACTTTCTCTTTGACCTTATATCCTTTTTCAGTTCCACCCTGCACTCTCTGTATTCTGCCTGGTTTTCGATTGTATTCTGTACCTGACTTTCATCATAAACCTTTTTCTGTTTTATTTTAATCTTTATTTACTTTGTCATCCAGGGAGCTCTAGCTTTGGATGCCCTATCTTTCCTCCTTATGGGAATATGAACTATCTCTGCTTTGAATACCTGCCATTGCTCACTTACTGATTTTCTGGCCAATCTTTGTTTCCAGTCTACCTGTGCTAGATCCCTTCTCAAATCAGTGAAATTGGCCAGTTGGGTATTTTCACCTTTGATTTTTCTTTGTCCCTTTCCATAACTACTTTCAATTTAATTATAATATGATCACTATTACCCAGATGTTCTCTCACTGAAACACACTCCACTTACCCTAATTCATTCCCCAGAACTAGATCCAGCACTGCTTCATTCCTTGTTGGGCTGGAAACATACTAATTAAGGAAGTTCTCTTGTACACATTTTAGGAATTCTTTGCCCTCCTTGCCCTTTACTTTGTTTTCCCCCAGTCTATATTAGGGTAATTGAAGTCCCCTACTATTACTGCTGTATTACTTTTACATTTCTTTGAAATTTACCTACAGATTTGCTCCTCTACCTCCTTCTCACTATTTGGCGGCCTATATTAAACACCCAGCAATGGTTCACCCAGCAACAACTCCTTTTCTGTTCCATAAATCTAACCAAATAGATTCAGGCTTTGATCCCTCCAGTATATTGTCCCTCTGTTGACCTGTGATATTATCCTTGATCAATACGGCCACCCCACCTACCCTGTCATTTTCTCTTCCCTAGCCCCCCTGAATATATTGTAGCCAGGAATGTCCATTTCCCATTCCTGCCCATGTTTAAGCCAGGTCTCCGTTATAACCATTATATCATAACCCCATGAGGCAACTTGCACCTGTAGCTCGTCAACCTTATTTGTAACACTCCTCACATTAACACACATACATTCCAACACCATGTTAGTCTGCTTTACTTTTGTCCTTCATCTACTTACTGCTCTTTCTACACTATTCTTTGCTCTATTGCTGTTTGTTCCTCCTAGTTTTCTATGCACCTCGTCTCTCCTCTCTGCTGCTGCGTCCTGGTGCCCCTCCCCCTGTCTCTTACAGTGAAAATTCATGGAAAGTTTACAATATTATGAATATGTACATGAGTTCTTATGCCATTCCCCAATCACAGCAGCACAAACGAATTGATTTTTTAAATGTATGACTGTGATAACTTGCACGGACACCACAAGACTCAAGTTGACAGACGTGAACTGATTTCTCATTCTGAACCAGGAGTCAGATGATATACGTTTTGGACCTGATGATAAACCACATCAAATGGACTGTAAGCAGAGCTTGCACAAACAATAGTTTTACTTGCAAACAGCAGAAAGGTTGCCCTGGCAATTTTAAGCTGCATATGAGGCCCTCGGGGTACATTACTTTCCCCACATTGATGCTCTAATCAAAAAGCACTAGAGACATGCACCCTGCACACTGTTACTGGAAATGTATTGCTCATTAACAATTGGCCTAGTAACAATTGAACCAGTGGTTTAATAGCATTATTGTCGGTATGTTCTGATTGGCTCATCAGGTGTAAGTGCATGCTTATAAATCAGATCTTGCAAAAGTTGCACTGTGTTCTTGTGAGTTTGTTACAATGTTGGAAAGTGTGAAGGAAATAATACATCTTTAACACATTTTCCATGTGTAAATAATGGCCCTGAATTTCCGATCGGAGGCTTCCTGTGGGCGGATGCCTCCGATCGGAAAAAATTCTACAAACTTACCTGGTGACCCGGGAAGAATGGTGGCTTGCGCTCCTGGGCCTCACCGGGTCCGCGCGGGCAGAGCCCCACGTATCCCGGGGCGCCTGCAGTTTGTAGGCGCTTCTGGGATCACGTGGGCCGGCCCAACCAATGGAAGAAGGGAATCTCCATTCAACAGAACTGTCAAAAGTATGAATGGGGATCACCTAAAAAATACACCAACACATTAAATAAATTTTTTAAAATTACTTATTTAAAATTAATTAAAATGCCATTTAATTAAATATTTTAAACATAAATGTAATTTTTTGAAAAAAAAATTAAATGTTTTTACGGGGCTAAAAATAAACTTACCTTTTTGAAGAGTATTTAAAATTTATAAATGAGTTATCAAATTTCATTTTTCCATTTTTAAAAACTGTTAGGGGGAAACATTTGGTTGCTTTGCGCCTCCCAGTTCGTGACGTCAGTCGAGTGTGCAACACCTGGTAGCGCCTCGGACCGGATATTGAGTGGCGCCCCCTGCCTTACTGCCTGCCGCTAGCAACGACAGGTTGAGTCAGGAAGGGACTGGGGGAGCGCTATTTAAAGGTGACCACTTCCTGCCTTTTTTTGTCGGCAACATTTTTGCACCACGCATTCTGAGAGAGAGAGAGAGACTTCTGAAGAGATTCAACGCTGTGTGAAGGAGTTTTGGGTACTGAGCAGCACTTTGCAGGTTCATTTTGATTTGACCTTCCTTGCATCGATTTAGAAGAGACTCTGGGGGCTGCACTCTGAGCTCTTTCCCTGGGCCTCTCCATTGTTCTTTCCACCAGATTTGATGTACAGGTCTCTCCAGGCCGAGATTCAAGGTTGCAATGAGCAGGGTGTGAATGGAGAGCAAGATCGACCCTCCCCTTTAAGAACTGGCCGGCGCCAGTGTGTCTGTGTTCCATTGCTGACTGACATCACATGAGCTTCGCCAGCGCTCTGAGGTAGCGCCTCGCTCCTCGGCGTTAGCGCCTTAAGAGAGGTGTGTAGCGCCTGATTTAGCGCTCAAATCACCTCGGGCGATAGAAGCCAAGTTTGCAGTCAGAGGCGATAATTAACGCCAGGCGCTAAACTTTGCACCCAGCTGATAATTGCGCCCCAAATGGCCCTGCTTTTACTAGGCGTAAGAATTTGACAGACTTTCAGCGGGCGGAAGTTGTGCAAAAAGCGCAACTCTCCACCCGCAGAGGCACTTTTCTTGGGCATGCGGATGACCTGTCAAGAGAATTCTTGACAGATCGCAAGTGTCAGGTTTCAGCGCATGCGCTTTGCATGCCTGAAACCGGCACTTGTGCGACCCCTACGCTAGTACACACCTCGTACGCACCCGTGGGGGTCGCAAAATCCGGCCCATTAACTTCAGCCACTGGCGATCTGAAAAATGCGATATCTATGGAAATGATTACCTCGATTTGCTACGTCGGACTCATTTTTTTAAAGCATAATTAAAATGTCACTAGAAAAGCTGTCCAGAAGAAACCTGCCCCACCGAACTACTTCTCCTTTCAAATGTGGTGGAATAGCTTCTTCATAGTGCTTTAAGAGTTAAAACTTTTACTCTTGCCCAAGCAATTTTAGCTTCCATTTTATGCATTTAGCACTTTAGTTTATCTTCTCATAAGAGCTCGTCAAATTCCCGCACATCACATTACTAAGCGATAACTCTGTTCCGTAATGTTATTTTCTTCCAATTTGTCAGGTATGAAATTCCCAGTGACACCACTCTAGAAATCCAGTATTGCATCTTAAACATGCCAAGACTCCACTTGTCTCCATGCTTCTCTAAGCAACGTGTTGATCAGATTAGTTGGACAAGTAGAAAGCAGTAATTTGAAGTAATAGTTGAAATCTGCAGTTGCCATTGTACTTAGTTAGAAAGCAATTTACATAGATTTGCCTCATAGTAGCATCTTTATAAAGTATTCTCTTTTTTATTGATAATAAACTGACCATTCCTCCAAGTTAATATATAATAAAAATGTTTTGTTGAATTTACTATCAATCCCAGTGCCTATGCAATGCCAATAAACAAAATTGCATTAAAATAGTAGGTAGCCTTTCACCCTTTTGTGCTTCAGTCTTGGTAAATAATTGATTACAAGCTGCATAATGTACTCCTTAGAGCTGAAGTGTTTTGTTTAGTGCTGCTGTGTGAATTGTAATGGTTCTGCTATAGGATTTTAGATGAAATAGACTGTGGTGGGATTTAATTGAGAGGTCGCACAACACCAGGTTATAGTCCAACAGTGGGATTTAATAGCATGCAATCTGCATGTGAATGAAACTGTCAGTGAACGCTGTAACTGTCTCTGAGACTATTCATTTCATTCCCTGACATGGCTATTAGCTGTCTGGAATAGTCAACAAAATTAGGTTTTGATCTGCTGCCCTTAGCATCAAGTCGCAAACAAATATGGACTTGGTAATTAGTAAATAAAAACTGCAGAGGTTCACAAAAGAACTGTTCTTTGCAACAAACGGGGTTTCCTTTGGTCTCTTTACTGCCCCAATTTTTTTGGGAAAAGGGGTATTAGCAAGACCAAAATTGCAAAAAAACTTCATGCCTGTAGCCATTTTAAATGGGGCCTCATTATCACATGTAAATGAGGGCCCTATGACATTGTTAGAACCTGATGCCATTTTCATCTGAAGTAGCGCGGTGACCTCTGAGTGCTGGACCCACCCAGAAGTCCTGGGCTGTACAGGCTGCAATCAACCAGTTCCAGGGCTATGTAAAGCAGAAGTCACCTGCAGGTACTCAGATCATTGGAATCTGTTGGGTGACATCGTACTTGATTTATACGATGTTTTTAGCTTGGAAATTGCTGCATTTTTGCTGTTTGTGCCAGTTCTGAGGGCAGCAACAGGTGGTCGGTCCGTGATTATAAGCAAAAGGACGGGTGCAGTCTCGCATTGTGATTGGAGAATCATGTGCAGCGGGCAGGGACGTGCTCGGAGTGTGTGTGGGCGGGCGGGGGGTGTGGGGTGGGGGGGAAGTGTGGTGTTGAAATGTATCATTCTCAGAAAAAGACAAATGAGAGAAAATCACTCTCGCCTTTGCTACCCGGATAAGATTATTGGATTTTGTTTTCGGCCGTGCAGCCAGGCCCTCGGGATAATGCTTCAAGTGTTGACATTCTCTGCCACCTCATTCTAAGCCTATTGGCTGGTCTCCCTGGGCACCCATCTCCCATCTGAAGACTAGAGGACATCCTACTGGGCTCTGACCTGCTCTACTAAGACCTCCACAACCACATTGCAGAAACAGGATGCCCCGGCATTAGATGTTCTTTGCCAAAAATACAAAAAAAATTGCTAGGCTCATGAAGTAAATTGGGGGGGGGGGCTCCCGCTAATGTAGCTGGAATGTCCTGCTGAGCAACACTTACAACTGTCCTTTCAAAAATATTAATTGTCTGTCTGGAGTTTCCCTCTCCTTGCTATTGGTCCGCCTTTATTTTGTGGCCCACCTTTGAGGAGGCCACCAGCAGCCAATCTTGAATGTGTTCGGTGAAGGATCCACAGCTGAACTTTAATACAAACAGAAAATGCTAGAAACACTCAGCAGGTCAGGCAGCATCTGTAGAGAGAGAAACAGAGTCACGTTTCAGGTCGATGACCCTTCGTCAGAACTTTAATACATCTGTTCGCTCCACAGATGCTGACTGACCTGATTGTTTTCAGTATTTTCTGCTATTGTTTTTGAATGACAACTTAGTGTCCCGCAGGTGGACAAAAAAAAATGCAAGTGTTTCACAGCAGTTGGCAGCCTTCACTGGCATCATGTTCTACGTGCTTGGAGCACCACGAACATATGTTTATGAGCTGACCTCGCAATATTGTATGAGGTCAGATGATCTGGGCACAGGAACCACATTACTGGCATGAAGGATCTATTCCACACCATTATGCCTGTCATGCCTCCACAGGCACCTCGCCTATTTTATAAAGATAAATGTCATGCTGCTTGCCTTGCTGGCAGCAGCACAAAGGGAAGTCGTAGGGCAGGAAAATGGGAGGCGGAGCTGCTATCATGGGCCGTCAGCGGTCCTCACGAGTGCTGGAAGGAGCACTCCTGCTCCTCCTGGCTCCGCATTAAACTTAAAAAAAAGCTTACCTTTTTGCCGGTGGCTACTTGCTGGGCTGCACCCACAGCTAGAAAACCTGCGTGGAGCAGGCCCGACACTGCTTCACTCAGGGCAGCCCAATTTCTCTGACGAGTCCTAAAACAGGCTTTAGGCCCCTCATTAGCATATGCAATGGGCCTAACCACCCAATATTGGGTGGACTTCTTTCAGGCTTGGGCGCAGCACATTGGGCCCTGAAATTGGCCCTTGTTGCACCTATTTTACACTCCTAAAACATGTGCAACGAGGTCCAATTTCTATCCCCATGTATGATTTTCTGTTTTCCCAAACAAAAATGATTTATCAAACATTTTCTGTGAGGATGTCGCCCCTTTAGAGGTGAAGCAATAGTCAGTTATGTGCGCTGTACAGTGAATGTTCTCAATAGAACAAGATTTATACATAAGCTTGAAATTAGTGTTGGCATTACTATAAATACCTGAGCTATTCATCCATTAGGTAGCAGTAATTTCTGTTATGTGAAACAGTGCTTGTTTTATTGGACACTGCAAAACTATTGGCGGGATGCAGCGTGACTAGGTTTTCTCCCCATTCATAGTTAATGGCCTGGCATTCTAGCCGGTGATTTGTAAGCATTATGGTATGGAATCTAGACACAAATGCAGGCATACTGGTCTTTAAATTCAACTTGTACCATATTGCTAGGTTCCCACTTTGCATGTGCAGTGCATTCCCAAACCTTAGTTAATACTGACGCTGAGGCATAGGCTTCAGACTGCTTTGTTTTACTGACAAATGGGGGTAGATCTTGACTTTGTATGATAGTTTAAAGCGAATCGGCAGCCCATTTTACATCTCTCCCGATCTTTATTGCCGCTTAAGGGTTGACTGTAGATCTCATTGGAGTTGCTACATTCTCCCTGGCAGACTCCTGTGCAGGCAACCATTCATCCAAATATCGAGCAGGTTCCATTGCGGGCATGCGATTCTCCCCACACTATTTTCCTCTCTGCCCAGGCAACGCTTTACAACTCAGGCGATAAAAATGGAAATCTATCCCCTGATTCATTTGGATGCTCCTGTCTGTGACAGAAATCTTAATTTTTTTTAGCAAACTCTATGAGCTCCACATCCCCAGATACCAAAACACAACCAGTAACAATGCTGAACTTCCAGCCAGCAGCTACCATGTGGTCAACATCACTTGCTCTTCCTGATCCCTTTTCTGAACCAGAACTTCAGCCATGGAGCAAAATGACCACCATGCAGTAGAAGTGACCATGGCATTCAACCTTGTTTTTTGCCACAGGTTCCTTCCAGGCAATAACAGGACACTTAATACATAGAATTTACATCACATCAACAGGACATTTGGTCCAACCAGTCCATGCCGGTGTTTACACTCTATATGAGCAAATAATTCTAATCACATTTACCCAGTCTGTTCCCATATCCCTTCAACCCCTTTTCTTTCATCCATCTATCCAATCCAATCTGACATGTGCCCATGGTTTCTGTCTCAACTGAAGTGAAGTGAATTCCACAGCTTCACAACTCTGTGTGAAGAAGGTTCTCCTGCCCTCTGCTCTAAATTTCTTACATTTAATCTTGTATCTATGGCCTCTCACCCTTGACCCCTGCTTCTATCTACCCCACCCCATCCTTTCATCATTTCTAACACTTCTATTATAGTGTCCCATAATCTGCATTGTTCTATCAAAAAGCCCCAATTTTTCATCTTTCTTCGTATTAGTATTTCCACATACCAGGTAGCATCGTAACGAATCTGTGCGCCACCATCTCTGAAGCCTCAAGATCTTCCTGTTGTGTGGAACCCAGTACTGCAGACAGTACTCTAACTGAGGTCTTAATAAGGTTTTTTTTTAGAGGCTCATCCTTACCACTTGGCTTTATATTCTATACCTCTTGAGATAAAATCTAGAATTCTATTAGCCTTTTTACAGCCAAATCAACCTGAGGTGCTGCCTTGAATGTTTTTTGAACCTGCACCCACAAATCCCCCTGCTCTTCCACAGCACTGAAGCCTACTTCCATTCAGTGTATATTATGCTGGGGTTTTTTTGCCATATTGTATCACTTCACACTTACTGACATTGAATTTTTTAGCCCATCTTCCCCATCCTATCAATACCCTTTGGTCTTCTAAAGAATTAACTATATTTCCTATTTTGGTATCATCTACAAATTTCAACACCACTCCTGCTATCATTGATATGCACAGTGAACAGAAGTGGCCCCAGAACTGAATCCTGAGGGATTTGGTAAGGATCGGTCAGATTGCAGTTCAGCCCTGCCATTACTGAAGTCACAAATGCCGTGTTTTGATCTGTGGGTGAAAACATTATAATTATTCCTGCCATGCTGCTGCAAGCAGGAAAGGCTGACAGGGATTTTCGAACGATGTTGTAGTCATAGGTTGCAGGATACCATTGGCGGCAACAGTACTCCCAGCCTGTGTGGCTGAGGTCGACTCTGCAGATGCTACTGATGCTGGATGCTGCTCAATGGCAGGCTGCAGAGCAAAGAGCAAGCTCTCCAAGAGTCACTAGTGTACCCATTCTTGCTCCAGAATTACCCTTCATTTCATAAGGGTTGAGGTCAGGATTCTGAAGTGAATTTGGACTCAACAATATGTCTCCATTGCAGCTCTTTTTTGGCCGTTACCTCAGCCCTTCATACTTCGCTGTCCAATTCACGAAAACAGTTCGTAGTGTGCAGCAGTGTTTTTTCCAATGTGTTTACACCTGTAAAGAGGACCTTTTGGACAACACCGAAGTGGGAAATGGAGCAGGGAGCTGTTCCACTGGGTCCCTAACATTTGTCTCCCCATCTGGGATTTTCTCATGGAAGTGATGTTAAATGATGATAATTAATTTGGAACTCCTGCCAGATTGGAAAATCTAGACTTGTGTCACTAGATTGGTATGTGTTTCAAGTGGCGATGACTCTGAAGGGTAGATTTTCGATCCCTCGCTCACTGTGAGTGCGGATGGAAAAATTGCCGGCAGCATTCAAAGCAGATCGTCATAGGCGAGAACTTGGGAAATCTACTCCTGGGTGTCATGATGAAGGTTCTTGCTCTAGGGTTCATCCATATCTGTAACAGGAAGGCGCCCAAGATAAGCCAATGTGCATATAATAGGCACGTTGATGTTTTTCCACGGACAATACATGTCACATTTTTCAGTGCGCACCAATCACTGCTTGACATTTGCTGAAGTAGATTAACCCAGGGAAAAGTATGTGATTATAATTATACAAATCTTTCATAAACCTGAAGCACATTTCTCTCCTCCAGCTTGCTTGACCTCCACGTGAAGCTTTCTGGCTATCGACCTCCATGACAGCATCTTTGAAGCAGGTGGAAAGTTTGGAATATAGAGCCCCTCATTCCATTTGTGCACTGTCTTCTGCTGAAGACGGCCATTTTCTGTAAAGAGAAGATAAATATGCTAAGCTGAATGTAAACTACCTTGGCCACAGAAAGTGTGAGAAGGTTTGAGAGCTGAGTGAAGGTACAGCAATTGTCAGCTGTATGTGTGAATAGCTCTAAATATCTCAGTTTTGTCATTGGTTTGGCTCTTGCTATGCTAGTTCTTGACCATATTCATTTACCTCCCTCTATTCTACATTTGTACCAAGTTATTTAGGTTAAATGCACTAAGGCATTCAAACAAACTCAGCCTATGCTGATTTATACTCATTCCCATTTGTCACTTTTCTTTGAGTCTGCCACTTTCTTTTGGAAATCCTTAGGTAACCCCACGTTGATGTCCTGCTGGGTGGCCTTCTCAGCTTACTTCAACCTCTGGGAACTTGTGGTTTGCCTTTTAACATGTGGAGGTATCTCACACTGTCTACTATGAACTAAAGCTCTTGATTTTTAATTCTTACTTGATGTCTGCCCGAGATCTGCCTCAATTCCACAGAGAAGTTTTGCATTCCACGGCTGATGTGGCCCACAGAGTGCTATTTATATCAGTTAAGCTAGCTAGTTACACAGCCATCTACCGGTGCTTTCTGATTGGCTATTTAGTTGTGCACAACTTTTACTGCACTCTAATGCACATGAGCTTCCAGAAAAGGGACAGCATAAAGTTGTGAGAGGAATTTGTAAAGAAATTCCCATATTCTGATTTTTAACTGGAGCAATGTTGCTACCAAAAACGTAGGTGAAAAATGCGGACGATGTGACCCGTACATGGACAGGTCACTTCGTCCGCATGCCCGATACGAGACTCCCAAAACAAGCGCTCTACTCGGAGCTCCGACACAGCAAGAGAGCCCCAGGTGGGCAGAGGAAACGCTTCAAGGACACCCTCAAAGCCTCCTTGAAAAAGTGCAACATCCCCACTGACACCTGGGAATCCCTGGCCCAAGACCGCACAAAGTGGAGGAGAAGCATCTGGGAAGGTGCCGAACACCTCGAGTCTCTTCGCCGGGAGCAAGCGGAAGCCAAGCGCAAGCAGCGCAAGGAGTGCACGTCAACCCAAGCACCCCACCCACCCGCCCCTTCAACCACCGTCTGCCCCACCTGTGACAGAGACTGTAGGTCCCGCATTGGACTCATCAGTCACCTGAGAACTCATTTTTAATGTGGAAGCAAGTCATCCTTGGTTCCGAGGGACTGCCTAAGAAGAAGAGGTGAAAAATGCCAAAATCTGTAAAAAAAAACACACATTGAAATCCAGCTATCAGATATCCATTGTTAAAGCTACTTTCAGATGTGACCATGGGACAAATCCAGCTGGGCTCCCTTTAAGTCAGCCCAGAAATTAATGACGGAGCCTTCGTGCGGGGGTAAGGCTTCCCCGCGATATCTCACTGCGCGCCTGCCTTTTCATTCCGAGCTGGCACGAACTTGATTTTCTAGACAGCAGCTGTGCAGTGCTTCCGTATCCCACAGACGCAGTTAATTCGTGCGAGCTGTGGGATCACGTGATTCAGTTACAGCCAATGGCAGCACACCATCTTTCATTCATAGTTTTCAGAGCAAGGGCTGTGAAAGCTATGAATCTATACCCCCCCAAAAGAACAGCTAAACCGCAATTAAATTTAAAAAAAAACATCACATTAATAAAATAAGTATAGTTAAATAAATTAACCACTTTAAACAAAAAATTAAATTTTTGAAAAAATTTAAAATCTTTTAAAAAGTTATAAAAATAAACTTACCTTTCTTTAAAGTCTCTAAAAAAGATAAACCTGTTGAAAAAAATTCAAAATAATACTTAATTAACTACTTACCTTGTTAAAAGAGGGTCTTACGCCTCCTTTCTTTATGTGCAAAATCTTCCATGCTTACCTGCGCGTTCAAAGCACTAAGTGCACTGCGTGCGCGCAGCCTGTAGCGCGCACGCGGTTCACCTAGGAACCGCCCCCTTTTGAAATCACCAAGTGCCGGTTTTCAGCGCATGCGCAGTGCATGCAGAAAACCGGCAATTGGAGACAGAATACGCGAGAGTACACAGTGCGTACTCTCGCGTAGCAAGACTAATTTTTGGGCCATTATCTGTCCTGAACCAGCTTAACCCTCAGCCAACGTTTCATACTGATAGACTGTGTGCACGGTGCATTCCATTTGAAAAAATCCAGGACTTTACCTTGCATTTTAATATTTAAAGTAAGTTGCCTCACATTTTGTGTGACACATTTTAGGTCAGTATGCCTAACATGGATTGGCACCACTGGTCATATGGGATGGAAAATGTTACCCTCACATTTTTGTGCCAAGTTTTAAAATTGTCCAAAGCCATTTCAGTTTCCTTACACATTAAATCTTGCTTTTCTTTATATATGAACATGTCTGTAAGGCCTGCCTGAAGCTACTTAGCAGCTGATGTTTCAGTTGGTTTGGTAAAGCTCCTGGGTTTTACTTTAAGCCATTTGGTTTTTTTTCTCCTGCTGATTTTAGAATGCAATCACATTCCTCTGAGCTTAACTCTGGGCCATCGACACTGATGTTCAAAAGCTATTACAGCAGGTCATTTTCCATCAGACTTCTCGGTCTTGCTTTTAGCAGTTTGTTTCTGACTAAACCCCATTTGGGTTAAGCTGAGACACAGGCAAGGCAATTGCTGTCTCTGCAAGGAAAGCGAGTAATGGGTAATCGTGACCAGAGGCATTCCTCAAATTAAACAATGTCTGGAAGCATGATTCCGCTATAGATCATCTCCATTCATATAGCATGGAATTTTTCTAGCTACTGTAGAAACTTGACTTCTTTGGGGGGTTACCCCATTTAGCCTATAGTTCTTATTCTCATAATCACGGTAAGAAAATTTTGAAAACACATTTATATCTTGCTTGCTAACAGTCAGACACCTTACCAGTCAAAATCCCATTTCAGGAACATGTCAGAGGTATCAACCCCTCTAGCCTGTGTATGTTCAAGTGCTGTTTCCCCACTCAGAAGAGCTTTGCCTATTGATGTCAGCCTGAATCAAGGTCAAAACTTTGTTTTCATGTATGTGCAATGCATTTTCTATGATGGTTCAATCCAATTAAGAAGATTGGTGGCCCTGGATATAAGAGAATTCACAAAAGTCAGGCACAATCCTTCGGGAACCATTGGGACCTCTGATAGGTGGGAACAAATTCAGTATTTTGTTGCAGACCAGACTTAAGGATGTTCAAAAATAATTTTAAAAAAGATTGTAAAGGTGGTCCTTCTCTGTATTGGGAGTAAGAGTTCTTGCAGAGATCAAAAACTTTATCGGATAAATGTTTTCTCTGTCAGATCTCGTCAAGCTGTGCGTAGCAAAGATTTCAAAGAGGCCGACTCCGACTCCACTTCCTGCAAATCATTAATTTCTTGGTTTTCTCAGTAGGTGTATTATAATACGTTGCTTCTCTTTTGGTATCTTCTGCATGATGAACGGATTGTTCGATTTGACCAAAGAGAACTTCCTTTTCTGAAAAAGTCTTGCAGATTGCAAATCAGTCCTGTTTCATGTCTTTTTAACAAACCAAACGCTGATGGTGCATCAAGAAACAGTTTGTTCGGGGTTTACGGAACAGCAGAGAAGTCTTTGAAGACAACTTGAATGGCCTTTTGAAAAGACAGCCTTCCGTGTCTGCATTTTTATTCATGTCCTGAGCACAACTCTTGTCCTTTTGTAAATGCAAATCTTCTGCATCCTTCCAAACTTTAAGCAAGATATTTTTTTTCCTAGTGTGTTTTCACAATCAAGTTAACTTTATTCTCCTCAGTGTTTTTCATATACAGGTTTAAATTTAGAGGCACTTCTAATCTGTAGCGGCCAGTTTTGCATTTTAGTTTGACAGCCAATCCCTGTCAAGTACTAAACATTACAGAAGTTCTATCAGTACATCAAGGTCAAGGTCTTGGAGCTTTTTCAATAGTATCTTACAGAGAGTATCAATGTTGGCAGAGCCAGATTCTGATTAAAAAAGAATGCCTGCTGTACTTCACCATCTGTGAATTGCTACTGAAATGGAATCATCTACTTAGTGATAGATATGCCACTCATAGCATCAATCAGCAGACCATAATAATCTTCCATACAGTAAAAATGCATCTTGAATAGGCCAAACAATATTAACAACAATTTCTCTTAATGAGTATCTCAGTGTGTATCTGGAGTATTTCAAATCATCAACCCTCATTCTTTCCATTACAATTAGTTGTGTGATTTTCCCGTTAATAAGTGTCTCTTTACATAGCCATTACTAAACAGAGACAACATTATACAGCTCATCGTAGCCACTCCTTTTTGTCATATGCATTGCCAAAAGCAGCCTATTACACTGAGAGTTTCCCTTTGTTTTCTGTGCTCTTGGATCAGATTCTGATATTGTCAAATATCACCGTGAAGTGTACATCTTCCCCTTTAAAGGCAGCAGTGGTAGATGAAAATCCAGAATAAGTCATTTCCATTATGAGTGATGAAGAAGTTTCCAAACCCTCTACAAGCTACAAAGATCCACTTCTTAGGTAGGGACCCAAAATGAGGGCAACAAAGGAAAGCATGTGCAATAGAAACAAAAGGCTCTCAAGACCAGAGGCAAATAACAGCATCATTGTTCCTGGCTAATACAGCACCTTTAGCAATGGGGTGCACTTCCATTTCTATTCAACACTGAGGAATAATGATAAGTTAACAGTATAGTCCACTAAAGTAACAGGTAATGTAATAGATATTGATACTGACAATGTATCAAGGTTGTAGCCCCCATTTTAACTCGAGGCGTGTGGGGGCCGGGGCGGGTGGGAAGCACGCATGACGGTACGGGTATGAGGGCCGGGTCATTTTAACTCCTGGGCCTCATTAACATGTTGGAAGATGATCTCCCGCCCAAACCTGGTGGGAATCATAGAATCATAGAATAGTACAGCACAGAAGGAGGCCATTTGGCCCATCGAGTCTGCACCAGCTCTTTCGAAGAGCAATCCAGATAGTCCCACTCCCCCACTCTTTCCCCATATCCCTGCAATTTTTTCTTCTTCAAGTATTTATTCAATTCCCCTTTGAAGGCTACTATTGAATCTGTATCCACCACTCTATCAGGCAGTGCATTCCAAATCCTAACCACTCATTGCGTAAAAAAGTTTTCCCTCTTGTCGCCTCTGGTTCTTTTGCCAATTACCTTAAATCTGTGGCCTCTCATTATTGACCCTTCAGCCATTGGAAAGAGTTTCTCTTTATTTACTCTATCTAAATCCTTCATGATTTTAAACACCTCTATCAAATCTCCTCTTAGCCTTCTCTGCTCCAAGGAGAACAAACCCAGCTTCTCCAGTCCATCCACGTAACTATATTTCCTCATCCCTGGAACCACTCTAGTAAATCTCTTCTGTACCCTTTCCAAAGCCTTCACGTCCTTCCTAAAGTGTGGTGCCCAGAATTGGACACAATACTCCAGCTGGGGCCGAACTAGTGTTTTATATAGGTTTAGCATAACTTCCTGGCTTTTGTACTCGATTGCCTCTATTTATAAATCCCATATGCTTTATTAACTGCTTTGTTAACCTGTCCTGCCACCTTCAAAATCACTTGTAGCCAGCGGGCTGGAGCAGGATTTTACATGGCAGGAGACCACTGCCGGCGATCCGACAGAACGGTCCCAACTCTAAGGTAAGTGGTTCGGGAAATGGGTCTGCAGGGGATCACAGTTGGGGGAGGGAGAGGGAAGCTCCGGGTATGGGGTCGCACAACTGCCTTATGGGCCACGGAGGGCACCTCCTGATCCAGAAGGAAACCTTCAAAAAACAGTGAATGCTGGAAGATAGATTACTATTTGGTGTTTGACGCCTCCTCAAAATCTGCAGACTATACTGATGCAGACCTTGAATCCTTTGACACTACTAAGAAGTTCTTGGCCTCATAGATCCATGTAAGTGCTGAGATGCATAGCTGCCAGAGCTCTGCCACTGATTCCTCCAAAGTTTGTGGGGACAGGGAGAGAACCTGCGATTGAAAGGCCTTCAGCATGCTAGGTATGGACCTGGGGCATGACCTCCTCCTGAAAAAAGTCCATAAAGTCCAGCAGAGGATTGCTAGGCTGGGGGTTGCCAGCCTCGACCCACAGGTGAGCCCCGCATCCCCTGGTGGGCCAGGTCTGATCCGGGGTAACTATGCTGAGTCCACACCGCATCCCGAAAAAGTCCAGGGCTTGGGAACTCCAATGTTTGGAGTCCTCACCCTTGGGCCCCATCACAGGGGCGCAGAACTTCCTGGACAGAAGCACAAATACACAGGTGAACCTCCTTAAACTACACCTGTACCTCCTTGGCTGCAAAATGTCCAATTCTGCCTCCAGTGTTTAGTATTGTGCTGAGGTGAGCCATTTCCTGGGCTGGGGGTGGGTGGGGGAGGATAACTCCCCTTTTTGAGAGTGCCCTGGAGGTCATGCTAACTGGCAGTTCATGGCAAGGAGGCATGACATTTTAGGTTGTGAGAGCCACTTTCTCTCGGGAAGAGGTGGCCAAGCACCTAAATGCAATTTATACTATAAAGTGGTCATTACCCCACATGAGGAAGGATTTCAATATCCAGTGAATCCTCTACTTGTCCCTTTCTGGTGTTCAATAATTGCATGTCTGCAACACACACATGCACAAAAATGATCACTTTAACCAACTGCACAGTCACATGGAATGTTTTCTTATCTTTACACACCCCTTTACTCTGTCTAACATGATCAAAAAACAAACCAAATTCATACATGATACACCTTTCACCTTCCCAGGAAACCTTTCACCGACGGTAGGTAGGTCAATTACAGACCTAGGGGGAAAAATTCGGTTGATTTGCACCTCCCGTTAGCGCCCTGAAGGGGCAACTAGCGCCAGGGCGCGGCGCCGCTGATGCCTCCCGCAAAATTCACTTACCTGCTTTCCTGTGACGTCACACTTTGATTTCCGCCCCCCCCCCCCCTCAGGCTGTTGTTATTGTTTTCCTTTTATCACCGTCACTGGTCTCTCTCTCGCTGTGCTCTCGGCCCTTGGGTCACTGGTCTCGCTCTCGCTGTGCTCTCGGGCCTCGGGTCACCGGTCTCGCTCTCGCTGTGCTCTCGGGCCTCGGGTCACTGGTCTCGCTCTCGCTGTGCTCTCGGGCCTTGGGTCACTGGTCCCACTCTCGCTGTGCTCTCGGGCCTCGGGTCACTGGTCTCGCTCTCGCTGTGCTCTCGGGCCTTGGGTCACTGGTCCCATTCTCGCTGGTCCCGCTCTCCCTGTGCTCTCGGGCCTCGGGTCACTGGTCTCGCTCTCACTGTGCTCTCGGGCCTCGGGTCACTGGTCTCGCTCTCCCTGTGCTCTCGGGCCTCGGGTCACTGGTCTCGCTCTCACTGTGCTCTCGGGCCTCGGGTCACTGGTCTCGCTGGGCTCTCGGTCCTCGGGTCACTGGTCTCGCTCTCACTGTGCTCTCGGGCCTCGGGTCACTGGTCTCGCTCTCGCTGTGCTCTCGGGCCTCGGGTCACTGGTCTCGCTCTCGTTGTGCTCTCGGGCCTCGGGTCACTGGTCCCGCTCTCGCTGTGCTCTCGGGCCTCGGGTCACTGGTCTCGCTCTCCCTGTGCTCTCGGGCCTTGGGTCACTGGTCTCGCTCTCGTTGTGCTCTCGGGCCTCGGGTCACTGGTCTCGCTCTCGTTGTGCTCTCGGGCCTCGGGTCACTGGTCTCGCTCTCGCTGTGCTCTCGGGCCTCGGGTCACTGGTCTCGCTCTCGTTGTGCTCTCGGGCCTCGGGTCACTGGTCTCGCTCTCGCTGTGCTCTCGGGCCTCGGGTCACTGGTCTCGCTCTCGCTGTGCTCTCGGGCCTCGGGTCACTGGTCTCGCTCTCCTTGTGCTCTCGGTCCTCGGGTCACTGGTCTCGCTCTCGCTGTGCTCTCGGGCCTCGGGTCGCTGGTCCCGCTCTCGCTGTGCTCTCGGGCCTCGGGTCACTGGTCTCGCTCTCGCTGTGCTCTCGGGCCTTGGGTCACTGGTCTCGCTCTCGCTGTGCTCTCGGGCCTCAGGTCACTGGTCTCGCTCTCGCTGTGCTCTCGGGCCTTGGGTCACTGGTCCCGCTCTCGCTGTGCTCTCGGGCCTTGGGTCACTGGTCCCGCTCTCGTTGTGCTCTCGGGCCTTGGGTCACTGGTCTCGCTCTCGCTGTGCTCTCGGGCCTCAGGTCACTGGTCTCGCTCTCGCTGTGCTCTCGGGCCTTGGGTCACTGGTCCCGCTCTCCCTGTGCTCTCGGGCCTCGGGTCACTGGTCTCGCTCTCGCTGTGCTGTAAGACGTGCGGAATTACCCCTCGCCCCGTCCAACAGGTTATAGAGTTCGGACTTGAGACTTATTAGAAATTACACCAGACACACGGGTTCTGTCTTTAACCTTTTATTGTTCCTAAGACAAATTCAAAACCCCAACCACTATTCGAGCAGTTCACCCATAATATTACAGGAAATCATACATACAACCACCCGCCGATGATCGGTCCAGCGTTGATTGTAGGTCCTCGTAAGCGAAAATACTGGCCAGGCCCCTCATTCCTCTGACTGCAGCCTGATCCTCGTAGGCGAGATGAATTGCCGAGCCACCTTCTTCTGACTGCAGTGCTGATATTCGTTAGCCATTGTGTTTTATACAGCTTTTCCTTGCGTTTTGCAGTAAATCAATCATTCAGAGATAGTGAAATGTCCCTTTAATGTTGGTATGAGCTGTTTGAGCTGTCAAACATTTACATTAACTCATCCTGTGTGGCTATCCTTATCACAGCCCAAAATTGTTAATTCACTCCTAAAGTTTACAAAAGGTGGCAGAAAACCACTTGATTAGGTTCATGAGTTACGTCGTATTCTGCATTTCAAAACTTCAAAGGTTTGACTTCTCACCTCAGAAAGGTCACCAGAGACACCATGTCTACAATACTCAGGGGGTTTGTTTATCCTTGTTGACTATCACTACCCCCTGCAGTCACAACCATGATTCCTGCCTTATCGGTGAAAGACTGCTTGTTACATTCACCAATTTTATTTCACTTTGAAAAAACCTTTTTGCCTGGCAAAACATTTCAAGAAATATTAAGAATTAAGGGTCTGTATATACTTTCTACAGTGCTCTCGGGCCTCGGGTCACCAGTCCTTTTATCACCGCCGCTGGTCCCTGCTCTCGCTGTGCTCTCGGGCCTCGGGTCACTGGTCTCGCTCTCCCTGTGCTCTCGGGCCTCGGGTCACTGGTCCCGCTCTCGCTGTGCTCTCGGGCCTCGGGTCACTGGTCTCGCTGGGCTCTCGGTCCTCGGGTCACTGGTCTCGCTCTCCCTGTGCTCTCGGGCCTCGGGTCACTGGTCCCGCTCTCGCTGTGCTCTCGGGCCTCGGGTCACTGGTCCCGCTCTCGTTGTGCTCTCGGTCCTCGGGTCACTGGTCTCGCTCTCCCTGTGCTCTCGGTCCTCGGGTCACTGGTCCCGCTCTCACTGTGCTCTCGGGCCTCGGGTCACTGGTCTCGCTGTGCTCTCGGGCCTCGGGTCACTGGTCCCGCTCTCGTTGTGCTCTCGGGCCTTGGGTCACTGGTCCCGCTCTCCCTGTGCTCTCGGGCCTCGGGTCACTGGTCCCGCTCTCCCTGTGCTCTTGGGCCTCGAGTCACTGGTCTCGCTCTCGCTGTGCTCTCGGGCCTCGGGTCACTGGTCCCGCTCTCCCTGTGCTCTTGGGCCTCGAGTCACTGGTCTCGCTCTCGTTGTGCTCTCGGGCCTCGGGTCACTGGTCCCGCTCTCCCTGTGCTCTTGGGCCTCGAGTCACTGGTCTCGCTCTCCCTGTGCTCTCGGGCCTTGGGTCACCGGTCTCGCTCTCCCTGTGCTCTCGGGCCTCGGGTCACTGGTCTCGCTGGGCTCTCGGTCCTCGGGTCACTGGTGTCGCTGTGCTCTCGGTCCTCGGGTCACTGGTCTCGCTCTCCCTGTGCTCTCGGGCCTTGGGTCACCGGTCTCGCTCTCCCTGTGCTCTCGGGCCTCGGGTCACTGGTCTCGCTGGGCTCTCGGTCCTCGGGTCACTGGTCTCGCTCTCCCTGTGCTCTCGGGCCTTGGGTCACCGGTCTCGCTCTCCCTGTGCTCTCGGGCCTCGGGTCACTGGTCTCGCTGGGCTCTCGGTCCTCGGGTCACTGGTCTCGCTGTGCTCTCGGTCCTCGGGTCACCGGTCTCGCTCTCGCTGTGCTCTCGGGCCTCGGGTCGCTGGTCCCGCTCTCCCTGTGCTCTCGGGCCTCGGGTCACTGGTCTCGCTCTCGCTGTGCTCTCGGGCCTCGGGTCACTGGTCCCGCTCTCGCTGTGCTCTCGGGCCTCGGGTCACTGGTCTCGCTCTCGCTGTGCTCTCGGGCCTCGGGTCACCGCACCTTTTATCACCGTCACTGGTCTCGCTCTCGCTGTGCTCTCGGTCCTCGGGTCGCTGGTCTCGCTCTCGCTGTGTTCAAGGGTTCAAAGGTTCTGATCAGATCACTTGCTCCCAGTCATGGGCGCTCTAGTTGTCATCTCCCTTGGCCTGCAGCATGACAGGGAGATGGAGCAGAGGCAGCGAAGAAGAGGACAAGCTGCTCACAGAGGGAGGAGGAGGAGGGGGAGAAGAGCTCTCAGCAGGAGGCCTTACCCAGCTAGGGTCTTCTGAGAGCAATTCTCTTACCTCAGCCTGAGCCAGGAACAGTGTCTGAGGTGTCTGCACTTTACGAAGGAGGTGCTCACAGAACTCTGCCACTTCTTGCAACCAGACCTACAGCCTCACACCAGGGCAAGGCTGCCAGTGGCTGTGAAGGTGACTGGGGCCCTGAATTTCTTTGCATTGGGATCCTTTCAGGCTGGATCAGACTTCAGTAACATCTCCCAGTTGACCGACAACTGCTGCATAAGAGAGGTGACTGATGCTCTTTATACCAGGAGAGGGGATTTCATTGCCTTCTCTCTGAACAGAGAGAAGCAGGCAGAGCATGCTGCCAGGATAGCGGGCTTCCCCATGGTGCAGAGTGCGATCGACTGCACGCATGTGGCTTTGTGGGCGCCATATCTAAATGCTGAGATGTACCGCAACCACAAAGGTTATCACTTTCTGAATGTGTAGTTGGTGTGCAATCATGCTCAGCACATCATGATGGTGAATCCCCAGTATCCTGGCAACAGTCATGATGCTTTCATTCTGCACCAATATGCTGTTTCCTCAGTCTTTGAGCCACCACGACAAACCTGAGGGTGGCTACTGGACGAGAAGAGCTATCTGCTGACCACCTGGCTCATGACTCCACTATGCAACCCAACCACAAACATGGGCAGCATGCATATAACAAAAGCCATGCTGCTACATGGAATCTGATAGAGCAGACCTTTGTCCTTAAACAATGCTTCTGCTACCTGGACTGCACTGGACTAGCCATGCAGTACTCACCAGAGCACGTCTCAAGATTCGTCGTGGTCTGCTGCATGCTCCACAAGTTTGCCATGATGAGGGCACAGACCTTGCAACCAGGCAAACGGTGACCAGCTGAGGAGGGGGAAGAGGAGAAGGAAGAAGAAGAGGAGGAGGAAGAGGAGGAGGAAGAGGAAGAGGAGCAGGAAGCGGAAGGGAGTAGGCAATCCAGACAGTCCCTTTCTGCCCGGGCGGTACGTGATCGATTCATCTGACTGCAGTATCAGTAAATGCAACCCCAATACCCCATTTACCAATAGTCCCACACCTTACCATCCCTCTGTTACTGGCCATCACAGCTTCCTCTTAGCCACAATGCTGAAATAAAAGCCAACAGAAAACAAACATTCCAATCCAACTTTATACATCAATCCATCCAATATTACATAATAAAGTCAACTAATCACCCTTGTGCATTCCCTTAATGCCTGTTTTCAGTGTTCCTTTGCCTGTCCTAGTGCTCCTATGAAGTGCTACCCTAGTGGCTACAGCATGGCTGGTGGAAGGCTGCTGATTTTCAGTGGGGGAGACTGCAGATGGCCTTGCAGGACAACCTCGAGCAGTTCTGGGCCTAGAAGGCTCGACAGTGGACTGCACCATCATGGCATGGGCAGCAGCTATCTGGGCTGACTGGCTAACCGGCAACAGCAAGAGCACTGCTGGTGTGGCAGTGGTTGGAGCACGAATGCTGTCATCCACATCAGATCCTTGGAGAGGACAGCAGGTTGGTGCTCCATGGAGCCACTGCCACTTCCACAGGGCGGTGCCTCAGTATTCCTAGTAGTCTGGTGGAGGACAGATTGCTGGACTGCTTATATCACCCTGCAAACCCTTTTCCACAATGGTATACGCAGCCACAATGGCAGCACTCTGAGCTTGTATGACAGAAGTCTGAGCTTCCACTGCAGCACTCAGACGTTGGGTGGCTTCTGCCTGTGCTGCAATGGAAGCCGAGACATCAGCCATCAGATGCTGCATCATGGTTGGGTCCACAAGTGCGCTAATGGAGTTGCCCACGACTTCCAAGCTTGAAATCATGGGCTCCAAGCTCTGCACAAATCCCTGTGCAAGGTTGGTACCGAACTCCTGAATGTTCCTTGACATTGCACTCAGGCTTTCTGGCAGGCCTGCCAATGCACCAAGCATTTCATTGTGCATACCCATCAGCGTTCTTCTGTAGGCCACCCCATCGAATTCTTCATCTGAGACCTCTGCAGCAGAACTTGTGTGTGACCTCGCCCTCCGGGGAGCTGCCCCTGCACCACCCTTTCCCCGTGCCCTGGATGCAGGCCATTCATACCTGGTGTCTCACCATGTACAGATCCCGCCCCTAACCTATCCTTTAAACTACACGGAGTGTCAGTATCTGAGCTGCTGGCTGTGAATGTGAAATCAAGTGACAGTGCTGTGTCTTCATCATCAGTGCCTTGGTGCTCTGCTATTTTGTGCTCCTCCACCAGTGCCTGGCTAGGTGTCAGTTCTTGGCTATCTGAAAGGAGAAAGGCACAAGGGTAAGGTTGTGGTGAGGGTAGTGGGGAAAGCAAGAGGTGCATGCTTACACCATGTACAGCTTGTAAAATCAGAAGAGATTGTGGGATGAGGGGCAAGTGGGATGTGAGAAGGAGGATTACGCATGAGGATACCGTCATCTTGTATTCTTTCAGCCCTGCCGCTGGCCACGGGCTCAGTGATGCCCCTCCCAATAATGGCCAGCATCATCTCCTCCATGGGGGTCAGGCTATGGAAGCGCACCTGTCCCCTGCTATTTAGGTCCTGCTGGTGCCGGTTGTGAGCCACCTTTTCCTGCAAGAAAAAGGGAAGTATGTCAGTGAGTGTGGTATATTGGCCCAAAAATTTGTGTTGATACGCGAGAGTACGCACTGTGTACTCTCGCGTATTCTGTCTCCAATTGCCGGTTTTCTGCATGCACTGCGCATGCGCTGAAAACCGGCACTTGGTGAATGGAAAAGGGGGCGGTTCCTAGGTGAACCGCGTGCGCGCTACAGGCTGCGCGCATGCAGTGCACTTAGTGGTTTCAACGCGCAGGTAAGTATGGAAGATTTTACACATAAAAAAAGGAGGAGTAAGACCCACTTTTAACAAGGTAAGTAGTGAATTAAGTATTATTTTGATTTTTTTTTAACAGGTATATCTTTTTTAGAGACTTTAAAGACAGGTAAGTTTATTTTTATAACTTTTTAAAAGATTTTAAATTTTTTCAAAAATTAAATTTTTTATTTAAAATGGTTCATTTATTTAACTATACTTATTTTATTAATGTGATGTTTTTTTAAATTTAATTGAGGTTTAGCTGTTCTTTTGGGGGGCTATAGTATTCATAGCTTTCACAGCACTTATGTGAAAGTTATGAATGGAAGATGGTGTGCTGCCATTGGCTCTAACTGAGTCACGTGATCCCACAGCTCGCACGAATTAACTACGCCTGTGGGATACGCAAGCCCAGCACAGCAGCTGTCCAGAACATCAAGTTCGTGCGAGCTGGAACTGAAAAAGCCAATGCGCAGTGCGAGATCGCGGGGAAGCCTTACCCTCGCACGAAGGCTTCCTCACGAATTTTTGGGCCAATGTGTTTGGGAGATATGCCTGTCATGGTTGAATAGTTGACAGTGTGTGCAAGCTGTGAGATGTGGGTGTGAGGCTTGCAGCTGTGTGAGGGTGTGATGGAGCATATAAACATGAGGTATGAGTCCTGATTGATAGAGCTTGTTGGTAGGTGTGTGATGGGGGTGCGGTGAATTGAGCAACGTATGAGGCTAGTTGTGCAGTTGGTGGGATATAGCATTTGAAGATGCAATCACTCACCTTGACCACTCGTGTAAGCTCATTGAACTTCTTTTAGCACTGCATTCACATCCTCCGGGCAACACTGCTGGCATTGACTTCCACGAATATCTGCACCCACTGCCTTTGCAGTGTCTGTCTGGAGGGCCTGCTGGCACCCTGCGGATACAGGACCTCTCTCCTCCTGTCCACCTCCTGCACTATAGCCTCCAGTGCTGCGTTGGAGAACCTTGGAGCCCGCTCTCTGGAATGTTGTGCCATTCCTATTTCTTTCCCAGATCAAACTCATTCCTGAAATGACTTCCAGCACCTGCTCTCGTCAAACTTCACCGCCCCTTTAAGAAGTGCAGACTAGGTTTAATTTGTGCTAGCCTCGCTAGGCCCCCTGCTGTGCATGCAGCCACTCAGCAGCACGTTCAGCGCTGGGGTGCAAGCTGCAATCATGTAAATTATCAAGCAGCATAAGGTTTGTGTGCTGCCTGCATCAGAAAGAATGGGCGTGGGTTGAACGGGCATCGCGACCCCCGCACCCGTTTTCGGGGGCATTTTTGCCCCTGAACCTTTATGCTTCAGGCTCATCGTAAGCTCCTACAAGAGATATCTACAACTTCTTCAGTTAATCTACGGTGCTATGATGCACCAGGCAGGCACTGATCTGTTGTTCTCCAGGGCAAACACCTTTATCGTGTTTCCAATGGAAACCTGCCAGCAGAATGAGACACAACACTGCTATTTTTCTGCATTGCATTATCGATGAAATTTATGTGGCGTTTCAAGACCCTACATACAACCCTTTGCCCTTCATGAACTGCAAGTAGTTCTGCTTGATCAAAATTTAGTAATCTGCATCAAGTGATCATGCAGATCAATAATAAAAACAGAAAATGCTGGAAATACTCAGCAGGTCAGGCGGCATCTGTAGAGAGAGAAACAGAGTTAACGTTTCAGCTCGATGACCCTTCAGCAGTTCTGACGAAAGGTCATTGAGCTGAAACGTTAACTCTGTTTCTCTCTCGACAGATGCTGCCTGACCTGCTGAGTATTTCCAGCATTTTCTGTTTTTATTTCAGATTTCCAGCATCCGTAGTATTTTGCTTTTGTATGCAGATCAATGCCTGCTTCCCAGGCAGCAGTCAAGATCCCTTCATTTTAAGACAATTTTCTATGCCTGGGCTATTTAAAGGAGAAAGCAGATTGAAAGGGTGGCTCCGAGGATGCTGATGCGACCCTTTTCAGCCCTGGCTCCGTTGAGACAGCCAAGAACAACAACTGAGCGGATACACGGAATCCTGGCATTCGCCAACATTTCAGCAGGTCCTTTTTTGGGGCAGAGCCTCTTCCCACCCCAAACAAATTCACATGCATCAGAGGTACCGTGGCTGGAAGGGGGGAATTTCCAGGCTTGGATTTTCTTTATCCCTGGCCTGTGAATTCATCAATGGACTGGAATGCCCAGTCAGAGGAGGCAGTTCGACCTGGAAGTTTCACTTTACTCTTTATTTAACTCAATCTTCTCTTGCTCTTTCTCTCCATGTCTCTATTAACAAATGGAATGTTGATGGAATATATGAGCTTCTGGTTATGAGCCTGGTCTTGTGTTCTGTACTGATATTTTGAAATGCCAGGTTACAACACTATTTCAAATTGTGCATGTCTGGAGAATCTTAATTCATAGCAGTAAGTAAAAACTAGTAATCATGTGAACTTGCATTAATGACCTTTTAATGCTTTCAAGAGTAGCCAACAAGCCAGTTAATCAGTAAAAACATCCTGAAGTTCCTTAGTCCAGCTGTGGTGTGTGGAATTATTGTCAATAATGACTCAACAGCAATTAAGAAAAGCCCAATACGCCACGGCAGCCTGCTGGTACTGAGCAGTACCAGCACGTCACTGATGAGGGAGTATGGCCCCCAAGTATGCTAAAAAAAAGGTCTACAAGCATGGCAGTATATCGCTGAAAGAGTTAACTTGGTGTCAACTCCTTAGAAGTCCTGGTTGCTGATCTGGAGTAAAGTACGCAGTATAAGGAAGTAGTAGCACAGGATATATATGGACACGAAGGAAAGTATTATCAAACCTAAAATGCAAAAGTAATCTTAAGTAAGGTAATATAAGTGAAAATAACAGAATGAAAACAATATTGGAATGGGTGGAAAACGCCAGGCATTAAACAGTTCACTGATTTGATTTGGCAGGACAGATTTGGAAGGTGTTAGGACTGTGAAAATTAGAAGGTTATAAAGAACTACTGTATATACCATATTAATCATATATTCTATGTTTTACCCAGCACAGACTCGATGGACTGAATGGCCTCCTTCTGCGCCGTTATGACTCTTTGGCTGCGATCTTACCTTCCGGTGTCAGTTGGGAGCGGGTCAGCTGATTTGCGGGTTCCGAACCCGCCCCCAACGATGCCAGACGCACAGACGTAATTTAACGTCAATTGGCCTTGTTAAGCCCGCCCTGCGGGCTTGCCGGCCAATTAAGAGAAAGCCGGTGTCAGATGACATCAGTTGATGACGTGTCATCTGCCGGTTTTCGTAAAGGGGACACGCTCATTTTTTTTTACAGATGATTTTTCAGTGTTTGACAGCATTGAGGTGCTGCAAACACTGCCAATCACTGTACAAAGGTGAACCCTTGAACCCAGACTCTCCAGAGACTCTCCCCTTAGGATAAAACAGATGGCAGCTGCAGGTGAGGTTAGAGAAGCGATCTGTCACTGGTGAGAGAGGTTCTCCCAATGAGGTGGGACTACACAAACACTTCAAGCTTTATTACCTACAGAAAAGTCTAAATACATTAAAAATTATTTTCCCAACATTTTCTTACCTCTGAAACTCACCAGTGTACCATTGGATCCTTCACACGACTTCTGCAGCTGTCATCAATGAAGAAACATTACAGTAGACCCACAGCACGCCACACTTACCCTGGCATGGTGTCCGGATGCTGGGAAGCCCGCAGTCGACCTGGCAAAATTGAAAAAAGCCTCTTAACTGCCTGTTAACTACCTGTTAACAGGCAGTTAAGTGACTATAATCCTCTTCCCACCACTAGGTGTCGGGTCCCTGCGCAAATCGGGGACCCGACACTTGGGAAGATTGTATGGAGGCGGGTTGACAGCGGGTTCGGGACCCGCTGTCAATCTTTGCAATTTTCCCAGCAGTCCCGCCTCCAAACACGCCCCCTGAGCGCCGGCAAAATTCCCCCATGACTCTATATTATACAAATAGATCTAAAAGCACTCATTTTGCAGAAGTGCATAATAGTGCATATAATGACAATCTCAACTGGATAAGAATTTATCCAATTCCTTTTGAAAGTTATTATTGAATGTGTTTCCACCACCCTTTCAGGTAGAGCATGCATAAAAATGATTTTTTTCCACATGTTGCCTCTGGTTCTTTTACCAATTACCTTAAATCTGTATCCTCTGGTTACCAACCCTTCTGCCAGTGGAAACAGTTTCTTCTTATTTACTCCATCAAAACCCTTCAAGATTTTGAACACCTCTATATAATCTCCCCTTAACCTTCTCTGCTCTAAGGAGAACAATCCCAGTTTCATTAGTCTCTCCATGCAACTGAAGTCTCTCATTCCTGGTACCATTCTAGTAAATCTCCTCTACACCCTCTCTTATGCCTTGAATTCCTCCCTAAAGTGCAGTGCCCAGATTTGAACACAGTACTCCAGCTGGAACCTAACCAGTGATTTATAAAAGTTTAGCATAATTTTCTCGCTTTTGTACTCTATGCCTTTATTTATAAAGCCAAGGATCCTGTATGCCTTTTCAGCAGGCTTCTCACTTGTCCTGCCACCTTCAAAGACTTATGCACCTATACCTCCAGGTTCTTGCACCCCCTCTAAATTGTACCATTTACTTTATATTGGCCCTGAAATTGCGGTGTGTATGCCGGCGTACTCTCAGAATACGCCGTCATATTCCCTTTGAAATCTACTGCAAGTTTGGGAGTTCCGCATGCGCTTGCTGGCCAGCAGTTGCCCACGTAAGTGTTACGGTTGATGCAAGCAAGCATAGGGCCTGTTTGCATCAGCGTCAAGGGGTATCTAAGCCATTAATTAAACATTTTCATATCCTAAATTATGCACATAAACTGTATGAAATGAGTTTATGCAAATATTGGCCCAGATTAGTTTTATGGATGTCTACAATTTTATCAAAAAAATTGCATTTTTAGTGAGGATGGTGGAATGAAGGTAATTACGAATAAAATTCCAATTCTGTAAATTGTAATTAGATTGGATTTCGGGATTCCATTGCAGCTCATTAGGGATTCCCTTCATAAATGATTAAAATGCAATTCTGCTTTGTGATTGGATGCTTCCGCCTGCGTCCCTGGGATCTGTGGGCCATTACACTGCCATTTTGCCTTGAGGCCCGAGACTGCAAGTTTTCGCATCCTTGACGTCAGCAGGTAGGTTCGTAATTCTTTCGCGGGTCGGAGGCGTACTCTGGAGGTATGCCTCCAACCGCAATTTTAGGGCCATTGGCTCTCTTCATTCTTCCTACCAAAATGAATCACTTCACACATCTCTGCATTCAATTTCATCTACCATGGGGGTGATTTTGCCAATGGGGAGCTTTTGGAGGCGGGACTCCACTTGTCAGGTTTCAGTCCCGCCTCCATCAACTTCTGGCCAACCCACGCTATTTTCCCTAATTGACCTTGTTAAGACCTTGTTGCAGAGAACGTCAATGTATGACGTTTCATCTGTCAAAAATTTTTGACAGATGAATTGTCATCGTTTGACAGCTCTGTGAAGCTGTCAAACACTGACATTCTCTGTAGTTTGATGAGGTCTTGAATTCAAGACTCATCAAACTTCTTTCTTTTGCAGAAATTAGATGGTTGCTGCATTGGAGAATGCAACGGCCATCTGTCATCTCTACCGCGGAGGTGCGAGACTCTCCGGATACCCACCGATTGAAGCCTGCAGGAAGAAACAAAAGTAAGTACACTTTTTCTAACACTTTCCATTTACCTCAGATACTCACCTCTCCACTCTTGCACCCATCACTTACCTCCACAGCACACTTTTGCACCCCCCTGACCCCTGCAGACCCACTACTCGCTTTGTTGACCCTGGCGGGGTTCAGAGCCTTCGAGGAAGCCCGCACTTATGTGGGCAAAATGGTGGTAAGCCTATTTTCTGCCTGTTAACTACCTGTTAACAGGCAGTTAATTGGCTTTAATCCCTTCCCGCCTCCAAGGAGACGGGACCCGGCGCGGGACGGCTACCCGCCTCCTGGGAAGATGGCATGGAGGTGGGTTGGGCACCCGCCCCCAAATTCTGCCATTTTCCCAGCAGTCCCGCCTCCATACCCGCCTCCCTAGGGCTGGCAAGATCGCAGCCCATTTGTCTGCCCATTTCACCAGTCTGTCTATGTCCTCCTGAAGTCTGTTACTATCCTCTTCATTGTTTACTACATTTCCAAGTTTCGTGTCATCTGCAAACTTTGAAATAATGCCCTGTATTAAATTGAAATTAAGGTTTATTTTGTCTTCATTGCCTTAAAATTGTGCTCTGTGAATATTATCCTTAATAAAATAAAATCCTTAATACATTTATATGAAATTATTCTGTCTGCTAATTTAATTGAAGTGCTAAACCATTAAGCATTTGTATGGAAATATTTGAGGAGCTCTGTTTCAAGGCATATGTGTCATCTGCTCTCTTCACGCAGCAAGAAAAACCCAGTGATACTCTATGCACATTTGAAGAGCTCCTCTTAACTGAACAACCATTAGCACCCCCATTTGAAGCAGCAGCAACAAAGATAAACACACTTTGCAAGCAGGTCATAATGATGTTGAGAAAGAAGCACTGAGGAAGGGCTAGCAGTGGTGCACTGTATTGTGGGATTGTCACAATTAGTACAACACTGGCGAGTGGCTGGTAATGTGGGCAAGTCTTGGATATAGACATTCACTACCATTTCCCACATGCCATGGAGCAATGGTTGAATAAACTGCAATCTGCCATTGATCATGTGGCAACACCAGTGACATCTGCAGCATAAATTTTACCGACACAAGCCTTAGGCACTGTAAGAGCATTTCTTGTGAATGTTCATACTGCGGCTATGGAGGCTTTGAAGTTTGAACTCCAAAATGCTGTCACGGCAAGCTTCAACTCTGAAAAACAATAACATTACAACTATGAAGGAGAGATACCAAGACCTCACAGATGCCCACTGTTCTATGCTGACAAAGATTAATGGGCATTGAGGTGATATCTTCCTTCAGTGGTATGTGTGGAGTAGCATGGCAGCTAGCTTTTAAAATTCATATCAGTAGCAGTTTTGTGCCATTACTGAGCCGACAGCAATTACAGCAAAGACACCTCGCATTGATACAGCTTGCATTAAGGTTAGTTAATGACACAGGCAGGGTATCCCCTGCAGTTCACCAGTTGGCTATGCATCCATTAAACAGTGGCCGGAATTATCTGCAGGTAGGCGGGTTGGGGGCGGGGAGCTGGGTGTCCCAAAGGCCCTACCGACTTTAACGGCAGGGCCTGATTTGCATGTGAGGCCTCGGTTTCCGAGGTTGAGAGGCTGGCTGGCTGTGGGCGGGTAGGCCTGCAGCTCCAGAGAGGGACCGAGGGTTCGGTCCGGGGGGGGGTGCTAGTCGGTCAGGGATCGCGGGGGGTTGGTCAGGGATCGTGGGGGGGGTGGTTCGGTCGGGGTTCGCGGGGGGCTGGTCGGTCGGGGATCGCGGGGGGTTCGGTCGGGGATCGCGGGGGGTTCGGTCAGGGATCGCGGGGGGCTGGGTCGGAGTTCGCGGGGGGCTGGTCGGTCGGGGATCGCGGGGGGTTCGGTCGGGGATCGCGGGGGGTTCGGTCAGGGATCACGGGGGGCTGGGTCGGAGTTCGCGGGGGCTAGTCGGTCGGGGATCGCGGGGGGTTCGGTCAGGGATCGCGGGGGGCTGGGTTGGAGTTCGCGGGGGGCTGGTCGGTCGGGATCGCGGGGGGTTCGGTCGGGATCGCGGGGGGTTCGGTCAGGGATCGCGGGGGGCTGGGTCGGAGTTCGCGGGGGGCTAGTCGGTCGGGATCGCGGGGGGTTCGGTCAGGGATCGCGGGGGGCTCGGTCGGATTGCATCGGGGGGAGTTGGTTAGGGATCGGCGGGTGGGGGTGGGCCGGAGGATCGAGGATTGGCGGGGGGGCGGGATACGGCCGGAGGATCGAGGATCAGCGGAGGGGGCGGGAAACGGCCGGAGGATCGAGGATCAGCGGAGGGGGCGGGATACGGCTGGAGGATCGAGGATCAGCGGAGGGGGCGGGATACGGCCGGAGGATCGAGGATCAGCGGAGGGGGCGGGAAACGGCCGGAGGATCGAGGATCAGCGGAGGGGGCGGGAAACGGCCGGAGGATCGAGGATCAGCGGAGGGGGCGGGAACGGCCGGAGGATCGAGGATCAGCGGAGGGGCCGGGAACGGCCGGAGGATCGAGGATTGGCGGGGGGGCGGGAAACGGCCGGAGGATCGAGGATCGGTGGAGGGGGCGGGAACGGCCGGAGGATCAAGGATCGGTGGAGGGGGGCGGGAACGGCCGGAGGATCGAGGATCGGTGGAGGGGGCGGGAAACGGCTGGAGGATCAAGGATCGGTGGAGGGGGCGGGAACGGCCGGAGGATCGAGGATCGGTGGAGGGGGCGGGAACGGCCGGAGGATCGAAGATCGGCGGGGGGAGGGGGCGGGATACGGCCGGAGGATCGAGGATCGGCGGAGGGGGCGGGGGTGTCGGCTGGAGAATCAGCAGGGCTGGGGGGTGGGGTCAGCCGGGGATCGACGGGGGGAGAGAGGATCGGCCACCGGAGGATTGTGGCCGGCCTCAGCATCATTGATGGGGTTTGGGTGGGGAGGGCCTGATGGTGGGGATTGGAGGCCTGGGGAGGGTGATTGGAGGCCTGGGGTCTCTGATCATGGGGTGGGTGGGTTAGGCAGGGACCCTGGATCGAGGAGGTAGGTATGAAGCCACTTACCTCCAGGATGCAGCAGTCCCCGCCTCACTTTAACTACCAGGTTTCATGAATTGTGTGAAATCCAACCCCATGCAGTTAAATTGAAAATGGAGGTGCAAAAAGGGGCTTCCAGCCTCATTATAATATTTAAATTGGTGTTCCACTCCCCTGGGAGTGGGTTGGTCACCCGCCCCCATCCCGCCTCTGTTGAAACCAGAAGCGGGTTGGAGGCGGGATCAGGTCGGGAATCCCATTTTTAACAATTTAACTACCCCCACTCTCCAAACCCACCCTTTTATTAGGGGAAAATTCCGGCGAGTGTTACTCTGTCAACTCGGGGGGCATTTATTAGTAAGGCATATCCATGGCCTACATAGAGAAGATTACAACACACAGCACTAATGTCCTTCAGGGAAGGGAACCTGCCCCCCCCCTCTTTGGTCTCGCCTACATGTGAATCCAGTCCCCCACTACAGGGTTGACTTTTAATGCCCTCAAGGCAACAAAGGATGGGCAATATTTACTGTCTTGCCCACATCCCAAAAACAAATTAAAAAAAGAAACTGGAGTGCAGCGGTATGCCTGGCTGCCAGCCTCAAGGCCTTTTAGTGTCAGCTGTGGCTCAGTTGGTAGCACTCTCGCCTCTGAGTTAGAAGGTTGTGGGTTTCAAGTCTCACTCCAGAGACTTGAGCACAAAAATCTAGGCCGACACTCCAGTGTAATGCTGAGGGACTGCTGCGTTGTTGGAGGTGCCGTCTGTCGGATGAGACATTAAACCAAGGCCCCATCTGCTCTCTCAGGTGGGCGTAAAAGATCCCACGACACTATTGTGAAGAAGCAGGGGAGTTATTCCTGGTGGCCTGGCCAATATTTATCCCTCAATTAACATCACTTAAAACAGATTACCTGGTCATTATCACATTGCTGCTTGCTGTGCGCAAATTGGCTGCTGCGTTTCCTACATTACAACAGTGACTACACTCCAAAAGTACTTCATTGGCTGTAAAGCGCTTTGGGACATCCTGAGGTCATGAAAGGCGCTACACAAATGCAAGTCTTTCTTTTCTGGTAAGAGAGCAGCATTAAAAGACCCAAGGTCCAAAGATCTGTCAGGAGGTGCGCTCTTTCAGATCAGACTTTAAACCAAGTTCCCATTTGTCCTCTCAAGTGAGTGTAAAAGATCCCATGGCACTATTCAAAGAAGAGCAAGGGAGTTCACCAACATTTATCCCTCAACCAACATCATTAAAATAATTGATCATTCATCTTATTGCTGTTTGTGGGACCTTGCTGTGTGCAAATTTGCTGTCGCATTTCTCTATATTCTAACAGTGACTACACTTCAAAAGTAATTAATTGCCTGTGAGATGTCCTAATGTTGTGAAAAGCGCTATATAAATGCAAATTCTTTCTTTCTTACTTATATGTTTAATAATTTAAAAACTTTGAGTCCACTTTGGTTTGTTGTCAGTCCTCATCACACCCTCTGGTCTGAGAGGGTTTCCTGATAAAGCCCTCCACCAGCTTGTTTTGGTGTCACTGTATCTGTGTACCCCAACTGCAACTCCAGGAGAAAGAGGCAGGAGACCAGAATCGCCCTCTCCCACCTCAATCACATGACAACAATGGGCCTGAGCCTATTACAGGCGCAGGTGCAGCGGTGACCCTGCCCACACCAGCAAGCCTCAGAAATTTAAAGCCAATGTAAAGGGTCCAATAGAAAGTACTGGTGACCAAGAGCACAATGGAAGAACTAGGTGGTGCATCTCTGACGCAACTGTCTCCCTAGCTGCAGATTAAAACAATGGTTGGAAAACCGTGGGCAATATCTGGAACACCATCACCTGCAAGCTCCCCTCAAGTCACACACCATCCTGACTTAGAAGTATATCGTCGTTCCTTCATCGTCGCTGGGTCAAAATCCTGGAACTCCCTCCCTAACAGCACTGTGGGAGTACCTTCACCACATAGACTGCAGCGCTTCAAGCAGGCGGCTCACCACCACCTTCTCAAGGGCAATTAGGGATGGGCAATAAATGCTGGCTTTGCTAGCGACGCCCACATCCCATGAACGAATTAAAAAAAATATGCGCCCAAGTTTCCAATATACATTTCTTGGCGAACAAAGCTTCTTGCTGAAGGGCATAGTTGGAAAACTGTCCCTCTTGCAGTCATATTGCGAGCCCTACATGATCAGAGGTACAGGCTTTTTGAAACATCCTCCAGGTATTTTAGGTGACATACTTAAGCCTAGAAAATCCTGACACACTGTAACGTGAAATTGCAAGTGGTTCTGCCAAAACGTAATCTTTTTCTGAAGGGTATGATTACTACTTAGTGGTAAATTATTACATTGGAAGCCTTTCCTTTATGATTATATTTTGCCACACAGAAAAAAGGTTATTAACCATCTATATACAAGAGGGCACAAAATAACAGCTTGTTGGATGCCATTTGCTGATCAGATTGCAGGTTTTTAAGGCCAAGGTGCACCTTAAGTGGTGAACCTTTATCAGAGAAATATTTTTTGAGTGAGTATGGACACACTGAACACAGAAAAAGCAGCTGTAATTATTTTCATTACAGACTTATTTTTTATATACTTCAGAATGAATCTGGTGGCATGTGGCATATGGTACAACTTTTATTTGCAAAAATTTAAATGATTTTAAATGGTTTCATAATGAGAAGTAGAAATAACGAAGGATGACCAGTGTAGCTAGGGTTTGGAACCTCGGTCCCCTCCAAGTTGAACTCATCAAACCTGATCAATACTGAACCATATTTTGCTTAACCACAAGTGCAGTAGTGTTTCTACGGTGCCTTCTTTATGACAACAGACAGGAGATAGGTAGGTGACAGTTTACTTTCTTTATATCCCTTTATTGCTTTTAATAGCTCTTCCAGTCTGCTGGATTTCCGCTTTTCTTTGCATTCGTATAAGCATTTTCTTTGAGCTGGATACTGTCTTTTGTCATTTGTCATTTGTTGACCATGGTGGTTTAACTGCACAAGTGGTGCCTTTGCCTTTTAGGGATATGCACTGTTTTTTTTTGTACCAAATACTTCTTTGAATACTTCCCACTATTTGTGTATAAGTTTACCTATTAACAGTTTTGGTCAGGTTACTGTGCTCAATTTATTTCTCATCCTTCTGAAGTTTGCCTTGTTTAAATTTAAAACCTTGGATTGAGAATCTCCCTTCACCCTTTCAAACCTATTATCAAATTCAATGATATTAAGATCACTATTTGCAAGATGTTTCTTTACTGCCAGATTGCTAACTAATTCTGATACGTTAATCTTCACTAAATCTTGTATGGCTTGTCCCCATGTAATTTCTAAAACATTATGGGGGAGAAATTGAGTTGGCTAGCGCCTCCCATTAGCACCTGGCAGGGGCGCTAACGGGGCGCTGAGGCAATAGCGCCAGGGCGAGGCGAATCCAGCGGCGCACGCCAAATCTGCCCCCCCCCCCCCCGTAGCGCCGCTGCTCACAATTACCGCCGGGGACTTCAACGCCAGGCAGATAGTGACATCAGTGAGTGTGCAACGCTCACTGGGCACCCGATCTGATAATTCATTTTTGCCCCCTGCCTTAGCGCCTCGCCCCGACAGCGACAGGGAGAGGAGGCGTCAAGCAGGTGGATGCCGGCTCCAGGGGCGCTACTTAAAGGGATCATGAGTGATGAGTTGCAGCATTACAACAGTGACTCCACTTCAAAAGTACTTCATTGACTGTAAAGCACTTTGAAACGTCCGTTGGTTGTGAAAGGTGCTATATAAATGCAAGTCTTTCTTTTCTTTCTTTAGCTGTCAGGTTATTGCTGTTTCACTGCTTCCTTGTCAGTTTGAGATTGTGCAACAGTTTAATTCAGTTATTTAAAGGTTCTTTAGTTTCAGGAGTGTTGTGGCTACTAAAAATTAGTTACATTTATTCTGACAGCATATCAAAGTGCTAAACTTGGTTACATTAATGGGGGCTGTACTGGCAGTCGACCTCACCCTCCAGGATCTACTGCGGAGGCAGCGGAAGCAGCGAGAAAGACTGGAACATGTGGCCAGAGGGAGGAGGAGGGTGATTAGGGCTCTCAACAGGAGGCCTTACCCTCCGAGGGTATTCCGACAGCTCTTCTCCTACCTTCAATGAAGCGAGGAACAGTGTATTAGAGGGCTCCGCATCACCAAGGTGGTGGTCACAGAACTCCTGCCACCTCCTCCAAACAGACCTCCAGCCTCACACCAAGATGACTTAAACCCAGATCCCTTTTGCTCACCACATGTCCATCATGCCATCCCTCTGTCATGCCATATCACAGCGACCTCCTGGGCACAAAGTTGAAATGAGAGAGACCACAAAATATTGCAAACTCCATGAATAAATCTATGCATAAATGTATCACACATATCAGAATCATTCCAACAACTAATGACCCTTGCGCCTGCCATAGTTGAATAGCTGTCATTGTGTGCAAGGCGTGAGATGTGAGTGTTGGTAGGTAGAGATTGTTGGTGTGTGAGTGCTGGGGGGTCTGGTGCTTTGGGCAGTGTGTGAAGCTTGTGGTACAGATGGTGGTATGTAACATTTGGTGAAGCATTCAATCACCTGAGGTGGATCTGCCATGAGCACACCTGCTTCAGCCCTCCGGCTCCTTCTCCTTGTCGTGCTTCTCCTTGCTGAGGCAGCTGCACAGCCAGCATTGCTGAGAATGAGGTGCTGCAGTATCAATGAACCTCCCCTTAAAGTACTGGGAAAAGCCTGTGGTGATAATGACTTGAGATTAGACTGCACCCGATATTGGTCAGCGCTTTGCGTTTAATGCCACTGAGCTAGGCCATTAGCGTTTGATTTAGCACTGCAATCCTTTCTTTCAGCAATGAAACTGAATTTTGTGTGCAGTGAGAATCATTAGCGCCTGGTGCTAAATCTCAAACTTTTCTAAAGTTAGCACCCATTGCTGGGCTATAATGAATTTCTCCCCCATTGTTCCAGAAAACTGTCCCAAATACATTCTAGACATTTGTTATCTTTACTACTCAAGTAGTTCTGCTTCTCCAGTCTATATGGAAATTAATATCTCCCATTATAAGCACATTGTTCAGAAGAAATATATTCGACTGTTCAGGAGAAATATATTTTGCTAAAAAGCAAGAACTAACTAGCTAATAATGAAACACCATGGATAAATAAAGACATAAGGGTAAAATTGAAACTAAAGAAAAAGGCATGCACTAAGTACATAGGCCTAGAAATTGGCCCACTTCCCGGCACGAGTCACCGTCACGATCCGGTTTAAAAATGTTGGCCGCCACTCTAGCGTCCTTCTGTGGCACGGGACTCGGCAGTCGCCATTTTGGCGAGGGCCTTAATGCTGCTGATAGCAGCGCTGGCCCTGGAAATGTAAATTAAGAGGGGATGACGTCACGCCGACTTAACGTCACCTCAGCGAACTTTGACCGGAGCGTTGAGTTCAACGCTGGGTCCTAAGCTCACCATGAAAACCCAGCGTTCAGCAGACTGACAGAGACGCTGTCACCACCTCTTAAAGGAACACACACACATCTTTCAGGTAAGTTTGTATTTAAGCTTTTGGAATTTTAAATTTTTTTATTGAAGTAGTGGCTTGGTGCAATACATGTTAAAAGTTTTTTAAGTGTGCAGGGAGTGCTGCTGGATGTTTGCAAAGCCTTGGATGATAAAGGAAGGCCTCTGCGAAGACAGAAATGGAGAGAGAAACAGAGTTCACGTCTCAGGTCGAGATGCTGCCTGACCTGCTGAGTTGTGTCACCCTTACTGAATTGTGTCTTTTATCAATATTACTACACCTCCTCCTTTCCCAACTTTCCTGTCCTTTCTAAAGAGCTCATAGCCTGGAATATTTAGCTCCCATCCTGCAGTACCTCATCCAAGTGATCCGTCTTCAGATGTGAGGCTTGACAGTGAATTTTGGCAGGCCATCTACCATGGTAAGTATCACTTCTGAACCTGATCCTGTCATACATACACAATTTCACTGGATTGTAATCAATAATTGAGTGTTATGGTTTATTGTTACTCTTCCTAGCCCAGGAGTGCTGCAACCATTCTACTACCCCAGCTCCTGAATATTCTTCATACAGCTGTAAGGCCACTTGACAGAAAGGGCACTTTAATACTTACCATAAGTCATGTGCCCCGTCGCTATTGTGGTTATCAGTACTAAACTCTTGGAAATATTGTACTAAATTTCTAAAACAGTACTCATTTCATAAGTCCCACAGCTATTAAGAATTTGTAGTTTTGATCCAATCAGCATGATTGCAACTTTGAATAAAAAGTATTTCAGCCACTATACAAAAAGAAGTCAAATTTGCCACTTCAATTACTAAATGCAGCAATATTGCAGTAAGTTACCTGAACAGAATTCCCAGTAATAGTCTTATATGTAAAAATGTCATATGTGGACATGAGAGAACACAAATTAACTCTGTTTATCAGTAGCAAACAGTAAATCAGTACTTCGGTATAAACAACTGTCTCGCAGTCAGTGTTCTCTCAGTGTAACACAAGAAATAAGAAAGGGCTTGCTGACTAGAAACACTGCTTGGAACAGCAGCAGTTAATTTAACAAAGATGCTAACAAATAAAAGCATACTGGGGGTGAAATTGTTTTCACCAGTAGTGCAAAACGGGCTAATAGCGAATCACCAGCCCGTTTTACACTGCTCCTGATTGTCTTTTCCATTGACTTGAACTCCTGACCCAAAAGACAGCATCATTGCCTCAATACTGCACTGAAGTGTCAGCTTAGATTATTTGCTCAAGTACCTGGAGCGGGGCTTGAACCCAAAACCTTCTGAATCAGGGGTAAGAGTGCTACCATTGAGCCAAGCTGACACTTAGCAGTCGATTTTAAACCCCCCTTCGCTTGGCAGAAACGGCTCGTGGGAGGGGTTTAAATCATCCAAGACTACTTATCAGACTGAGGTCGCATCGTTCCCACCTGGCGGCATTTTATCTTCACCGACTTCGAAGTCGGCCGAGGCTCTCGCTGCAGACGGGGGCCTAACCTAAATCTAAAAGTCGCAGCCCGATGATGTCGTTGGCACTGCAGCTCCATTTCCAATATTAAATACCTATAAAGTGTCTCATTATTGGAATAACAGGTAGCTACAGCCACATTCGCATTGGCAGCTCAGAACTTTGTGACCAGTAATCAAAAATATTATTCTACGATTAAAGGGAGAGCAGATCAGAGTTAGCACCAACACTGCAGCACCAATTCGCTGCAAAACTACTGAATTCATTCTTATATTATCACTACAGCAGAAGGGTAAGTTAGCAATAGATTCAGCATGTTTTTCATGTACTTAATTTCTAGCACTAAAATAGCCACTCTTTTTACTGCATACTCCCCACTTTGGTCATTACATGCATATAAATCCTTAACAGCCAGATCACAGGATTGTAACATCTCACTGTTCTGCCAGCGTTATATTATTACTCATGATGTGTAACAGAGGTGCGCATTAACCTTGAGATGACTCCTGGAGGCAAGGGAGTTCAATGCATGAAGAAGCACATACAGACATTTGGTACGCACAGTTGGAAAATTTTTCCTTTTTAAAGTTCTGGAGAGATTTGCAATTCACAATAAACAAGCCATGCATAATCAGTCAAGGCAAGCGAGAGACCAGCGACAACAGCAGTTACAACCACTGGTACTTAGGTGGTTATCCTAAAGATTTACTGGCTGTTCCCCCTCTGAAATCATCCACGTCGTTTGCCATGCCCTTCACTGCTTGCTTTCAGTTTGAAGTCAATTCAGAATCCTTGGGAAACGTTTTATGCATCTAACAAAAAATGTTTTGGATGTTTAAAAAACTCCCAAGAACAAAAGTGCAAGTCAAAGTGCTAATGTCTTTTTAACAAGTATGTAATATTTAAATTTTAAGTTGTGAGAAAATCTGCCTTTTTCAGTTTTAATTAAATTCTATTATATCCAGCAGTTAAAAATTGAAATTAATTTGATGTAATTTTTGTATTCTATGACAGATATGCTCAGTTTAATAATTATATATTATTCAAAGTATTGTACATTAATTTCTGGTGGCAGTGCTCAAGGAGTCAATTGAGAGATGTTAACCTTTGCATTTAATCAGAGCCAGCCATCACCAGATAATGAGTTCACTACAATGTGTAATATTTATTCTGTATTCTAAAGCAATGTAACATTTGCACCATTTATTCTACATCATAAAACATTGCTCGGAAGGAACGTCAAGCCAGGTTTGAGGTGCAGCAGGAGGCTGGTTTCATTTTAACGGAACCAGTGTGCTGCCTGAACCAAAAGGGTAACCAAAAATAGCTCACTAAGTTCAAGTCAGTGCAACATTGAGTGGCCTGGAGGCTGCCCAGCAGCAGCAAGTTAATTCTTTGGGGGGTGGGGGAGTTCAGGAGCAAGGAAGGGGAGAGCCTGGGGCGACAGCAGAACAAACTAGCCTGAGGCCCCACAGAAATATATATATTTAACTTAGCTTGGCCGAAAGAATGGCTTTGGAGTCCTATCTATGTAATAGGGCCCTAATTAGCATAAATTAATGAGGCCGCATCAGGCGGGAACCTCAGCTGTCCAGCTTTAAGAACACACTTTTGAGCTTTATGCAGTTTGGAAGTGTTTGAAGTAAACTCTCTATCCACTGTCACCTCTTTGGAACAACCTCTCTCATCATGGACAGATTGCTCCTGTCATCTCAACTTCAGCTGCCATATATAACATCAGAATGGAAACGATTTATGCTCTCTCACCTTGGTCCTCAGAATCTGATGACAATCAGCCACAACAGCAGCAGAACCAGCCACACCAGCATCAGCAACAACAAGAGCGCCAACCTTCTCCTGGTGCGCCTGATGCTGCACAGGACAGAGGGCATCAGCGCAGGGCTGCACCGCACCGGAGACGATACCCCCAACACAGGGTATACAGGCAGAGGCTGAGCTTCCTCAACATGATGGAGCAGCAGTGCCAAAGGAGGCTCAGGCTATCGCGCCAGGTCGTCGCCGACATTTGCACATTGCTGGAGCAAGACCTGCAGCCCAGAGGACCTGGTGGACACCCCTTACCAGTGGCTGTCAAAGCCACCCTTGCCCTCAACTTCTTCGCCTCAGGCTCCTTCCAGGCATCTGCAGCAGACATTTCCGGCATCTCGCAGTCGGCTGCCCACAGATGCATCACACAGATCACTGATGCCCTCTTTAACAAGTTCGCCAATTATATCCACTTTGCAAGTGATGAAGGCAGTGTCAATGAGCGGGCGCTCAGCTTTCGTGCTCTGGCTTGCTTCCTACGGGTGCAGGGCGTCATCGACTGCCCACATATGGCCATCAGAGCACCCCATCAGAACCCAGTAGTATTTGTAAACTGCAACAGCTTCCACTCCCTTAACGTGCAGCTGGTCTGCAACCATAGGAAGATTATCATCCATGTGCGCGCCAAGTTCCCTGTCGGCTGCCATGACTCGTACATCCTGCGTCAATCCACCCTCCCTCAGCGCTTCACACCACCAAACAGTCTTTCTGGCTGGCTGCTTGGAGACAAGGGCTATCCCCTGAAGACGTGGCACATGACACCTTTGAGTAGGTCAACAAACGAGGCTGAGGGACGTTCTAATCAAAGCCACGTCTCCACGAGAAGTGTCGTAGAACAAACAATAGGCTTGCTCAAAATGCGCTTCAGATGCCTCGACAGATCTGGAGGAGCCATTCAGTACGCACCAGCCGGGGTCTCCAGAATCGTCGTGGTCTGCTGCGCCCTGCACAACATAGCGCAGCAGCGAGGATTAGCGCTGGATGAGGAAGACGGCACAGAGTGCACATCCTCTGAGGAGGAAGAGGAGCAGCATGAGTTTCAAAACGAGGATGAGGAAGACCTGGAGGAGCCAGAGGTGCCATAGTGGCCAGTACGTGACCACATTGCTGCCCGTTGCACCAGGGATGCGAGAATCAATGGCACATTTACATAAATTTAAAAGCTCAGACATGTGGCTGCCACAGGCGTGCGCAGATTGGCATCACTCCACACCAACACCATAGAGCAGTCCAACAATGACCATTCCATTCTTTTCACTCTCACCACCATTGGTGGAGCTCTCTGCCACTCTGCCACTTCCATTTGAGCACACACATTTGGCAAGTGTGACAAGTAAATGATTTATTACAGCTAATTCATAGAATTTAAACATCACAATTATATTGAAAAACACACCCAAGTGACTACCCTTGTGACTATTTGTGTGGGATCTTTCTTTTCCGAGTGCTTCTACGTGATGCTATCCCTGTAGCTTCAGCAGAGGTAGACACAGCCTCCTCGCCTCCCTGCTGCACCTGCTTATATGCCTTTGGCGGTCATCCTCTGGGTTTTGGAGCCTGTGAGGGCCCCGCCAATATCTGCTCCTCCTGCGACTGTGCAGGGGCAGACTCGGCCATCAATGAGGCATCTGGGGCTCTGAGCGAGGGGTTGGTAAGGGGGTGGAAGTCTGAGCGCTTGGAGAGGAGCACCCACTTCCATGACCCCTCCCACCATCATCCCTCTCATGGGCCACCCGCACTTCCCTGCTAGCACCTTGCTGCACATCAGTGGGGCATGAGGGCCCACGTCTATACTGACACCCCTCCGAGAAAGGACGTCTATGAGCCTCTGGTTTCTCTCCTCCATAGATGCCCAACTACTTTGAAGTGAAACCATGTTCTCATGAGACTGCGCATTATGTCCTCCATGCAGGTGGCCATCCTATCCATGGAGGAACTTATAGTTGCTAGTGAGTGCGCCATGGTGGTGCTCATGTTGGAGAAGGACTCCTCCATGCTCTGCACACTCGCAGTCACCGCGGTCAAGAAACCAGTCAGAACCTCCTGCACTTGTTCCTGCAGCTCCAGGATCGCCCTCTTCCTGGATGGCCCCGAGGCTCAGCATCTACATAAAGCTGAGCAGAGCTAGGAGACTCCTGCGCCCTCTGACGAAGAGTCTCCACTGCTGTTACTGTCTCCACCATTTGCTCTTGCTCACCTGTAATGTGTAATACACCAGGCAACAACACCACTGTATCCCGCGACGGACCCATCGAGGTGTGCGTCTCTGCGCTGGTGCTGGGTTGCATTGTCTGAGGTGACGCTGCACCCTCAGAGGCAGGAGGCTCCTCTGAGGAGTCTTCTTGCTGTTCCTCCTGGACAGTGGGTGGGGGGGACTCTTGATGGACCTTTAGGAGAGTAAAGACATCAGTTAGATATATGAGATGTCGACTGCAGACACATACCATTATCCACATGATGAGCATTCATTTTCTGTTGACATCAGGCCCCATATGGGTGACTGATGAAAACCATACAAGTGTATGGAAAATAATTTTGTCACCAGGTTCTTCGAATGAGCCCCTCTCTCCATCCCTCACTCCCAGCTGGTCGACCAGTCCAGCAATGTCCAGCGCTGCCTCCTCTGCAGTGGTCAGAAAGGCCATTGCTTGAGGGCCTCCTCCCATTCTCTCCCTCTCCCTCTTATAATGGGCTCTCTTTTTCTGCAAGGAGGGAAAGAAGAGAAAGTTGAGGGAGAGTGATGGAATGAGTGTTTTATAAGTATATTAAGGGCAAGAGTTTAACCAGGGAAAGAGTAGGGCCCATTAGGGACCAAAGTGGCAATCTGTGTGTAGAGCCAGAAGGGCAACACGGTGGCATAGTGGTTAGCACTGGTGCCTCACAGCGCCAGAGACCCGGGTTCGAATCTGACCTCGGGTGACTGTCTGTGTGGAGTTTGCACATTCTCCCCGTGTCTGCGTGGGTTTCCTCCGCGTGCTCCGGTTTCCTCCCACAGTCCAAAAATGTGTGGGTTAGGTTGATTTGGCTATGATAAATTGACCCTTAGTGTTAGGGGGGATTAAATATGTGGGGTTATGGGGATAGGATGGGATATGTTAGGGGGAATTAAATACGTGGGGTTACGGGGGTAGGGTGGGATATGTGTACTGTGGGGATTAAAGCAGGGACAGGGTACTGGATTTTTGGATGATCAGCCATGATCGTATTGAATGGCGGAGCAGGCTCGACGGGCCGAATGGCCTACTCCTGCTCCTAGATTCTATGTTTCTATGTAGGTGAGGTTTTAGATGAATATTTTGCATCTGTGTTCACTATGGAGAAGGACGATGTAGGCATAGAAATCAGGCAGGGGGATTGTGATATACTTGAACAAATTAGTATTGAGAGGGAGGAGGTACTAGCGGTTTTAGCGGGCTGAAAAGTGGATAAATCCCCAGGCCCTGACGGGATGTATCCCAGGCTGCTGTGTGAGGCAAGGGAGGAGATTGCAGGGGCTCTGACACAAATTTTCAGAACCTCTCTGGCCACAGGGGAGGTGCCAGAGGACTGGAGAACAGCTAACATAGTACCATTGTTCAAGAAGGGTAGTAGGGATAAACCAGGGAATTACAGGCCAGTGAGCCTAACATCAGTGGTAGGGAAATTATTGGAAAAAATTCTGAGGGACAGAATTCGTCTCCACTTGGAGAGGCAGGGATTAATCAAGGATAGTCAGCATGGCTTTGTCAGGGGGAGATCATGTCTGACCAATTTGATTGAATTTTTCGAGGGGGTGACTAGGTGTGTGGATGAGGGTAGTGCAGTTGATGTAGTCTACATGGACTTCAGTAAGGCTTTTGACAAAGTCCCGCATGGGAGACTGGTCAAGAAGGTAAGAGCCCATGGGATCCAGGGCAATTTGGCACATTGGATCCAAAATTGGCTTAGTGGCAGGAGGCAGAGGGTGATGGTCGAAGGTTGTTTTTGTGACTGGAAGCCTGTGTCCAGTGGTATACCGCAGGGACCGGTGCTGGGTCCTTTGCTGTTTGTAGTGTATATTAATGATTTAGATATGAATGTAGGAGGTATGATCAGTAAGTTCGCAGATGACACAAAAATTGGTGGAGTGGTAAATAGTGAGGAGGGAAGCCTTAGGCTACAGGACAATATAGATGGGATGGTTAGATGGGCAGAACAGTGGCAAATGGAATTTAACCCTGAAAAGTGTGAGGTGATGCATTTTGGGAGGACAAGGCAAGGGAATACACAATGAATGGTAGGACTCTAGGAAGGACAGAGGATCAGAGGGACCTTGGTGTGCATGTACATAGATCCCTGAAGGCAGCAGGACAGGTAGATAAGGTGGTTAAAAAGGCATATGGGATACTTGCCTTCATTAGCCGAGGCATAGAATATAAGAGCAGGGAGGTTATGATGGAGCTGTACAAAACGCTAGTTAGGCCACAGCTGGAATACTGTGTGCAGTTCTGGTCGCCACACTATAGGAGGGATGTGATTGCATTGGAGAGGGTGCAGAGGAGATTCACCAGGATGTTACCTGGGCTGCAGCGCTTCGGCTATGAAGAGAGACTGGACAGGCTGGGATTGTTTTCCTTAGAGCAGCGAAGGCTGAGGAGGGACCTGATTGAGGTGTACAAAATTATGAGGGGCATAGATAGGGTAGATAGAAAGGAACTTTTCCCCTTCGTAGAGGGGTCAATAACCAGGGGGCATAGTTTCAAGGTAAGGGGCAGGAGGTTTAGAGGGGATTTGAGGAAAAACTTTTTCACCCAGAGGGTGGTTGGAATCTGGAACTCACTGCCTGAAAGGGTGGTAGAGGCAGTAACCCTCACAACATTCAAGAAGTATTTAGATGAGCACGTGAAACGCCATAACATACAAGGCTATGGACCAAGTGCTGGAAAATGGGATTAGAATAGACAGGGCTTGATGGCCGGCGCGGACACAATGGGCCGAAGGGCCTCTTTCTGTGCTGCATAACTCTATGCGGGAAAAATTCAGTATCGCCCCGTTTGGGGCGTGATTATCGGCCGTGCACAAAGTTTAGCGCCTGGCGTTAATTATCGTCTCCGACTGCAAACTTGGCTTTTATCACCCCTGGAGTTGATTGGAGCGTTAAATCAGGCGCTACACACCTGTCTTAAGGCGCAAAGTCCGAGGAGCGAGGCGCTAACTCAGAGCGCGGGCGCAGCGCAGGTGCTGTCAGTTAGCGATGAAACACAGACACACTGGCGCCGGCCAGTTCTTAAAGGGGAGGGTTGATCTTGCTCTCCAGCCACACCCTGCTCATTGGAGCCTTGAATCTCGGCCTGTAGAGGTCTGTGGCTAAATCTTCCAGCCAAGGACTATGGAGAGGGCCAGGGAGCGAGTACAGCGCTTCAGCGAGCGGGCCTTGGAGGCTCTGGTTGGCGTGGTGGAGCGAAGAAGATCAAGGGGGAAAAATTAGGTCGCGCCCCATTTGGGGCGCAAATATCGTCTGGACGCAAAAATTAGCGCCTGGCGCTAATTATCGCCACTGACTGGAAACTTCACTTTTACCGCCCCGGGAAGTGAGTGGAGCGCTAAATCAGGCGCTGCACACCTGTCTTAAGGCGCAATGGCCGAGCAGTGAGGCGCTAACTCAGCGCGCGAGCGCAGCGCAGGCGCTGCCAGTTAGCGAGGGAACACAGACACACTGGCGCCGGCCAGTTCTTAAAGGGGGGGGGGGGGCAACTTGCTCCCCAGCCACACCCTGCTCATTGCAGCCTTGAATCTCGGCCTGGAGAGACCTGTGAATCCATTTTGCTGCCAAGGATGGAGAGGGTGAGAGAACGAGCTCAGCGCTTCACCGAGCGGGCCTTGGATGCTCTGGTTGGCGCGGTGGAGCGCAGAAGATCCAGACTCTTCCCTGAGAGTGGCAGGAGGCCTTTGCCACGCGAGTACAGAAGAGTGTGGAGGGAGGTGGCTCAGAGCGTCTCCTCCAGGAGCATGGTGCCCAGGACCCATGTTCAATGCCGCAAAAATGTTCAACGACCTCACTCGGGTCGTCAGGGTGAGTGGCTTTTTCTCAATACCTCTCCATCCCTCCATCTCAACCTCACTCTATGGCCAGAGGGTCTTAAAACCCCAATGCACAACACTCATCCAACACCTATGGCCCTTTCATGAAACACACACACACATTCTACACTTTGCATACAGTAAGGGCTATTCACCTATGGGAGGCACATCAGGCAAGACCATGGCTGTAAACAGTAAAGGCTATTCACCTATGGGAGGCACATCAGGCAAGACCATGGCTGTATACAGTAAGGGCTATTCACCTATGGGAGGCACATCAGGCAAGACCATGGCTGTATATTTACTCAGATGCTGTCCTTTTTCTTGCAGGCCAAGCTGGCGCATAATAGGAGACAGCAGCAACGGACAGGTGGAGGGCGGCCTCAGCTGCAACCCCTCAGCGATCTTGAGGAGCGCGTCCACAGGATTGTGGCAAGCCGGGTGATCGGTCCCGTCGCCACTGGAGACGCCGACCCCGTTGTGGACAGCAATGGTAAGGTCATCACCTTTTTGTCCTCTCTCCTTCCACTTGTCCCTCACAACACCGGCCTTTGACACTTTCAATCCAACTTACTAAATCGCTGCACTCATTCCTCCCTTACTGCCACCCTGTCCTCACGCTAAAGCCACTCTTGTACCTCCCTGCTTTCAGATGGTGATTCACCAGCTGAGGAGACGGGCCCTCAAGCTGCCAATGGGAGTGAAGCTGCAGGCGAGGAGGAAGATGAAGCCGGAGCATCAGCGCCACCCTCTCCCGAGGAAGCCCATGCCCACACTGGGAACACGCCTTCCCTGGAGGGGAGCAGGGGGGAAGGGTCTGATGAGGGTGAAGCTCCGGGATCCAGCGGGCTGCAGCAATGCGATGGGGGTAAGGAAGCTCGGGGGCCTTCTCCCCGGAGGGAGAGTATGCCAGCGAGTCCTGCTGCACTGGATGCAGAGGAGGAGCGGCTCATCGCTGAAATGAACACTCAGGCGGTGGACATGCACACTGAGCTCATGGGTGCAGTGGGAATGGTGCCCGAATGCATTGAATCACTGGCAAGGAGGGTCGAGCACTTTGCTGTAGCACAGGCGGAGGCCACGCTAAATCTTAGTGCTGCAATTCAGTCACTGGCTGCCATGACCCCATCTATGACTGCTCTCATGCAGACTCAGATTGAGGCCACGCGAGCATTGACTGCTACCATCCTCGCTAGGTCGGACACATTTCCCCGGTGCTCTCACCACGCCACAGCAGGCCAGCAATCTGTGCTCCAGCAGATTGCTTCGGATGCTGAAGTGCTGCCCCGTGGGAGTGCCAGTGTGTCGGTTGAGCAGAGAGATGCTGTCCTCTCTCAAGATGACAGCATTCCTGCTGCCACCACTGTCACTTCTCCACTGCACTTGCCACCGCCTGTAGGTCAGACTGCTGCCGCCCATGCAGAGTTGGTGCAGTCTGCAGCCGGGCCCTCCAGGCCCAGAGCTGGTCGAGGCCATCCTTCAAGGGCATCTGCAGTCTCAGGTTCTGACAATCAGCAGCCTTCCACCAGCCTTGCTGCAGCCACTGGGGCCCCATTACGGAGGAGCAGTAGGGTGGGAAGGGGGGAAGTGCGCAAGGGAAGGAGATCACCCTCGAAGGGCAAAAAGTAGGAGGTGTGACAAAATGTTGTTCATTTTTTTATTAAAGGCCAAGGTTCGTGGTCAAACTTTTGTTTAGTGTTTTGGACATTATCTCCAGGTTGTGAGAACCAGTTATGTTAATGACTGTTTTTTTGTGTTTCTTTCTATTAGCATGTCATGAGGAAATGACACACACAGAGTTTGTAAAATAAATAAGTTTTTGTTTTCAAAATGTACATGTTTGGTCTTTGGAATCATTGCTGCCTTGGCCGGCTTAGGGGTTGCGGGTTGGTTTCATTCATGTTGTTCTCAATGGCAGAAGCCATTTCCTCAGCAGGAGCCTAGAAGCGGCTTGCTATCAGCCATTGACGGACGGCCCTTCCAGTTTCTACATTGTGGGCCTCCCTCCCGCCTTGGAGCTGCTGATGATCATCCTCCTCCTCTTCCTCCTCCTCTTCCTCCTCTTCCTCTGGTGGTGCTCCAAGGCCTGGTGGCATTGGCTGGGTCCTGAGGATTGCCAGGTTATGAAGAATGCAGCACACAACTACAAAGAGGGAGACTCGCTCAGGCGAGTACTGCAGGGCTCCTCCTGAGTGGTCCAGACAGCGGAACCGTTGCCTGAGCACGCCGATTGTGTGCTCAACGATGTTCCTGGTAGCGAGATGGCTCTCGTTGTACCGCAGCTCAGCAGGGGTGTTGGGCATACGGAGCGGTGTCATCAGCCAGGTGCACAGTGGATAACCCTTGTCCCCGAGAAGCCAACCACCTGGGTGATGCGATGCCTGGAAATGTTCTGCCACAGTAGTCTGGCGCAGGATGTATGCATCGTGGCTGCTGCCAGGATAACAGGCATTGACAGCGAGTATCAGCTGTCTGTGGTCACAGACCAACTGCACGTTTAAGGAATGGAACCCCTTTCGGTTGCGGAAATCCTCTGCATTCTCATGCGGTGCACGCAAAGCCACATGCGTGCAGTCAATGGCGCCCTGCACCATGGGGAAGCCTGCTATCCTCGCAAAGCCCATTGCACGTTCATGCTGCTTGGCCGTGGTCATGGGGAAATAGATGTACTCTCGTCTCCTTTTATAGAGGGCATTTGTGACCTGATGGATGCAGTAATGGACCGCAAACTGGGAGCTATTGGCAATGTCCCCAGTAGCTGCTTGAAAGGAGCCGGTGGCATAAAGGTTGAGATCCACTGTTATCTTCACGGCCACCAACAGAGACGTCCTGGTACTCAGTTGAGGCTGCAGATCTGGCTGCAGCAGGTGGCAGAGCTCAGTGACCACCTCCTTGCTGAAGCGCAGCCTGCGCAAACACTGCTCCTCAGACATATTAATGTATGAGAATTGTTGGTGAAGTACCCTGGGAGGGTAAGGTCTCCTGTATAGAGGCCTGTTGGCCCTCCTCCATCTGGCCATGATTGCCACTCTCTCTCTGCGTCTCTGTGGCCTCCGATTCTGCTGGCGCAGGACAACGCCCCCCAATCAGTGCAGCCCCCATACTCTCTTGGCAATCAAAGTAATGAAGGTCAAAAACCAAAGTACCTGCAAATTTATGCACAGTAGCCAAAACTACTTCACACAGCGTTGACTCAATGCAGAAGTCTCTCTTTGTCTCTCTCAAAATCTCTCTCTCTCTCTCAGAACGAGTGGTGCAAAATTGTCTACCACAGAAAAAGCCAGGAAGAGGCCCCCTTTAAATAGCGCCCCCCCCAGCCCCTCAGCGACTGGGAAGCGTTCCAGTCTACCTGCCGTATGTTTCGCCAGGTGGAAAGGAGGGGGGCGCCACTCAATTTCTACTCCGGGGCGCCACAAGGGCGTTGCACGCTCGAACAACATCAAGATCTGCGTGCGCAGGAGATCGGGGCGGTATTGTCTAGCGCCGCCGCAAAATGTCCGGTCAATTTCGCGAGAGGTGCAGATATCGCCGCGCCCGGGCGCTAGTTGCTTTGCGCCCCAGTAGCGCCCTCTTAAGGTGCTAACGGGAGGTGCAAACCAACTGAATTTTTCCCCCTTTGACGCTATGGGGGAAAAATTCAGTATCGCCCCATTTGGGGCGCAATTATCGGCTGTGCGCAAAGTTTAGCGCCCGGCGCTAATTATCGCCTCCGACTGCAAACTTGGCTTTTATCGCCCCTGGAGGTGATTGGAGCGCTAAATCAGGCGCTACACACCTGTCTTAAGGCGCAAAGGCCGAGGAGCGAGGCGCTACCTCAGAGCGCTGGCAAAGCTCATGTGATGTCAGTCAGCAATGGAACACAGACACAATGGCGCCGGCCAGTTCTTAAAGGGGAGGGTTGATCTTGCTCTCCATCCACATCCTGCTCATTGCAGCCTTGAATCTCGGCCTGGAGAGACCTGTACATCAAATCTGCTGGACAGAACAATGGAGAGAACCAGGGAAAGAGCTCAGAGTGCAGCCCCCACAGTCTCTGCTAAATAGATGCAAGGAAGGGCAAATCAAAATGAACCTGCAAAATGCTGCTCAGTACCCAAAACTCCTTCACACAGCGTTGAATCTCTCCAGAAGTCTCTCTCTCAGAATGCGTGGTGCAAAAATGTCACCAACAAAAAAAGGCAGGAAGTGTTCGCCTTTAAATAGAGCTCCCCCAGTCCCTTCCTGACTGCAAAACGCTCCCCTCAACCTGTCGTTGCTAGCGGCAGGCGGTAAGGCAGGGGGCGCCACTCAATATCCACTCCGGGGCGCTACCGGGGCATTGCGCACTCGACTGACGTCACGATCTGTTTAGCGCCGCCGCAAAATGTCTGGTCAATTTTGCGAGTGGCGCAGATATCGCCGCGCCCGGGCGCTAGTTGCTTTGCGCCCCATTAGCACCCTCTTAAGGCGCTAACGGGAGGCACAAAGCTACCGAATTTTTCCCCCTATGAGTGTAAGGAATGGAATGGGATAGAGCTTTAGATGGTGACTATGATGCAGTGGGGTGCCAATACCAAGTAGCATCCTTTTGTGTTGTTAGTTGATGTCTTTGTATTATGATGAGGCTGAGTGTGAGGAGTGCATAGTAAGTTGGAGACCTGATAATGTAGATAGAGAGTGATGGATGAAGGGTTGAGTAATGTTGTGCATGAGTAGGAATGGCAATGCAGAGTGGTGGGGATGTGATGGCAGGCACCGCAGCATCAAGGTAAGTGTGGCTTTATACTCACTTTTCCTGATCTTAGAAGATCAGGAACTGCACCCAGGTCCGAATGACCACTAACATGCCTGTCACCTCTTGCGCAATTTGCAGCCACGCTGCCTTCATCTCCTCGGGAGGCCTCTTCCTACCGTCAGTAGGGAAGAGAACCTCCATACGTGCTCTCACTCCCTCCACAAGATGATGGAGGGAATCATCACTGAACCGAGGCGCAGCTCCTTGGCGCTGGGAGCACATTGTGAACACCTACAGACACTCCCAGCACTGAATTCTGTGAAATTACAACTGACAGCAAATGGGGCCATGGCCCCTTTAAATATACCAGCAAGAATCGCGTCATCCGCTACATCATCAGACTTGCACCTTTTAATTGGGGTGGGAAACGCGTAGGGTGGGCTTAACAAGGCCCATTATGGGAAGATCTTTATTTTCAGCGGGATCAACACAGCAGCGGGGTCGCCCCCTGCCACCACCCACTCCCGCCTTGAAGCCACCCAGGTAGGCGAAATCGCAGCCTGGAGTTCAGATTTTGGTGCTGTCAGTATCCATAATTTCTGTAGCTCATTAAAAGTAATTGCAGCACACAACAGAGGTGCGATCACTGGGGGTGATAAAAAGTATGTAAATGCCCCAAATTATTTTGGCATGGATTAAGGCCCCTTCTTCCCTTTGCTCCACGTACAGGATGTCCCTTGATGCCCCCCCCAGTTTTTTATATGTGGGTGGAGCTCTGGATCCCAAAGAGAATGGGTTAGATTTTAGTCTTCACCATTTGGGCAGAGCAGATTGTCTGCCTTTTACAGAGCCTTCCTGATTTTCATTTCCTTGATTTCAATAAATCAGATGGGTGCTGTACGGGGTGGGTGATCCGCTCGGTCAGATTACTGTCCAGGCTGTGAAAATGAAAATCTTCCTGGGACTAGCAGGGATCTGAGGTGTCACAGTCACCAGATCATCAGTGAAAAATAATTTGAATACAGAGCCACCAGATCTAACAAACTGGACATCAATGCCACATACTCACTAAATACCAGAAAAGTTAACGGGCAAATTCTGCTGTCAGAATTGTGAAGAAGATTTAATGGGCACCTGATCTGTAACATCTCCCGCTTCCGACAAAAAAGGTCATTGACCTGAAACGTTAACTCTGTTTCTCTCTGCACAGATTCTGCTTGACCCGCTGAGTGTTCTCTGTTTTTATTCCTGTTTTCCTGCCATTTTTTCCTGAGAAATATTCCAATATCAGAATTGATAGGGGATTCTGTTAGCCATTTTGTGCAGATTCAATTATACTTGAAGACTTTCTGAATGTAAACCTCTGGCGCTGTTCCTTTGAGTTCTGCTGTAATTGTTGAAATAACATGCAATATATCACATAAACAAAATTGTGAAGAGGCTAAATTTGAATCAAAATTCAAATCTTCACAAACTGAAGAAAAAATGACTCTCTATAAATACTTTCAGCACAGTTTATTTACTCCTCTGTAAACTCTACATTAGTAGTTGTAAAACATTATTTAATTTCAGATAAATCCATGGTTTAAAGGCCCTTGTGTACAGCTCACAAACAATCCATTTAATTGAAGAGGTCGTGTGCTGGTGACATAAAGCAGATCATCCTCGGTTCTGAGGGACTGCCTAAGAAGAGAAGAAAGCAGATCCCAGTGGAGGAACCCTGCATTGATTTGTGTAGATTTTATCCATTTTCAGATGATTGGTTTTTGTATTTCTTTTTCACTTGTAACTCAGTTATAAATGAGTTTTTGCTGTTTCTGGAAGCGATGAGTCCAGGAGACGGGCAGAATATAACTTCTAGCAGTCCTTGAGCTCAGCAACAATGTCCAGCACTAGATGTTTATTGAGCCTGTACGTCCCAATGTTTGGAATATCTGTCTAGTCCTGGAATGGTACCCAGGCATATTATAAGAAATTAGATCAATTGCAATGCTCGGACATACTCAAATACTTGAATAACAGTCACCTTCACCGGCACTGATAGGGTGTTATTGTGAGCCCAACGCTGCAAATCCTCATAGGAAAGCCAGTAATTGCTTATTCCAGGACCCAAGAGCGAGGACGAGACCCAGGAACGAGGACGGGACCCAGGAGCGAGGACGGGACCCAGGAGCGAGGATGAGGCCCAGGGGCGAGGATGAGGCCCAGGGGCGAGGATGAGGCCCAGGGGCGAGGAAGAGGCCCAGGAGCGAGGACAGGGCCCAGGAGCAAGGTCGAGGCCCAGGAGCGAGGTCGGGGCCCGGGAGCGAGGACGAGCCCAGCAGCGAGGTCGAGGCCCAGGAGTGGCGCAGCGGGGTCGGGAGGACCACACTGCAGCCTATGAAACCCAGGCGGAGAGGACCTGCGGGAAGGAAGGAGGAGGACAGTAGGAGTATGTTTGTGTGTGTGTGCTAGGCCGACGTAGCAGAGCCTGGTCTCCAATCATCTTGGATCCCCTTGCCATTGGACCAAGACCTTGCTCTGTCAAGCCCGTGTGGTAGCTGATGTGCAACGGCCACCCCACATTAAAAGAATTCACGCACAGGCATCTTCCACCCTTTAAAATGAAGTTCGGGACCTGGAACATCAGAACCCTCATGGACAACCCCAACAGCGACAGACCGGAACACCGTACTGCTATCGTTGCCCGGGAGCTCAGATGTTTCGATATAGACATCGCTGCCCTAAGCGAGACCCGGCGGGCAGGGGAAGGCCAGCTCAAGGAGCAAGGCGGTGGTTACACCTTCTTCTGGAAAGGCAAACCTGAAGAAGAACGCCGCCTCCATGGGGTAGGCTTCGCCATAAAAAATGAGCTAGTTGAACGTCTCAGAGACTCCCCTTGTGGAATAAGCAAATGCCTAATGACTCTACGGCTCACCCTAGCCCGGAACCAGTGCGCTACGGTCATCAGTGCGTATGCCCCAACACTGGAAGCCACAGACGAGACCAAAGAGGAATTCTACTCCAGCCTCGAACAATCCCTGTCCCGAGTCCCAACGGGCGACAAGCTGATCCTCCTTGGCGGCTTTAACGCCAGAGTTGGAAAGGACACAGACCTCTGGGGAGGTGTGATCGGCAGAGTGGGGGTAGAGAAAGCCAACTCCAACGGTACCCTCCTCCTGACGAAATGCTTAGAACATGGCCTTGTCATAAACAACACCTTGTTCCGTCAGAGAAACAAGTAGAAGGCTTCATGGCAACACGCTCGCTCCAAGCACTGGCATCTGCTGGACTACGTCATCCTCCGAGCGAGGGACCGCAAGGACGTCCGCATCACCCGCGCCATGACAGGAGCTGATGACTGCTGGACAGACCACTGCCTAATCCGTTCTGTCATCTCCATCAACGTAGCCCCAAAACAGCGGCGACAACAGAAGCAATGCCGCAGGAAAATCAACGCTGGAGCACTCAAAGACCCTGCTAAGAAAGCCCTATTCAACCTGCGCCTCACAACCAACCTGACGATTCCCAGTGATTCAAAGACACAGAGTGCTCACAGCGCCTGGTCTGCACTTAAGGCCTCCATAATCAACACCTGTGAAGAGACGCTCGGTCACTCAACCAGGAAATACCAAGACTGGTTCGACGAGAATGACCAGGAGATCCAGGAGCTAATAATCTGCAAGTGCAAGGCATTCCTGATCTGGAAACAGCAACAGAACTCGAGAGCAAAAAAGCAGCTCTACAGATGCCTGAAGGCTGAGGTCCAACAAAAAACTTGCGACCTAAAGAACAGATGGTGGGTGGAGAAAGCGCAGGAGATCCAGCAGCTAGCCGACAACCACGAAGTGTGTGGATACTTTAGTGCAGTCAAGACCACCTATGGCCCAAGCAGCCAAGGTCCTACACCACTACAGGCCAAGAATGGAGAGGTACTCATCAAGGACAGAGAGCCAGTCAATGCCCGCTGGAAGGAGCACTTCGAAGATCTCCTTAACGGAGACTCTGTCTTCGACGTGAGTGTCCTCAACTCCATTCCACAGCATGCTACCCGCCACCACCTCAGCACAACCCCAGCCCGGCATGAGGTTGAAAAGGCCATCTGACAACTGAAGAACAACAAGGCCTCAGGAGCAGATGGAAACCCCGCCAAGGCGCTAAAACATGGCGGAGAAGCACTATTGGCGTGAATACATGAACTCATTCCTCTTATTTGGAAGGAGGAGAGCATGCCAGGGGATCTCAGAGACGCTGTAATCGTGACCATTTTCAAGAAAGGTGACAAGTCCGATTGCGGTAATTACAGAGGAGTTTCCCTGCTGTCTGCCACAGGGAAAGTCATCTCAAGAATCCTCCTCAATCGCCTTCTCCCAGTGGCTGAAGAGCTGCTCCCAGAGTCGCAATGTGGATTCTGCCCACTAAGGGGCACAATAGACATGATCTTCACCGCGCGTCAACTACAAGAGAAATGCAGGGAACAGTACCAACCACTGTACATGGTCTTCTTTGACCTCACAAAGGCCTTCGACACCATCAACCGTGAAGGATTATGGAATGTCCTCCTCAAATTCGGCTGCCCTCAAAAGTTTGTCACCATCCTCCGCCTGCTTCACGACGACATACAAACTGTGATCCTGACCAACGGATCCACCACAGACCCAATTCACGTACAGACCGGGGTCAAGCAAGGCTGTGTCATCGCACCAACGCTCTTCTCGATCTTCCTTGCTGCAATGCTCCATCTCACCCTCAGGAAGCTCCCCGCTAGAGTGGAGCTAATCTACAGAACAAACGGGAAACTGTTCAAACTCCGTCACCTCCAGTCCAGATCCAAGGTCGTCCCATCCTCTGTTGTCGAATTACAGTATGCAGACGACGCTTGCGTCTGCGCACACTCTGAGGCCGAACTCCAAACCATCATCAACACCTTCACCGAAACATATGAGAGCATGGGCCTTACACTAAACATCCGTAAGACAAAGGTCCTCTACCAACCTACCCCCGCCACACAGTACTGCTCCCCGATTATCAAAATCCATGACGAGGCCTTGGACAACGTGGACCATTTTCCGTACCTCGGGAGCCTACTGTCAACAAGAGCAGACGTCGATGATGAAGTCCAACACAGCCTTCAGTGTGCCAGTGCAGCCCTCGGTCGCCTGAGGAAGAGAATGTTTGAAGACCAGGACTTCAAACCCAGCACCAAGCTCATGGTTTACAGAGCAGTAGTGATACCCATTCTCCTGTATGCTTCAGAGACATGGACCATGTACAGCAGGCACCTCAAAGCACTGGAGAGGTACCGCCAACGCTGCCTCCGCAAGATCCTGCAAATCCATTGGCAGGATAGGCGCACCGACGTCAGTGTTCTCGCTCAGGCCAACATCCCCAACATCGAAGCTTTGACTACGCTCAATCAGCTCCGATGGACGGGCCACATCGTCCGCATGCCCGATACGAGATTCCCAAAACAAGCGCTCTACTCGGAGCTCCGACATGGCAAGAGAGCCCCAGGTGTGCAGAGGAAACGCTTCAACGACACCCTCAAAGCCTCCTTGAAAAAGTGCAACATCCCCACCGACACCTGGGAATCCCTGGCCCAAGACCGCACAAAGTGGAGGAGAAGCATTCGGGAAGGCGCCGAACACCTTGAGTCTCTTCGCCGGGAGGAAGCGGAAGCCAAGCGTAAACAGCGGAAGGAGCGCACGTCGACCCAAGCATCCCACCCACGCGCCCCTTCAACCACCATCTGCCCCACCTGTGACAGAGACTGTAGGTCCCGCATTGGACTCATCAGTCACCTGAAAACTCATTTTTAATGTGGAAACAAGTCATCCTCGGTTCCGAGGGACTGCCTAAGAAGAAGAAGATTCCAACAAACATCACTTGGAACAATGCGTACCAGATGAATTAATGAAATCAATGTGATATGTTTAAATAAACGTAGGTGGCTCTATCTCCTGAAATCTGTGTGGCAATCAAACATTCTGAAATTGTTAAAAAATAATCATCAATTATTTAATAACTCGCCTTGTCATTTACTCTGCTGCTGCATGCAGCAAGAAGGGATAAAACAAGGACTCTAAACCTATTTATTTTGTGATTAGAGTTACGATCTCTGCCGAGATGTCTCAACTATACAAGCAAAAATATGTCTCAACATATGTGCCTAACACAGTACAAAATGCCTCAACGTTCACAGCACAACTCAAAATGTATCAAGGCAGATTAGTGCAAAATTGATCTCAGTGTGTTTCTCTAAACAATTATTTTAAAATGTTTCATAAGTGGGGGATTATAATTTCAACCAATTTATATATGCACGTCCCAGTTTTTTTCTGCATCTTCACGTCCAAGAGTTTTATCAATCGGTATTAAGGTTATTTTTAGTTGTTTTTTTAAGTGCTATTTAAATCAGTTTAAAATGTGCAGCTGTTTAAATGTGCACGGTTCCACAGATCTCGGCAGGAATTTTCAAATGAACGATAATGACAATAATTAAATGCACCTGGTAATGACCTTCACACTCTAATGACTGTGTCGCTTCTGTTTCTTCCATTCACTTCACACAGTTTTCAGATGCTGCCGTGTACTGTAGATTCAGCTGACAGTTATATGCATTAATGATGAAGTAGAACTGCTTGGAGAGATGTGTCCGTATGTTCGTAAAGAGAACAATAGTACATTTGTGCCTTTAGCACTGTGAGGGAAATAACAACCTCGTTGCATTTAACATCAAAATGTTAAACACAGCGAAAAAAAAATGCTTTCGAGTCTTTATACTTCAGTTTCAAACTAAGGAAAATTCTAAAAGTGTTGAGTTCAATTGCTGCCTGCCCCCTATGCCTACCCTTTTCTCACATGCAGCTCCCAACCTTTTCACGCACTTTCTAGCATTTTCTATTTGACTCTGTTTTAATATCTTTGCGAATGACATCTATTTTTAGCTTATTAGTCATATACAAAACTAAGAAACAAATAGTAAAAATGTTGGATTTAGCGCATTTTCTGTAGCATAAATTTGAATTTATCTTTTATCCTGTTTATTCAGGCCCAAAGACACCAGGACATTTACAAGTGCCCTTTAGAAAGTGGGCACTGCTAATACAAAAGTGGACAGCCAATTCAAATTCAAAATGCATGTTGGTAAATTTAAATATTAATTTGACAAGTTGTGCCAGTGAATCAATGTTGCGGAGAGCTTCAAATGAACCAATAGACACTGCCTGGTTGCAATCCTTGGCCACCCAGGCAAGTACTAAATATAGGAATATAATTTATCTTTTATCAAATATATTTGGACATCTCTGAGCACAAACATTTTTTAGAAAGGGATGGATCCATCTTTTGTGGAATGAAGGTTCCTTTGGATCCATTAATTTACATTCTGCTTTTAATTTCTCCACTAATCAAGCCTTCACACACGGCTAGGTTGTGCTTGATGTTGTTTACAGTTCATAAAAAAACATCAGTTTCATGGCTCAAGGGAAATCTAATCGCAATGACAATATGGTTGAGATCCTATAATCGCAGAGGACCTTATATCCCCATTCCAACTGCATGCTGATGTATTTCAGAGACCTTTTGTTTGACCCCTTTTTATCGATTGCCATAAGTGCAGGTAAGAGCCAATGCAAACGTGGGTGAAGAACTGGGATGGTTTTATCTAAGCAGATCGCATTACTAATCAAATTTGCTTATGAGATGACAGGCTCGTAAAAACACCAGATGGAGTGCAGGGAAGTGTTGCAGATCTTAAAGGGAATATTTTCCTCTGTGTTAATCCTTTTGAAAACTTAGCATTAATAAAATAAAAGGGGAGTAAAACCAATAGAAAGCATTAATGGACATTTCTTCAAACTTGATCCCATTTTAAAAAGCATTCACAGAAATGAGTGGATTTTTTTTTAGTTGTTAAACATTATTAAGGCTTTGTTAAAGATTATATCTAAAGCAAAATCTTGCGGAGTTAAGAGGGATGGGGAGGACGAGGGGCGACATTCATGAAAAGTAAATCCAGAACTCCAACTCATTTGTTTCTCAGTTTAATGAACAGAATGAATTCTAAGAAGTGCTTTCAATTCCATAGCACCTTGCCATATCTCTTTGAAACATTTCAGAGCTTTTTACATGGATTGAATTACCCTTAAGTGCAGTGACTATTGTTATATAAGCAAACACTGCAGTCATTTTTCACACAACAAGATCCCACAAGCAGCAACACGATGAATGCCATGTCGATTCAGCAAAAAATGTTGACTAGGATACCAGGAGAAGTCTCTACTTTTCTTCAAATAGAACTTTGGATTTTTAAACTCTGTATGAATCTGTTTTCAATAATCCTCTAGTTTTATTTGCCTCCAAGAAAAAAGGATGTAGATTACCTGATACTTCACCATCCTTAGTTATCCCTACACCACCATTGGCACTGTTCATGTACAGTATATTTTACGAATTCCTGCACCTGGTGCAGAGCTTTGCCCAGCCAAGAGCACATATTGGAAATTCAGGCACAGAGGTCAGTGGGTCCTGCAGTATTTTCCATCCTTAGAGTGATGGGGGGGCAATTTTAAATGATCAGTTACATATTTAACGCTGTCTATGGGTGTTAGGACCCTGAAAATTGGGTTGCAGCCTTGCCTGCGTGTTCAGCCCCGAAGAGTGCCTGACGCAACTTTGGATCAGGCCTCTTGTTAGGAGTCGAGCATGCACACCTGAAATTGGCAGGTGCCTATTTATTATTTGTAAATTAGGGTGCTGTGCCTATTTATGTATCCAAACACCATTTTCAACAGCATTCGCATGCTATTCATTAGGTCTACAATAGACCCACAAATCATGGGCAGGAAGAGTCAGGAGGGCACCATTTCCAGCATTATGGAAGGGACCATCAGCTGTTCTCAGGTAAATCACAGGTTTGATCATTTTGATCAATGTGTTGCTTTTGTTGTTTTTGGCAGTGTGGCTGCTGCAGCCAGCATTAAACTTTCCAAAAAGTTATCTGGCTGAGTCTACACTGAGTCCAACAATGTGGAAAACTGCCCAGGTATGTCCTGTCCACAAAAAGCAGGACAAATCCAACCCAGCCAATTACCGCCCCATCAGTCTACTCTCAATCATCAGCAAAGTGATGGAAGGTGTCATCGACGGTGCTATCAAGCGGCACTTACTCACCAATAACCTGCTCACTGATGCCCAGTTTGGGTTCCGCCAAGACCACTCAGCTGCCGACCTCATTACAGCCTTGGTCCAAACATGGACAAAGGAGTTGAATTCCAGAGGTGAGGTGAGAGTGACTGCCCTTGACATCAAGGCAGTATTTGACCGAGTCTGGCATCAAGGAGCCCTAGTAAAACTGAAGTCAATGGGAATCAGGGGGAAAACGCTCCACTGGCTAGAGTCATACCTAGCACAAAGGAAGATGGTTGTGGTGGTTGAAGGTGAATCATCACAACCCCAGGACATCGCTGCAGGAGTTCCTCAGGGCAGTGTCCTAGGCCCAACCATCTTCAGCTGCTTCATCAATGACCTTCCCTTCAACATAAGGTCAGAAATGGGAATGTTCGCTGATGACTGCACAGTGTTCAGCGCCATTCACAGCTCCACAGATAATGAAGCAGTCCATGCCCACATGCAACAAGACCTGGACGACGTTCAGGCTTGGGCTGATAAGTGGCAGGTAACATTTGCGCCAGAGAAGTGCCAGGCAATGACTATCTCCAACAAGCGAGAGTCTAACCATCTCCCCTTGACATTCAATGGCATTACCATCACCGAATCCCCCACTATCAACATCCTGGGGGTCACCATTAACCAGAAACTTAACTGGACCAGCCACATAAATACTGTGGCAACAAGAGCAGGTCAGAGGCTAGGTATTCTGCAGCGAGTGTCTCATCTCCTGACTCCCCAAAGCCTTTCCACCATCTACAAGGTACAAGTCAACAGTGTGATGGAATACTCTCCACTTGCCTGGATGAGTGCAGCTTCAACAACACTCAAGAAGCTCGACACCATCTAGGACAAAGCAGTCTGCTTGATTGGCACCCCATCCACCACCTTAAACATTCACTCCCTTCACCACCGGCGTACCGTGGCTGCAGTGTGTACCATCTACAAGATGCACTGCAGCAACTCGCCAAGGATTCTTCTGCAGCACCTCACAAACCTGCGACCTCTGCCACCTAGAAGGACAAGGGCAGCAGGTGCATGAGAACACCAACACCTCCAAGTTCCCCTCCAAGTCACACAGCATCCTGACTTAGAAGTATATTGCCGATCCTTCATCGTCGCTGGGTCAAAATCCTGGAACTCCCTCCCTAACAGCACTGTGGAAGTACCATCACCACACGGACTGCAGCGGTTCAAGAAGGCGGCTCACCACCACCTTCTCAAAGGCAACTAGGGATGGGAAATAAATGCTGGCATTGCCAGTGACGCCCTGATCCCATAAACGAATAAAAAAAATAAAAAAATGTTGACCAGTGGCTTCCAGCAAAACCTCTGGTTGACATTATGGGTTGGTAATTGGGATGCCACTCTGGCTGGACTAGGAGGAGGATCAGCAAGCAAGAGTCCATAGACCTGTAGGGAGCAGCAGCAGAAGCTCGTAAGAGGCCTTACCCTACTAGAGTGTACAAACCAAGAACCTACAGTTCAGTGAGGAGCAGCGTGTGAGGAGGCTCCACTTCACTATGTTAGATGCTGTAGCACCAACTTGAGCCCAGCACAAGGTCATACTTGTCCTTGCCATGCCTTTGAAAGTAACTGTAGTCCTGAAGTGTTGTGCCTTGGGTTCATTTCAGGTGCAACAGGTGACATTAACAACATTAGACAATTTGCTATGCATGCCTGCATCAAGCAGGTGACATACTGGCCGGAATTTTGCCGGTCCTCAGAGTGCAGGATTGGAGGCGGGACCGCTGTCAAAATTGCAAAGATTGACGGCGGGCAGGAAACCCCCTGTCAACCCACCTTCAATCAATCTTCCCAAGTATTGGATCCCCGATTTGCGCATGGACCCGACACCTAGCAGCGGGAAGAGGATTATAGCCACTTACCTAGCTGTTAACAGGTACTTGACACTTGTTAACAGGCTCTTTTTCAATTTTGCCGCTTCTGCCTCGGGTTCCCCGACGTTCGGACACCACGCCAGGTAAGTGTGGCATGTTGTGAGTCTAGTGTAATGTTTCTGCGTTGATGACAGCTGCAGAAGTGGGGTGAAGAATCCAATGGTGCACTGGTTAGCTTCAGAGGTAAGAAAATGTTGGGAAAATCATTTTTAATGTATTTATTCTTTTCTGTAGGTAACAAGTTTTGAATTGGCTGTCTAGTCCCACCTCATTGGGAGAACCTCTCTCACCAGTGATAGATCGCTTCTGTAACCTCACCTGCAGCTGCCATCTGTTCTAGCCTAAGGAGGGAGTCACTGGAGAGCCTGGGTGCAAGAGCTCACCTGTGAACAGTCATTGTCAGTGTTTGCAGCACCTCATTGCTGTCAAACACTGAGAAATGAGCTGCCAAAGAAAAATTGTGTGTGGCCCCTTTAAGAAAACCGGCAGATGACGCATCATCAAATGATATAATTTGACTGGCTTCTTCTTAATTGGCTGGCAAACCCGCAGGGCAGGCTTAACAAAGCCAATCGACATAAAATCATGTCTGTTGGCCGGATGCAGTTGGGGGAGGGTCTGGAACCCGGAAACCAGCTGACCCGCTCCCAAACCGCATCGATCGAGAAAATCGCGACCACTATTGTTTCAAAAGCAAATTACTGCAGAAGCTGGAAATCTGAAAAAAAACCCAGAAAATGCTGGAAATACTCAGCAGGTCAGGCTGCATCTGTGGAGGGAGAAACAGAGTTAACGGTTCAGGTGGATGACCTTTCGCAGACGGCCTGAAATGTTAGGAGGAATTTTAACCTAAAAAAGGTGGGTTTGGAGCGTGGCAGTTAAATTGTTAAAAATGGGACTCCCGACCTGATCCCGCCTCCAACCCGCCCACTTCCGGTTTTAAACGGAGGCGAGACGGGGGGTAGGTGACCAACCCGCTCCCAGGAACAGCAATTTAAATATTATAATGATGTTGGAAGCCTCTTTTTTAACATCCATTTTGTTTTTAACTGCATGTGGATGGGATTCACACAATTCGTGAAACCCAGCAGTTAAAGTGAGGCAAGGACTGCTGCTTCCAGGAGGTAAGTGTCTTTACACCTACCTCCTGGATCCAGTGACCCTGCCTTGTAATGGAATAAGCCATATTCCAAGAAATACATCATCCTATGAACAGATTTTGATATTATTAATACATGACATACTGAGTTTAAAAGTCTGGAAAGCCTCGGCAACACAGGCTGCAAACACAATACAGGCTTCTGAGATAAGGTGAAGTGTTAACAAAAGCTGTAAAACACCACAAGCTTTGAAATGGGAGATGGTTGTAAACACAAAAACAATGCCCCTATTGAAGCAAACCATTGGCGCTTCCAGAAGGTCTGGAGTTTGGGAGAAACACAATGGAATGACCCAAGTAAAGTGTCAAAATCTAACACGTCGAACAGGTGCATAGAACATTAAACAACCATATGCCTTCATAAAGTAACATCAAATAAGACAGGAAACACGATTAAATATGCAACCAATTGAGATAGCAAGAAAACAAGTAAACACCCTAAGAGAAGTGTTTTCAATTTACAAGTTGTAAAATATACCTACAGAGAGGCTTTGAAAATATAATATCAATAGATGACACCAAGCAATGACATTGTGTTTGTATTGAACTTGGAACACCATGGAGTCACGACGTCTGGCTTACAAGCAGTTAAGTGATATTAAGAATTCAATAGAAAGACTTCCTAAGAATAGCATCAATAGATAAATCTGTTAGAATAGAAAAGAATTCAATAGAGTATCACTCGAGACAATTAGCTTACATCAGTAGAAAACTTCAAAGAACATACCACTAAAAAAGAGTATAAAAATAAGAGCTTTTCAAATGAGAAAACAGAAGTCCCTGGGCAGGAGCAGAGTGATTCTCGCCTTCAGAACCACTCTGTAGGCCTACAACTCTGAGTCTCGGGTAATCAAGGTATTTGATTTTGGTGGATATTCTGGATTAAGAAATAAGTAGAAGTGTGGAAATGTAACAAAGTTAAGATTTGAGAATAAGGATCTCTGATAAGAAATGTAAGCTATTTGTATTTTGAACGGTTAAAGTTGCGATTGCCATACCAGCTGTTAACTAGATGTCGGTTCTTTAATAAATCTATATATTTTTAAAATTGTCTCATAGAGTATTTCTGTATCAACTCACAAACTCAATTTCTGTACACTCTTCTGAGAGGAGTTGCAGAATTCTGGGGGGGGGGTTTCCGGACCCTCATAATATCTGGAAGGTTACAGTCTAGTTAAACTTGTTAAAAGTGCTATCCAGAGGATGGTAATATCTTCAGGCCATTTCTTTCCTTTTGGGAGAGGTAGTCTGACCTTTAGACCCAATTGAGCGTCTGTAGGATTCGGCTACCGCTAACTTTAGTTGAAGGTGAACGTCTGGGGAATATGCCCGATCTGGGGTAGTCCGAAAGGGCTAGGACTTGTAATTATCCCTTCAGCCTAACCCACACCCCGCAATCGGAGACCCCCTCACAAGGCCTCTAATCACCCCCCAGGCCTACCCCCTCGACCCCCGGTTGTCTGCCCGAACCTCCCCGGCCCGATCCCCGATCTTCTCTCCCCACCACCCATCTCTGGGCGACCCCCCATCTCTTCCCGAACCCCCTGCCCCACCGATCTTTTTAACAGCACGGCCCGATCCCCGATCACTAGCCTCCCCCCCTCCCCCCGATCCTTTCCCCGGCCCGATCCCCGGTCCTCTCTCCCCCCACCCCCCCCACCCGATCGTCTGCCCAGCCCCCGATCCCCTGTCCTCTCTCCTCCCCCCCACCCGATCATCTGCCCGGCCTCCGATCCCCAGTCCTCTCTACCCCCCTCCCCTCGATCCTATCCCCGGTCCTCTCTCCCTCCCCCCCCACCCGATCGTCTGCCCGGCCCCCTGATCCCCTGTCCTCTCTCCTCCCCCCCACCCGATCATCTGCCCGGCCTCCGATCCCCGGTCCTCTCTACCCCCCTCCCCTCGATCCTATCCCCGGTCCTCTCTCCCCCCCCCCCCCACCCGATCGTCTGCCCGGCCCCCGATCCCCTGTCCTCTCTCCTCACCCCCACCCGATCCTCTGCCCGGCCCCCGATTCCCGGTCCTCTCTACTCCCCTCCCACCGATCCTTTTAATGGCCCAGCCCTCATGCGAACCCTCCCTCCCTCCTCTGTCGAGTCAAAGGCCTACCTGCCCGCAGCCAGCCAGCCTCTCAATCTGGCTGTCTGCGGGCGGGAAACTGAGGCCTCACAGGCAAATCAGGCTCTGCCGGTAAAGTTGGCAAGGCCTGCGGGAAACCAGGCCTCCCGGGTTTCCTGACCACCTCAGAGCTCCACCGCCCCAACCCGCCTTCCTCCAGAAAATTCCGGCCGTTAATGCTCTTTCTCTCTCCACAGATGCTGCCTGACCTACTGAGTATTTCCAGCATTTTCTGTTTTTATGACATACCATTGTTGCCAGCAATTAGACTCAGAGCCCTCCGAACACCGTTTCAGACTGCCTTAGTTTGTCACCTGATACTGATGACTGCTTTATGGATAACTGTATTCCCCAATGTGATCTTCTGCGTATGTCTTATAGCAACAGGTTCTGCCAGTGATGATTATCTGATTCTTTCTCATTTACAGGACTTATAAATGCATTCGAGCGTGTTAGCTTTAAAACCATTGTTGCTCATATATTTTTTAAATTTGCAATTTGAATGTATTTACTGAATTGTGGGCTGTAGCTTTAGGCGCTTGAATTTCTGATTAATCCCATGGAACTAGATTAAATCTGCTTCATACAACATCTGTCATGGTCAAGAAATTACAGTTTTAGATCATCTTAATCAAACCGAATAATCAGCAGGTAAGGTCTTTATTGCTTTTGGCATTGGAACGCAATTTATACCCTTAAATTTGGATTTTGGTTCTTTGGCTTTGAATTGAACTATTGAAACAAAGGTAGCCATAGGGGATTCTTGCTTTGAAATATTAAAGTCAACTGTAATTGGATCCACTTAACCAGCAGGACCTGTTTTAAAATGCACTGGCAGGTCAAGCTTTCTGAAATGCAAAAAAGGTTTAAAGATGAAGTTTGCAGATGTCTTTCAGGTATTTATTGACAGTTCCCATTTTGGGAATGAAGCACTTGAAAATGTGCAGACAAAGAAGCAATTAAGTAGCTTCAGAACGCAGTGAAATGGAATTTTTGTTGTTGCCTTGGGCCTCATTTCAATATTAGTGATCAACTGGGGGCGCCAACCTACCTCCAGGGACAAGTCGCCAGTTTGGAATGTTCCAATTTGGGCCTGTTGCCTCACCGGCAGTGGCCCTCAGGTCAGTCCTCGGATGGAGGGGGTGGAGGCTAGCGGGGACCCGCAGTAGTGTTGTAAAGCCAAGAGGAGCACACCTACTCCTCCTGACTCCACATGTAGGTAAATGTAAAGAAAAACTTCTATTTTTGCTGGGCCTCTAGCGGAAGGACAGCTGGTTAGGCCACATGTAGAACCGATAATCCTGAGCGGAACTGGTCTGGCACCTGCTCTGCTCCATGTAGACGAATTTTCAACAAGGGTCCTCAAACCAGAGTTAGGCTCCTGATTTCCATTTGCAAGGGGCCTAACGTCTGTTTCAGGTGGGTGTCAGGAATGCTTAGAAAGCCGCCTTTACCAATATGGCAGCGCCCATAATGCAGGTGCAAATCACGTGCGGAACGTTGCACCTGAAATTGGTCCTTTTGCCCCCATTTTCCACCCGGAAAACAGAAGCCAGGAGGACCAATTTCTAACCCATTGTTTCTTTGTTAACAGTTGATTTTTTTTCAAAGCTATTTTTCTTTTATTCATTCATGGTATGTGGGCATCGCTGACAAGGCCAGAATTTATTGCCCATCCCTAATTGCCCTTGAGAAGGTGGTGGTGAGCCACCTTCTTGAACTGCTGCAGTCTGTGAGGTGAAGGTACTCCCACAGTGCTGTTAGGGAGGGATTTTAACCCAGCGATGATGAAGGAATGGCGATGTATTTCCAAGTCAGGATGGTGTGTGACTTGGAGGGGAACTTGGAGGTGGTGTGTTCCCATGTGCCTGCTGCCCTTGTCCTTCTAGGTGGTAGAGGTCGCGGGTATGGGAGGTGCTGCCGAAGAAGCCTTGGCGAGTTGCTGCAGTGCACCTTGTAGATGGTACACACTGCAGCCACATTGCGGTAGTGGTGGAGGGAGTGAATGTTTAAGGTGGTGGATGGGTGCCGATCAAGCGGGCTGCTTTCTCCTGGATTGTGTCGAGCTTCTTGAATATTGTTGGAGCTGCACTCATCCAGACAATTGGAGAATATTCTATCACACTCCTGACTTGTGCCTTGTAGATGGTGGACAGGCTTTGGGAAGTCAGGAGGTGAGTCACAGCCGCAGAATACCCAGTCTCTGACCTGCTCTTGTAGCCACAGTATTTATGTGGCTGTTCCAGTTAAGTTTCTGGTCAATGGTGACTCCCAGGATGTTGATGGTGGGGCATTCGATGATGGTAATGCCATTGAATGTCAAGCAGAGGTGGTTAGACGCTCTCTTGTTGGAGATGGTCATTGCTTGGCACTTGTGTGGCTTAAATGTTACTTGCCACTTATCAGCCCAAGCCTGGATGTTGTCAAGGTATTATTGCATGCAGTCACAGACTGTTTCATTATCTGAGGAGTTGTGAATAGCACTGAACACTGTGTAATCAGCAGCAAACATCCCCACTTCTGACCTTATGATGGAGGGAAGGTCATTGATGATGAAACTGAAGATGGTTGGGCCTAGGACACTGCCCTGAGGAACTCCTGCAGCAATGTCCTGGGGCTGAGGTGATTGGCTTACAACAACCACAATCATCTTCCTTTGTGCTAGGTATGACTCCAGCCAGTGAAGAGTTTTCCCCTGATCCCCATTGATTTCAATTTATTTAGGGCTCCTTGGTGCCCTTGATGTCAAGGGCAGTCACTCTCTCCTCTTGGTAATCTTTATTTCTCATTCAGGTCCTATCTATGTACACAAAAATACTTTATTCACATATACACAATCCATCCCTCAGAAAAAGTATTTGAGACAATTAAATATTATTTCAGTGCTCTTGAACAGTTAGAAGTCACCTTGCTGCCCTTAAAAGCTATTCATAATAAGTGGAGAAGTATTTGCGGCATGCTCTCTCAACTAGAGAATGTTTGGTTCCCATGGTACCTCCTTCTTAATGTTCTCTGGGCCAATTTATAAAAATAGTAGTGCTTGGAGGTAGTTAACAGTGCATTGAGAATGCCTTCACTTGAGTCCTTCCTCCACACCATACCAAACACCCAGCAGTTCTACAGCGCAAATGAGATTATTACAAAGGTGATCTCAACATTAAGGAAAATGCCTCTAAGTGCTGTCCTAAAATAATTGAAAAGAAAGATCTTTCCTAATTGGGGCATCAGGTAAATGAGTGTATCATTTATTTGGAACAATGTCATTGTTTTTGGCAATTCTATAAATAATAGTGGAATGGTAACTTTCTTCCTCCCTATAGCCATTCCCTCTGTGCACGGTAGGAAAATGCTGATTGAAGGGAGCTCTCTGGAGGTAATTTTGACTTTGGGTGGAAGTGTAAAACGGGCGATGTCGATTCAGTTGCCTGTTTAACATCTCTCTCGATTTTCAGTTCCTTTGAAGTCAATGAAAATGAAAATCTGGAGGGATGTATAACGGGCGTCTGATTCGATATTGCCCGTTTTACACTATCGCACAAAGTCAAAATAACCCCCTCTGATCATTACGCACATATTTGCATATTTACATTTGTGTCTGTGATCCAGCAGTCCCAGGGGGAATGGTGCTCACAAGGAGCACATCATGGCAAATTGAGAGTGTGCACCCCATAACTCTCAGTTCATTCATTTTCTCTTGATGTGTCTCTAGACCTAAAGCGATTTTCCCTACAGGACTGATTCTACGATCTGGTGCTAGGAGCTCAGGATCTCAGAATCAACCATATGAAGAAAATTCACTTTATGTACAGAGACTCATCAAGGGACTTTACAGATTTTTACTCTCATTTGTGTGTGTGTGCATGGGTGTGTTGTAAGACTGCATTCATTTTCTCTACATTATTAATTTCTATTTAATTAATCTCCCTTTGCTTGGATTGTTCTTGTTTACAGTTTTAGCAGTATATTTTATTACTGTTAAAAGGTTTGGGGGGAAAAATTCAGCTTCGTAACGCCCGATATTTTGGCACTATGGATGCCCTTTTGTGACAAAACTGGCGTCCGCGCCGCTCGCGCACACTTCTGGTGCGTGCCATGCTGGACGCCATCTTGGTGAGGGCATTAGCATTGGCACTGAGAGCGTGCACCAGAAGCATGTAGAGTAGGCAGATCGTAACATCAATCGTTGTCATCCCCCTTGGCCTGCAGCATGACAGGGAGATGGAGCAGAGGCAGCGAAGAAGAGGACAAGCTGCTCGCAGTGGGAGGAGAAGGAGGAGGAGAAGAGCTCTCAGCAGGAGGCCTTACCCACCTAGGGTCTTCCAAGAGCAATTCTCTTACCTCAGCCTGAGCCAGGAGGGTGAGGTGCCTGCGCTTTACGAAGGAGGTGCTCACAGAACTCTGCCACCTCTTGCAACCAGACCTGCAGCCTTACACCAGGGCAAGGACAGCGCTGCCAATGGCTGTGAAGGTGACCGTGGCCCTGAATTTCCTTGTGTCGGGATCCTTACAGGCTGGAGCAGATGACATCTGTAACATCGCCCAGTTCGCCGTCCACTGCTGCATAAGAGAGGTGACAGACACTCTTTATGCCAGGAGAGGGGACTTCATTGTCTTCTCTCTGACCAGACGGAGCGTGGCTTTGTCAGGATAGCGGATTCCCCATGGTGCACGGCGCCATCAACTGCACGCACGTGGCTTTGAGCGTGTCGCATCTAAATGCTGAATGTGCAGTTGGTATGTGACCATGCTCAGCACATCATGATGGTGACTGCCCAGTATCCTGGCAGCTGTCATGATTCTTTTATTCTGCACCAGTCTGCTGTTCCCTCAGTCTTTGAGCCACCAAGACAAACCAGAGGGTGACTACTGGGTGACAAGGGCTATCCGCTGACCACCTGGCTCATGACCTGCCTCCATAACCCAACTACACATGAGCAGCATGCGTTCAATGAGAGCCATGCTGCCACACGGAATCTGATAGATCATTGGTGTCCTTAAACAACGCTTCCGCTGCCTGGACCGCTCTGGAGGAGCCCTGCAATTTTCACCAGAGCGCATCTCAAGATTCATTGTGGTCTACTCCATGCTGGACAATCTTGCCATCATGAGGGCACAGCCCTTGCCACCAGGCATATGGTGACCCGCTGAGGAAGAGGAGGAGGAGGAAGAGGAGGAGGAGGAGGAGGAAGCGGAAGGGAGGAGGCAACCCAGACAGCCCCTTTCTGCCCGGGCTGTCCATGATCAACTCATCCAACTGTGGTACCAGTGAACACAACCCCAATACCCCATTCAACAGTAGTCCCACACCTTCCCTTCCCTCTGTTACTGACCATCACAGCGTCCTCTTGGCCACAATGCTGAAATAAAGCCACCACAAGAGAAACTTTACAATCCAATTTTATACAACAATCCATCCAGTATTACATAACAAAGTCAACTAATCACCCTTGTGTATTCCCTTAGTGCCTGTCTTCCGTGTGCCTTTGCCTGTTCTAGTGCTCCTACAAAGTGCTACCCCAGTGGCTGCAGCATAGCTCGTGGAAGGATGCTGACTTTCAGTGGGGGAGACTACAGCTGGCCTTGGAGGATGAACTCGAGCAGCTCTTGGCCTAGTAGGCCCGGCTGTGGACTGCACCACCTCGGCATGGGTGGCAGCAGTCTGGTCTGGCTGGCTGACAGGCAACAAAAAGGGCACTGGCAGAGTGCCAGTGGTGGAAGGACGAATGCTTTTATCCTGCGAGAGGACAGCAGGTTCATGCTCCATGGAGCCACTGCTACTCCCCCGGGGCGTTGCCTCAGCATTCCTAGTAATGTGTTGGAGGACAGATTGCTGGGCTGCTGTGGCACCCTGCAAGCCCCTTTCGACACTAATAAAGGCAGCCACGGTGGTAGCAGTCTGAGCTTGCATGGCAGCAAGCTGAGCCTGCGTGAGAACAGTCTGACTTTGCATGACAGAAGTCTGAGCTTCCACTGCAGCACTCAGACATTGGGTGGCTTGTGCTTGCGCTGCAATGGAAGCTGAAACATCAGCCATCAGACTATGCATCCTGGTTGGGTCCACAAGTGCGCTAATGGATCTGCCCACACCTTCCATGCTGAAAATCATGGGCTCCAAGCTCTGCTCAAAGCCCTGTGCAAGGTTGATACTGGACTCCTCCATGCTCCTTAACATTGCACTCAGGCTTTCTGGCAGGCCTGCCAATGCACCAAGCATTTCATTGTGCATACCTATCAGTGTTTTTCTGTAGGCCGCCCCAACGAAGTCCTCAGCAGAACCCGTGTGTGACCACGCCCTTGGGAGAGCTAGCACCTGCGCTACCCTTTCCTCCTGCTCTGGCTGCAGCCCACTCATGTCCGGTGACTCACAACATGCAGATCCCGCCTCTAAGCTACCCTCTAATCTCCTCCCAGTGCCAGTATGTGAGCTGGTGGCTGTGAGTGTCAGATCAAGTGACGGTGTTTCTTCTTCATCATCATTCTCCTCTCCCTCTTCTTCTTGTACCACTGGCTGGGCAGGCTGGATTTATTGGGTTTCTGAAATGAGAAAGGCACTAGGGTAGGGTTGTGGTGAGGGGAGGGGGGAAAGCAAGATGTGCATGCTTACACCATCAGCAGCTGGTAAATTAGAAGAGATTGAGGGATGAGGGAGAAGTGGAATCTGAGAAGGAGGATTACGTATGAGGATACCAGCATCTTGTATTCTTTCAGCCCCGCCGCTGGCCACGGGCTCAGCGATGCCCCTCCCAAGAATGGCCAGCACAGTTACCTCCATGGGGGTCAGGTTATGCAGGCGCATCTGTCCCCTGCCAGTTAGGTCCTGCTGACACCAGTTGTGAGCCACTCTTTCCTGCAAGGAAAGGGAAGTGTGTCAGTGAGTGTCGTGCAATGAGTTTGGGTGATGTGGCTGCCATGGCTGAATAGTTGACAGTGTGTGCAAGCTGTGAGATGTGGGTGTGAGGCTTACAGCAATGGTAAGTATGTAAGGGTGAAGTGAAGCTATGAATGTGAGGTGTGAGTCGTGTTTTGGTAGAGATTGTTGGTAGGTGAGTGATGGGGTGTGCTGCATTGAGCAGTGTGTGAGGCTAATTGTGCAGATGGTGGGATATGCCATTTGAAAATGAATTCACTGACCTTGACCACTCGTGTGAGGTCATTAAACATCTTCCTGCACTGTATCCACGTCCTCGGGGCTAAACTGTTGGCATTCACCACAGCGGCTCTCTGCCCATATTGCATTTTACACTGTTGCCTGGAGGGCCTCCTGGCCCCCTGCGGAAACAGCAACTCTCTCCTCCTAACCATCTCTTGCACCAAGGCCTCCAGTGCTGCATCTGCGAACCTTGGTGCACGTTCTCTCCCCTGTTGTGCCATCATTAGTTGTTTTTCACTGTCTTCACCAGCCAGTTCAGTAAGCTGCTGCAAGCGGAATGCACCTCTCCTTACGAGTGCTCTTAGGGTTCCAAAATGATGTCTGCAGTTTCTGATGCAAAGTGCGCCGGATGCCATCTTGGTTAGCACGCACGCACTTAGGGCTGGATTTTGATACTGGGGCGGGTTGGGGTCGTGTCATCCGCATTTCATGTTATCCACCCGACTGCAATTGGATGAGGGAGATTGATACGATTTTCACTTAATTGGGCAATTGAGTTCCAGCATGTGGGAACCCATGAACCAATTAGTGGTTTCAGTCTGAAAGTCGCCTCTGATGATGTCATCATTGCTGCTGCATTGCAGGTCAGAGACTGCCTGGCTTTTGCTGTGAGAGGACCTGGATGCAGCTCTGAGAGAGAGAGAGATTTTTTTGCATCCAGGTCCTCTCACAGCAAAGGCCAGGCAGTCTCTGAAGACCTTCAATGCAGCAGCATCAGAGGCGACTTTCAGACCTAATACTACTACTACCTTCATCACATCTCCGTTGTAATAGTGGACCTGCAGCTGATAGTCAGCTATCCAAATGTGCTCCCGCCAGGTTTCACAATCGTGGTTCATAACAGGCGTGCTTCACGTAGATCAAGGGTTAAAATCACAAAGGCCTTTCAAAATGGCATTATAGAGCCAATTTAGTGCTTGTTAAGGGCCTTAACAGCCTATCCCATCTCTTAAAGGCGGGACGGAGTCGGGACCAGCAGACACGATTTAATGAAAATTGCGTGGAGGCAGGATGGAGGTGGACTTGTGCCCACCCGCCAGTTGTCGCAATTTTAACCCCCCACACGCCTCCAAACCCGCCTCCACGGGTCAATGAAAATCCAGCCCTTAATGTCCGCCAGAAGTATGCAGAGCAGCCAGATCATGACGTCAATCAGTGTGCAACGTTGATTTGACGTCAGCGCTGCCATTTTGGAGCTCCACACTCCAGCTAATGCCCTCTCTTAACCCCGCACAATTGAACACGCATGAAGCAGCAGGAAGGACCCACCACCAGCGCTATTTAAAGGGATCATCAACTACTTACAGGTTAGTTGCTGGTTGATTTTTTCTGACTGTTGCTATAATTCTACACGTTTTGGGTGCTTTCTATAGTTGTTTCAAGTTTCAAAAGTCTACAGGGAGTGGTGTGGCACGTGCTGAAGTAATGTTTGCTGAATTCAAGGCTTCTGCACAAATCAGTTGCTCCCAGGCATGGGTGCACTAGTAGGCCTTCCTCTTGGAATTGAGCATGACTGGGAGGATGAGCAGAGGCCACGCAGAGCAGGTCAAGCTGCTAGAAGATGGAGGATAAAGAGGGGGAGGACAAGGAGGTAGAAGAGGAGGAAGAGGAAGGAAGGCTGCAATCTAGACGGCCACTTTCTGCCCGGGCTGTACGCGAAGAACTAATTCAATTGCGATACCAGTAACTGCAACACCAATACTCCATTCACCAACAGTCCCATACTCCTTACCTTCCCTCTGACATTGACCATCACATAGTCCACTTGGCCACAGAGCAAAAATAAAAGCCAACACAAAATACACATTCCAAACCAAATTTATAAATTAAATCATGCCATATTGCATATGAACTTAAACTAATCACCCTTGTGTATTCCCTTAGTGCCTAACTTCCATGTACCTTTGCCTGTCCCAGTGCTCCTATGAAGTACAACTATGAAGTGAAGCATGGCTGGTGGAAGGCTGCTGACTTTCAGTGGAGGAGACTGAAGATAGCCTTGGAGGATGACCTCGAGCAGCTCTGGGCCTAGAAGGTCCAGCTTCAGACTGCACCATCTCGGCATGAGTGGCAGCAGTCAGGGCTGGCTGGCTGACAGGCAACAGCAAGGGTACTGGCGGAGTGGCAGGTCATCCTGAGAGAGGACAGTAGGTTTGTGCTCCATGGGGCCATTGCCATTCACCCGAGGCAGCGCCTCAGCAATCCTAGTAATCTATTGGAAGATACCCAGCAAGCCCCTTTGAGCATTGGTATCCACAGCCATGATGGCAGCAGTCTGAGCTTCGAATCATAGAATTACAGAATCATAGAATGGTTACAGCACAGTAGGAGACCATTCGGCCCGTCGAGCCCGTACCGGCTCTCTGCAAGACTGGGAGGATGAGCAGAGGCCACGCAGAGCAGGTCAAGCTGCCCTTTCCCCGTAGCCCTGCAAATTTTTTTCCTTCAGGTACTTATCCAATTCCTTTTGAAAGCCACGATTGAATCTGCCTCCACCACCCATTCAGGCAGTGCATTCCAGATCCTAACCACTCGCTGCGCAAAAAAGTTTTCCCTCATGTCGCTTTTGGTTCTTCTGCCAATCTACTTAAATCTGTGTCCTTTGGTTCTCGACCCTTCCGCCAATGGGAACAGTTTCTCTCTATCTACTCTGTCTAGACCCCCTCATGATTTTGAACACCTCTATCAGATCTTCTCTCAAATCTCTGCTCTAAGGAGAACAACCCCAGCTTCTCCAGCCTATCCACAAAACTGAAGTCCCTCATTCCTGGAACCATTCTTGTAAATCTTTTCTGCACGCTCTCTAAGGCCTTCACATCCTTTTTAAAGAGCGGTGCCCAGAATTGGACACAATGGTCCAGTTGAGGCCGAACCAGTGTTTTATAAAGGTTCATCATAACTTCTTGTATGGCAGCAAGCTGAGCTTGCATGACTTCAGTCTGAGCTTCCACTGCAGCACTCAGACATTTGGTAGAAGTTGCTTGTGCTGCAACGGAAACTGAGACATCGGCCATCAGATGCTGCAACATGGCTGGGTCCAAAAGTGTGTTGATGGAGTTGGTCACTAGTTCCATGCTAGAAAGGATGGGCTCCAATCTCTGCGCAAAGCCCTGTGCAAGGTTGGTGCTGGAGTCCTCCATGCTCCTTGATATTGAACGCAGGCTTTCTAGCAGGCTTCCCAATGCACCAAGCATTTTGTTGTGTATACCCATCAGCCTTCTTCTGTACACTGGCCCATCGAAGTCCTTATCTGAGTCCTCTGCAGCAGAACTCGTGTGCGACCTCGCCCTCCGGTGAGTTGGCATCTGTGCTATCCTTGACCCCTGCCCTGACTATAACGCACTTCTGCCCGGTGTCTCACCACGTGCAGGTCCCGCCTCTATGCTATCCTCTAAGGGACACACATTGTCAGTATCTGAGCTGGTGGCTGCGAGTCTGAAATCAAGTGATGGCGTGTTTTCATCATCACTGTCTTCCTGGTCTTCCTCCACTGCCTGACCAGGTTGCAGTTCTTTGGTATCTGAAAAGAAAAAGGGACAAGGGTAAGGTTGTGGTGAGGGGAGAGGGTAAAGTAAGAAGTGCATGCTTACACCATCAGCAACTTGTATGTCAGAAGAGATTGTGGGATGAGGGGCAAGTGGGATGTGAGAAGGAGGATTAGCTATGACGATACCGTCATCTTCAATGGATTCAGCCCCACCGCTGGCCATGACCTCAGCAATGGCCATTCTGATAATGGACAGCACCATCTCCTCCGTGGTGGTCAGAACATGCGCGCATCTCCCTCTCCAGTTAGTTCCTGCTGCCTTCGGTTATACGCCTCCTTCTCCTACAAGAGAGAGGGAAGTGTGTCAGTGAGTGTCGTGCAATGTGTTTGGGTGATGTGGCTGCCATGGTTGAATAGTTGACAGTGTGTGCAAGCTGTGAGATGTGGGTGTGAGGCTTACAGCAGTGGTAAGTATGTGAGGATGAAGTGAAGCATATGGATGTTAGGTATGAGTCCTGATAGAAATTGTTGGTAGGTGAGTGATGGGGGTGTGATGCATTGAGCACTGTGTGAGGCCAGTGGTGCAGTTGGCAGGATATGGCATTTGAAGATGCATTCACTGACTTTGACCACTCGTGTAAGATCAATAAAATTCTTGCGGTCCTGCTTCCAGATCCTCAGCGCTAAACTCCTGGCATTGACCTCAATAGCTATCTGCTCCCAGTGCCTTCTCACCGTGTGTCTTGAGGGCCTCCTGCCCCCCTATGGATACAGGACATCTCTCCTCCTTTCCACCTCCTCCACCAAGACCTCCAGTGCAGCATCGGAAACCTTGGTGCATGCTTTCTCCCATGGTCAGCCATTGTTCTTTGTTGCACAGCACTATTCCAAATGATGTTAGCACCTCCAGCAGCTACAATGCACCTTTCCTTTAAGAGGTGCAGGCTAGCTTTAAGCAGTGCAGGCTAGCTTTAAGTAGTGCAGGCTAGCTTTAAGTAGTGCAAGCAAGTAACGATATTGAGTTCCCTGCTGATGCGTGCAGTCAATGGATAGCACGATTAGCGCTGGCTGCAGGCAGAAATCATGATAATGAGTAGGCAGCACGAAGGTGGCGTGCTACCTGCATTACATTAAACAGGCGCAGGGTAATCTCACATTGCAATCCCCACAGCTGTTTTAGGGGGCTATCCAATTTAGCCCCCACTGTCTTTTCAGCTAAAATGCTTTGTTTCGCGTTAATGAAACATGAACTTTTGCAGAACAGTCCAGTGTACCAAATTTTGGCATACAGGCGCACAACTATTCCCCACAAAGTGAATTCCTGATCTCAGCTGTATTAACTGCAGTCTGCAGCAGATGAAGGAGTGGCACTTCTCCCATAGGCTGGGAAGGAAATTGAAATTAAAAGATGTCAACACAACCCATTCTTTCATAACTACTGTAGTGACTGGTTACTGAGTACCATTTACAGGTCATCTGCCAGTTCTCTCAGTTGGGTCTTGTGTGGGAAAGTAGGGGCCTAAAGAGTGAGGAAAGAAGAGACCAAATGAGGAGAAAATTGAAGTTTTCTTATACTGTGGACAAGATAGGAAATAGATAATAAGCAAATGTAACAAACTTTTATATGATTTATTCATGGGCAACCACTTTGGTTTTAGCTTCTAGATTAATGTGCTGATTGTGAAAGATGTAAACAAATTTAAATCACAATGGGTTATGTTTTCTAATTCTTGCGTAAAAGGGTTAATGACACTTATAAAAGAGTTATTAAATAATTAAATCACTGCTTCATCAAAATATATTTTTCAGGAAACTGGCTACCATTCCAAAATATAGTTCTAAATAAATTGTTCCTAGTGGCAGTGCCAGGAAATAGTGTTGCACGTTCATATTTAGAATATTTTCACGAATGGCATCACTTATCCTCAATACACACATATGGACTGCAGCTTTAGTGCCAATTAATTTATCAATATGTTTGCTTAATTTCTATTTATGGCATGCTTATTACTGCCTTAATTTAATCACTATAGCAAGTTCATAAAATCATAAGTCACTTACATTCCAGCCCTCAAATTGTCTTAGGTTGTTAATGAAATACAGGAGTTATACCAGCCTGGGAATTACTGTGAGGGTGCATTTTCATCTTTCATGCACCCATATCAGGAATCTGGGCACGTGCCCAATTTACTGGCCATAATTTGCTGTTTAATAAAATTAATAGACAGAAAATCATAGGCCAGCAAATCACGCACCGGGAGCGCTAAAGATGACATTTACCCCAATGAAAAATATTATTGTACAAATGCTTAATGCATTCTTATCAAATTCCTCACTCTGCTATTTTAGCAGAGGCATTAATGCATTCATATTTAATGGGTTAATGCTGCCATCAAAATAATGGAGGGAGGAATTTGATATGGACATAATAGCAATCATTTTCAGGCTACAATTCTCATTATGGTTGTATATAATGGAACATAAATGACAGATTTGCGATTAGCAATTCTCTTACAAGTGGGAGAAATGAAACCCCACACAATTGTACACGTTTAGCATTAAGGAAAGCAATGCAAAATCATTACTAGGCTTATTTTAGTCTGTTCTGTCTCCTAATTATTTGTTTAATTTATAATGAAGTATTTGGGCAGTTAAGCTAAATGTGTGCAATTAACAGCGGTGAATACAACACAATGATGATTATGCCACAAGTAGATTCCCCAAATTTATTTTGCAATGAGCATTAATTAAAACGAGCATCAACATGGACCTTTTCAATGTTAGCAATTGGAAGTAAGCCTATTTCATCTTGTTTTAAGTTACTTTCATTCAAGTAGCACTGTACTTTTTTTAGTTCTGGCAAATTTAGTTTCTGAGCCTTGAAGTATTTTACTAAAGTTGATACATTTTAAGCCACCTACTGGCCTTTCATTAAATCTGTTAATGTTCCTGGCTCAAAGTAATCTTAATCTCATAAGAGGCTTAATACCTGCATTTGAAATATTTGAAGCCATTCCTTATGTTGTCTGAAGCAATTGTGGTAAGTTTTTAAAAATGTTGTTCTTACGTTGTGGGCGATGATAGCAAGGCCGCATTTATTGCCCATCCCTAGTTGCCCTGAGAAGGTGGTGGTGGTGAGCCATTTCCTTGAACTGATGCAGTCCTTGTGCTCCCACAATCGCATTAGGCAGGGCCCAACAATAATGAAGCAATGTCGGTATATGTCCCAGTCAAGATAGTGTGTGGCCTGGAGCGGAACTTAGAGGTGATGGCATTCCCATGATCTTGCTACTGTATCCTTCTGGATGATAGGTTTTGTCAGGCTGGGAGGTGCTGTTGAAATAAGCTTGGTGAGTTGCTGCAGTGCATACTGTAGATAATATGCAATACAACCACAGCATGCCAGTAGTGGAGGTGGTGGATATTAAGTTCAGTAACAGGGGACTGCTCTGTCATGGATGATGTTAAACTGCTTGAGTGTTGTTGCAGTGGCATCTATCCAGGCTAGTGATGAGTATTCCATCACACTCCTGACTTATGTCTTGTAGATAGTGGAGAGCCTTTGAGGAGTTCGGAGGTGAGAGTACTGAGTCTCTGCCCTCCTCTTTTAGCCACAGTGTTGCTATGACTGGTCCAGTTAAGCTTTTGTTCAATAACCCCAGAATCTTGATGGTGGGGCACTTGGCAATAGTAGTGCCATCCAGGGGAACTAATTGAGCCGTTTCATGTTGGAGATGGTTATTGCCTGGCACTTATGTGACATCAACGTTACCTGATACCAACAGGCCAAGCCTAAATGTTGTCCAGGTCCTGCCAGTGTCTCAGTTGGTAGCACTCTTGTCTCTGAGTCATTAGGTTGTGGGTTCAAGTCCCACTCTATGAGACTTGAGTACAAAAATCTATGCTGACACTCCAGTGCAGTACTGAGGGAGTGCTGCACTGTCGGAGGTGCCGTCTTTCAGATTAAACTGAGGCTCCGTCTGCTCTCTCTTAGGTGGACATAACAGATCCCACGGCACTATTTCGAAGAAGAGCAGGGGACTTATCCCTGTTGTCCTGGACAATATTTATTGCTCAATCAATATAACAAAAACAGATTATCTGACCATTATCACATTACTGTTTGTGGGAGCTTGCTGAGTGCAAATTGGCTGCCACGTTTCCTACATTCCAACAGTGACTACACTTCAAAAAGTACTTCACTGTAAAGCGCTTTGGGACATCCAATGGTCGTGAAAGGCGCTATATAAATGCAAGTCTTTCTTTTTCTTTTGCTGTAATCTGGCAAGTGCTATTTCATTATTGGAGGAGTTGTGAATGGAACTGAACACTGTAGTATCACCTATGAACAGCCCCACTCCTGACCTTATGAACAAGGGAAGATCATTGATGAAATATCTTAAGATGACTGGGCTAAGCACGCTGTTTTGAAGAACTGCAATCATTGACCTCTAACAATCACAACCATCTTACTTTGTGTCAGATGTGACTCCAGCCACTCCTGGGTTTGCCCTTTGACCCCTCACTGATCTCAGTTTTACAAGGTCTCCTTTGTACCATTCTCGATTGATTGCTGCCTTGATACTGAGGGCAGCTAATCTGATCTCTCCTCTGGAATTCAGCTATTGTGTCCATGCCTGGATCAAGGCTGTGATGAGGCCTGGACCCGAGTGGTTATGGCTCAACATGAATTGACTGTCCATGACCAGGTTATTCGTGGCTCATTTGGTAGCACTCTCGCCTCTGAGTCAAAAGGTTGTGGGTTCAAGCCCCACTCCAGAGACTTGAGCCCATAATCTAAGCTGACACTCCAGTGCAGTACTGAGGGCATGCTGCACTGTCAGAGGTGCTGTCTTTTGGATGAAACATTAAACTGTGGCCCCGTATGCCCTCTTGGGAGGACGTAAAAGATCCTATTTGAAGAAGAGCAGGGGAGTTCTACCCGGTGTCCTGGCCAATATTTATCCCTCACCCAACATCACTAAAGACAGATTATCTGCTCATTTATCTCACTGCTAATTGTGGAAGCTTGCTGAGTGCAAATTGGCTATCACGTTTCCTACATTACAACAGTGACTGCACTTCAAAGGTACTTCAATTACTGTATAACGCTTTGGGACATTACAAGGTCGTTAAAGGCACTCTATAAATGCAAGTATTTCTTTCTTTCTGACTTTCTTATTGTTGAGTAAATGACACTATTGGTGACTTTTCCATCGCTTTATTGATGATTGGGAGGAGGTTGATAGGCCGACAATTCGCCAAATTTGATTTGTCCTGCTTTTTGTGGATAAGACATACCTGGATAATGTTCCACATTATTGGTAGATGCCTGAGCTATAGTAGCGCTGGAATCACTTGACAAGCAGAACAGCTAGATCTGGTGTGCAGGCCTTTGTGTGCATGTCTCAGAACCCATAGCCTTTGCTGCGTCCAGTGCACTCAGCTAGTTCTTAATGTCTAGTGAAGTGAACCAAATTGGCTGGAGACTAGCATCTACGGTGCTGGAGACCACAGGAGGAGACCAGTGAGATATTTTCCATTTGGCACTTTTGACTGAAGGTACTTGCAAATCAATTAGTTGTATATGACTGAGAAAATCTGAAAGTGTTTTCTTGTTTGATCAGCCGCACTCATTTGCTTTTCTTGTGTGATAAATGTCAGATTGTTCTTTACCTTGTTGCCATGCGTGGTGTAATAAGGAAAAAGTTTTAAGTAGTGGTTTGATTTATTTTCAGGAAGAAATCTGCATAAGATATACGATTACATAATGAACTGACTGATTCTGTGTTCATACGATGGGTAGTAAGCGAGTTTATAATGAACGTACTTCTTTATTATATTGCCATGTGACAGGAAGAGGCAACTATACAATGTTTCTACTGTTACCAGGTTGCTGAATATCTTGTATATACCTTGCATGACATTTATTGCTTAGAAAGATTTTGACATTTTTTGGAGAAGATATTATTTAAAAACTTTTCACACTTTGAAGCTATCAAGGCTGATTTTGCCGGAGAGGCACAGTTGAGTGCAACACCCGTGCTGTGCACGAGAAGTGCAGTCATCGGGCACAACTGGAAAAGCTGGTCCCATGATTTGTGGCAACTCGGCATGCTCCATGCAGCAATTGGGCGCAACCCAATAATTCCAGGAAATAGCAATTCTAGTGCAGGCCTTAAGACCTTTGTTATCTTAAGGGGACAGTATTGGCTTCACTGTCTGCTTCTGGCCCACATTTGTTATGTTGATATGCTGATTAGAGAACAGAAAATTGTTTTCCTGGCTCTGAAATTGTTCAGTTACAGCTTCTGTTACAGTAGAGGAATAGTTTGTCACAGTGGCAGTCTTGTGCCTAGTTCATCAACGTCTACAACAAAATCTGAAATAAGTAGGTCACCAATATTTGAGGATGAAAGCAATGAAATATTTCTAGAGGAAGTAGATCACAGGAGGGAAGTACTTTTTTCTCTCGACATCATTGAAAAGAGTCTTCAGCCAATCGATTCACTCCATGCGATATCAAGAAACGGCTGAGCACACTGGATACAGCAAAGGCTATGGGCCCCGAAAACATCCCGGCTATCGTGCTGAAGACTTGTGTTCCAGAACTAGCCGCGCCTCTAGCCAAGCTGTTCCAGTACATCTACAACACTGGCATCTATCCGACAGTGTGAAAACTGCCCAGGTATGTCCTGCCCACAAAAACCAGGACAAATCCAACCCGGCCAATTACCGCCCATCAGTCTACTCTCAATCATCAGCAAAGTGATGGAAGGTGTCATCGGCAGTGCTATCAAGCGGCACTTACTCACCAATAACCTGCTCACTGATGCTCAGTTTGGGTTCCGCTAAGACCACTCGGCTCCCGACCTCATTACAGCCTTGGTCCAAACATGGACAAAGGAGTTGAATTCCAGAGGTGAGGTGAGAGTGACTGCCCTTGACATCAAGGCAGCATTTGACTGAATGTGGCATCAAGAAGCCCGAGTAAAACTGAAGTCAATGGGAATCGGGGGGAAAACGCTTCACTGGCTGGAGTCATACCTAGCACAAAGGAAGTTGGTTGTGGTGGTTGAAGGTGAATCATCACAGCCCCAGGACATCGTTGCAGGAGTTCCTCAGGGCAGTGTCCTAGGCCCAACCATCTTCAGCTGCTTCATCAATGACCTTCCCTCCAACATAAGGTCAGAAATGGGGATGTTCGCTGATGACTGCACAGTGTTCAGCACCATTCACAACTCCTCAGATAATGAAGCAGTCCATGCCCGCATGCAACAAGACCTGGACGACGTTCAGGCTTGGGCTGATAAGTGGCAAGTAACATTCGCGCCACAGAAGTGCCAGGCAATGACTATCTCCAACAAGCGAGAATCTAACCACCTCCCCTTGACATTCAACGTTATTACCATTGCCGAATCCCCCACCATCAACATCCTGGGGGTCACCATTGACCAGAAACTTAACTGGACCAGCCAGATTAATACTGTGGCAACAAGAGCAGGTCAGAGGCTAGGTATTCTGCAGCGAGTGTCTCACCTCCTGACTCCCCAAAGCCTTTCCACCATCTACAAGGCACAAGTAAGGAGTGTGATGAAATACTCTGCACTTGCCTGGATGAGTGCAGCTCCAACAACACTCAAGAAGCTCGACACCATCCAAGACAAAGCAGCCCGGTTGATTGGCACCCCATCCACCACCTTAAACATTCACTCCCTTCACCACCAGCGTACTGTGGCTGCAGTGTGTACCATCTACAAGATGCACTGCATCAACTCGCCAAGGCTTCTTTGGCAGCACCTCCCAAACCCACGACTTCTTCCACCTAGAAGGACAAGGGCAGCAGGCGCATGGAAACACCACCACCTCCAAGTTCCCCTCCAAGTCACACACCATCCTGACTTAGAAATATATCGCCGATCTTTCATCGTCGCTGGGTCAAAACCCTGGAACTCCCTCCCTAACAGCACTGTTACCTTCACCACACAGACTGCAGCGGTTCCAGAAGGCGGCTCACCACCACCTTCTCGAGGGCAGTTAGGGATGGGCAATAAATGCTGGCCTTGCCAATGACGCCCACATCCCATAAACAAATATAAAAAAAATAAAGGAGTGCAGAAAGATGTTCGATGTTCTTACCAAAAACGTCAAGGTAGGCAGGTGCAAAGACACCTATTATGTATGATGTTCAGCTGGTCGCAGGGGCATATTGCAGCACCTCATCTCCATTAGGTTCTTCTGACATTCTGCGCCTTTGCATATACAGCATCATCTAATCTGTGCACCATCCACCATTTGCTTCACAATATATCAACTCCTTCATCACATGCAGGTAAATGGTATCCTCTGTCATTTTTATCATCAGAACTCACAATCCCAGTCTTCTCCATCGCACATTAGATGGCAGCATTGAATGCCCACATGGTAACATGACTGATATAGCGCCTTTATCATAGTAAAACGTTCTGTGATCTAACATTATTTAAAGAAATTCAACAGCATGATGTCCTTCAGTCGGCCAGAGATGGTAAAGCAGGAGGGCATGTTCCTTTGCAGGGATTGTATAAAACATAGTTCTTGTTCATTGTTCCAATGAGAGGCACTATGACATGAGCTGAGAACCATCTGATGCAGTGTACAATCCAGCAGGATTCTTTCTCCTAACTGTTGTCTCTCTCAGGTATGGCCCATGAAGAACCATCAGAAACTGTCCCCAGATAACCTCATGTGCCACTGCGTCACTGCGTCTTACACTCGTATGCACCATGGGTTATGCACTGAGCATAGGTGAGCAGGAGAGGGTGGAATTGGTAAATGAAGAACAGACAACCCTTCACTGGAGACCAAGGTTGTATTTGTCCACAGCTAGTTAGCCCCAGGGATTTTGATCTCGGGTTCAGCTTATAAAAGAAGAATGGTTACTAAGCATGAAAGGTTTTTGGAGTTTTGGGAGGAAATGTCTTCTAGCTGCTTGCCTGGACTTACCCGAGGGCCGCTGCCAGCCCAATTACTGCCATTTGTACCAGCGTTTTGCTTCCAGAGGCCCACAACTTGCTGGTTAAATGCAGATAAGGCCCGGGTGAAGAATTTGGCATGGTATTCGCGCCGGCACGACCGGCAAGCAGAACAATTGCCAATTGTCTTCTCAGTGATGGCCCTGATGAGAGCATGAGTGTTGTTATATCTTCTCTTTAAAGGTGTGGTAGGATGGTGCAATGGAGTGCGTAGCCAAGGCGGCAGATAGGGAGGGTACAGATGACTGCCTCATAGTGAAGGCATCATGACAGCTTCCAGGGTGTCTGACAGTCACTTGGATAATGCGCTGCATATTGTCACACACCAGCTGAACATTGATTGAATATTACCCCTTTCTGTTCACTTCCTCTAGGAGGAGCCCAAAGGGCTACATGGGTACCATCAATAAATCCATGCACTCTGGCAGAATCCAAGAGCCCTAGCCTGGACATCTCTGGTCTCTGTAGTAATATTATGGAGGTACTGGTTCACCTCTGTATGTACCTATGCATTGACGACTGACAGATAGTCAACATGTTACCAAAGCTAGTCTCAAATGATCCTAATGCAACAAAGTTCAAAGCAGTGGTGGCGTTCACAGAAATGGATAGAATCATTCTTGCCATGGATCATGTCAGAAGATCATCCTCCAGCAGGGCACAAAGCTCCCTTACCACCTCCCTGGTAAAACACAGCCTCCTCAGAAAGGTCCAGAAATGTTCTCTGGGTTTAGACAATCCTTGGACACAGTAGGTGCAGTCCTCCTCATTTGTTGCTTAACCATGCTGGAATCCAAACTCTCCTTCTCCTCCTCTGCCTTCTCCTCATCCACCTCCACCTCCAAATATGGAAGTACAGTGGAATTTCAAGGTTCACGTCCATTGGAGACAACAGCTACAAGGCTTTCGCAAGAGGTTGTTACAAATTTTTCAGATCCTCCCCTCTGAACGCAACAATAATTTCTCACCAGCAGTTAGCAAAATCCCACAAAAGGCCTTGCCACAACAAGTCCCCTGTAACTTCCTTAACCAAAACGCTGCAGGAATGCGACAGCCTGAAACCTTGCACCCTATTTTTTTTAATGGTTTTTTATTTGCTCTGGGCCTGTGACCACTGGAAAGGCAGGAAATTGGGTCACAGGCAGCGGTGACTGCGATTGTTCCAGGAGCAGGCAAAGTGGAAGCAGGCAAGAGAATCGATCGCACAGGGGCGGGGTGTTCCATTCAGGCGTTCCAAGTCTGCAGGCATACTTCTTGCAACTTGTTCTGCTAAAATCACTGCACTTCCAGTATGAGACCCAGCAAGATGCCCTTATAGTGAATTTAAAGTGTTTTGCCAAATTTGGCAGCGATGTTAGTACATTCAATTATGTTTTTATCCCAAACATGAATTTGTTTTGATGGCTGGACCTGAATTTTAACATTTCATCTGAAGGAGCGGATCCTAACATTTCCTCGGGATATGAGCATTAGGTATTAGCTTTTTAGAATGTCAGTGAAAATCTATTTTAATTCTCATCCAGCGAGTGAAGACAAAACCTTGTTTGCAGCCAAAAATGATATAACTGGACGAGCGTCAGTGCTGCATTTGCAGCAGTCTCGAATCTTTCCAATTCAGCTTCAACAGCTTTTAAATACACAACACAATCTCTAATCAATAATGAAAAAGAAATGTAAAGATTTGAAAAACGGATGACCTTAGTGCTGACATTTACCTGAAGGAAGCTGAAACATTTTCCTATGTTTAAGTATTGACGCTAATGCTGCAGAGCTCTGTGGGTAAATCTGCCAAATCTGAGTCAAAAGCCGACATTACAAAGAAATCCTTATCGAAGATCCCAAATATATAGCAGGATTCACTCTATTAATTCGCTAACATTCCAGTATATTGATTGTATATGATTGATCATTTTAATGGGGCTGATTTCATGTCTAATCAACTATAGAAAAGATACTGTGCCCACTTTCCAGTTGAATTTGTCACTGTCGACTTTTAAGTATCACACCATACTAAGAAGTCGTGCCACATAAATGGATGTATAAAACGAGTCTGAATTTGAACGTCATGGAGACAATTCGATCTTTAATAGACTTTGCGATGGATGACATCATTTCCACACTTGTAGAAGAAAAAAGTAGCATTTATTTGGGAAATAAAGCACGAGTAATGATAATTTATAAATAAAAAATAAATCCTGTACAAAAACAAAATTGTGTGCTTAAAAAAGTTATAAAGGAAAAACAAACACTAAATTCTATCATGAAAGAAACACTATAAATCTCTGTCGGCTCTCCTAAAAGCAGATAATGCTGTCCCAGCACCTGGCCTGCATTGCATCAGGCACTGGCCATGTCTGTGTCCCAAGAGGCTGGCCTTGTTCCACAATATGAGGTCAGCTCAGTAACATCTTTTGCTGGTGCTTCCAGCATGTTGCACTTGACACACTGGGTGTGAACTATAGTCAGAGGACAGTGCGGGATTTCCTGTGCCAGAAAATGATTACTCATTTAAATAAACTTGTTGACTGCAATAAACTAGCACATTGTCAAAACACTTCAGAGGTACATTGGTATTCTGTGCACATTGAGTACATAAAAGACCTCAGGCCTCCATGGCAATGTGTATCAGCACTTTGGGCATCTGTTCTTGTATCATTGGCCCCATATAGTGTTCAGCTGTGTGGAGGCAGATGATTATAAAAAGGTTATAGAGGCACTGGAGAAGATTTTTAAATTTGTTCCTGGGATGTGGGCGTCACTGGTACGGCCAGTATTTATTGCCCATCCCTAATTGCCCTTAAGAAGGTGGTGGTGAGCCGCCGCCTTGAACCGCTGAAGTCCTTGTGGTGAAGGTACTCCCACAGTGCTGTTAGGGAGGGAGTTCCAGGATTTTGACCCAGTGACGATGAAAGAACGATGATATATTTCCAAGTCAGGATGGTGTGTTACTTAGAGGGGAACTTGGAGGTGATGGTGTTCCCATGCGCCTGCTGCTGTTTTCCTTCTTTACTAGAATGATACCAGAACTGAGAAATTATACCTATCAGGAAAGATTGAACAGGCTGGAGCTCTTTTCTCTAGAAAGAGAAGACTGAGGGGTGACCTGATAGAGGTCTTCAAGAATATGAAAGAGTTTGATAGGGTAGATGGAGAGAAGATGTTTCCATTTGTAGGCAAGACCAGAACTAGGGGCCATAAATATAAGATAGTCAGTAATCAATGCAATAGGGAATTCAGGAGCATCCTCTTTACCCAGAGAGTGGTCAGAATGTGGAACTCGCTACACAAGAATTAGTTGAGGCGAATAGCATACTTGCATTTAAGGGGAAGCTAAATAAACACAGGAGGGAGAAAGGAATGGAAGATATGTTGATGGGGTTAGATGAAGATAGGTGGGAGGAAACTTGTGTACAGCATAAACATCGGCATGGACCTGTTTGGCTGAATGGCCTGCTTCTATGCTGTAAATACTACGTAATGTAATGTAATTGCTTCTTTTTCAAATTTTAATTTTTTCAATGATTTTTGTCCCCTCTCTTATCAAGGTGAGGAATGTTAGGGCTGTGGAATAGAAAACTATCCTACCATTAGCATCCACAGTTTCCTAGTCAAGCACTCCCTGTTAAGGCAAAGTGAAGGCTAGAAGAAAGTTAATGCTCAATCTATTGCATCAGTGTGAATTTTTCTGTTATAAACACAAATGGAAGAGAAATTCAACTTACGGCCACTAGTCTTGCACCCGTAATATGGGCTTTAATCCTCCAAATTTCACGTCAAGACCTGTTGCGCCCAATCTGAACCAGAAGTGTGCTGGATGCCATATTGGCTTGTGTGACTTTTAGTTGTTCAGGGTGTCTGCTTGAAAAAAAAAAATGAAAGACTTGCATTTATATAGCGCCTTTCATGACCACCGGACGTCCCAAAGCGCTTTATAGCCAATTAAATACTTTTGAAGTGCAGTCACTGTTGCAATGTAGGAAACAGGCATTAGGCACCTTAAACATGCAAATCTGGGTCCTACACCAGTTGTAGAAACCCAAATGTGAAATTCAGGTACAAATTGGCAAAGCTTGCTTCCCACGTGCTCCTTCTAGTTGCACCAGGCAGGGGTGCTGCTTCTGGGCCCACGAAAGAACTCGAGCCCACTGCCGGTGCATTCGAGCCCCCCTCCCCGCCCCCTGATTATCATCCCCCCGTCGGACCGGCCTGCTACTCCACGTTTATAGTCAGCCACTTTCCCACCTTCCCGACCAACAAACTGTAGCAGGACACCCATTTGACACCTGCAGCCCACCGGTGGCATTTAAATGATGCCCAAAGCCAAATTTAGCCTGGGCCTCAGACCACACGGACCAGTATGAAAACGGGTCACTCCACCAACATTGCGCTCAGTCATTCTTGTGCCCTGCCTGAGCAAGGGGTCTGATTTAAATGGTATTCGTCACTGAATTGTGTTTTTTTTTTGTGTTGTGGACTCAAGACCTCTGGCTTCTGATTCTCAAAACCCATTTCAAACTCTTCTACCCTGGCAGAGAGAGCCTACTTTCATCCTGTCGTGTGAGCTAGATTTGTACACTGGTCCAAGAATGCAAGGACAAGTGTGCTAATCCACCGTGCTTCCAAGGTAACATGTTTATAAATAATGACTACGCACAATCTTTGATTTTTTTTTCAAGGTCCATGTCTGTTGGAAACTGGTTTGAGACTGCCAAGAATGATTTAATCTCTTATGTTATACAACACAACCTTTAAGAGCAATCATAGGGAAGAGTGTTTTACTTGATCTGTATAAACTGGTTCAAACCCAAGTCCAAGCAGTGAAAAAGCAGTTCCATGTCATTAAGTCCTAACGAATACATGTGTTTATTACTGATGTGTGGAATCACATAGAATACTAATAGAATGATATGTGATCATTTTTCTGAAAGCTTTGTCTATTTTGCCAAATTACCAGGTCATCTGGGCTTACATATTCAGCAAAGAGACAAAATATGTTCCTTGTCTAATTATTGATCACATATTAACGCATTTTCTGATTTCTGCGGTAGCAACTAATCACAGTAGGGGCTGCTACGTTGCAGCAGGATCACCAGCATTGCTCCAATCGTAACAAGTACAGTGCTCTGCTGAAACAGAGTTATTTTCTTATTACAATTATTAACTGGATAATATGAAACTAAACATAACAAACATAAGTTCTGAATCACTTTAACATTGTATGAAACAAGCATTTATGTTCTACTTTTTAAAAACAATTTTCTACAAATAATAAGGCATATTTTAAACCCATAGCTTCGCTAGTGGAGTATAAATACTGTAGTTGAGGCCCTAAAGTACATCTGTTTTCCAAATCAGTTATCATTGATTTTCATAGATGTGATTATACCTGAATCAATATTTGCAGTATATGATTATGCCGCTATCAATATTTGTTTCACGGGTGGAAGGTGATTCTAATCTGAATTGACCTGAAACGGATTGAAAAACACCTGTCATTTTTCTCTGCACCCTGGCACACAGTAATCAATTCTGGTTAGAGCCTCTTTTCTGTTCTGATCTTTGACCACAGCTTTTCAATTACTGTTATGAAATAATATGATGATGCATCATTTCATTCATTGAACCACCAAAGATGGAAATTTGTCATAAAAATGAAAGGTGCTCATTTTCAATTCTAATTTTAGAAAATATGAATGTGGTTGGGTTCTGGAATTGCACACAAGATTACATTTTTATACACAATATATTGGAAGAATGAATACATGATAACTGCTGTAAGAATCATAAAAATACATCTGTTCGCCAAATCAGTTTCGATTGATTTCTGTAGATGTGATTATGTCTGAATCAATATTTTAGTATGTGATTAAGGGCACCATCAATATTTGTTTCACAGTTGAAGTTAAGCCTAATCTCAAAAGTCTGATGCACATTAAATATCTGATGACGTTATGATAGGAGAACTTGTAAAAGTTAGGTGTGTTGTAAATGGATGGAATTTTTTTTGCTGTAGACTTTCCTAACAAATTAATGTTTGTTATAATACAGATGACCTTATGAAATAAAGCTGTCCTGTTCACCGTGTAAGTAGACTTCTTCATAAGAGACAGTGGGGGTGAAATTGGATTAGGCCCAAAAACGGGTGCAGGGATTGCGATGCGATCTGCCCGCGCCCGTTGAATGTGGTGCAGGCAGCATGCAAAATTCGTGCTGCCTGCTCATTATAATGATTGGAGCGCTGATGCTTGGCTCAGCGCTCAACAGGGGAGCCAATATCAGGTGCAGTTCGCTGTCCAATAAAATTTTGCCTAGACTCTATGCACTTCTTAAAGGGGAGGATCATTGTTGCAGAAGCATCTCATTGTCACTGTAGCTGCAGCAATGTCACAACAGGGAAGAGAAAGGGTACCTCGCTTCTCAGATGCAGATCAGGTGCCAGCTCCCTGGAGGTCATGTTCGCACAGCACTCAGATGAGGACTTTGATAGGGTGGCCTTCAGAAAAAGGGTGGCCTTCAGAAGAAGGGTGATAGGCATGCATACAGAAATGCTTGGTGCAATGGCAGGCCTGCCACAGAGCCTCTTATCAGTGTCAAGGAGCATGGAGGAGTCCAGCTCCAACATTACACGGGGGCTTTGCGCGGAGCTTGGAGCCCATGACTTCAGGGGTGGAAATGATGGGCAACTCCATTAGAGCACTTGTGGACCCAACCATGATACTGGGTGTGATGGGTGATATCGCAGCTTCCATTGCAGCACGGGCGGAAGCAAGCCAACATCTGAGTGCTGCAGTGGAAGCTCAGACTGCTCTCATGTAGGTTCAGCTTGCTGCCACGCAAGCTCAGACTGCTGACAACACCCAGCTCTACCTCACCACAACATCCCTCGACCCCTCCACGGTCTCTAAATTGTCCGACTGCTTGTCCGACATCCAGTTCTGGATGAACAGAAATTTTCTCCAATTAAATATTGGGAAGACCGAAGCAGGCGATGGTGGCGATGTGCTCTTCCATGGAAAGGGTGGTCACCTGCATGGAGCATCAAATGCGCCAGTCAAACGAGTGCATGCTTGCTGTGAAAAACAGCTTGCAGACTCTGATTGCAGCCATATCTAAGAGGGATACAAACCTAGACTTGGGCGTTCATCACCCCACTGCTGTGCAGCAAGCTGCTCTCAAGCTCCTTGCTAGCAGGGAAGTGCAGGTAGCCCATGACAGGGATGATGTTGAGAGGGGACATGGAAGCGGGGGCTCTTCGCAAAGCGCTCCCACTTCTCCCCCGTTGCCTCCCCCTCAGTCAGAGCCCCACATGCTGCCTCGGATCCCGATGGCCGAATCTGCCCTTGCACAGTTGCAGGAGGAACAGTCTTAGGAGGGGCCCTCACAGGCTCCAAATCCCAGAGGATGTCCGCCAAAAGTGTCTAAGCAGTCAGAGCAGGGAAGTGAGCAGCCTGTCTCTACTTCTGCTGAAGCCACAGTCCAGCATGTCATAAAAGTAATAAAAAACAAAAAATGACACAATTGTAAATGCACAAGGGTATGCACATGGGTGTGACCCAAAATGTTAGACGGTTAACATAAGAACATAAGAACATAAGAAATAGGAGCAGGAGTAGGCCATTTGGCCCCTTGAGCCTGCTCTGCCATTCAATAAGATCATGGCTGATCTACCTCATCTCCACTTTCCTGCACTATCCCCATATCCCTTGATTCCCTTAATATTCAAAAATCTATCGATCTCTGTCTTGAATATACTCAACGACTGAGCCTCCACAGCCCTCTGGGGTAGAGAATTCCAAAGATTTACCACCCTCTGAGTGAAGAAATTTCTACTCATCTCAGTCCTAAATGGCCGACCCCTTATTCTGAGACTGTGACCCCTGGTTCTAGACTCGCCAGCCAGGGGAAACATCTTCCCTGCATCTACCCTGTCAAGCCCTGTAAGAATTTTGTATGTTTCAATGAGATCACCTCTCATTCTTCTAAACTCTAGAGAATATAGGCCTAGTCTACTCAATCTCTCCTCATAGGACAATCCCCCCATCCCAGGAATCAGTCTGGTGAACATTCGTTGCACTCCCTCTATGGCAAGTATATCCTTCCTTCGGTAAGGAGGCCAAAACAGTACACAATACTCCAGGTGTGGTCTCATCAGGGCCCTATATAACTGCAGTAAGACGTCTTTACTCTTATACTCAAATCCTCTTGTAATAAAGACCAACATACCATTTGCTTTCCTAATTGCTTGCTGTACCTGCATGTTAACTTTCAGTGATTTGTGTACAAGGACACCCAGGTCCCTCTGAATACCAACATTTCCCAATCTATCACCATTTAAAAATACTCTGCTTTTCTATTTTTCCTACCAAACTAGATAACTTCACATTTCTCCACATTATATTCCACTTGCCATGTTCTTGCCCACTCACTCAGCCTGTCTATGTTCCCTTGAAGCCTCCCTGCATCCTCCTCACAACTTACATTCCCACCCAGCTTTGTATCATCACCAAACTTGGATATATTACATTTGGTCCCCTCATCCAAATCATTGATGCAGATTGTGAATAACTGAGGCCCAAGCATTGATCCTTGCAGTACCCCACTACATACAGCCTGCCAACTCGAAAATGACCTGTTTATTCCTACTCTCTGTTTTTTGTCCGTTAACCAATCCTCAATCCATGCTAATATATTACCCCCAATCCCATGAGCCCTAATTTTGTTTAATAACCTCTTGTGTGGCCTTGACATTTCTCTTGCTTCTTTTATATTTACTCTTTCCTAAATCCTCCCACCACCCCCTTTATTAGTTTAAAGCCCTGTCTACTGCCCTAGTTATTCGATTCACCAGGACACTGCTCCCAGCTCAGTTTAAGTGGAGCTCGTTCCAACGGGACAGCTCCCTCTTTCCCCAGTACTGCCCCATGAACTGAAACGCTTTCCTCCCACATCACTGCTTGAGCCACTCATTTAAACCTCTAATCTGTTTGTCCCTATGCCAATTTGAGTGTGGCTCAGGTAACAATCCAGAGATTATTACCTTTGAGGTTCTGCTTTTTAATTTGGATCCTAGCTCCTCAAACTCCCTCAGCAGAACCTCATTCCTAGTTCTACCTATGTCGTTGGTTCCGATGTGGACCACAACAACTGGATCCTCCCCCTCCCACTCCAAGTTCTTCTCCAGCCACGAGGAGATGCCTTTAACCCTGACACCGGGCTGGCAACACAACCTTCAGAACTCTCGGTCGCCTGTCCCCTACCACAACTACATTCCCTTTCACTCCCCCCACTTGAATGGCCTCTTGCACCATGGTGCTTGGTGAGCTTGCTCATCCATCCTGCAGGCTTTTCCCTCATCCACACAGGCAGCAAGAACCTCATACCTGTTGGACAAGGGCAAAGGCTGAGGCTCCTCCAGCACTGCACCTGGGGTCCCCTTACCTGCCTGAGTTGCAGTTGTATTTATGAGCCACATAAATTAATTTATTTGCACCACTTTCCCGTCATGTCCATTTTTGCCTGCTACCTGGGAAGTGGCCTTGTCAATTGGAGTGAATAGGGAGACATTACTTAGCCTCGAGCAATGGGTGTGCGTGTAACAGGAATGGTTTGGTCATTTTAGGAATGCTTTGTGGTTTTGGGGGGAGGAATTTGGTTCAGCATCTGGGTGCCATATGGGTGCACTGGTGCAACTTAACTAATGGTGCCACTATGAGTCCATCCTGGGCCTCCCGGGCAGCAATGTGTGCTGCTGCTGGTGCCATCTCCACCGCAGGTTCCTCCTCCTCCTCAATGTGTTCCACTTGCTCCTCCTCCTTCTCCTCCTCCAAAGAGGCTCTGCGCTCTGCGCCTTGCTCCTCCTGCAGCTCCAATCCTCGCTGCTGCGCTATGTTGTGACAGCTCCCTGGGAATCTGGCACACACCTTCATGATGATCTTTTTGTGGTTGCAGACGAGCTGCACATTGAGGGAGTGGAAGCCCTTCTGGTTCAGGAATACGCCTGGGTGATGTGGGGGTGCCTTGATGGGCACATGTGTGCAGTCGATGACGCTCTGCACCTGTGGGAAGCCAGCCAGAGCCGCAAATCCGAACGCCCGCTCAGTCACACTGGCCTCATCAGTGGCAAAGTGTACATAAGTGCCTGCCTTGTCAAACATGGCATCGGTCACCTGGGTGATGCATCTGTGGGCGGCCGACTGCAAGATCCTCGAAATGTCTGCTGCAGATCCCTGGAAGGAGCCTGAGGAGAAGAAGTTGAGGGTGGTGGTGACGTTGACAGCCGCCGGTAAGCCATGTCCACCAGGTCCTCTGGGCAGCAGCTCTTGTTCCAGCAAGCTACAAATGTCTGCCGTGACCTGATGAGATAGCCTGAGCCTCCTCAGGCACTGCTGTTCAGTCATGTCCAGGAAGCTCATCCTCTGCCTGTATACCCTGTGTTGGGGGTATCACCTCTGGCACGGTGCAACCCTGTGCTGACCCCCTCTCTCCTGTGGAGCAGCAGGTCGGTGAGGAGAAGGCTGCTGCTGCTGCTGCTGCTGCTGCTGGTGTTGGTGCTGCTGCTGCTGGTGTTGTTGGTGTTGGGGCTCATCTTGGTCCGAATTTGAGGTCCAAGTTGAAACAGCATAAGCGACACCTATGCTGAACTGATAGATGCCAGGTAAAGTGGAGATCAGAGGCAGAATCCTCCAATGTAGTGAGAGTGGCTTCCGAGGTTGTATAAATCACTTGCAAACTCCTGAAAGCAAATTCTCTGCACACACAGTGTCAGCAAGAGCCTTTCCCTTAGGCAAGGAAGCAGGTGTGAGGTGTGAGTTTTTTGTGTCATTTTTTCAACTCTCAATTGTTCAAATCACACAATGGCAGGTCAGCTCTCGCCTGCCTTTCACAGGTGAGGTTCAGGAAGCCTGTGAATCCCATGCACACCCAGTTAAAGCTGTAACATCAGGTTAAAATGCCTGTGAATAGTCTGTCAATGAGCTCTTAAATACTTGAAAAAGGTCGCCCGTCTCTCCCGAGCGGGTCTCTGCCGCACTGAGAAACGAGCTGGAGTTAAAGGGGGAAGTCAGAGGCATGAAAGCGGCTTCCTGACATGCTGTCAATTTCAGTGCTTTTAACTGCCCACCCTTCTTCTCTTCTCTTCTTAGGCAGTCCCTCGGAACTGAGGATGACTTGCTTCCACACTAAAAATGCATTCTCAGGTGACTGATGAGTCCAATGCGGGACCTACAGTCCCTGTCACAGGTGGGGCAGACAATGGTTGAAGGGGTGGGTGGGTGGGGTGCTTGGGTTGACGTGCGCTCCTTCCGCTGTTTGCGCTTGGCTTCCGCTTGCTCCCGGCGAAGAGACTCAAGGGGCTGGATTTTGAATGACCCGTGGAGTCGGGTTTGGAGGCGTGTGGGGGGTTAAAGTAGCAGATTCGGGGGTCCCGACCCCATCCCGACTCCAACACGCCTCCACGCAATTTTGACAAAATGGGTCGCGGGGTTCCCGACTCCGTCCCACTTCCAAGAGGCGGGAGAGGCCATTAAAGCCCTTAACAAGCCCTAAATTGGCTCTGTAATGCCATTTTGAAACGTTTTAGCTAGTTTAACCCTTTTCCGACGTGAAGTACACCTGATGTGAAACACGCCAGTGAAACCTGGCAGGAGCACAAGTGGATAGCTGACTATCAACTGCAGGTCCACGATTACAACGGAGATGTGATGAAGGTAGTAGTAGTATTGTGATGAAGGTAGTAGTAGTATTAGGTCGCCTCTGATCAGAATGTCTTCAGAGACTGCCTGGGAGGACTTAGTTGCAAAAAACTCTCTCTCTCTCTCTCTCTCTTTCTCTTTCTCTTATTCTTTCTCTTTCTCTTTCTCTTTCTCTTTCACTTTCTTTCTCTTTCTCTTTGTCTCTCTCTCTCTCTCTCTCTCACTCTCTCTCTCTCTCTCTTGCTCATTTTGCATCCAGGTCCACTCACAGCAAAAGCCAGGTAGTCTCTGACCTGCAATGCAGCAGCAGCAATAATGACATCATCAGAGGCGACTTTCAGACTGAAACCACTAATTGGTTCATGGGTTCCCACATGCTGGAACTCAATTGCCCAATTCAGTGAAAATTGCATCAATCTCCCACATCCAATTTCAGGCGGGTGGATAACACGAAATGCAGATGACACGACCCCAACCCGACACCAAGACAAAATCCAGCCCAAGGTGTTCAGCGCCTTCCCGGATGCTTCTCCTCCACTTTTGTGCAGTCTTGGGCCAGGAATTCCCAGGTGTCGGTGGGGATGTTACACTTTTTCAAGGAGGCTTTGAGGGTGTCCTTGAAGTGTTTCCTCTGCCCACCTGGGGCTCTCTTGCCGTGTCGGAGTTCCGAGTAGAGCGCTTGTTTTGGGAATCTCGTATCGGGCATGCGGACAATGTGGCCCGTCCATCGGAGCTGGTCGAGCGTGGTCAAAGCTTCGATGCTGGGGATGTTGGCCTGAGCGAGAACACTGACGTTGGTGCGCCTATCCTGCCAATAGATTTGCAGAATCTTGCGGAGGCAGCGTTGGTGGTACCTCTCCAGTGCTTTGAGGTGCCTTCTGTACATGGTCCATGTCTCTGAAGCATACAGGAGGGCGGGTATCACTACTGCTCTGTAGACCATGAGCTTGGTGCTGGGCTTGAGGTCCTGGTCTTCAAACATTCTCTTCCTCAGGCGACCGAAGGCTGTACTGGCACACTGAAGGCGGTGTTGGACTTCGTCATCGATATTTGCCCTTGTTGACAGTAGGCTCCCGAGGTATGGAAAGTGGTCCACGTTGTCCAAGGCCTTGTCATGGATTTTGATAATCGGGAAGCAGTACTGTGTGGCGGGGGCAGGTTGATAGAGGACCTTTGTCTTATGGATGTTTAGTGTAAGGCCCATGCTCTCGTACGCTTCGGTGAAGGTGTTGACGATGGTTTGTAGTTCGGCCTCAGAGTGTGCGCAGACGCAAGCATCGTCTGCATACTGTAATTCAGTGACAAAGGATGGGACGACCTTAGATCTGGACTGGAGGTTGAACAGTTTCCCGTTTGTTCTGTAGATTAGCTCCACTCCAGCGAGGAGCTTACTGATGGTGAGGTGGAGCATTGTAGCCAGGAAGATCGAGAAGAGTGTTGGTGTGATGACACAGCCTTGCTTGACCCCAGTCTGTACGTGAATTGGGTCTGTGGTGGATCCATTGGTCAGGATCACGGCTTGCATGTCGTCGTGAAGCAGGCGGAGGACAAACTTTTGAGGGCAGCCAAATTTGAGGAGGACACTCCATAATCCCTCACGGTTGACGGTGTCGAAGGCCTTTGTGAGGTCAAAGAAGGCCATGTACAGTGGTTGGCGCTGTTCCCTGCATTTCTCTTGAAGTTGACGCGCGGTGAAGTTTATGTCCATTGTGCCCCTTAGTGGGCAGAATCCGCATTGTGACTCTGGGAGGAGCTCTTCAGCCACTGGGAGAAGGTGATTAAGGAGGATTCTTGCGATGACATTCCCTGTGGCAGACAGCAGGGAGACTCCTCTGTAATTACCGCAATCTGACTTGTCACCTTTCTTGAAGATGGTCATGATTACGAAGTCTCTGAGATCCCCTGGCATGCTCTCCTCCTTCCAGATAAGAGAAATGAGTTCATGTATTCACGCCAATAGTGCTTCTCTGCCATGTTTTAGTGCCTCAGCGGGGATTCCATCTGCTCCTGAGGCCTTGTTGTTCGTCAGTTGTCGGATGACCTTTTCAACCTCATGCCGGGCTGTGGTTGTGCTGAGGTGGTGGTGGGTAGCATGCTGCGGGATAGAGTTGAGGACACTCGCGTCGAAGACAGAGTCTCGGTTAAGGAGACCTTCGAAGTGCTCCTTCCAGCGGGCACTGACTGCCTTGCTGTCCTTGATGAGTACCTCTCCATTCTTGGCCCGCAGTGGGGTAGGACCTTGGGTGCTTAGGCCGTAGGTGGTCTTGACTGCGTGTGGTTGTCGGCTAGCTGTTGGATCTCCTGTACTTTCTCCACCCACCATCTGTTCTTTAGGTTGCGAGTTTTTTGTTGGACCTCGGCCTTCAGGCGTCTGTAGAGCTGCTTTCTTGCTCTCGAGTTCTGTTGCTGTTTCCAGATCAGGAATGCCTTGCGCTTCGGGCTTATTAGCTCCTGGATCTCCTGGTCGTTCTCGTCGAACCAGTCTTGGTGTTTCCTGGTTGAGTGACCGAGCGTCTCTTCACAGGTGTTGATTATGGAGGCCTTGAGTGCAGGCCAGGCGCTGTGGACACTCTGTGTCTCTGAATCACTGGGAGTCGTCAGGTTGGTTGTGAGGCACAGGCTGAATAGGGCTTTTTTAGCAGGCTTCTTTGAGTGCTCCAGCGTTGATTTTCCTGCGGCATTGCTTCTGTTGCCGCCGCTGTTTTGGGGCTACGTAGATGGAGATGACAGAGCGGATTAGGCGGTGGTCTGTCCAGCTGTCATCAGCTCCTGTCATGGCGCGGGTGATGCGGACGTCCTTGTGGTCCCTTGCTCGGACGATGACGTAGTCCAGCAGATGCCAGTTCTTGGAGCGAGGGTGCTGCCATGAAGCCTTGTACTTGTCTCTCTGATGGAACAAGGTGTTGGTTATGATAAGGCCGTGTTCTAAGCATTTCGTCAGGAGGAGGGTACCATTGGAGTTGGCTTTCCCTACCCCCTCTCTGCCGATCACACCTCCCCAGAGGTCTGTGTCCTTTCCAACTCTGGTTGTTGAAGTCGCCAAGGAGGATCAGCTTGTCGCCCGTTGGGACTCCGGACAGGGATTGTTCAAGGCTGGAGTAGAATTCCTCTTTGATCTCGTCTGTGGCTTCCATTGTTGGGGCATACGCATTGATGACCGTAGCGCACTGGTTCCGGGATAGGGTGAGCCGTAGAGTCATTAGGCGTTCGTTTATTCCACAAAGGGAGTCTCTGAGACGTTCAACTAGCTCATTCTTTATGGCGAAGCCTACCCCATGGAGGCGGCGTTCTTCTTCAGGTTTGCCTTTCAAGAAGATGGTGTAACCACCGCCTTGCTCCTTGAGCTGGCCTTCCCCTGCCCGCCGGGTCTCGCTTAGGGTGGTGATGTCTATGTCGAAACATCTGAGCTCCGGGCAACGATAGCAGTACAGTCTGTCGCTGTTTGGGTTGTCCATGAGGGTTCTGACGTTCCAGGTCCCAAACTTCATTTTAAAGGGTGGAAGATGCGTGTGCGTGAATTCTTTTAACGTGGGGTGGCCGTTGCACACCAGCTACCACACGGGCTTGACAGAGCAAGGTCTTGGTCCAATGGCAAGGGGATCCAAGACGATTGGAGACCAGGCTCAGCTACATCGGCCTGAGCACACACACACAAACATACTGCTACTGTCCTCCTCCCTCCTTCCCGCAGGTCCTCTCTGCTTGGGTTTCATAGGCTGCAGTGTGGTCCTCCCGATCCCGCTGCTGGTCCATGCGGCGCCATTCCTGGGCCTCAACCTCGCTACTGGGCTCGTCCTCGCTCCTGGGCCTCGTCCTCGCCCCGGGCCTCGTCCTCGCTCCTGGGCCTCAACCTCGCTCCTGGGTCCTGTCCTCGCTCCTGGGCCCCGTCCTCACTCCTGGGCCCCGACCTCGCTCCTGGGCCTTGACCTTGCTCTTGGGCCCCGTCCTCGCCCCTGGGCCTCGTCCTCGCTCCTGGGCCTCGACCTTGCTCCTGGGCCCCGTCCTCACTTCTGGGTCCTATCCTCGCTCCTGGGCCTCGACCTCACTCCAGGATCCCGACCTTCTTATAGTGTGTCTCCTTCTAGTGCGTGCGCCCCGTGGTGTCTACCTCCAGTGAGTGTGTCCCATGGTGTCTCCCTCCAGTGAGTGTGTGCCGCGGTGTCTCGTTCCAGTGAGTGTCCACCCACTTGCAAACCCGCACTCATTTCAAAGGGAAAATTCCTGCCTCTGTCTCTGATGATAGACTCCGGTAACTACCCCAGAACTGATGTTAAACATCTGAATTTCTAACTCATTATCACTGTAAATATTTCAAAAATATCAATAAATGTTCATTTGTTATGAAGCTAGTTTAAATATCTAAGTCGGTGACTTATTGGCATTCTAATTATTCCCAAAATATTAATAAATGCTAATTTGTCATGAAGCAAGTCTAAGGGGTAGAAATTAGGTCGCGCCCCATTTGGGGCGCAAATATCGTCTGGACGCAAATATTAGCGCCTGGCGCTAATTATCGGCACTGACTGGAAACTTCACTTTTACCGCCCCGGGAGGTGAGTGGAGCGCTAAAGCAGGCGCTGCACACCTGTCTTAAGGTGCAAAGGCCGAGCAGTGAGGCGCTAACTCAGAGCGCTGGCGAAGCTCATGTAATGTCAGTCAGCAATGGAACACACACACAATGGCACGGGCCAGTTCTTAAAGGGGATGGTTAATCTTGCTTTCCATCCACATCCTGTTCATTGCAGCCTTGAATCTCGGCCTAGAGAGATTTGCACATCAAATGTGCTGGAAAGAACAATGGAGAGTACCAGGCAAAGAGCTCAGAGTGCAGCTCCCACAGTCTCTGCTAAATCGATACAAGGAATGGCAAATCAAAATGAACCTGCAAAGTGCTGCTCAGTACCCAAAACTCCTTCACACAACGTTGAATCTCTCCAGAAGTCTCTCCCTCTCTCTCTCAGAATGCGTAGTTCAAAAATGCCACCAACAATAAAAGACAGGAAGAGGCCCCCTTTAAATAGCGCCCCCCCCAGCCCCACAGCGATTGATAGCGTTCCAGTTGTTGGAAGCGCCAGGCGGTAAGGCAGGGGGCGCCACTCAATTTCTGCGCCGGGGCGCCACAAGGGCGTTGCACCATGGAATGACGTCACAATCTGCGCGCGCAGGTGGTCGCAGCGGTAAGTTTTAGCGCCGCCGCACAATGTCAAGTTAAGTTCCCGAGCGGCGCAAACATCGCTGCGCCCGGGCGTTAGCGGCTTTGCGCCCCATTAGCGCCCTCTTAAGGCGCTAACGGGAGGCGCAACCAACTGAATTTTTACCCCTAAATGTTTTACTATTCCATTCTCCAAGTTTCTCCGTCTCTGCCGCATCTGCTCTGAAGATGCTACCTTCCATACTAATGCTTCCGATATGTCTTCCTTTTTCCTCAACCAAGGATTTCGCTCTACCTGATTGACATGGCCCTCGACCCTGTCCATTCTATTTCCCGCACTTCTGGTCTCACCCCTTCCTCTCCCTCCCAGAACCATGATAGGGTTCCCCTTGTCCTCACCTTTTACCCCACCAGCCTCCTCATTCAACATATCATTCTCCGCCATTTCTGCTACCTCAGCGTGATCACACCACCAAACATATCTTCCCCTCCCTTCCCCTTTCAGCCTTCCGAAGGGACCGCTCCCTCCGCGACACCCTGGTCCACTCCTCAATCACCCACAACACCCCTTCCCCTTCCCATGGCACCTTCCCGTGCAAGTGCAGGAGATGCAACACCTGCCCTTTTACCTCCTCCCTTCCCACTGTCCAGGGCCCCAAACACTCCTTCCAGGTGAAACACCGATTTACTTGTACTTCTTGCAATTTAGTATACAGTATTCGCTGCTCACGACGCGGTCTCCACTACAATGGGGAGACCAAACGTTGATTGGGTGACCGCTTTGCGGAACACCACTGTTCAGTACGTAAGCGTGACCCTGAGCTTTTGGTCGCCTGTCACTTTAATTCTCCGCTCCACTCCCACTCTGAACTCTCTGTCCTCGGCCTCTTACACTGTTCCAACAAAGTTCAACATAAGCTCGAGGAACAGCACCTCATCTTTCGATTAGGCACTTTACAGCCTTCTGGACTCAACATCGAGTTCAATAATTTCAGACCATGACCTCTGCCCCTATTTTTTTTTCCACACGGCAGCTGTTGATGATTCTGCCATTCCCATTTTCATCTCATCTAGAGTCATCTTTTGTTTTTTAACTTGTCCCATTACCATCTCCTTTACCTTGCACCATCATCGCTTTTGTCTTTTAATCTCTCCTGCCTTCCATCCTATCACAGACCTTCCCTTTTGTTCTTTCCTTCCTGACCCCTTTCCCTGCCCCTGCAGTTGCTTAAAAGTCTGTTACATCTCTAACTTTTTTCAGTTCTGATGAAGGGTCATCGACCTGAAACATTAACTCTGCTTCTCTCTCCACAGATGCTGCCTGACCTGCTGAGTATTTCCAGCATTTTCTGTTTTTATTTTAAATGTTTTACTTACTGACTTACTGGCAGTCTAAAAATATTTTAAAAATCAATAAATGTTATAGCCTTACCTACAAGGAGCAGTTTATTTTCACATTATTGTCCATCCAGAGATAAAACACAGACAGATGAAAGCAAAAACCACGAATCTGGAAATTAAAAATAAAAACACAAAATGCTAGAAATACACAGCAGGTTGTTCAATATATTGAGTTACATCGGCCGCGATTTTATGAACCTCGGCAGGTCCGTGGCGGGCGATGTCGGTGGCGGGTCCCGACCCCGCTGCTGTCTCCATCTCAGCCTCTGAAATAATTTTTCCCTGATTGGGCATGTTAAGCCCGCCCAGCGCGTTTCCCGGCCAATTAGAGGAAGCGGATCTGGTGACGTCATTTGATGACGCGTCTTCAGCCGGTTTCCTTAAAATGCAAGATTCTGAAAAGTGTAATAAAACCGCTGCTACCGTGTGGAGATCGAAATTGCGAACGAATTGTAAGATGATAACGGACGGATTCAAAAGAATAATTTACGATCAACGAGGCCTTATAACCCAGTGGCGGGAGTTTTCAGAGAAAAAAGAAGAACACAGAAGACAGCGCAGGAGGGAGAATGAGATGAGAAAGCTGGCCAGTTTATGTTTTGACTTATAGGCCCAAAAATTAGTATCAGTACGCGAGAGTACGCACTGTGTACTCTCGCGTATTCTGTCTCCAATTGCCGGTTTCCAGCATGCACTGCGCATGCACTGAAAACCGGCACTTGGTGATTTCAAAAGGGGGCGGTTCCTAGGTGAACCGCGTGCGCACTACAGGCTGCGTGCACGCAGTGCACTTAGTGCTTTGAACGAGCAGGTAAGCATGGAAGATTTTGCACATAAAGAAAGGAGGCGTAAGACCCTCTTTTAACAAGGTAAGTAGTTAATTAAGTATTATTTTGAATTTTTTTCAACAGGTATATCTTTTTTAGAGACTTTAAAGAAAGGTAAGTTTATTTTTATAACTTTTAAAAAGATTTTAAATTTTTTCAAAAATTTAATTTTTTGTTTAAAGTGGTTAATTTATTTAACTATACTTATTTTATTAATGTGATGGTTTTTTTTTAAATTTAATTGAGGTTTAGCTGTTCTTTTGGGGGGTATAGATTCATAGCTTTGACAGCACTTGCTGTGAAAACTATGAATGAAAGATGGTGTGCTGCCATTGGCTCAAACTTAATCACGTGATCCCACAGCTCGCACGAATTAACTGCGTCTGTGGGATACGCACACACTGCACAGCTGCAGTCTTGAAACTAAAGTTCGTGCGAGCTCGGAAGGAAAAGGCAGGCGCGCAGTGAGATATCGCGGGGAAGCCTTACCCCCGCAGGAAGGCTCCGATTTTAATTTCTGGGCCATAATTTCCCTTGACCGATCACCCAGAGATGAAGGAGTATGTATGAAAGTCAGACATAAGTTTAGATGTTGTTAAAGGGGTACTTTTATGTACGTTTGAATTGTTAAGGGGGCACTTTTATGTAAGTTTGAATTAATAAGTTGCAGGCATATTTATTGCCGAGAGTTCTTTGAATTTATTGCCAAAGGTTCTTCTATGCACACTCGAATTTTGAACTATAGTATGAATAAAAACCAATTTTTATTGATTACATCCTTGTCTGTCATTGTTAAGCTAATTCGTAATTCTCGAGGTCTGAACAGTAGTAAGAGAAAGTCTTACACTTAAAGGGACCATGGCCAACTTTATTTTGACATTTGTGCTCTTAGTGTTCTACAGCATTGACATGCTGCAAACACTGACAAGCACTGCACAGAGGTGCAAGGCTGCACCCAGGCTCTCCCATGACTCTCTCCATATGCTTGTGGAGGGAGTCACAGCACACAGGGATATCCTCTTCCCTTCCCATGGGCGGAGGAGACCTCCCCAGGAGATCAACACAGCCTGGTTGCACATTTCAGAGGAGGGCACAAGCAGGGATGTGGTCAGGAGGACCTGGGTGCAGTGCCACAAACCTTTCAATGATGTCAGTAGATCACAAAATGTTAGTACAAAGCCACACTCAACCTCATCCTGCGGTGCCTCTCATCACATCCCCATCATTCTGCCTTGCCTACCCTACTCCTGCACATCCTTACTCACACCAACTTACCTTGCACCTCCACCCATCCCTCTCTATCTACATTATCACTTCCCCATCTCACGAACCACCCCTCACACTCACCCTCACCCTAGTCCAATCATACCAACTAACAACACACATGGGTGTTTTATGCAATGTTCATGTAAAGTTTCTGTTAATGTGGTGTCAAACATTGAAACCTTCATTTTCAATACTTTCCGTTCTTGGACAGATTTGTGTGCACCTTTGGGAGTGGCTTAGTGAGTTGCAGTGAATGGTGAGACGTAACGGTACTCCCCGCAATGGTGATAAGTGTGAAAGGAATGGCTTGGACTTGGGCATTGCTTTATGGTGTTGGTGTGGGGTGGTGCCAACCTGGTGTATCATGTGGCAGCCAGGGTGTACAGCATCAAGTGAAGTACATCTAGCCATGGCGAGGCCATCCCTGGCCTCCCGGGCAGTAATGTGCTCGGATGCTGATGCCCTCTCTCCTGTGCAGCATCAAGTGATTGCGAAGAGGGTTCGTGGTGTTGTTGTTGGTGCTGCTGGTGTGCCTGGTGCTGCTGGTGTTGGGGCTCATCATGGTGGGATTCTGAGGACCAAGGTGAGGGAGTATAAAGGGCACCCATGCTGATGGAATAGATGACAGGTGAAGTAGAGATGACAGAAGGGGGGAAAAATTAGATATCGCCCATTTTAGGGCGCTAATATCGGCTGGGCGCCAAGTTTGGCGCTCAGCGCTAATTATCGCCTCCAACTGCAAAATCCACCTCTATCGCCCCTGGAGGTGATTTGAGCGCTATATCAGGCGCTACACACCTCTCTTAAGGCGCAAACAGCAGGGAGCGAGGCGCTACCTCAGAACGCGACCGAAGCTCAGGCGATGCCAATTACCATGGAAGCCAGACAGACTGGCGCCGTCCAGTTCTTAAAGGGGAGGGGCTATCTTGCTGGCCAGCCACTCCCTGCTCATTGCAGCCTTGAATCTCGGCCTGGAGAGACCTCAAAAGCAATTATGTTGGAAGCACTAATGGATAGGCCCAGGGAAAGAGCTCGGCGCTTAGGAACCTCAAAAGTGTTGCTGAGGGCCAAAACTCCTTAGGACAGCGTTAAAACCAAAAATTTTGCCAACAAGAAAAGACAGGAAGCATCCACCTTTAAATAGCGCTCCCCCAGCCCCTTCCCAACTTGAAAACGTCCCCCTCTACCTGTTGTTCCTAGCAGCAGGCGCTAAGGCAGGGGACACTCAATATCCGGTCTGGGGCGCTACTGGGGCGTTGCGCGCTTGACTTACGTCACGATCTGCGGGCACAGGAGATCATGGCGGTAGTGTTTAGCGGCGCCACAAAAGGACTGGTCAATTTCGCGAGCGGCACTAAAATTGCTGCGCTCGGGCGCTAAGTTCCTAGTGCCCCGTTAGTGCCCCCGGAGTCGCTAATGGGAGGCGCTAACCAACCGAACTTTTCCCCCAAGCGATCTGTCAATGGTGAGAGAGGTAATGAGGTCAGACTGGATGGAGATTTGTGTAAAGACTTGCAGCATGGTGAATCTGTTGTGGAAATGCAGTTAGGAAGAGTTTGTGGCTGAGGGAAGATATCTCTGTAAGGTGGAAGCTTTTATTGTACATTTGAAGCTGTCAACTCAACAACTGATTCAATGGCCACTGACCTCCCGCCTCAGCTTCACAGATGTAGTCAACGACCAGCGTGGACCCCATGGGCGAGCTGTCAAATGCAGAAGGTGAGCTGAAATTCATTCTTAAGTGACTCTAGACAAGCCACTAATTACCTGAATTGGGACCCCCGCTATGGACCTGCCGCTGCGTGTCGGGTCTGCTCAGCGCTGACAGATCCGACATCGGGGAAAGGCACATGGCGGCGGGTTCACAGTGGAGTCCCGACCCGCTGGGGGAAAAAAACACTTTCCCACCCGACCCGCCACCGATCACGCCCACTGACCCCCCGCAAAATCCAGCCCATCGAGTCTACAGCACAGAAACAGGTCATTCGGCCATACTGGTCTATGCTGGTGTTTATGCTCCACACGAGCCTCTTAGAATCATAGAATCATCGAATGGTTACAGCACAGAAGGAGGCCATTTGGCCAATCGAGCCCGTGACGTCTCTCTACAAGAGCACTTCAGTTAGTCCCACTACCCTGCCCTTTCCCCGTAGCCATGCAAACTTTTTTCCTTCAGGTACTTACTCGTCTCACCTTACTTTTCTTGTGGGGTCCGGAGAAGCAGGAGTGCTCCTCCAGGCCCCATACAGAAAGTTTAGGCTGCTCCTGCCTTGGTCTCCTCCCACTTTCCCGATCGCGAGGCCCTCCTGAAACCCCCTCCCTGTGACTTACCTGAGTGCCTAGGACCGTTCCTTTGGCCGATCGACATCCGCTCCCACCCGCCAGCCAGCTTCTGCTTCACCCAGTTTCAGGCGGGCAACTGACTGGGGCCGTGCAAATGAGGCCCAGAAGTTAACTCTGCCCGGGCCTCATGCTGTTGAGGTCAGAGGGGCTTGCCGCTTGCATCGGCCTCCACCTGCCCAGTTCTCTCCCCGAGTTAAAACAAGGCTTTACAATCTCATTTAGTCATTTGGCAAAATTCTTAGTGAATTTTTTAAATATATAATAGCAAAGTTATATTTTCACAAACAATGATACAGTGCAACAAGATGCAAAGTCAATAATCCAGTTGTTTATGCAACTGGTCAAATATACTGCAGTTTGCATTTGCAGATTACAGTATATGGGCTGGATTTTCCAAGCCCCGAGGAGGCGGGCATGGAGGTGGGACAGCCGGTAAATTAGGAGAAAGTGGGGGCGGATGGCATACCCACCCCCATCAAGCCTCCGTGCCCTTTTGCCAGGAGGTGGGGAGATGTGTTGCCTCGGGTCCCGTCTTCTGGAGGCGGGAAAGGCATTTAATCCTTTTAACTGCCTGTTAACAGGTAGTTAACAGGCAGAAAAAAGGATTAGTGCCATTTTACCTTCACAAGTGAAGGCTTCCCGACCTCGGAGAACCCCGCCGGGTTGGAGGAGATGTGAAGGAGGTCTGCGGCGGTCAGAGGCACCTGGAAGTAAGATGTAGAGGTGAGTGATGGGTGCAAGTGTGGAGTGGTAAGTATGTAAGGTGAATGATAAGTTTTTTAAAATGTTCACTTACCTTGTTTTCTTCCTACAGCCTTCAGCCGCACTGGATCGGGAGAGCCAACATCCTCCTTGTCAATTTCACAGACTGGCTGTTGGAACCTCTGAACCAACAGCAGTGTGAAATTTACAAAGTTGAAAGGTTTGATGAGTCCTGAACATAAGGTCTCATCAAACTAAAGAATATGTCAGTGTTTGACAGCTTCACAGAGCTGTCAAACGCTGACATTTCTTCTTTCAAGAAGTCTTGACAGGCAGCACATCTGACGTTGACGTGCTCTGTCAGTAACTTCCTCCCTAATTGGCCTGCTGAGCCTGCAGGACGGGCTTAACAAGGTCAATCAGGGGAAAATCCCTCTGGTTGGTCAGGCGAGGATAGAGGTGGGACATTGACACGACAAGCAGCAGTCCCGCCTCCAACTCATCTCCATTCACAAAATCCAGTCCATATGTGTGCTTCCATCATTTTAATGACATCTGCAAAGTTGTCCCAGAGTTAACGCTCCATTTTCCTAGGTCAGGTCAGGTACGTAGCGCACACTGGTGGTGGAAGCAGAAAATTTAATGCCAGTTAAATTTAAAGAGATGGGCTAAGTGAAGGAGAGAGTCACAATGGTGAGACAAAAATTCTGAAAACATTTAGAAAGATTCCAAGGCCTTTCAACCCATTAGCTGCCTTTTCCAACACATAAAGGGGCAGGGGATTAATAAGTGACAGTCAAAAATAAAGGGAAAGGAAATCCCAAGTGCTGGCTAGAGGATGCAACTGACCAGGTCTGTCATTGGCTGTGCCCACCCTTTGATGCATGTTAGCAGAGGTCCTTGCAGCAGATGACATAGCACTGTGTCTGACTCTGCTGATCTGGTCCCTCTGAAGCTACTTCCTCATGGTTGTTGCTCGTTATGTGTGACAGTGCCTCCAAATATAATTGGTTATATCCTGGTAGGTGTGGCCAATCTGACATTCCTGGCAGATGAACGTTCCTGGCATGCCATGCAATGCCATACAAAACATGACATGCTGTGATTGAGGTGCTTCTGAAGAACAATTCACTGATTTGTGCCTGCTGCCATAACCCACCTTGAGTTGTAGCCTGCACATGCACTATTTGTCTTCCCAAGCAAAGTTTGGTCACGTCTGTCTGCATAAGCAGGTGCTAGTGGGTAGGCACAGGGCACCTCTCATGCATCTCAAACCTCCTACCAACCCTTTGGGAGTTCTTCTCTTCTTTCCAGCATCTCAAATCGGGGGAACTCCCATTGGAAAGCTCACTGATGACTGTATTGGTGCGACAGATATTAAAATTAGAACTAGTGACACAAAGTCCCATGGGAGCATATGTGCTGGAAGCAAAATAAAAATAAAAACAGAAAAATGGTCAGAAATGACATAAAAATGGCAAAAACAAACCTCTTTTTGTTTTTTTAAATGTACTTGCCTGTGCTTAGTGCCTATCAACCCAAGAGGCTCGGTTATACTGGGCTTCAACCTCCATCATCATAGATACAACATTAATGGTCAAAAAAGGTGCGGGAGGCATCAGAACAGTATTCCTGTGTCATTTAAATATTCTAATGTATCTCCATATCCTCACTCAAAATATGTAAACAGGGTACAGGTCCCTGGTACATTTTCTTCATCCCAATAGCTCAAAAACTGGCACACACAGAGCAATGAGATGATAAAAATTGGCCCCATGATGTCATGACAACATAGAAGGCATTGAGAGCTAGTTGTCTTTGTCTTTAGCACTTAAGGTAGTGATGGCTTGGTTGCCAAGCAAACATTAAGGCCCCAAAACTTCTGGGGTTGGAGAAGGTGGAAATCCCGATTTGTGCTGTGGAAGGGAGGTTAGATTTCAGGGGAACTCAATTTCTCTGAGATTCTGTCCCATTTATGCAGGCCTTTTACATTCTGGAAAGGTGGGTTGTCAGCAGTTCTTTTGCCATCCTGCTCCTCACATCACAGGGGCATGTCTGAGGTAGTTCCCATGTCTCGCTGAGAAATTCCACCTTTTACACCCTCTGTTAGGGTTGCTAACCCCCCAGATTGGTCTGGAGTCTCCAGGAATTGAAGATTAATTCAATAGGACACTGCTGCGAGCAGTTCTGGAGAAAAATAATGGGCCTGAATTTGTGGTCGGAGGCTTCCTGCTCGCGGATGCCTTCGAACCGCAATAAATTTATGCACCTACCTGATGGTCCTAGATCCATGGAGACTCGTGCTCCTGGGCCTCTACGCGTACGCCTGCCTAAAGGCCCACATATCCCAGGGGCGCATGTGGTTCGCAAGCATCCCTGGGATCACGTGGGCTGGCCCAATCAATCAGAAAGGGGATTCCCATTATGCTTATGGGGATTCCATTTACGTACAGAATCCCCATAAGCTTAATAGGAATCACCCAAAAACACATGTACCTTGAAATAAAAAAAAATCATTACATGTTTAAAATTAATTAAAATACAATTTCATTAAACATTTAAAACAAAAATTTAATTTTTTGAAAAATAAATTACATTTTTTTTTAAGGGGCCAAAAATAACACAAACTTATTTTACAGGTTTTTGAATGTCAAAATGATTTTTAAAATGTTATTTTAATATTTATTTTCACCCTTACATTGGTAAAAGAAGGCCATATGCCTGCTTTTACCAGGCGTAAGAGTTTAATGGACATTCGCTCGGCAACAGTTGGGCAAATAGCCAAACTCTCCGCCAGATTCTTGACATGTCGCAAGTTTTGGGTTTTCACGCATGCGCAGCCCATGCATAAACTCGGAGCTTGCGAGGCACTTACCGCCACGTATGCACTGGGTACGCAGTCATAGGCCTCAGAAAATCCAGGCCATCAGGAGTATAAAAAAAATGCTTTTATCATTTTCTTTGTACATTTCTGTTATTAGTTATAAAATATTGGACATGGGAAAAGGGCTGTTTGACTGACAGTCAAGAATTATTCGATTGTGTAATGAAGTGTTTCTTCGCTTTCAAATTGGTGTGGGAAGGCGATACACCGCAAGGATGGACGTTTTCGGCAATCAATGGCGGGAGCGTGTGGACAGGGCAGTTGGAGGCAGGAGGTCATGTGATGACACCTCCAGGAGTACTTCTAAGCAGAGTTGGCAAGCCTATCCTCTGTAGGCCTCAAAAGAACTCACTCCAGCTGCAAGCTTTACTGAGGCCTGCAAAAAGGCCCAAAACCGTTTCTTGGGAAAAGACCAATTGGCCTTATTGTTTAGTGCAGGATTTTCAATACTGCATGGGAAAAAGGGAAACACCTGATTTCAATTTAAATACTTACTGTAATTGCTATAGTAAAAGGAAACCAAAACAATTTTATGAAAATCATAAGGGCTGAATAATAACCTCAATGGTATGGTTACTGTTTCAGCATTAGCTTAGTATATATGTACCCTGTCACTAAATGCTACTGTATTGTTGTTTAATTAAAATAATTATAATTACTTGTTGGGCCAGGAAAATTAATTTGTAATGCAAATAACAAGCCTGTAGAACATGGCAATATATATTATTAATACCAAAAGGACTAACATGACCTTATGAATATAATAATAAATCAGTAATACATTTTCCCATCTTAATTCAACTATATTTCCCTTTGTTAAATAATTTATTGAATCACTAAAATAGTTTTAAAATAATAATGTGATTTTTCCCCCTACCCCCACATATCACTTACACATGTAATCTGTGGGGAAAAAAAATAGGTCTAAAGATTGATGTGCAGTGATTGTGATACTAATTGTTTAATATTTAATACATTACAGCTGGGCTCCCCACATTTTCTTGTGAGAAAAAGAAACAATGAATCATTCTGTTTAATGTTTTATAAGTAAAGGAACATCCTTTTTTTACTTCATTCCGAAGCAAAATGTTTCATTACTTCATCAATCCGTCCACCATTATATGCACCTTGGATGATGAGCTATATCAGCCTGGAAATTAATGTCAGTGCAAAGGATTATTCCGGGCAGTAATTAGTGGCAGGCAAGTCGGGAATGCGGCTGAGTGCAAGGTTCCTGATTGCTGACTGCTCCGATGCATATCGTGGGAGATGGATTCTGTGTGCTAAAGCGCACAATGTATTAGCCAAATCTGGCGAATGACAGCCTTGCATCAGCAATAAAGAGAAGCAGAATGCAGATACAACAAGGGCTATGCAATGACCAGGATCATTATTGAGCATACAATTACCATTTTGAAGCACAGCCTCCGATGGCACATTTCAGTACAACATTCTAAGGTTCTCCAAAATCAGCATTATCTGTTACATGCTCCATGATCTTGTTATGCAAGAATCCTAACCATGGAGGAAAAGGAGGCCAATTTGGAATCAAAGCCGATGCAGGAGGGAAGCTATGCAAATGAGGATGTACATCCAGGAAACAGTGCAACCTGCAATTACTGCTGCATCAGATATTAATAAAAGTAATATTTAGCTAAGTGCCTGATTAACCCTTAAAATAACCCTACTATCCACCAAAACACTTTCATCAATACAGGAAACTCTTTATTAACCGGCACCGACGGGACCGGCGTGGTGCCGGTTAATCAAAAAGTCCGGATAACGGAGAGTTATATCTCCCAACGTACGAGAGCCCCGTACACATTGACATGCGCCTGCATTCGGAGCTCCGTCTCCCCGGGGACCGCCAGCTGAGACCATCTGTCGTGTCCGCTGCCTACCCGGGCTGCACATTCCCCTCCCAATCTACACGCTCCGATACAAGGCAAACGCCTCGGGGTGTTTTTTAAAGTTAATTTTAAACGAGAGATGAAGGAAAACCCCAGTTACCTACTCAAGAATTTTGCCGGTTAAGAGAGATTTCCGGATATTTGGGTGCCGGTTAATAAAGAGTTTCCTGTACTGCCCTCAACACCTTGTATACTGTCATCAATGACCATCTTTTGCTCTGGTGCTGCATTATTATGCACAACTACAGAAATATTCTGAGCAGAATGCACAAAGCAACTACATAACATTTATTGAATAAATTGAGTGATGTATGAATGTTGTGTTTTGCCACTGTGCTGCCTCTTGGCACTAACACTTCAGATGTGTGACATCTAACCTGCCACTCTTTCAAAGTGAGTTGCTTGTGAAGGAGTAAGTGCGTTGATTAGCGGCAGAGATTCACAGATAGCCTGCTGAGAAACTGGCAACCCTGGATCTCCCTGGATTGTACATTGTGATAGCCATGTGTGTGAGTCAGTCATATCTGAGACAATAATGACTCACTGATACTGCCTTTTTTAAGTTACCTCGTCCTATGGCTGATGCACTGTGCACTTCTGTAGGGGGTGTGGGGGGGAAAGTGGAGGGTCGCATCTATCACATACACTGTGTGTCGTCTGTCCCTTACAGAAGGGTGTGCAGGTCCTGGCCTGTAAAAGTGACTTCTCTCAATCAGTATTATCCAGATCTACAGCAATTTTGTGAAAAATAAGCTAGCTTTCCCAATGCTATTTCAGGTGCTTAACATTAGGCTGCGATTTTTCCGGCGCTCAGAGGGCGGGTTTGGAGGCGGGTCGGGAGTTAAAATCAAAATGATTGACAGCGGGTTCCGAACCCGCCGCCATCCCGCCTCCACGCAACCTTGCAAAGTGTTGGGTCTGTAAGTCCCGATCAGACCCGACACCAAACGGCGGGAGAGGCACTTAAGGCAGTTAACAGCTTGTTAAATGCCTAGATAATCCCATTTTTACAGGCTCTTCCCATTTTAGTACATTTTCAGCGTGTTGCCCGTCGTGCGACAAACATGCCAGCTGATTGTGCCGGGTTCAGCAACTAGCTGAATTGTTGACAGCTGTTCCTGCAGCGTAAAAGAGGACCTGCAACATGGCTGACTTTCAGATGCCAGAACTTTGTGCTTTGAGGTTTTGGAACACATTTTGCAGGTCTATTGAGCTTGTGAGTGTTTAAGCTGAGATCCATATGCACTGTGACCTCCTTGTAAAACCCTCTGGCCACATTGACTGAGTGCTTATAACATCTCTTCCTCAACTGAGATATATACCAGCGGGATGGGAACCATTTATACCCTCTCATCCTGGTCCTCAGAACCAGAGGAAGAGCAGCCACGGCAGCAGCAGAACCAGGCACAACAGCAGCAGCAACAACAGGAGCGCCAACATTCTCTCAGCCATCTGATGATGCATAGGGCAGAGGGCATCAGCGCAAGGCTGCTCCACGCCGCAGGAGATAAGCCCAACACAAGGTATACAGGCCGAGGATGAGCTTCCTCAACATGAGTGAGCAGCAGTGCCAAAGGAGGCTGAGACTTTCGCGAGAGGTAGTCGCTGACATCTGCACAATGCTGCACCAACACTGGAGCCCAGAGGAGCGGGTGGCCACTCCTTACCAGTGGCTGTTAAAGTCATCACCGCACTCAACTTCTTTCCTTCAGGGTCCTTCCAGGGATCATCAGCAGACATCAGCGGCATCGCCCAGTCGGCCGCACACACTTGCATCACGCAGGTTACGGATGCCCTCTTTGCAAAGTTACACAATTACATCCACTTCTTCACGGATGAAGCAAATGTAACTTCACGTGCGATTGGCTTTGCAAATATGGCAGGCTTCCCAAGTGTGCAGGGCATCGTAGACAGCACACATGTGGCCATTAGGGCACCCCATCACAACCCAGCTGTCTTTGTCAACTGCAAGGACTTCCACTCCCTTAATGTCCAGCTGGTGTGTACCCATAGGAAGATCATCATGCATGTTTGCGCCAAGTTCCCTGGCAATTGCCATGACTCGTACATTCTGCGGCAGTCTACTGTGCCTCAGCTTTTCAATCCACCAACCCAACTTTCCGGATGGCTACTTGGAGACAAGGGCTATCCCCTGAAGACGTGGCTAATGACACTGATGAGGAGGCCATCAAACGAAGCTGAGGAGCATTACAATGAGAGCCACATTTCCACCAGAAACATCATAGAGCAAACCATCTGCTTGCTCAAAATGCGATTCAGATGCCTCGACAGATCTGGTGGAGCCCTACAGTATGCACCAGCCAGGATCATCGTGGTCTACTGTGCCCTGCACAACATCTCACAGCAGCGTGGCTTAGCGCTGCCTGAGGAACAAGTGGCTCAGCGCACAGCCTCCTTGGAAGAAGAGGAGGAGGAGGAGGAGGACTCCTCCATTTTCTGCACACTCGCAGTTACCGTGGATGCAAACCCTGTCAGAGACTCCTGCACTTGTTCCTGAAGTTCCAGCACCGCTCTCTTTCTGGATGGCCCCAGAGGCACAGCGTCTACATGCAGCTGAGCAGAGCTAGGAGCGTACTGTGACTTCCGACGAGGACTCTCTACTGCTGTCATTGTCTCCACCATCTGCTAATGCTCACTTGTGAGCTGTGATACACCAGGTGACAACACTACACTACGTCGAAAAGGACCCACCGAGGTGTGCGTTTCTGCGCTGGTGCTAGGGTGCGCTGATTTCTGGTGACGCTGCTCCCTCAGAGGCTGCAGGTTCCTCTGAGGAGTCATCCGGCTCTTCCTCCTGGACAGTGGGGAGGGGGGCTCTCGATGGTCCTGTGGGGGATTAAAGACATGAGTTAGACATAGGTAGCAGACACATCCTATTGTGCAGATGATCAGAAGTCAATCTGTATCAGATGCCAGATCAGTCACTCATGAAATCTAAATAAGAGGGTTGCATATTTATTCTGTCACCAGCTTTCCCTACTGCGCCCGTCTCTCCGTCCCCCACTTCCAGCTCCTCTGCACCTCTGACGATGTTGAGAGCAGCCTCCTCAGCATTTGTTAAATTCGCCAGGGATGGTGGGCCTCCTCCTGTCCTCCCTCTCTCCCTCTTATTGTGGGCTCTCTTTTCCTGCAGTGAGGGACACAAGTGGAGTTTCAGCGAGATTGATGGAGTGAGTGTAAAGAATCCACAACATAGAAGCTTAGAGGGAGACAAAGATGGAGTGAGGTGCCAAAACCAAGGTCCCTCCCTATGCGTTGTTAGTTGTTGTCATTGCATAACAAAAGCTTGTCACCATCCTCCGCCTGCTTCATGATGATCATGCAAGCCATGATCCTGACCAACGGTTCCACCACAGGCCCAATTCACGTACGGACCGGGGTCAAGCAAGGCCGTGCCATCGCACCAACGCTCTTCTCGATCTTCCTTGCTGCAATGCTCCATCTCACCATCAGTAAGCTCCCTGCTGGAGTGGAGCTAATTTACAGAACAAATGGGAAACTGTTCAACCTCCGTCGCCTCCAGCCCAGATCCAATGTTGTCCCATCCTCTGTCGTCGAATTACAGTATGCAGATGACGCTTGCATCTGCGCTCACTCGGAGGTCGAACTCCAAACCGTCGTCAACAACTTCACCGAAGCATACGAGAGCATGGGCCTTACACTAAACATCCGTAAGACAAAGGTCCTCTACCAACCTGCCCCCGCCACACAGTACTGCCCCCCGATTATCAAAACCCACGACAAGGCCTTGGACAACGTGAACCACTTTCCATACCTCGGGAACCTACTGTCAACAAGGGTAGACGTCAATGACGAAGTCCAACACTGCCTTCAGTGTGTTAGTGCATTCTTCGGTCGCCTGAGTAAGAGAGTGTTTGAAGACCAGGACCTCAAACCCGGCACTAAGCTCATGGTCGACAGAGCAGCAGTGATACCTGCCCTGCTGTATGCCTCAGAGACATGGACCATAGAATCATAGAAGATAGGAGCAGGAGTAGGCCATTCGGCCCCTCTAGCCTGCTCCGCCATTCAATGCGATCATGGCTGATCATCCAAATTCAGTACCCTGTCCCTGCTTTCTCCCCATATCCCTTGATCCCTTTAGCTTTAAGAAATATATCCAACTCCTTCTTGAATCTATTTAATGAATTGGCCTCTACTGCCTTCTGTGGCAGAGAATTCCACAGGTTCACCACTCTCTGGGTGAAGAAATTCCTCCTCATTTCTGTCCTAAATGGCTTACCCCTTATCCTTAGACTGTGACCCCTGGTTCTGGACTCCCCGACCATCGGGAACATCCTTCCTGCATCTAGTTTGTCCTGTCCTGTCAGAATTTTATAAGTTTCAATGAGATCCCCTCTCATTCTTCTAAACTCCAGCGAGTATAAGACCAATCGACCCAATCTCTCTTCATACGTCATTCCTGCCATCCCAGGTATCAGCCTTGTGAATCTTCGCTGAACTCCTTCCATGGCAAGAACATCCTTCCTCAGATAAGGCGACCAAAACTGCACACAGTACTCAAGGTGTGGTCTCACCAAGGCCCTGTACAACTGCAGCAAGACATCCTTGTTCCTGTACTCAAACCCTCTCGCTATGAAGGCCAACATACCATTTGCCTTCTTAACCGCCTGCTGCACCTGCATGCTTACCTTCAGCGACTGGTGCACAAGGACACCCAGGTCTCGTTGCACTTCCCCTTCTCCCAATCTATTGCCATTCAGATAATAATCTGCCTTTCTGTTTTTGACACCAAAGTGGATAACCTCACATTTATCCACGTTATATTGCATCTGCCATGCTTCTACCCAATCACCCAACCTGTCCAAATCATCCTGGAGTTTCTCGGCATCCTCCTCGAAGCACACACGCCCACCCAGTTTTGTGTCGTCTGCAAACTTGGAGATATTACATCTTGTTCCCTTGTCTAGATCATTAATATATATTGTGAATAGCTGGGGTCCAAGGACCGATCCCTGCGGTACCCCACTAGTCACTGCCTGCCACTCGGAAAAAGACCCGTTTATTGCAACTCTTTGCTTTCTGTCTGCCAACCAGTTCTCTATCCAAGTCAATACCTTGCCTCCAATCCCATGTGCCTTAACTTTACACGCTAATCTCTTATGCGGGACCTTATCAAAAGCCTTTTGGAAGTCCAAATACACCACATCCACTGGTTCTCCCTTATCTATTTTACCAGTTACATCCTCAAAAAATTCCAGTAGATTAGTCAAGCATGATTTACCTTTTGTAAATCCATGTGGAATTTGTCCGATCCTGTCACTGTTTTCCAAGTACAGCAGGCACCTCAAAGCACTGGAGAAGTACCACCAACGCTGTGTCCACAAGATCCTGCAAATCCATTGGCAGGATAGGCGCACCAACGTCAGTGTTCTTGCTCAGGCCAACATCCCCAGCATCGAAGCTTTGATCACGCTCAATTAGCTCCGATGGACGGGTCACATTGTCCGCATGCCCGATACGAGACTCCCAAAACAAGCGCTCTACTTGGAGCTCCGACACGGCAAGAGAGCCCCAGGTGGGCTGAGGAAACGCTTCAAGGACACCCTCAAAGCCGCCTTGAAAAAGTTCAACATCCCCACTGACACCTGGGAATCCCTAGCCCAAGACCGCACAAAGTGGAGGAGAAGCATCCGGGAAGGCGCCGAACACCTTGAGTCTCTTCGCCGGGAGCAAGCGGAAGCCAAGCGCAAACAGCGGAAGGAGCGCACGTCAACCCAAGCACCCCACCCACCCGCCCCTTCAGCCACCGTCTGCCCCACCTGTGACAGAGACTGTAGGTCCCACATTGGACTCATCAGTCACCTGAGAACTCATTTTTAGTGTGGAAGCAAGTCATCCTTGGTTCTGAGGGACTGCCTAAGAAGAAGATAACAGTGAAAGCAAGTGTGAGGGGTGCATAGTAGAATGGTGGAGTGATTCTGTACATAAAGAGAGGGGGATAGTTAAGGGTGCAAGGGATGTAAGGGTAAGTTGGGATATGGAGGAGTAGGTTGACAATGCAGAGTGTGGGTGATGAGAAGAGATGGGAAGAGAATTGAAGGTAAGTGTGATGTTATACTCAATTTTGCTGAGCGTAGCAGATCATTGAACCTTTCTTGGCACTGCACCCAGGTGCGTGCACACAAAGACCAGGACCTTACCGCCTCAGCAATTTGCAGCCAGGCTGCCTTTGTGTGCTGAGGAGTGTTTCTCCGGCCATTGGGTGGGAACAGAACCTCCCTGCATCCTCTTAGTCTCTCCACAAGAGCATGGAGGGAGTCATCATCAAATCTAGGAGCAGACTTCGATCTTGCAGCAGTCATGTTCCAAAGACCCGTTTTCAGGAGCAGCAGAAAGGAAATGAAATCCAAAGGCTACATGGGCCCCTTAAAAGCTCCTGAATCTAAGACGTCAGCAGAGGCGAGCAACAGACCCGAACCCACTGATTGGGCCGGGTAGCGCGCATGGTGGGCTTAATAAGCCCAGTTAAGTGAAAATTGTTGTATCGGAGCGGCTGAAACCGGCAGCGCGACCGGAACCCGCCGACCAGCCAACCTGACTCCAACTTGCCTCCTATGGCAAAATCGCAACCTAAGTTGCCATTCATAGCTCATTTAGAAAGAAAGACTTGCATTTATACAGCGCTTTTCACGACCATCAGACATCCCAAAGAGCTTTACTGTCAATGAAGTACTTTTTGAGGTGTAGTCACTGTTGTAATGTAGGAAATGCAGCAGCCAATTCGCACACAGCAAGTTCCCACAAACAGCTACGTGATAATAACGAGATAATCTGTTTTAGTGATGTTGATTGAGTGATAAATATTGCCTCGGACACCAGAGATAACTCCCTTGCACTTCTTCGAAAAAGTGCCATCGGATCTTTGGAGTCCACCTGAGAGGGTAGACGGGGCCTCATTTTAACGTCTACATCTGAATGACAGCACCTTTGACAGCGCAGCACTCCCTCAGTACTGCGCTAGATTTTTGTGCTCAGATCTCTGAACCTACAACCTTCTGACTCAGAGACAAGGGTGATACCAACTGAACCACAGCTGACTAGTGTTGCCCCATGAAAATTGTCTGCATATGAAATACCACAAAAGTGCTTGGAATATCAACAAGTTAATATTTTGAACAATGGCACCTGTTTAATATTTAATTCGATCATTTAAGGACTGCAATAGTGAAATGTGACTATTTGTTGCTTCATATTCATGAGCATCACAACTGGAAAATATATTTTCAGCTGAAACATGTTGGGCCAAAAATTCAGGCCCTTCCCGGGTGAGTACACAGTGCGTACTCACCTGTAATGCGTCCCGAAGTGCCGGTTTCCTGCATGCACTGCGCATGCGCAGGAAACCGGAACTTCCGGTCTGGTGAAGGGGGCGGTTCCTAGGTGAACCGCGTGCGCGGTAGAGGCTGCGCGCACGCAGCGAACTTAGATTTTTTTTCAGGTTTCTACAGGAGGGTAAGTAGTGAAGAACCTACGCTTATAAAAAGGAGGCGCAGGACCCGTTTTCAACAAGGTAAGTGGTTAATAAAGTATAATTTAAAAAATTTTCAACAGGTTTATCTTTTTTAGATACTTTAAAGAAAGGTAAGTTTATTTTTATCACTTTTAAAAAGTATTTTAATTTTTTCAAAAATTTTAATTTTTGTTTAAAGTGGTTAATTTATTTAACTATAGTTATTTTATAAATGTGATGGGTTTAAAAAAAATTATTTTAAGTTTAGCTGTTCTTTTGGGGCCGATTTCAATTCACAGATTTGACAGCTCTTCCTGTCAAATCTATGAATGAAAGATGGTCTGCTGCCATTGGCTCTCCATGGCCCACGTGATCCCAGGGGATGCATCACACTAACTACGCCCCTGGGACACGCAAGCACTGTGCGCTGGCACTTGGAGCAGGTCCAGGAGCTAAAGTTCCCGTGGGCCCAAAACACAACGGCAGGCGCGGTAGGTAAGTGCGCGCGCGATCCTTACCCCCGCGGCAAGCCGGAGAGGCGAATTTCTGGGCCGTTACTTTGACTGAAATAGTGTGAAACTTTAGTCTAAACAACCAGCCCTCAATATACTTAAATTGAACTGCTCCATCCAATCATAGTTTGAAACAGTTTTCACTCATCTTTATCATGAACAAGCAATCCCTAACATTCATTTTATTTTTCCTTACATTTTTGAAAGATAGGACATTTTTCCATCAAGTGATATCTTTCAGCATCAGTAATCATATTCGATATGAAACAGCAATGGTAGATTTCTCTCATTGTACCTTAATGATATAGCCTCTGTACCTTTTTTAAAAAATGTTAAAAACTGTGTACTGCTGATAGTTATTGGACCTAAGAAATAAGTACTTGTTCAATAATTGAGATGAGTTCATTGAAAATATATATTGCAGCAGTGAACATGACTGGATGAACACAAATGAGGATTTCATTATCTTGTAACTCCAGTTCTGACGAAAGGTCAACAACCTGAAACGTTAACTCTGTTTCTATCTCCACAGATGCTGCCTGACCTGCTGAGTGTTTGCAGCATTTTTGGCTTTTGTTTTAAGACAGAATGGCTCAAGCAGCAGACGGGCTGAGAACAAAACGGCAAAATGGAAGAAAGTGAAGTAAATCTTCCATGTAATGGAAAGGCAAATTGCAACAAACAGGACAAAGTAATAGAAATGAGAGTTAAATCAGATTAATTATTTAAGGAATCTCAACATAAAGAAATAAGCATTCAAGGGGATGAGGTAAGTGAAATGTTAAAAGAGGCACTGTGGAAATCCTAATGGAATATATAGACTGAAGTCAAGAATAAGACTGAAAATAAAACAAACATGTAAAGGTGCAAAAACTTTCAAGAGTAAAGTGAGCAAAGTAAAATGATCTATATGAGCGAGGAAAACGTTTAAGAACATAAGAACATAAGAAATAGGAGCAGGAGTAGGCCATTCGGCCCTTCGAGCCTGCTCCGCCATTCAATGAGATCATGGCTGATCTTCTGCCTCAACTCCATTCACCGGCCCTATTGCTATATCCCTTGATGCCCTTACTAGTCAGAAATCTATCGACTTCTGTTTTGAATATACCCAATGACTGAGCCTCCACAGCCCTCTGGGGTAGAGAATTCCAAAGATTCACCACCCTCTGTGTGAAGAAATTTCTTCTCATCTCAGTCCTGAATGGCCTACCCTTTATCTTGAGGCTGTGGCCCCTGGTTCTAGACTCCCCAGCGAAGGGAAACATTCTCCCAGCATCCATCCTATCAAGCCCTGTGAACCTTCATTGCACTCCCTCTATGGCAAGTATATCCTTCCTTAGGTAAGGAGACCAAAACTGTACACAGTACTCCAGGTGTGGTCTCACCAAGGCCCTATATAATTGGAGTAAGACTTCTTTACTCCTGTACTCAAATCCTCTTGTAATGAAGGCCAGCATACCATTTGCCTTCCTAATGGCTTGCTGCACCTGCACATTCACTTTCAGTGACTCATGTACAAGGACACCCAGGTCCCTTTGAGCATCTGCATTCCCCAATCTTTTGCCATTTAGGAAATACTCTGCCTTTCTGTTTTTTCTACCAAAGTGGATAACTTCACATTTATCCACATTATCTTCCATCTGCCATGTTCTTGCCCACTCACTGAGCCTGTCGAGATCCCCTTGAAGCCTCTTCACATCCTCTTCGCAACTGACACTGCCACCTAGCTTTGTATCATCAGCAAATTTGGAAATGTTACATTTAGTCCCCTCATCCAAATCATTGATATAGATTGTGAATAGCTGGGGCCCAAGCACCGATCCCCACTAGTCACAGCCTGCCATCCTGAAAAAGACCCATTTATCCCTACTCTTTGTTTTCTGTCTGTTAACCAATTCTCAATCCATGCTAGTATATTACCCCCAATTCCATGTGCCCTAATTTTGTTCACCAACTTCTTGTGTGGGACCTTATCGAAGGCCTTCTGAAAATCCAGATACACCACATCTACCGGTTCCCCTTTGTCTAATCAACTAGTTACATCCTCAAAGAACTCCAATAAGTTTGTCAAACAGGATTTCCCTTTCATAAATCCATGTTGACTCTGCCCAATCTTACTATTAGTTTCTAAGTGCCCAATTATTGAATCCTTTATAATAGATTCCAGCATTTTCCCAACTACTGATGTGAGGCTAACAGGTCTGTAGTTCCCCATTTTCTCTCTCCCTCCTTTCTTAAATAGCGCGGTTACATTTGCTATCTCCAATCTGCAGGAACCATTCCAGAATCTATAGAATTTTGGAAGATGACAACCAATGCGTCCACTATTCCAATGGCCACCTCTTTCAAAACCCTAGGATGTAGGTCATCCGGTCCTTGGGATTTATCGACTTTTAGTCCCATTAATTTTGCTAGTACTGTTTTTTTACTAATAATAATTTCTTTAAGTTCCTCATTCTCGTCACACCCTTGGTTTTCTTGTATTTCTAGGAGGTTTTTTGTGTCTTCCTCTGTGAAGACAGAAACAAAGTATTTATTTAATTTCCCAGCCATTTCCTCATTCCCCATTATAAATTCTCCCATCTCTGACTGTAAAGGACCTACATTTACCTTCGCCAGTCTTTTCCTTTTCATATACCTATAGAAGCTTTTACAATCCGTTTTCATATTTTTCGCTAGTTTGTGCTCATATTCCATTTTCCCTTTCTTTATCAATTTCTTGGTCCCCCTTTGCTGATTTCTAAAAAGATCCCAATCCTCAGGCTGACCGCTTTTTCTGGCAACTTTGTAAGCTTCTCCTTTGACTTAATACTAGCTTTAATTTCTTTTGTTAGCCATGGTTGGATCACTTTTCCTTTTGGGTTTTTATGCCCTAGAGGAATATATGTTTGTTGCAAATTATGCATTATTTCCTTGAATGTTAGCCATTGTATGTCCACCTTCATACATTTTAGTGTAGTCTCCCAATCTACCATGACCAACTTGTCCCTCATACCCTTGTAGTTTCCTCTGTTTAGATTGAAGACCTTAGTTTCAGATTGGACTACATCACTCTCAAACTTAATGTAAAATTCAATCATATTATGGTCACTTGTCCCTAAATGCCCCTTTACCACAAGATTATTGATTAGCCCTTTCTCATTAGACAGTACCAGATCCAGAATAGCCTGTTCCCTGGTTGGTTCCTCCACATACTGATCGAGGAAACCATCTCGCATGCATTCCAAAAATTCGTCCTCCATACCATTAGTGGTAATTTGATTTGCCCAGTCAATATGTAGATTAAAGTCTCCCATGATTACCGTATTGCCCTTGTTACATGCACTTCTAATCTCTTGATTGATACTGTGCCCTACATTACCATTACTGTTTGGTGGCCTATACACAACTCCCACCAATGTTTTCCGTCCTTTGCTGTTTCTTAGCTCCACCCAAACTGATTCTAGTTCTACATCACGATCTGCCAAGCCAAGATCTTTTATCTCTACCGTACCAATCTCATCCCTTATTAACAGCGCTACGCCACCTCCTTTTCCTTTTTGTCTGTCCTTCCTAAATGTTGAGTACCCTGGAACATTCAGTTCCCAGCTTTGGTTACCCTGCAACCATGTCTCTGTAATGGCAATTACATCATACCCATTTACTTCTATTAGTGCCATTAATTCATCCACCTTGTTGCGAATGCTACGTGCATTTAGATAAAGTGCCTTCAACTTTGCCTGTTTCATATTTTTCTGCCCTTTGACCCTCTTTACTGTTGGCCTTTGTTTCTGCTCCCTGCTAGTTTTGCTGACTACTTTTCTAACTTGCACTTCCAGCTTTGTTTCTCTCCATCCTGGGCCCACACTTAGGTTTCCAGCCCCCTGACATACTAGTTTAAATCTTTCCCAACAACACTAGCAAACCCCCCCTGCGAGGATGTTGGTCCCGTTTCTGCCGAGGTGTAACCCGTCCAGCTTGTACAGGTCCCACCTTCCCCAGAATCGGTCCCAATGCCTCAGGAATTTAAATCCCTCCCTCCTACACCATCTCTCCAGCCACGCATTCATCTGGTCTATTCTCCTATTTCTGCTCTCGCTAGTACGTGGCACTGGGAGTAATCCTGAGATTACTACCTTTGAGGTCCTGCTTTTTAATTTATTTCCTAGCTCCCTATATTCTGCTTGCAGGACTTCGTCCCTCTTTCTACCTATGTCATTGGTACCGATATGGGCCACGACCTCTGGCTGTTCACCCTCCCCCTTCAGAATGTCCTGCAGCCGCTCAGTGACATCCTTGACCCTGGCACCAGGGAGGCAACATACCATCCTGGAGTCACGTCTGCAGCCACAGAAACGTCTATCTGTTCCCCTTATGATAGAATCCCCTATCACTATTGCTCTCCCACTCTTTTTCCTCCCCTCCTGTGTAGCTGAGCCATTCGTAGTGCCACGGACTTGGCTCTTGCTCCATTCCCCTGAGAAACCATCTCCCCCAGCAGTATCCAAAACGGAAAATCTGTTGGAGAGTGAGATGGATCCAGGGGACTCCTGCACTACCTTCCTAGTTCTTTTACTCTGTCTGGCGGTCACCCATTCCCTGTCTGCCTGTGCACTCTTTACCTGCGGTGTGACCACCTCGTTAAACGTGCTATCCACAAAGATCTCAGCCTAAGCCTAAGCAGAAGTACATGGTGAGACAAAATTTAGACAACAGAAGAAGTAATGGGAAACAAGACATCACAAATAAGTGAGAAGTGCAAGAGAAATCTTCATGGGTTAAAAGAAAAATATAGTCCTTTTTTTAAATGAATAGAAAAAGAAATTAAAGGAAATGGAGTTGGGATAAGGAAAAGCCCAACAGTAAATAATTGGATGCAAATTGTTTTTATTGAAATAAAATAAATCACACTTTATTCAAATATCTTACATGCTTGTTATTGTAATTATTCTTAGACTGCTTTAGGCTTTAATTTATCTGGATATATCTCTTTCAAATTCTTGCAGTGGGAGTGAAATTTCTGCCTGTTGATGTTAGTGGAAAGGTACAAGAGTAAGCAGTAATATTTCACATCTACTCTTCCAGCAAAATGAACAAAGATGGAATTTTGCCCATGAACAATATTCAGCTACCAAGTTGTAAAATCTTAACTCCTACACAACAAATCAAAAAGTAATGAGGACTGTGAGTCCTACAAAAGTTATTTCAGAATCACTAAAATGTGTATTAGCAGAGTTAATTACAACAATGACTCCACTTCAAAAGTACTTCATTGGCTGTAAAGCGCTTTGAGATATCCGGTGGTCGTGAAAGGCGCTATATAAATGCAAGTCTTTCTTTTCTTTTAAGAGGACAACGTTCAGGCAGAATGTTTTTTAGCTTGTTGAATTGTAGTATTGGAGTTACAGAAATGAACTTATTTTCATTGGAGAAAAGAAGTTTGACAAGGGAGATAATTGTGACAAATCTGAAAATCTATTAAAATCTCTATGTTATTTTTTTTTGATTGTTGGTCCTGTCATTCACCAAGTTCCCAGATGCTCTGTTAATCTCGGTGCACTAATATCAACTCGCACTTCCAGCAATTTCCAGCGTAATTTTTTTTCAAGCTGAAGGGTCAGGAAAAAAATCCAACTCATGGGATACACCTCAAGGTGTCCTGCTGCAGCAACTTCTGGCCCATTGGCTAATTAAATTATAGACCTTTATGGAACCATGGGTGGGCTACTTTGTAGTTTCTAATCAGATACCTATGGTCAATTAGGACTGACTCAGCTTATTGTCTAAGAAGTGTTAGAAGATGCAAAGCCCACCCAAGTAATGATAACAGTTAATATGAATCATCAAGTTGTCAATTGCCTATTACTCACAGTCTCTTGCAGTTGCAATTTCAAACATCTGAAAGATTCAATACAAATATGGCTGTAACCTTTTACTTATGCTTAGCATGTGGAAATGACCAAGCCATTATCTGTAATGGTGGACCCCCCCAGGTGTTCTGCTGGCATGACTCTCACAATTTTGCTTTGTGTTGAATGTATGCAAATTGTTTGTATCCTAGCGAGCACCCTTATATCCTTGAAATCTATCTTGAAATTAGCAATGAGAATTAAGGGCAGTATTGTTATTTTTACCTGCTGATCTATGTTTGCTTCTGCATAATCTTACTTCATAATAAACCTGCTTTATAGTTTTAACCTGAGCTATGTGGTCAGCTGATGTAGTATTTTCCATTGGTTCAGAGTGATCTGGAGTACACAGTTTGAATGAGACATTATTTCCAATGCATATCCTGATGGTAAAAGGGTTCATTGTTTACTCTGTGGTAAAACTATTCCAGATATTGTGTTTATTAGGACAAGTTCTGGTTCATATGAAGTGTGGAATTGGCCATGGAAGCCAACTTTTGTGTTCAGCAGAGTAAAATGTATTGGCAAGGAGCACAAAATGTAATAATGATCGAGATCTTTAAAATGTTGAAAGTGTAGATAATATGCATATAGCTGTGAGAACTGAACTAAAGGATGTTAGTGCAAAATTAATAAGCATTTAGTGAAATTAGAGGTTCAAAACATTTTTATTTCCACACCATAGATGTGTGGAGTAAATTGAACAAAAGCAGTCAATGTTATGCTGATTCGCCCCTTTAAAAAGGGTCTGGATGAATATCTAATTATGAGCAGATTTGAAGGTTTATAGGAATAAAGATAATATAAGAAATCAAATAGTCAATGGAACACTGTGGTTCCAGTACCAATGTCACCAATGTTAAATAATGCAGATTGTAATGTAAGGATGACAACCTGGAATCTTATTTAGTTATCTTGATGGTCGGGGAGAAATTTTACAGAGATTTATCTACTTGAAGGTTTTACCTGTGGCTTCTGATATCCCTCAGGAAATAAGTTGGCTAGAATCCATGACAGTATTAATTGTGCTTATTCTGTTGGAAGGACTAGGCTCAATCAGTTGAATGGTCTTTTACTTGTTCTATGTTTTCCTGTGTACTTATCTCACCATCTGATTTACGCTTTCTAATTCATATCATTGTCAGTTAGAAGCTGCTTGAAACCCTGCCATGCTAACCTAGAATAATTTCCCTGGATTCCTCTCATTCATTACCCAGCAAAGGATTCTGTTATTACCAGGAGTCCTGCTGTGCTTTTCTCTATTATTTTCAATTAAAAAAGAATGAACATATTCCCTTCTCTCATCCCTTCCAGAAAAAAAACCTTTTCCCACAGATTACCAAACAACCAATGGCACTCCCATATAATTGAGGTCACTGCAATCCACAAAATTAAGACAAAGTTTGAATTCTTAAATATACTCGTCATCAGAATAACTGATAGAAACAGTGAATGTGGGTCTATCACTGTCATCGCTGGTAGTAAATCATAATGCTTATCAATATGAAAATCATACCCGTGGTCTTCATACAATTTCATTTCACAAACAAATTCAAAGTTTGTTACATAAATTTTGTATTAAACTGCTGTTATTTAAATGTATAAAATGACCGATTCCAGTACTATCAGGATTTGCATTTTACCAGGACAGTTGTAGCAATTTAAATATACTGGTCGATTTTCCATGGTATTGTTCATGGTGAGTCAGAGAATACACCGTTTTATAATGTGAGCCAGTGAAACGTCAACAGCTACTGTATCTCCTGCTCCCAGAAGAGCCAGCGATTCCCCCATAGAAGAGTTTTTCTCCCTCTCTATTTCCCCCTCATCCCTGTTCAACAGGGTGTCTCTCGCTCTCTCCCCTTCCCCCATAGGGTCTTTCTTCCCCTCCTTCAGCAGGATGTACCCTATCATTCCACACAGTAGATAGACTCTCTCTAATTCTTACTACTGCAAGCAGATCTTGATGTGTTGGGCATGTGGGCCCGTGTATGGCAAATTATATTTAACTTAGAATGTTATGCAAGTGGGCAGCTCTAATGTTAAATATACATACACCTTACAGGGAACAGAATTGAAGCCAATGCTGAAGGGAAAAGATTTGAGTGTTATAGTGCACCAAGTCCCGTTCACCCATCACCCCTGTGCTCGCTGACCTACATTGGCTCCCAGTTAAGCAACGCCTTGATTTTACAATTTTCATCCTTGTTTTCAAATCCCTCCATGGACTCGCCCCTCCCTATCTCTGTAATCTCCTCCAGCCCCACAATCCCCCTGAGATATCTGCGCTCCTCCAATTCTGGCCTCTTGCGCATCCCTGATTATAATCGTTCCACCCTTGGCAGCCGTGCCTGCAGCTGCCGAGGCCCTAAGCTCTGGAATTCCCTCTGGAATGGAAAAAATGATCTCTGTATTTTTTTTTCAGTTTGCTGTATTTTCTATCCTTCAGCTTTCTGTATTCTTTATCTAATTTTTATATTATCTGTCCCTCTTCCTCTGGGTGTCCCTCTGGCTCCCTGCAGTTTCCATAATACTGTCTTTCCTCCCACATTTTTTTTGTCTCTGCAGTTTTAATAATAATTGTTCCTTTCTTTCAATGTCTGTTCCTCTCTCCATGTTTCTGTCTCTCTGTAGCTTCTGTAACATTTTCTCTCCCCACCCCCTTTGATTTCTCTGTTTGCTACAATTTCTGCCACTCTCTTGGCATCTATAGTGCTCACCCACAACCTCTTCCCACCCACTGATTCTGTGCATTTTCCATTAACTATTTTCCTCTCTTTTTCCCTGTCTCCTTATAAATAATTGAAATCAGGAGTTGTTCAATGGACATGGACTGCTGCACATGCATATATCGAAGTGTCACTAGTTACATCAATGGTTGGCAAACCTTTATCAGCTGAGCTTCATCTTTTCAATGTTTTTCAGGTCAGGTCTCACCAAAGAATTATCACAACTTCTTACACCTCTCTCACTAATCATTCTGGTATTCGTAAGTCTACAAAAAGGTCTCTCTTTCTCTTCTCCTTCACTTCTGTTTGTTTCATTTTCCTCCTTCACTTCTATTTCTCCTACTCTCCTCTTTCACTTTTGTTTCTCACTCTCTCCTCTCATCCTTCACTTTTGTTTTTTTGTCTCTCTCCTTCACTTCTTATCATTTTCTTTCCTGCGCTTCCAGATTCAGGTCTTCAACTTAGTTCAAATTTCAGTTAGAATTTGAATGTTTAAATCCTTACAATTACTTGAATTTACCTGTGTAAATTTAGACTTATTATAAATTATTTAAATTTCAGTTTTTTTATGTGGAGGATTTTGGCTGTTCTGTGGAATGTGATTCTGTGATTTGGTTGGTTTGTGCTAACCATGTGGTTAGCTGTGACCAATCAGAAAGCAAATTTCAATACAATATCATTCAATCATATATTCATACAAACATAGATGCACAAATTATACAGATGTGCTTCGTGTATTTTGCAATCTGTGAAGTATTTGTTGACAGGTTGCATATATTATATGAAATATTCCTTAACATACACCAGGCCTCATTACTTATCTCCTTTAAATGTTACTGTTTTGTTAATGTGCTTTTTCATGTGTTGCAAGGCACCTTCATCACATATTTCAAACTAATTTGTAACATCCATTGCTGCTTACAGTCCTTTAATTTTAGAAATTAATATTTTAATATGTAGTATGAAATAACAACAGAAAATGCTGGAAACACTCAGCAGGCCAGGCAGCATCCGTGGAGAGAGAAACAGAGTTAACGTTTCAGTTCTGTGACTTTTAATATGTAGGTTATATTTAAACTGCTTACATGCAATTTAAAGAGCTAGGATGCTGTCATATGCAAATATATATGAAAGAATGGAATAAATTATAATGTCCTGGGTTTTTAAACCCATAAGCCATTTAAACCATAGATGCATTTAAGGGGAAGCTAGATAAGTACATGACGGAGAAAGGTATAAAAGGCTATGTTGATAGGGTGAGTTGAGGTAAGGTGGGAGGAGGTTTGTGTGGAGCTTCAACACCAGCATGGACCTGCTGAGCCGAATGACCTGTTTCTGCGCTGTAAAATTCTATGTAATTCTATGTAAATAATTAGTAATGATCTATTAATCCTCAAAGTACAAATTGAATAACGTACCACAATCTTTGCATCTTGATGTATAATATTAGTAAACATGCAATTTCAACTTTACTGATTTATTTAGCTATTTGTGTTGTAGTCTTTTTACTACATAAAGGTTAGATTGCTTTGTATAACAAAATTCTTGACAAAACTAAGTACAAGACTGTGCGAGGTCTTCCCAAATGCAAGCTCATATATTGTAGTAAAATTAGAACATAAAGCACTAATTACGCAGATTTGTATTATTTTGATGAGGTAAGCAGAAAAATTATGCTTTCCTGTGGTTCGGGATTCTATGTTAAAATTGGTGTATGGGGACTGGTTATTTTAATGGGTTAGAAATTGGCCTTTTATCTCAGGAACTTCAATTCAAATCTAGTCCTGACTAATGGGGTGAAATATTCTTCTCTCTGTGAAGTTTGGGCAGTCTCAATCAAGTTCTCAATTGGCAAAGCTCACAACATAAAGCTATCTCCAATTCAGCATTAAACTGGCAACCCCACTCAGAAAGAGAATGGAAAAATGTCACACTGGTTCATTTGGGACTGAGATCCATTTTTGGAGCAGAGTAGAGAGAAGACTTTGCATCTAATCACTGTACACTTCATTCAGGAGTACTTGATACCGACATTGAGTGTGCCCCTCACATTGAATATACTGTAAAATAAAAGTAAAAAAATATAGTGAAAGTGGAAGATACATAGGAAGGGGCCAATGGGAGGCAAATCTATAATAAAATGTATATACATGAATGCTAGAGGCATTAGAAATAAGGAAGGTGAAATTGGTCTTCTAAAGTAGTGTGAAACGCACTCAGAGCAAATCGCAGTCAATTATTCCTTGCACTCATGGGAAGCCTGCGATCCCAGGCTAGCTCCTCACTCTCATGTCCTGCCTTGCTTGCTCCATGAGGAAGGTGATGAAGACGTCCCTCCTTGAGTAGAGAGCCTCGGTGACATCCCTGATGTAGCAGTGAACGGCATACTGAGAGATGTCGCTGATGTCACCTGTTGCAGCCTAGAACAACCCTGTGGCATAGAAATTCAGGGCCATGCTGCCCTTGACAGTGCTGTCCATGCCCTGGCTTGGGGCTCAAGTTTGTGCTGTAGCAGGCGGCACAGCTCTATGACCACTTCTCTTGTGAAGAAAGTTTTTAAGTAAGGTTTGATTGTAACAGAATTGAATTAAGAGGGCTCACTGTATTGTGTGCCAGCACTCAAAATATATAATTAATGTTAGGTAAATGTTTATAAGCTCTGCTTGAAGAGTATTAATATTTTATGTACCATTGATTCATGAATTATATTTCTGGCATATGTACTCAAATCCCCACCTATATTTTAGTTTTATTGTTTTGATAAAGGACAATGCACTCATTGAAATGTCTGTGCAAAATTTTAAAGACGCCCTGAAATAACACAATTATCAGGAATGGATGAAATGGTATACTATTGTCAAATACATAAAAGCACTTTCAATGTGGCAATAGCCTCTTTCTCTCTATGCAAATACAACACAAAAGAATATCTTTTATTTGCTGCATTGACTGAAGTATTCTTCAATCTATGCAGCTGAACATTTATCTTCCCTTTTTACCCACACAAAAAGAAAATCTGACCTACAGCTGGAACCCATTCATCATGACTGATCGTTTGGCAGTATGACAACCATGTCCGTACTTTAGTGTGACAAAGCCTAAATCTGATTGTGAGCTAAACAGGAATAAAGGGATTCTCAAAGCAGAAAACTTTCTGCACAAAGTGTGATTGTTCCATTCAATGAATTGAAATGTTATTTTTCTAGATAAATGAAAAGTAGCTGAAGACTGATTGATGCATGCAAGATGCACATGCTCTAAGGTTAATGTAATTGCTGATACAATTTTCATTTCTTCAGCTTTATGTTATGCTAGATTTTACCATCGAGTAACCCGCAGAGCTGCCCAAAGAGGTTTCGAGAGTGAGTAGAACAAGCAGCTTGGAACCGTGAACCCCCTGCCAGACTGAGTGGAAACCCACTGTCAAAGCTGCTCTTCCACTTCCTGCTGCATTCAGCATCTCTGCTTGGGACCAGGCCCTGCTTGAAATATGCATTTCACAACATGACTGAACCATTGTTCAGCATCAAAATTAGTACCAATTAAAGTCACATTGTATTAAACAGACTTTATCAAATTAAAATTTACCTGAAGCCTCTGTGTATACTTTCAATTATAACATTGTTTAGCTGTATGCAAACCAACTAGAAGGCAGGAAAAATAAAATTAGTAATACATCCTAGTCATTTAAAAAAGATCTCCACTATGAAACCTCCCCAACATCAACTGTCCCCGCCCCCAACAAAATGACATCCAATGGTGATTCATTTTGTGAGGTAAATTGAGGTACGACTTAAGCTATGGATCAAAACAGGATCCTGCTAAGTGAGAAATGTATTGATAGAAATATTTATATTTTCATAAAGCATCTCCACTATCAACTTCCTACTTGTTTTACCGCTGTTTTATCATTACATTATTTTTACAGTTGTGATTTAATTAACCTTGTCTCATGATGTAAGAGTTCCTGTTTGAAATTACTTTAATATCTTGGATAACAACAGAAAACGCTGGAAAAACTCAGCAGGCCAGGCAGCATCCGTGGAGAGAGAAAGAGAGTTGACGTTTCAGGTCGATGACCTTTCATCAGAACTGGGAAGAGCTGGAAATCAAATAGATTTAAGGCCAGGGTAAAGCTGGGAAAAGGGGGAGGGGATAAAGGAACAAAGGAGGAGATGAAGAGACATTAAGAGACATTAAGAGATATGCAAGGCTAGAGGTGGTGTTAATGTGACAGATTAAGGCTGAATGAAGTGTGAAATCTACTGGCAGAATGAAGGACAGCTGCCAGCTTCTAGGAGGAAAAAAAAAAAAAAAAAAAAAAAAAAAAAAAAAAAAAAAAGTGGGGGGGACAAATAAAAGGGTGGATGAAATAAAATATAAATGTGATTGGAGCTGAGGTTATGATCTAAAATTGTTGAACTCGATATTGAGTCCAGAGGGCTGTAGCGTGCCTAAACGAAAGATGAGGTGCTGTTCCTCGAGCTTACGCTGAGCTTCCGTGGAACAGTGTATTAGGCCGAGGACGGTGAGGTCAGAGTGGGAGTGAAGCGGTGAATTAAAGTGACAGGCCACCGGGAGCTCGGGGTCCCCCTTACGGACTGAACGGAGGTGTTCCGCAAAGCGGTCACCCAATCTGCGTTTGGTCTCCCCAATGTAGAGGAGTCCACATCGTGAGCAGCGAATACAGTATACTAAATTGCAGGAAGTACAAGTAAATCGCTGTTTCACCTGGAAGGGGTGTTTGGGGCCCTGGACAGTGGGAAGAGGGGAGGTATAAGGGCATGTGTTGCATCTCCTGCGCGTGCACGGGAAGGTGCCGGGCGAAGGGGAAGGGGTGCTGGGGGTGGGAGAGGAGTGGACTAGGGTGTCGCGGAGGGAGCGGTCCCTGCGGAATGCTGACTTTATTTAAAGGAGCCACTGGTGAAAGAGAGAACCTAATTTCCCATTTTAATTAGAGAACATAATATAAATAAAAAATTAATGAGGGAGAAAGAGAAGTCAATGTTTTGGGTGAACCTCTTCATATTCCTTTATATTTTCCTTATGGCCCAAATGCAATCCACAAATGGTAGTGTATTCATTGTCATTAGGAAGTGGATTGACTGCCAAACATATGGTGCATAAGATTCTGATGCTAACCAGGAGTAAAAACTTCATAATGTCATTGACGCTAAATTCAAAGCCATCTGTTACAGACAAAAGGAAAGAATTTTACAGTACAATGTTACCCGTGCCCTTCCATTCAATGTCTTCTGTGGTGTTGCAGTCTACTTATTGTGACAATCTGTTCATACACCACAGATAAATAGATTGGTCTTCCTTGTCGTTATTTATCTTGTAATTTCAGCTAAACCATAAAACATTGTATAATGTCTCAACAGCAATACACGATAAACAGGAACAGTTGTTTACAACCAGATTTATGTAGAGCAAGAATGGCTATAAATAAAATAACATAACATAATTTTAAAAATTACCATAAAGCATACAAAGATTTTCTGTTGGTTTCATTTATATTTTTTAAATATAGTTTTAACATGGTTACATAAAGGCGGAAACAATTTTTTGCTAATTTCTCAAAACAGTTACTCAGCTTAACCATTCAATTGTATGTAGAATTACATACGTATGTAGTTCAAATTCAGGTTGAGTTATTGAATTATTACTTTCACAAAGCAGTAAATTTCTCTTTTTTGAAAATTTAAAAAACCTTGAAGTCTTCTATAAAAAATGATCTAGGAGGAACTGCAATGACCATCTATTTTCAGTCTATATTGATTTAAATTGCTCAGTGTGGAGGATTGTCAAAGGCCCGAGCCGCCTAATCTGCTTTAATAGAAAGCTGTTTAATCCTATTAGTATGTAAACAATGTTCATATATTTTGTTTACCAATTCCTGTTCTTAAACTTTTCGATAATTCAGGAGGGATTTACTATTCGTTCACAGATATAGAGGATCAGCCATGATCATATTGAATGGCGGAGCAGGCTCGAAGGGCCGAATGGTCTACTCCTGCTCTTATTTTTCTATGTTTCTACAATAGATAATCAGTTTTGCCACATCATGTAAATGTGCAGTGTGCACTTCCCAATATTGTTTACTGCCTCTCTGGGTCTAATATACACCTCCAGCAGGAAGATATGTCGCTGTGTTGGTCCTGATATTTACGGGAGGCAGGGAGGGAGTGGTGGGGGGAGGGGGTTTGTTTGCATTCGGGATACCTGGAAGAACGGGTTTCCCTCAGGTCCTGCTGAATCTAATGGCAGGAGCTGATCAACATTTTATATCTCTGTTTACCGGCCGCAGCCAGCCAGATTGAGAGGCTGGCTGGCCGTCAGGTGGGTAACCCTTCGGCACCGGGGATGTAGCCGATGAGCGGCGAGGAGGGAGGGAGGGATCAGAAAGGCCGGGGATTGGGGGGGAGATCGGCGGCTGAAGGGGTGGGGGGAGATCGGAGGCCGTGGTGGGGAGGGAGATCAGAAAGGCTGGAGACGGGGAGATTGGAAAGGCCGGGGGTGGGGGGGAGATAGGAAAGAGCGAGTTGGTGGGAGATCGTGGCTCGAGGGGGTGGGGGGGGGGGGGGTGGAGTCTGATCATGGGGTGGGAGGGGTGGTCGATTGCGGGAGTGGTTTAGAGGTAATCTTGGGAGGCCAGGGGGTCACTCTCCTGCTCTTCCTGGCCCACAAGCAATGCTGGAAAGGCACTTACCTGCTGGACCCAGCAGTCCTCGCCTCCCTTTAGCTGCTGGGTTTCCCTAGGCCGGGAAACCTGGCCGGCCAGGGTTAAACCTAAAATAGAAAAAAAATGTGAGGCACGCAGCCTCATTCATATATTTAAATGAGCCACCCACCTCTTGGGAGCGGGTTGGCTGCTGTCCCCCGTCCCGCCTCCGTTAAAACCAGAAGTGGGTGGGTACAAGGAAGGTTAGGATCGGATTTGAGATTTTTACCATTTTGACATCCCACCCGTCCCAAGCTCACACATTTTTGGGGGTTAAAATTATGCATTTTAGTCCTTGAAAGTTTCATTGGCCTTATCCCTTTTTAAATATAAATTTGGATCATAATCCTGCATTATTGCTTTTTACACATTGAGGCCGCGATTTCGGCAGCTGTGGCAAGTCTGGTGCGGCCGGAGCAGACAGCGGCCACAAACTCCGCACCGTCTTCATCCCGCCTCCTCCAAGTGATTTTGCCCTGATTGGGCTTGTTAAGCCTGCCCTGCAAGGTACCCGGCCAATTAAAAGGAAGCGGGTCTGATGATGTCATCTGATGATGCGTCATCTGATGATGCGTCATCAGCCGTTTTCCTTAAAGGGGCCATGTCCACATTCATTTTGACAGTTGTACTGTCAGTGTTCTACAGCATTGAGGTGCTGCAAACACTGACACGCACTGCACAGAGGTGCACGGCTGCACCCAGGCTCTCCCATGACTCCCTCCATATGCTTATGGAGGAGTCACAGAACGCAGGGAGGTTCTCTTCCTTCCCAATGGGTGGAAGAGACCTCCTCAGGAGACCAATGCAGCCTGGTTGCACATTGCACAGGAGGACGCAAGCAGGGATGCCATCAGGAGGACCTGGGTGCAGTGGCACAAACCTTTCAATGATTTCAGTAGATCACGAAACATTACTGCAAAGCCATACTCAATCTCATCCTGCTGTGCCACTCATCACATCCCCATCACTCTGCCTTCCCTACCCTACTCCTGCACGTCCATACTCACACCAACTTACTTTGCACCTCCACCCATCCCTCTCTATCTACATTATCACTTCCCCATCTCACTAGCCACCCCTCACACGCACCCTCATCCTAGCCCAATCATACCAACTAACAACACACAAGGGTAGGCACTTGGGTGTTTTAGCCAATGGTCATGTAAACTTTCTGTTAATGTGTTGTCAAGCATTGAAATCCTCATTGTCACCACTTTGCCTTCTTGGACAGATTTGTGTGCACCTTTGAAAGTGTCTTAGTGAGGTACAGTGAATGGTGAGACATATGGGCTGGATTTTCAATGACCCGTGGAGTCGGGTTTGGAGGCGGGGGGAGGGGGGGGGGGTTAAAGTTGCAGATTCGGGGGTCTCGACCCCATCCCGCCTCCAACCCGCCTCCATGCCAGTTTCTCTGGCGGCGGGTACCCGACCTGTTCTGAGACCCGACTCCCCGAGGCGGGAAGGGATTAGTGACAATTAACTGCCTGTTAACAGGTAGTTAACAGGCAGTTTTTTGCATAATCCCTATTTTAAAAAGAAAAGTGTGGGCTTCCCGACAGGTGGCAACCACGCCAAGTTATCGGGGCGGGCCGTGGGTCTGCAGGGGTTGGAGGGGTCGATATGTCCGGTGGGCAGGTGAGTGATGGGTGCATGTGTGCAGAGGTAAGTGTGTAAGGTAAGTGCTAAGTGTTGGAAAAGGTTTTACTTACCTTAACTTCCTCCTGCAGGTGTCAGCCCTTCAGTTCTCGGGAGTTAGAAATCTCACCGGCACAGAAAGCAGGAAAGCCGTGGTTCTGTCAAAAACGGCAGCCTTCTGTTTTCTGTGCTGGAATGATTTCTAACTCAGCCTGAGAGGAAGGACTGCAGTTAGAAATCATATTGTGAGTGTTTGACAGCTTCACAGAGCTGTCAAACACTGATATTTCATCTGTCAAAAGCTCTTGACAGATGAAATGTGAGTCTGTGACATCACCTGTTGCTGGGTGGCCCTTAATTGGCCTGCTGAGCCCACTGGGCGAGCTCAACAAGGTCAATCAAGGGAAAATACAGTGGGTTGGCCACATCGTCTCATGAATTCCCAGTTTTGAGCTGTTAGATCTGTTCTGAATCTATCCCATTTAGCACAGTGGTAGTGCCACACAGCACAATGGAGGGTGTCCTCAGTGTGAAGACGGGACTTCATCTCCACAAAGACTGTGCGGTGGTCACTGCTACCAATACCATCATGGACATGATGTGCAGACACGGAAGTATATGTCACATCCACAACAGGATTAAATGGGACACACAAGGCAGCAATCCTAGTAGAAGGATACCAACATGACATTTGCTACTATTTTGATAGTTATTGTCCTTTAATTGCAGGACTAGAATGAACAGGCGATTAGGGACAACTAGATTGTAGTCAAGGGAATCTCCAATGCCAGTCTAGTTGTTCGAAGGTCACACATTTTGACCTACCATACCAACTTGGCACCCACATGAATGATTTTACTTGACTATATATTGAAGATAATTGCAGGATAAAATAAATGACTTGCTATTAGTCAGGTCAGTCTCACATACAGGAAACTTTTGTTTATCCAGCACCCAAATATCCGGAATTCTCGCTTAACCGGCAAAAATCATCCTCCGAAAACTCCTCTCAAATAACCGGCAATGTTGCCGAGTCGCAGTCGAGTCTCCGCGAACGCCGAGTACTCCGAAAACTCCTCTCAAATAACCGGCAATGTTGCCGATCCCGAGTCCGAGTCCGAGTCCGCGAACGCCGATTTACTCAGCAGGGGTAGTTTTCAAAAGTGCCACTACTCGGCCTCCTGGCGCTGTCGGAAGTATACTGCACATTTCTTGATTTATTTATTTTTCTTTGTTAAAAATAGCCTCGGTAGATATAACTCTCCGTTATCCGGTACTTTCGATAAACCGGCACCACGCCGGTCCCGTCGGTGCCGGTTAATAAAGAGTTTCCTGTACATCAATTACTCTATTCCCAGTTAAAAGTACCTATAATGGAGAGGACAAAGGCAAAGATCTGCATTTGCTCTCTTTGCTCTCCTTCTGGTAACAGTACCATGAGTGAAATGTGGCTCATCCTATTGAGATCTATCAGTTTGCAGTAAGAGAACGGCAGTGGGACCAGTGGTTCTTACTGGTGGGTTATCAAGGTGCAAAGTGTCCACTACCTTCAAACGGGGCATCCAAAGATATGTGACCAGGATTCTCTGACATTATAGATAGTCTGCTGCTGGGGTCTTACTTAGGCACCTGCTCTTGCCTGTCAGTGATCTGACTGAGGGCAGACCATTATACATCTCTAAGGTCAGAGACATTTTCCCTCAGTTGATTTGAATCTCACTCCAATTTGACATTTTAAAAATGGCAAGGTATATTTCTATAATTACATATTTTTTCATACTGGCATTAGGGGAGTACTTTGAACAAAAATTACTCTCCCTATACTTTATTCTTAAATATTTTCCCCTCCTTTTCAATTTTGTTTTCACCCTTTTGTGAATGGCCCTAAGGAGGAAATTGCAGTGAGGTGATGACCTCCCTGTTATTGCTTTGCACATGTGTCATTCTATATTACGTGTGATTTATACTTTTATACTGTGAAAGAAATGCCTTTAGTAATGGTCAAAAATAATTTACCAGAACTGACGAATGTTCTCACCTCACTCACAATGTTGAAAAATATGGCCACTTTCTGTTCCGTTGCAGTCAATAGCTATTTCTCTTTGGTTGCACAGCTCCACCATTACATTCTTTGTAGACTTTATGAGCTATATGCACCATCCTTTTAAATAAATCAAGTTTTTTTAACATTTACCCCCTTGAGTTTAGAATTTTTACAAACATCTTAGACCTATTTTAAACCAGGCATTTAATTACTCTTTAGAGGCATGCATAACTTGCTTTTGTCAGCCAAAATTTCCCATGTTCTTTTAAATAGTTGTTTAAATAAAATGTGAAGCTATCATTCCCTGAAATGTAGCTTTTGTGTTAGTGTGGTTTTGCACACTACTTTCTTACAATTACCCTAAGTAGTAAGTAAACTAATTAATAAAGGTCAAGTGGGTCATTTCTTGTGGTTAAATATTTTAATTTGCATGAGTTCATCTAATGTTGTATTTGATGACTTAAGCAATAAATTGCTACATAAAAAAGTGGAAAATACCATTCTAATGGCTCTGTGGTAGCGATACATAATTATCATGCACTTACACTAAAATAGCCTTATTGCCCACAGACAAAATAGTGAAGGAAGTATTTAGACAAATGAAAATATAAAACAAGTGTTATAAATTATACAAGTACTGCATAAATGGAGAAAGCCCTTTAATATTCAGATATTTAGAGTGTCAGTAATGTTACTGTTGGGCTGAAAGGCACAGCTTATATGTTAAGGGTACTTCAAATGGTGTTAATACCACTTTGTATTTTCCAGTATAGGCTTTGCACATTGGTAATTGGTTAAATACAGAGAAGTTACTACATTAGAAACAGGCCATTCAGCCCAACCAGTCAGTGTTTAATACCAGTGAACTGAAAACATCAATTTAACTAATTATCAGGGGGACTTAAGTAACTTTGAATTTCAATATTTCAAAACCCTAATGTTACCTGTGCAATAAGTCACAATCAGACCCCTTTTCATTTCTGTTAAAAATAGAGTGAAAAAAAACAATGGAATGCACAGGAGCAGAAAATAAACCAGTGCAATCCATCTATGTGGTCCCAAAATTCAAAAAATGTCATGCTGTATCTCTTCTACATCTCATTTACTTTGTTCCTCAACAAATTATCCAGTTCCCTCTTGAATTTGCTGCTAGTATCTGATCCCAGTATTTCCCTGGACATTCTGTTTCACACATTCACTACTATCTCTGTGAAGTAGTTAAATCTAAACCATCTGTTCACCTTCCCTCTGAGTTTGAATCTGTATGTTCAGTTACAGAGGTTGCGGTTATTGTGACAAAAATAGGAATTCCTGTCTTTCATTTTATATTATTTCAAATAGCTTGGGTTACAATGGAAGCTGCACTCTCTTTACGAGATACAAAATGGAAGACACATATTCAGTCTGCATAAATCAAGTAGTTAAGAAAGGATTCTGTTTCATGGATGAGGCAGCATATCTGAAATATTAATGTCTGCGATTTGACAAATGAAGAGCTAAGGATATATTATACAAATTTGTGCTCCCAGTTCAGAGCTTAGTCTGCTGGGAGTACATATCGGGAATTTGGGCATGTAGGTCAATGGGCCACATCAAAATTTATGGACAGAAAATCCTTCAGGACCACTGACCTCTAAACTGAATTCCTGATATGCAATCCTGGCAGGTAAAGCTCCATGTTGGAAATGCAAGTTCATAAAATATGCCCCGTAGTTTTTGTTATTGTCTATGTGTGAAGAACAGTCTGGGAGAAATGTATGAAGGGAGCTGGAAATTACAATGCATTATCCCTTTTCCTGCCTGGTCATAAAGATTGTTAACATTTTTTTGTTTGTCTATTTGAACAGCATTGACATTATTCCTTTATTCACAACTGATTGACAGCACCGTCTTCAAAGGTAAAAAGGATTTAAAACATGTAGAGGTAGAATTTGTAATGGGGGGGCGGGGGGAGGGGGGTTCAATGTTCTCGCTGGCATAACTTCAGGAAAAGATTGGTAGATACGCTGAAGGAATGGTGTAAATAGTCATTTATGCCATTTCTCTGAGGGTTTTCACTGATTTTCTGCTGAAATTACAATGAGAGAGCGGGAGGACCCCACGTGGAAATTACTGTTGCTTATTTTCAGTGGTTTTCTGGAGTAGCATTTAAAGGTAGGTGGCTGCATGTGGGGGACAAATATTGTTTCAGCTTTAAGCTTCACAATTAATTTTAAATATTTTTCAGTCTTTGCTAAAGCTGGGGGTGGAAGGGAATAATGAGGTGCTAAACAAAACTTAAATGAAATAAAACCTAAAGTGGAGGAATGACATGGAAGCTGTGCAGCACTTGACTTCTTATTTGATGGCTGGCAAAGTGGATGTGCTGCTACATGAGGTAGACATGAGGAGAGTTGCCCTGTTTGACACTTCAGGGCACCCTGCCCAGAGGACAACAACGTATTTTACCTGTCAGGAGGTGATAATGACGCTTAACCGTCTGTACAATACATGGGTGCAATCTAATAAGAGAAGGAAGTGCAAGGGAACATCTCGTGAATAGTGAATTGAAGCCGCTGGTAAACCTTGATATCTTTTGTATTGCTTGAATTAGATTAATCATTAAGAATATTTAATAGTTTGTGGTCATCCTAAGTTTTAAGTCCATTTGCATCTTTCTGGTTTCAGAACCATTTAGAACTAATTTACACCAGGACATAAAAACTGGGCTCACCTTTTTATTTATTTTTTTCATTTTTAATCAATTCAATGAATTTTGTTTCTGTTCACATTGGATAGTTAAATCTCATGCAATATTCTGCTGTTCGACCAATAATTTCTCTTTTTTCTATTTCCTTGCTTTCTGGTAATGTAAAGCAAATGTTCCCTAACCTGGGGAAAGAAAAATGTAAATCCATGAAGGGATCAATAATATATGTTAAAGGGTTTACAGCTCAGTGGACTTCAGTCCATGAGTGCATCATCAATGTGACACATTCGCACATCAGTTCTTGATAGTCTTCATAGAAGGCCTTTGTGCTAAAAGTTGGGAGGTGCTTGAGCCTCAGTAATCCATCAAGCCATCAAGTCTTGATAGAAGCCCTTTGTGTTGAAAGTTCGAATGTGTTTGAACCTCAGTTAATCCATCAAAACTACAATGAACTGAATTGCAAGAAAAAGGCAGACCAGCATAATTATCTTTCATTTTTCCCCACTGCAGTCCATGTTTAATCTTTATATGTCAAATAGAGAGGGAATAACAGCAACTTGGACAGTAACAACCATTAGACTGATTCAAGCAACACAAATGATATTTAAGTATGGCTTAAAGACCATCACCTGAAATTTCCCCGGGTTCAGTGAGAAAGAAAGACTCTAAGAGAAGAATAAACCATCCATGGCTAACTAAGGAAGTTAAGAATGGTATCAAATTGAAAACAAAGGCATACAATGATGCAAAGATTAGTGGTAGGCCAGAGGATTGGGAAATTTTTAGAAACCAGCAAAGAACGACTAAAACAATAATAGAGAGAAGATAGATTATGAGAGTAAACTAGCAAGAAATATAAAAACAGACAGTAAGAGCTTCTACAGGTATATAAAAAGGAAGAAAGTAACTAAAATAAACATTGGTCCCTTAGAGGATGAGACTGGGGAATTACTAATGGGAAACAAGGAAATGGCAGAGATTTTGAACAAATATTTTGTATCAGTCTTCACGGTAGAAGACACTAAAAGCATCCCAGTAATAATAGATAATCAAGGGGCTATAGGGAGGGGGGAACTTAAAACAATCACTATCACTAGAGAAAAAGTACTAGGCAAACTTATGGGACTAAAGGCGGACAAGTCCCCTGGGCCTGATGGCCTGCATCCTTGGGTCTTAAAAGAAGTGGCTGCAGAGATAGTGGATGCATTGGTTGTAATCTACCAAAATTCCTGGATTCTGGAGAGGTCCCAGTGGATTGGAAAACTGCAAATATAACACCCCTATTCAAGAAAGGAGGGAGACAGAAAGTAGGAAACTATAGACCAGTTAGCCTAACATCTGTCATTGGGAAAATGCTGGAGTCCATTATTAAGGAAGTAATAGCAGGACATTTAGAAAATCATAATACAGTCAAGCAGAGTCAGCATGGTTTTATGAAAGGGAAATCATGTTTGACAAATTTACTAGAGTTCTTTGAGGATGTAATGAGCAGGGTGGATAAAGGGGAACCAGTAGATGTAGTGTATTTGGATTTCCAGAAGGCATTTGATAAGGTGCCACATAAAAGGTTACTGCACAAAATAAGAGCTCATGGGGTTGGGGGTAATATATTAGCATGGATAGAGGATTGACTAACTAACAGGAAACAGAGGGGTAAAAATTCACTTGGTTGCGCCTCCCGTTAGTGCCTTAAGAGGACGCTAATGGGGAGTTAAGCCGCTAACGCCCGGGCGCAGCGATGTTTGTGCCGCTCGAGAACTTAACTTGAGATTGTGCGGCGGCGCTAAAACTTACCGCTGCGACCACCTGCGCGCGCAGATTGTGACGTCATTCCATGGTGCAACGCCCTTGGGGCGCCCCGGAGCGGAAATTGAGTGGCGCCCCCTGCCTTACCGCCTGGCGCTTCCAACGACCGGAAGACTGGAACGTTATCAATCGGTGTGGGGCTGGGGGGGGCGCTATTTAAAGGGGGCCTCTTCCTGTCTTTTTCTGTGGTCGACATTTATGCACCACTCGTTCTGAGAGAGAGAGAGAGATTCGGAGAGAGAGAGAGAGAGACTTCTACATTGACTCAACGCTTTGTGAGGTAGTTTTGCCTATTCATCCTAACTTTGTTGCTACTTTAGTTGCTGTACCTCATTACTTTTCTGGCAAAGAGAATATGGGGGCTGCAATGATTGGGGGCGTCGTCCTGCTCCAGCTGAATCGGAGGATACCAAGACGCAGACAGAGAGTGGCAATGATGGCCAGACGGAGGAGGGCCATCAGGCGCATGTACAGGAGAGCTTACCCTCCCAGGGTATATCGTGAACAGCTCTCCTACATCCATATGTCCGAGGAGCTGTGTTTGCGAAGGCTGCGATTCAGCAAGGAGGTGGTCACTGAGCTCTGCCACCTGCTGCAGCCAGATCTGCAGCCTCAGCTGAGGTCCAGGACGTCTCTGTCGGTGGCAGTGAAGGTCACAGTGGCTTTGAACTTCTACGCCACTGGCTCATTCCAAGCTGCTGTTGGGGACCTCGCCAATATCTCCCAGTTTGCGGTGCATCGCTGCATCCGGCAGGTCACCAATGCCCTCTTCAGAAGGAGACGAGACTTCATCTCTTTCCCTATGACCCCAGACAAGCAGCGTGACCGTGCTCTGGGCTTTGCAAGGGTAGCGGGCTTCCCCATGGTGCAGGGCGCCATTGACTGCACGCATGTGGCTTTGCGTGCTCCGCGAGAGAATGCAGAGGAATTCAGGAACAGAAAGGGGTTCCATTCCTTGAATGTGCAGTTGGTCTGTGACCACAGACAGGTGATACTCGCTGTCAATGCCCACTATCCGGGCAGCTGCCACGATGCTTTCATCCTGCGCCAGACTACTGTGGCAGAAGTTTTCGAGGCACCGCATCAGCCAGTTGATTGGCTTCTGGGGGACAAGGGGTACGCATTGAGCACCTGGCTGATGACACCGCTCCGTACGCCAAACACCCCTGCTGAGCTGCGGTACAATGAAAGCCATCAAGCAACCAGGAACATTATTGAGCGCACAATCGGCGTGCTGAAACAACGGTTCCGCTGTCTGGACCATTCCGGAGGAGCCCTGCAGTACTCGCCTGAGCAAGTTTCGAACTTCGTAGTCGTGTGCTGCATGTTGCACAACATGGCAATCCTCAGGACCCAGCCAATGCCACCAGGCCTTGTAGCACCACCAGAGGAGTAGGAGGAAGAGGAGGAAGAGGACGAGGACGATGATCATCAGCAGCACCAAGGCAGGAGGGCGGCCCACAATGGTCAAACTGCAAGGGCCGTCCGTCAATGACTAATAGCAAGCCGCTTCTAGGGCCCCTGCCATTGCTACAAACACTAATCAACCCAGCACGCAAACCCTAAGCCGGCCAAGGCACCAATAATTCCAACCACCAGCCATGTATATTTTGAATACAGAAACTTATTTATTTTACAAACTCTGTGTGTGTCAATTCCTCATGACAAACTCATAGAAATAAACACAAAAAAACAGTCAATAACATAACTTGTTCTCACAACCTGGAGATAATGTCCAAAACACTAAACAAAAGTTGGACCATGAACCTCGGCCTTTAATAAAAAAATGACCAGCATTTTGTCACACCTCCTACTTTTTGCCCTTCGAGGGTGATCTCCTTCCCTTGCGCACTTCCCCCCTTCTAACCCTACTGCTCCTCCGTAATGGGACCTCAGTGGCTGCAGCAAGGCTGGTGGAAGGCTGCTGCTCGTCAGACCCTGACACTGCAGATGCCCCTGAAGGACGGCCTCGACCACTTCTGGGCCTGGAGGGCCCGGCTGCAGACTGCACCAACTCTGCATGGGCGGCAGCAGTCTGTCCTACAGGCGGTGGCAAGTGCAGTGGAGAAGTGACAGTGTTGGCAGCAGGAATGCTGTCATCGTGAGAGAGGACAGCAACTCCCTGCTCGCCCGACACACTGGCACTCCCACGGGGCAGCACTTCAGCATCCGGAGCAATCTGCCGGAGAACAGATTGCTGGCCTGCTGCGGCGCGGTGACAGCCCCGGGGACATGTGCACGAACCATCGAGGTTGGCAGCAGTCTGTGCTCGCGTGGCCTCCATCTGAGTCTGTATGAGAGCAGTCAGAGGTGGGATCACGGCAGCCAGTGACTGAATTGCAGCACTAAGCGTTAGTGTGGCATCCGCCTGTGCTACAGCGAAGTGCTCCACACTCCTTGCCAGTGACTCAATGCAATCGGGCACCCTTCCCACTGCACCCATGAGCTCAGTGTGCATGACCACCGCCTGGGTGTTCATTTCTGCAATCAGCCGCTCCTCCTCTGCGTCCATTGCAGTAGGAGTGTCTGGCATACTCTCCCTCTGGGGAGAAGGCCCCCGTTCTTCCCTACCCCCCCATGGCGTTGCTGCAGCCCGCTGGGTCCTGGAGCTTCACCATCATCAGCCCCTTCCCCCCTGCTCCCCTCCGGGGAAGGCGTGTTCCCAGTGTGGGCATGGGCTTCCTCGGGAGAGGGTGGCACTGATGCTCTGGCTTCCTCTTCCTCCTCGGCTGCAGCATCACTCCCAGTGGCAGCTTCAGGGCCCGTCTCCTCAGCTGGTGAATCACCATCTGAAAGCAGGGAGGTACAAGAGTGGCTTTAGCGTGAGGACAGGGTGGCAGTAAGGGAGGAATAAGTGCAGTGAGTTAGCAAGTTGGATTGAAAGTGTCAAAGGCTGGTGTTGTGAGGGACAAGTGGAAGGACAGAGGACAAAAAGGTGATGACCTTACCATTGCTGTCCACAACGGGGTCGGCGTCTCCAGTGGCGACGGGACCGATCACCCGGCTTGCCACAATCCTGTGGACGCGCTCCTCCAGATCGCTGAGGGGTTGCAGCTGAAGCCGCCCTCCACCTGTCCGTTGCTGCTGTCTCCTATTATGAGCCAGCTTAGCCTGCAAGAAAAAGGACAGCATCTGAGTAAATATACAGCCATGGTCTTGCCTGATGTGCCTCCCATAGGTGAATAGCCCTTACAATATGCAGCCATGGTCTTGCCTGATGTGCCTCCCATAGGTGAATAGCCCTTACAATATACAGCCATGGTCTTGCCTGATGTGCCTCCCATAGGTGAATAGCCCTTACAATATACAGCCATGGTCTTGCCTGATGTGCCTCCCATAGGTGAATAGCCCTTACTGTATGCAGCCATGGTCTTGCCTGATGTGCCTCCCATAGGTGAATAGCCCTTACTGTATGCAGCCATGGTCTTGCCTGATGTGCCTCCCATAGGTGAATAGCCCTTACTGTATGCAGCCATGGTCTTGCCTGATGTGCCTCCCATAGGTGAATAGCCCTTACTGTATGCAAAGTGTGGAATGTGTGTGTGTGTTTGATGAAAGGGCCATAGGTGTTGGATGAGTGTTGTGCATTGGGGTTTTAAGACCCTCTGGCCATAGAGTGAGGTTGAGATGGAGGGATGGAGAGGTATTGAGAAAAAGCCACTCACCCTGACGACCCGAGTGAGGTCGTTGAACTTTTTGCGGCATTGAGTATGGGTCCTGGGCACCATGCTCCTGGAGGAGACGCTCTGAGCCACCTCCCTCCACACTCTTCTGAACTCGCGTGGCAAAGGCCTCCTGCCACTCTCAGGGAACAGCATACATCGTCTGCGCTCCACTGCGTCAACCAGAGCATCCAAGGCCCGCTCGGTGAAGCGATGAGCGCGTTTTCTCACCCTCTCCATGCTTGGCAGCAAAATGGATTACAGGTCTCTCCAGGCTGAGATTCAAGGCTGCAATGAGCAGGGTGTGGCTGGGGAGCAAGTGGCCCCCCCCGCTTTAAGAAGTGTCCGGCGCCAGTGTGTCTGTGTTCCCTCGCTAACTGGCAGCAGCTGCGCTGCGCTCGTGCACTGAGTTAGCGCCTCACTCCTTGGCCTTTGCGCCTTAAGAGAGGTGTGCAGCGCCTGCTTTAGCGCTCCACTCACCTCCCGGGGCGGTAAAAGTGAAGTTTCCTGTCAGTGCCGATAATTAGCGCCAGGCGCTAATATTTGCGTCCGGACGATATTTACGCCCCAAATGGGGCGCGACCTAATTTCTACCCCAGAGAGTCAGAATAAATGGGTCATTTTCAGGTTGGCAAACTGTAACTAGTGGGGTGCCACAGGGATCAGTGCTGGGGCCACAGCTGTTTACAATCTATATTAATGACTTGGGTGAAGGGACTGAGTGTGATGTAGCCAAATTTGCTGATGATACGAAGATAGGTGGGAAAGCAAGTTGTGAAGAGGACACAAAGAATCTGCAAAGGGGTATAGATAGGTTAAGTGAGTGGGAAAAAATTTGGCAGATGGAGTATAATGTGGTAATATGTGAGGTTATCCACTTTGGTAGGAAAAATAAAAAAGCAAATTATTATTTAAATGGAGAGAGACTACAAAATGCTGTGGTACAGAGGGATCTGGGGGTCCTTGTACATGAAACACAAAAAGCTAGCATGCAGGTACAGCAAGTAATTAGGAAGGCAAATGGAATGTTGCCTTTATTGCAAGGGGGTTGGAGTATAAAAGTAGGGAAGTCTTGCTGCAACTGTATAGGACATTGGTGAGACCACACCTAGTGTACTGCGTACAGTTTTGGTCTCCTTATTTAAGGAGGGATATACTTGCATTGGAGGCAGTTCAGAGAAGGTTCACTAGGTTGATTCTTGAGATGAAAGGGTTGTCTTATGAAGAAAGGTTGAGCAGGTTGGGCCTATACTCATTGGAGTTTGGAAGAATGAGAGGTGGTCTTATTGAAATGTATAAGATTCTGAGGGGGCTTGACAGGGTAGATGCAGAAAGGATGTTTCCCCTCATGGGGGAATCTAGGACTAGGGGGCATAGTTTCAGAATAAGGGGTCGGCCATTTAAAACGGAGATGAGGAGGAATTTCTTCTCTCAGAGGGTCATGAATCTTGGGAATTCTCTACCCCAGAGAGCTGTGGAGGCTGGGTCATTGAATATATTTAAGGTGGAGATAGACAGATTTTTGAATGATAAGGGAGTCAAGGGTTATGGGGAATGGGCAGGAAAGTGGAGTTGAGGCCAAGACCAGATCAGCCATGATCTTATTGAATGGCGGAGCAGGCTCGAGGGGCCAAATGGTCTACTCCTGCTCCTATTTCTTATGTTCTTATGTTCTTGCAATCTCCCACCATAACTTCAGTGAAAAAATGCAGCGGCTTCCGGCAAAGTTACACCAGGAGATTTGAGAACTCTTATGGAAATTCTCCCCCCATGTTTCGTAAAGTTATAAATTAGATGGGAGCCCTAAAATGGTTAAAAGGCCTCAAAACAAATAAATCCCCAGTGATGAATCATATTTATCTCAAGGTGCTGAGATAGACTAGGGAAGAGATCTGGGAGGCACTGATAATCATTAAGAGGGAGCCACTGAACATGGAATAATAATAGATTAGGAACAGGTTGATGTGATGCAATATTCAAGGAGGGTGAAAAAAACAGACACAGGCAACCACAGACCCATTTGTCTTTCTTCTAGTCCATGGAAAATAATTGAATTGATTATCAAGAGTAAAGTTGAGTATCATCTGTATAAAAGTAACTTAGTAGGCATCAGTCAACATAGAGTCAGAAGGGAAAGATCCTGCCTGACCAAACTCATCAACTTCTTTGAGGAAGTGACAGCCCAGTGGACTGCAATAATCCCTGTGGTTCAGTGTACTTTGTCTTTCAATGCAAAATGGTCAAATTTATAGATGATAGTAAACTGTGTGGAAACAGATTACCTCTTGGAGTATGGTCACTGCTGTTATATAGGCCAACACATGGCAAGGAGTCACACAGGGCAATGAGATAAAGGATCAGTTTATCTTTTTTTTGGTGGAAGGATACATGTTGGCTAGGACTTTGTGAGAGCTCCCCCATTCTTCATTGAATAGTGCCACAACATGTTTTACATCCACCTTTATAAGCAGGTAGTGGCTTGGCTTAACATCTCATCTAAAATACAGCACCTCCAATTGTGCAGCACTCTTTCAATACTGCATTGAGGTATCAGGCTAGATTGTGTCCACAAGTCCTGCAGTGGTGCTTTAACCCACAACCTTCTCACTCAGAGGCAAGAATGTTACCACTGAGCCAAGCTACATTAGTGGACAGAATAATGGCAGATAAAATTTAATGGAGACAAGTGTAAATTGCTAAACATAAGGAACATAGGTGACAATTATTCTCCATGAATGATACTGAGATAGCTAATGACGAAGCTGACTTAATGCTAAACATGTCTAACCAATTCGGAGTAGCAATCAACAAAGCCAATAGGATCTTGAAATACAAAACCAAAACAGTGGAATATAAGTCAGAAGAGGTAAAGATCAAACTGTACAGTGCTGTAGTCAGGATGCACCATGAATACTGTATCCAGTTCTGGTCATTAACAAACAAGTGAATTTTAACTGAAGACAGGGCGATGGCCCCCACACAGTAAACCTGCTGACACTTGGGGGATAATTTTATTATAACTCACTGGGCAGGAAACCCAAGGGATTGGGTTTACACCCCGCCCAATTGACTTCAATGGAGAATGAAATTGGTGGAGTGTAAAAACAGCATTGCACCCAATCTCGTCAGTTTCCCGATGGGCGGGTTAGTTTAAAATGCACTGATGTATGTCCAGTTCAGAATGATGTGTGACTAGGAGGGGAACCTGGAGGTGATGATGCTCCCATGACATTTCTGCACTTGTCCTTCTTGGTGGTAGAGGTGACAGGGAAAGGAAGTGCTCCTGTATAGGTCTTCAGCTCTATAGCCACAATGTTGTCAGGGTCTGTAGCTTTTCCTGTGTCCAGTGCACTCAACCGCTTCTTAATGTCATGTAGTAGCAACCAAATTGGCTGGACACCAACACCTTTAATGACAGGGACCTCAGGAGGCGACCATGTAGAAACAGCCACTCACACTTTTGGCTGAAGACACTTGCAAACACTTCAGGCTTATCTATAGCACTCACAAGCTGGACTCCACCATGGTTGAGGATGAGAATGTTCATGGAGGCTCCTCCTCCTGTTCGTTACCTGATTGTCCACCACCATTTTTGACTGGATATGTTAGGGCTATGAAGCTTTTCTCTGATCCATTAATTTTGGGTCATTTAGCTCTGTTTATAGCCTGCTGCACTTTGTGTTCAGCATGCAGGTAGCCTCATCAAGTTGATACTGCATTCTAAGGTATGCCTGGTGCTACTCCTGACATGCCCTTCCACACTTTGCATTGAACCAGGGTTGGTCTTGATGGTGCCAGGGCGAGAGGTTTTAATTCCACTGCTACTGATGGGCCACAACTGTGGCATACCTTAGAATGCAGTATCAACCTGGTGAGGCTGCCTGTATGCTGAACACCAGCCAGTTTAGGGCTGCCAGATCTGTCTTGGTAGTGGCATATTACATGATGGAGGATGTCGTTATGGTGAAGACAAGAATTTTACTTCACAAGTACTGCACAGTGGTCACTTCTCCACTAGCTCAATGGATACAAAGGTGGCTCTGGGTGAATGGGACATAGTTAATGTGATTTCAGTCTCTAAAATAATGTCTAAATCAGGATCCTAGCAATTATAGCTTGACATCTATAGTGGGAAAATACTGGAATCTATTTCAAGAAGGCAATACAGGAGCATTTAGTGGGAGTAAAGATAATAAATACAGTCCATCATGTGTTTATAAAAGGTAGGTTATACCTAACAAATCTATAATTCTTGAAGGATATAAGTTGAGAAAGGTAAGGATGCAGATATATCTTGATTTTCAGAAAACATTTAATAAGGCCTCTCACAGATGACTCTTTGCTAAAGGAAATCACATTGCAGCGATTAAGATATTGCAAAGCAGTTTCAACTCAGTTTCTTTGACTTAAATATGCACAGAAATACTCATTATGATTTCTGTTTTATATTGGAGCACGCTATTTGTATTATAAATAGAATATTTCATAGTCAACGATGGAATTGCAGTAATAATCTCCATTTATGAGGCACTTGGCTGATAACATCCCTATTTATCATGTTTGCAGCCAGAGTCGGATGGCTTCTGTTATTTCCACAATTTCCCAAATTACAGCTAATGACTGAAGTAATAAGTACGTGAAATAATTTTATATTTCCTGCAGATTTACAATTAAATGTGCAAGAAGATGTGGAACAGAAAATAGTTGCTAATATTTCACAAGACATTCCAATAAGTATGCACTCTCCCCCCACCGCCACCCCCCACCACCACCACCCCCCCCCCCCCCATACACACACAGCTACATTTTCCAGTGATTTACTGTCCGTAGATGACTTACTCCAGGCAGTAACAGGAAATGTGGTGGACAGCCATTGTGCTGGCACCCGGCCTCTGTCCCAACTTCCAGCCGCTCAGAGGGGATCAGTTCCTTTCCCGAGATTTTTAAATCACTTAGCGGGTGGAATTAATGTTAGGGCCATAAATTCCATGAGGGCTACTCCACCAGTGGAAATATGACTGAGCAGAAATCCTATCTGCCCACATGCTTGGTCACCAATCCCATCTCAAACTGCAGGGTCAGTGTCATTTGCATGGTTGAGGTAGACCACCAACGCCTGCAATGTTGCTTGAGTAGTACACGCCCCAATCTGGCCTAGTAAGCCTTGCATATCTCTTAATGTCTCTTAATGTCTCTTCATCTCTCCCTTTGTTCTTTTATCCCCCCCCCCTTTTCCCAGCTTTACTCTGGCCTTAAATCTATTTGATTTCCGGCTCTTCACAGTTCTGACGAAAGGTCATCGACCTGAAACGTTAACTCTCTTTCTCTCTCCACGGATGCTGCCTGGCCTGCTGAGTTTTTCCAGCGTTTTCTGTTGTTATTTCAGATTTCCAGCATCCGCAGTATTTTGCTATCGTCTGAATGATCCACAGCTGCTCCACTCGAGGTGCCCAGGCTGAAGATTAAAGGTGCCTGCAGCAGTCTTTGGCTCCAAAAGGAGCCATTTTGTCCCAAGACATAGGTAATTGCCTTCAAGATCGATTACCTTACTCTCGTGAATGTTTGAGGCCTTTCAAAAGGCCTCAGAGGGACTCATGCCAACTCTTAGTTAGTGAGAGTTCCAATGAGGCCTTTTAAGGACGTAAAGGGCAGAATCCCTGGATATCCTGGGAATTCCTCCCCAACATGCCCCCTTGACATGGGGCCTAGCGGAAGATCCACCCACCAGAGAATGGTAATCTCGAAAAAATGGGGTGGAATCCCATCAAAACTGTTTCCCACTCCATTTTCCAGCCTCTGCTCCAGCAATCAGCCAGGATCCACCATGGTCCAGGCTAGAATTTTGGCTCCATAGCGAATGTGTTGAATGAAGACTCCTTTTTTTCTCCCTTTATTAATGTGCTCTCACACATGCACAGGTTTTTTCTGAAATCAGATGCATTGTAACTAGTGTACTTCTGAATGGCCAATCAAAACGCATCTGTAATAATGGTTCAGAGTCAATCGATAATGAGCAAAACAGAAATTAGCTGGTAAGTTGCACAATGTGAATCAACCCTTCTCAGTGGATTTTGATGGAAAAGGACAAAATATGGAGAACAGAAAAACCTGGCTTCACAGAAGCTGAATTACAGTGGTAGTGGAGGATGTCAGGTCATGGTGAAGTGACTTCTTCAGAGCTCGGTGCCAACATATGAAAAGGCAGATCACAGCAGGTGTGGGAGGCAATCACACAAGTGGTGAACACAGTCACTTGGACCCAATTCACTTGGAAGGAGATTTGTAAGAAGGTGTCAGACCTGAAGAAAAGTGTGAAGTCAGTAATGAATATGATTAACACCAGGTTGCTTTATATAGGTTTCCAATTAAATAAGTTGGTTGCTTGAATTACTTTATTAACAATATACTTAACCTGAATTAATCTGGCTGGATGAACATTAAGGAAATGAATGAATATTGTTGTGAAGTATTAGAGTAGGCCAAATATGTGAAACCTATAAACCTACCAATGAGAAAGATTGATGTCTGGCAGACATTACGCAGGCATTTAACTGACTGTTTGAAGGCATTCAGTACATGTTAAAAGTTCAGCAGACAAGATCCTTTAAATTCTATTGTACTAAGCATATGGTTATACACAATGTCCTACTACCTTGCACATTGTTGCATGTAAACACTCAAAATTGCCCATCAGAAAATTGGATCCAGTGCCAATGGGTCTCAGGAATTCAGGGTTAATATGCCCTCTTCTCTTTCACTATTTATGCCAGAAGAATAGGAGAATCAAGTAAATCCCTTGTGGCGGAAAGCTCCTACGCAGCACTCAGTATCACCATCACGAAAGGAAGTTGGCAGCAACTCAGTTATGGACACTATTTTGTCTGGATTTAATGGTGTAGAGAAGGACATGCAGCACGAGTCACACATCGTGAGTAGGGAAAGGGCACAGATTGGGGTTAACGAAGGGCTGGCTGCTACTGGCAGAAACATAGCGATCCACTGAGCCAGCTGAGTCACTTTGTGATTCCGACCTCTCACTTATTTCAAAGATGCTTTTTGAACAGTAATGTGTAAGGAAGTTTGGTCTGGCTTTCCAGCCTGCTCTATCCTAGTGTGCAATTTAATATAATGAGTATGTCAAAATAAGGCCTCTATGACCACTGTAATGCAATGATGAGCTCTAAACTGGCTGCTTATTGTCAAGTGTCCTGCAGTGGACCCTGGGACATAAAGGTTTAGTGCTGTTATTGCGGTATGGGGCTTTCAAACAATATTTCTCTTTTGACATTTGTATCAAACTACACAAACAGGCCGCACCCTTCATAACCCGGTAGTCTGTGACTGAGGTAGTGTAGTCCAGGGCTAGCAATTACTCTATTTAGCAGTGAAAGGCACACTGGAATTTGCATTGTATTCTCATTATAGCCTGTTTAAAGGTTTGTATGGTGGCAACTAAACATTACTGGCCATCAATTTGGTAAGTCTATTAAAATGTACAATTACCACCCAGCTTTATATTGTCCCAAAATTGCTGTATGAGTGTTAAGGTTGACATGTGCCATTCTACATAAACTGTGAGTTAGCCATGTTCAACTTGTTATTTGGAGGAATAATGGTGATTAAGGAGGACTTCCACAAAATTCTAATATTCATACCTTGCACTTGCAATGCAGTCATTCCAACCATGTGATGTTAAGTTGAGAGAGGTTTGCATATGTCAGAATCCAGAAGTGGACTGCTATAGTTGCACAGAATTTGTGCAGATAGGACTTCTGAATTTCAATGGGACCCAGCAGCACACTCCTGTGGTGCCATTGAAGGTTATGGGAGGTGGTTAGGTGTTTTCTTGTACAAGATGCTCATTGCCTGGCTCTAATGTGGCATGAATGTTACCTGCCACTTCTCAAACCAAGCCTGGATGTTATCCAGGTCCTGCTGATGATTGGCCTCTGCTGCTTAACAATTGGAGGAGTTTTGATTGGAGCTGGACAATGTAGCATAATTGGTGAACAGCAGCATTCCTGACTTATGACAGAGGGAAGGTTATTGATGAAGCAGCTGAACATAGTTGGCTGAAAACATTGCTCTGAGGAGCTCCTGCAGCGATGCTCTAGGTCTGTGATGATTGGCCTCCAACAATCATAACCTTTGTGCCAGGTATAACTTCAGCCACTGGAAGGTTTTCCTGTTGACCCCTGTTGACATCATGTTTTGCTAGGGCTCCTTGGTGCCATACTCAGTCGAATACTACCCTAATAACAAGGGCAACTACACTCACCTCTCATTTTCAAGAACATCCCAGTACAGCTACAACACTGGCATCTATCCGACAATGTGGAAAACTGCCCAGGTATGTCCTGTCCACAAAAAGCAGGACAAATTCAACCCGGCCAATTACCGTCCCATCAGTCTACTCTCAATCATCAGCACAGTGATGGAAGGTGTCATCGACAGTGCTATCAAGCGGCACTTACTCACCAAAAACCTACTCACTGATGCCCAGTTTGAGTTCCGCTAAGACCACTCGGCTCCCGACCTCATTACAGCCTTGGTTCAAACATGGAAAAAGGAGCTGAATTCCAGAGGTGAGGTGAGAGTGACAGCCCTTGACATCAAGGCAGCATTTGACCGAGTGTGGCATCAAGGAGCCCCAGTAAAACTGAAGTCAATGGGAATCGGGGGGAAAACGCTCCACTAACTGGAGTCATACCTAGCACAAAGGAAGATGGTTGTGGTGGTTGAAGGTCAATCATCACAGCCCCAGGACATCGCTGCAGGAGTTACTCAGGGCAGTGTCCTAGGCCCAACCATCTTCAGATGCTTCATCTATGACCTTTCCTCCAACATAAGGTCAGAAAAGGGGATGTTTGCTGATGACTGCACAGTGTTCAGCACCATTACAACTCCTCAGATAATGAGGTAGTCCATGCCCGCATGCATCAAGACCTGGATGACGTTCAGGCTTGGGCTGATAAATGGCAGGTAACATTTGCGCCACAGAAGTACCAGGCAATGACTATCTCCAACAAGCAAGAATCTAACCACCTCTCCTTGACATTCAACAGTATTACCATCGCCGAATCCCCCACCATCAACATCTTGGGGGTCACCATTGACCAGAAACTTAACTGGACCAGCCACATAAATACTGTGGCAACAAGAGCAGGTCAGAGGCTAGGTATTCTGCGGTGAGTGTCTCATCTCCTGACTCCCCAAAGCCTTTCCACCATCTACAAGGCACAAGTAAGGAATGTGATGGAATACACTCCACTTGCCTGGATGAGTGCAGCTCCAACAACACTCAGGAAGCTCAACACCATCCAGGAGAAAGCAGCCCACTTGATTGGCACCCCATCCACCACCTTAAACATTCACTCCCTCCACCACCGGCCTACCGTGGCTGCAGTGTGTACCATCTACAAAATGCACTGCAGCAACTCGCCAAGGCTTCTAAACATCCCATAAACAAATTTAAATAAAGTCAATACCTGCTTTCCAGGCAGTGCCAATCATGTGGACAAAGGAAGGACAAGGCTACTTAGCTAATGACACCCTTTCAGAAGCCACAGAGAGAAGCAGAGTACACAGGCAACCTCCAGGATCATGATTGAGCTTACCACTGGCAACTCAAAGCAAGGATAAAAATTTTTGGACAGATCAGCAGGTGCCTTACAGTACAGCTCCTGCAAGACCTCCAAGATTATCTGCCACATGCTCATTACTTTTCTATACAAAGAGGCCTAATCATCAAGGAGGGTGAGGAAGCCAATCTAGCGCAAGAGGCAGTCAGTGGCCATGAGGTTGATAATCCTTGAAGCCTAGTGCAGGCAAGAAGACTGGTGGAGCAGGCACTCATCTAGAGAGCCTCTGTGACCTCTCAGATGGGGAACTGTGGGATGTTAGCTCTGTCTCCTGTTGCAGTCTGGAAGGATCCACTGGCGAAGAAATTGAGGGCAACAGTGACCTTGACTGCTGCTGAGAGAGCCGTGGTTGCCCTGGTCTGAGGCTGGATGTCTGGTTGCAGGAGGTGGCAGAGTTCTGTGACCACCTCCTTGGTGAGGAGAAGCCTTCTAATACACTGCTCCTCACTTAATTGGAGGTAGGAGAAGTGCTTTTGGAATACCCTCGGAGGGTAAGGCCTCCTGTTGAGAGCCCTGATGGCCCTCCTCCTCCCTCTGGCCACATGTTCCAGTCTTTCTCGCTGCCTCCAATCCCTCCGCCGTAGATCCTGGAGGTTGAGGTCGACTGCCAGTACAGCCCCCATTAATGTAACCAAGTGTAGCAGTTTGAATTTTTAAGAATAAATGTTGCTACTTTTTAGTTGCCACAAGACTCCTCATACAAAAGAACCTTGAAATTACTGAATTAAACTGTTGGACTATGTGAAACTGACAAGAAACCACTGAAACTCCACCAACCTAACAGCTGCATGTCATTACTCATGATCCCTTTAAATAACGTCCCTGGAGCCACCTTCCTGCTGCTTCATGCCAGCTCTCCCTGTCGCTGTTTACTCCAGGCGCTAAGGTAGGTGGTGACAATCAATTTCGCAGATCAGGCGCTCAGTGAGCATTGCACACCCACTGACATCACAATCCACCTGGCATTGAGGTTCCTCATGATAACTGTTAGTGACGGCACTGCGGGGCGGTGCGGGGGGGTGGGGCGGAGGCGGGATTTGGTGTGCATCATTGGATTCGCCTCACCCCGGCGATAATGCTCTAGCGCCCTGTTAGTGCCATCTGCTGGTGCTAACGGGAGGCACTAAGGTACCAATGGGGAAAAACTGGGTGCTGAATTTCACGGGTGGCATTAGTGGCGCTGCGCCTGGGCGCTTGGGGATTTGCGCCCTGTAGGGGGCGTTAACGAGAGGCGCAAATCAACCCAATTTTTCCCACAAAATTTCCCCCCCAAGTACTCCCCCTGGGCTGGTTGGTTGCAGGGGATTCAATGAGAGCTGACTGGGATTCTGGTGGCCCTGTACCTCCTCGTGCTGGTTCATGAGATGGCAATACAGCTAATTCAGCCATGTCTGCTGGCTGATGCTACCTTCTCTCTGCTACATCTACTATCACTTGCCCAAGAATGTTGTATGGACCTGATATGGCATCATCTAAGACATAGAAGTTTCTCACGATGCTCGGGCCTCCGTCTTCGGGCACAGGGATAGTTCTCTGTGCCCATTTGGTGTTTAAAAACTGTCCTAAATGAATTTCTGGGCCTTGGACTCATCCATATACCTGGTCAGGCTTTGCAGGGTATTTTGCACAAATTGAAGTGATTCCTGCTCATTGCACAATCTCCTTTTACAAACAGACACCGTAAGATCAGAATAACCTTGGCACTGCAGCACAGGCATGAGTTTTGCTCGCCCTTTGTTTGGGCATTAGGAACCTGCTCCTCAACTGCCAGCACCATTTTCTCCTCCTCACTTGGGAATTGTGACACCTTGTGCTACCTCCTTAAGCTCACCAGGTATATCCTCGAGAGTTTGTGCAACTGTGTTGATGTTTGGCAAAGATGATGAGAGTGACATAGGGTTCTGTGAGGTGCTGACGTGTTCAGGGACACTGGCTGTGCTGGAAGTCTGTTCTTCTAGGCTTACAGAAACAGAAGAAGAATATACATCAAATACTGGTCAAAGAAATACTTTAAAGTAGTCCGAGCATTGCAATATGCTGTGTGTGATGTTTTTGAGGTTTAGTGACTGAGTAGGTAGAGAGACGGTAATGATTTGCTCTCACTCTAGACATTTTTTCCCATGCGCAATGCAAAAGTCCACTTCTATAGGCGAGCCCTCGCCACCTACCAACCAAAAAATTATCTTATACCTGAACTAATCTGGGATACTGACTCATAAGGTGAATGACGAATCCTTTTAGTGATGAGGTATATACTGGAACTGGTACAGGGCACCACCATATGCTCCAAAACTGGTGGAAAATAATATGTTAAAAGGCCATATGGTTCAGATTGAAAATCACTAATTACTTGTTACTGAGACAGGAATCACACAGATGCAAAATGGATTAATTAGCAGAATGAGTACAGTAGAGGAATACTTGATTTCTCACGATTACTGTAAATCGGTTTTAAAACAATACAAATACTGAAACCATTGTATCCTCATAATCATACACATCCACGAAGAAAAGTTTTTGTATGAGAAAGAGTCCTCCATTTGCCGATTTAGCCCTTAAAAGCAACACAGGAAAAATAAAATAAAAACAGAAAATGCTGGAAATACTCAGCAGGTCAGGCAGCGTCTGTAGAGAGAGAAACAGAGTTAACGTTTTAGGTCGATGACCCTTCGTCAGAACTGGAAAAAGTTGGAGATGTAACAGGTTTTTAAGCAAGTGTAGGGGCAGGGAGAGGGGGGAGGGGAGGAAAGAACAAAAGGGAAGGTCTGTGATAGGATGGCAGGCAGGAGAGATTAAGAGACAAAAGGGATGATGGTGCAAGGCAAAAGGAGATGGTAATGGGACAAGTTAAGAAACAAAAGATGACTCTAGATGAAGTGTAAATGGCAATGGCAGAATCATCAACAGCTGCCATGTGAAAGAGAGAACAAAAATGACAGGGGCAGAGGTTATGGTCTGAAATTGTTGAACTCGATGTTGAGTCCAGAAGGCTGTAAAGTGCCTAATCGAAAGATGAGGTGCTGTTCTTCGAGCTTATGTTCAGCTTCATTGGAACAGTGTAAGAGGCTGAGGATGGAGAGGTCAGAGTGGGAGTGGAGCAGAGAATTAAAGTGACAGGCGACCAGAAGTTCGGGGTCACCCTTACGGACTGAACGGAGGTGTTCTGCAAAGCGGTCACCCAATCTGCGTTTGGTCTCCCCAATGTAGAAGAGACCGCATCGTGAGCAGCGAATACAGTATACTAAATTGCAAGCCATACAAGTAAATCGCTGTTTCACCTGGAAGGAGTGTTTGGGGCCCTGGACAGTGGGAAGGGAGGAGGTAAAAGGACAGGTGTTGCATCTCCAGCACTTGCACGGGGAGGTGCCAGGCAAAGAGGAAGGGGTGTTGGGGGTGATAGAGGAGTGGACCATGAAAAATGAGAAGTCGCACAACACCAGGTTATAGTCCAACAGATTTATTTAATTTTACAAGCTTTCGGAGCTGTTCGCTCCTTCTTCAGGTAGGGTAGCTGTGAGAGAATCTCCCAGAATTCACAATATAAACACAGAAAAAATGTATTCAAATCTTTCCCTACATCAAAGACACACTAAGAGCACAGCCAAGACAATGAGATGTGTCCCAGGGGGTCCAACGTGTCAAAACACCTGCTGGCTGCATATCCTCTCCATTTGTGTTGGTGGTTCTTGTGTTAGTCTTTTTTTTAAAAAAAAGGCCTGGAAAGACCGGCCATGATGTCAAGTCACGTTCTGTATCGTGACATGAACCTGATATCGCGATTGAGGCCATCCTCATGAGTGCGGAACTCGGTTATCAGTTTCTGCTCTATGATTTTGCGCTATCGTGTATCCCGAAGGCCGCCTTGGAGAACGCTTACCCGCAGATCCGAGGCTGAATGCCCCTGACTGCTGAAGTGTTCCCCGACTGGGAGGTAACCCTCCTGCCTGGCGATTGTTGCGCGGTGTCCGTTCATACGTTGTCTCAGTGTCTGCATGGTCTCGCCGATGTACCATGCTCTGGAGCATCCTTTACTGCAACGTATCAGGTAGACAACGTTGGCCGAGTCACATCAGTATGTACCATGTACCTGGTGGGTAGTGTCCTCACGTGTGATGATGGTATCTGTGTCCATGATTTGGCATGTCTTGCAGAGGTTGCCGTGGCAGGGTTGTGTGGTGTCGTGGTTGCTGTTCTCCTGAAAGATGGGTAATCTGCTGCGAACGATGGTACTTTTGAGGTTAGGCAGCTGCTTGAAGGTGAGTAGTGGAGGCGTGGGGATGGCCTTAGCAAGGTGTTCGTCGTCATCGATGACATGTTGAAGGCTGCGAAGAACATGGCGTAGTTTTTCCGCTCCGGGGAAGTACTGGACGATGTAGGGTACTCTGTTGGTTGTGTCCCGTGTTCGTCTTCTGAGGAGGTCTATGCGGTTTTTCGCTGTGGCCCGTCGGAACTGTCGATCGACGAGTCGAGCGTCATATCCCGTTCTTACGAGGGCGCCTTTCAGTGTCCGTAGGTGTCCATCGCGTTCCTCCTCGTCTGAGCAGATCCTGTGTATTCGCAGGGCTTGTCCATAGGGGATGGCTTCTTTAACATGGTTAGGGTGGAAGCTGGAGAAGTGGAGCATCGTGAGGTTGTCCGTGGGCTTGCGGTAGAGTGAAGTGCTGAGGCGTCCGTCTTTGATGGAGATTCGTGTGTCCAAGAATGAAACCGATTCTGAGGAGTAGTCCATGGTGAGTTTGATGGTGGGATGGAACCTGTTGATGCTATCGTGTAGTCCTTTCAGTGATCCTTCGCCGTGGGTCCAAAGGAAGAAGATGTCGTCGATGTATCTGGTGTACAGCGTTGGTTGGAGGTCCTGTGCAGCGAAGAAGTCTTGCTCGAACTTGTGCATGAAGATGTTGGCGTATTGGGGTGCGAATTTGGTCCCCATGGCTGTTCCGTGTGTTTGGGTAAAAAAATGGTTGTCGAGGGTGAAGACATTGTGGTCAAGGATGAAGCGGATGAGTTGTAGGATGGCGTCCGGAGATTGGCTGTTGTTGGTGTTGAGTACTGAGGCTGTTGCAGCGATGCCGTCATTGTGGGGGATATTGGTGTAGAGTGCCGATACGTCCATCGTGACGAGGAGTGTTCCTGGTTCAACTGGTCCATGGGTGCTGAGTTTCTGCAAGAAGTCTTCTTGCAGAAACTCAGCACCCATGGACCAGTTGAACCAGGAACACTCCTCGTCACGATGGACGTATCGGCACTCTACACCAATATCCCCCACAATGACGGCATCGCTGCGACAGCCTCAGTACTCAACACCAACAACAGCCAATCTCCGGACGCCATCCTACAACTCATCCGCTTTATCCTTGACCACAATGTCTTCACCTTCGACAACCATTTTTTTACCCAAACACACGGAACAGCCATGGGGACCAAATTCGCACCCCAATACGCCAACATCTTCATGCACAAGTTCGAGCAAGACTTCTTCGCTGCACAGGACCTCCAACCAACGCTGTACACCAGATACATCGACGACATCTTCTTCCTTTGGACCCACGGCGAAGGATCACTGAAAGGACTACACGATAGCATCAACAGGTTCCATCCCACCATCAAACTCACCATGGACTACTCCTCAGAATCGGTTTCATTCTTGGACACACGAATCTCCATCAAAGACGGACGCCTCAGCACTTCACTCTACCGCAAGCCCACGGACAACCTCACGATGCTCCACTTCTCCAGCTTCCACCCTAACCATGTTAAAGAAGCCATCCCCTATGGACAAGCCCTGCGAATACACAGGATCTGCTCAGACGAGGAGGAACGCGATGGACACCTACGGACACTGAAAGACGCCCTCGTAAGAACGGGATATGACGCTCGACTCGTCGATCGACAGTTCCGACGGGCCACAGCGAAAAACCGCATAGACCTCCTCAGAAGACGAACACGGGACACAACCAACAGAGTACCCTACATCGTCCAGTACTTCCCCGGAGCGGAAAAACTACGCCATGTTCTTCGCAGCCTTCAACATGTCATCGATGACGACGAACACCTTGCTAAGGCCATCCCCACGCCTCCACTACTCACCTTCAAGCAGCTGCCTAACCTCAAAAGTACCATCGTTCGCAGCAGATTACCCATCTTTCAGGAGAACAGCAACCACGACACCACACAACCCTGCCACGGCAACCTCTGCAAGACATGCCAAATCATGGACACAGATACCATCATCACACGTGAGGACACTACCCACCAGGTACATGGTACATACTCATGTGACTCGGCCAACATTGTCTACCTGATACGTTGCAGTAAAGGATGCTCCAGAGCATGGTACATCGGCGAGACCATGCAGACACTGAGACAACGTATGAACGGACACCGCGCAACAATCGCCAGGCAGGAGGGTTGCCTCCCAGTCGGGGAACACTTCAGCAGTCAGGGGCATTCAGCCTCGGATCTGCGGGTAAGCGTTCTCCAAGGCGGCCTTCGGGATACACGACAGCGCAAAATCATAGAGCAGAAACTGATAGCCGAGTTCCGCACTCATGAGGATGGCCTCAATCGCGATATTGGGTTCATGTCACGATACAGAACGTGACTTGACATCATGGCCGGTCTTTCCAGGCCTTTTTTTTAAAAAAAAACTAACACAAGAACCACCAACACAAATGGAGAGGATATGCAGCCAGCAGGTGTTTTGACACGTTGGACCCCCTGGGACACATCTCATTGTCTTGGCTGTGCTCTTAGTGTGTCTTTGATGTAGGGAAAGATTTGAATACATTTTTTCTGTGTTTATATTGTGAATTCTGGGAGATTCTCTTACAGCTACCCTACCTGAAGAAGGAGCGAACAGCTCTTGTAAAATTAAATAAATCTGTTGGACTATAACCTGGTGTTGTGCGACTTCTCATTTTGTCCACCCCAGTCCAACGCCGGCATCTCCAAATCATGAAAAATGAAGCTAAGATCACAGTCCATCTGGCAAGTTTATAAATTTCTCTTTTTAATTTTAAGCAGATATGAAAGGAAGATAAAATGGTATTTTCACAATTAATCAAAATGGATTTCAAAAGGTGCAATGGAGCCCATAACACTCCTGACAAGCATTCCACACACCTTCAGGACAAACAAAATTGTGAGGGGTTATTTAGGTGAAAGGATGAAAACAGGTGCTAAATGGGTGCTGTGCTAATAAGAAATGCTTATTTGAAAGTATGGAATTAGCACGCAATTTTGGGGATAATTGTTGATTACCATGATCTAAACATCCCTGCAGGCACTAAAATGGACACCTGCATGTTTAGCACTCACGTGCTGATTAGAAGCAATTTTCCTGGAGCTGTATATGTAGCCTTCACGCACCCTCTTCCACAGAAGGTGTGGAGTGCGCTGGTTGGGAGAGAAGTCAACATGTGAAGGGTAGCTCAGGGACTGAGAGAGAGGGCACCCAGGTTCTCAGACGCGGCACTGGAGGCCCTGGTGGAGGAGGTCCAGAGGAGAAGGGACTTCCTGTACCTGCAGGGGGGAAGGAGGCCACAGAGGCAGCTAATGCGTCGCATGTGGGAGGAGATCGCTCGGGAGGTGACATCCAGGAGCCCTGCCCCTAGGATATAGTTCCAGTGCCGCAAGAAATTTAATGACTTGACACAAGTGGTCAAGGTAATATCCCATCTCACAAACACACTGCTCAATAACTTCACCGCCACCACCAGCATCACAATCTCAACACACTTCATCCACCATCTAACTATACACTGGCATTCACACACCCCACACTATTGCGTCCTTCACAGGCACTACTCACACCTCAGACACATCTCACAGCCCTTCAAATATGTGAGGCATCACACACACAAACACACCTGTCAATACACACATTCACAATCTCCACTCTTTCTCTTCCAGGACAAGATAGCACATAATAGGCGGCAGCAGGTACTGACCAGGGTGGGGAAACACGTCGCTTGAGGAGGCAGTGCTGGCCGTGATCGGGAGGGGAGTAGGAGAAGCCGTGGCCAGAGGCAGAGCATTCTTCCTTACAGATGCTTACAGATGGTCATCTATTCCTGATCCCTAATCCCCCAAACCTATCCTCACTGACAAGCTCTATATAGTCTCATCACACACATCCTCCGATAGTGGCCACACGTGCTGCACCCTAACCCTTCTAGCTTTATCATTGCAGGCCCCCAGGAGCAAGATTTACCTCGCCCCCCGAAGGAAGTGAAAGACGAGCAAGACCCACTTGCCTGGGGGCAAGGTCTCATACTAGTTCTGCTGTACAGGAGTCAGATGAGGACCTAGCAGGGCCAAGCTTCAGAAGAAGGCTGATGGATCTGACAAACCAAATGCTTGGTGCAATGCACAGTTTGCCTGAAAGCTTTTGGATTGTGGCCAGGTGGATTGAGGAGTTCCCCTCTACATTGGTCTGCGGCTTGGTGCAGAACCTGGAAGCCATCCTCTGCCGTGTGGAGAGGCTGGCCAATTCCAGCCAGTGACCGATGGAGCCTGACATCATGCAGCGTCTGATGAATGAGGTCATAATTTCCAATGCAGTCATTACAGCTTCCATGGAATGACAAAGTGTTGCAACGGAAGCCCAAACCGCTTCCTCTGCGCTATTTGCATCTTCCATGGAACGGCAATGTGCTGCAATGGTTGCTCAGGCAGCTGCCATGGTGGCTTTGGGCTCCTCGGTTGAAAGGGGCCTGCAGAGTATCTCCGATGCCTAGAGAGCTGTCCTCCATTAGATCACTGGGCTGGCTGAACAGAGGTAGTGGCGTGGGAATCATGGAGAAGGAACCTACTGGCCTCTCTCCGGATGCTGCTTCCCCCACCCCCCGCAAACCACCATTGCCCTTGCAGTTGCCTGTTAGCCAGGAGGCCCAGGCTGCTGAAGCCCATGCTGAGATGTGCAGACTGAGGCGGGGCCATCATGGCCCACAACCTCTCGAGGGCGTCCCAGGGAGACATCTGAACTGCCCTCTTCAGAATCTCAGCAGCCATCCACCTCGCCTGCTACTGGCAGTGGGGTTGCACTTCGTAGAAGTACTAGATTAGACAAGAGCACTTATAGGATAGCCACTGTGGGTAAGCACCAGGGTGAATTGTTTAATATTTGTTAGTTGTGTCATGTTTCCATTGTTTGATTTTGCTGCAGATAAAGATTGATTATGGTAATTGGGTAGTGATGGTGTTTTTTATTGTGGTCTTCATGGGGAAGGGGTTGAAAGGATTGAGTACAGATGATGGGCTTCCTGATGGTTCCTCAGGTGTGGAAGGTAAAGCATGTGGTAACACTGCTCCGGAGTCTGATGGTGGAGGACGTCTCTCAAAAGCACTCTTCGATTAGTTGGCAGCGAGTGTCCCTCTGAGGTGTGGGAAGTCTACCTGGAATGCTCTGGTGATCCCCCTGGTCAATATTTATCCCACAATCAACATCACTAAAAAAACAGATTATCTGGTCATTATCACATTGCTGTTTCTGGGAGCTTGCTGTTTGTTTCCTACATTAGAACAGTGACTACAGTTCAAAAGTACATCATTGGCTATAAAGCGCTTTGAGATGTCCTGAGGTCGTGAAAGGTGCTATATAAATGCAAGTCTTTCTTTCTTTCTTTCTTTCCTCCTCCTCCTCTTGTAGCTCCTGAGCTTGACCTTCAGGCACAATTACTGGTGGTAATGGCTGGTCTCTCATGATCGGCAGATTATGGAGCAGGCAGCATATCACCTCCTGACCGGTAAAGGCATATAAACCTCTGCTTGAGGACCCCAATGGTCTGCTCAGTGATATTCCTGGGGGTTTCTCAGGGGAATCATGAGTCATGGCATCAGAGGGTATTCCTTGTCACTTAGTAGCCAGTCATGCACATTGTGTTGGGGCTTGAAGATCTATGGGACAGATGACTGTCTCATTATGAATGCATCATGGCAGCTCCCTGCAGGCATTCACCTGCATGATGTGCTGCCGGTGGACACACATGAGCTGCACATTGAGGAAATGGAATCCCTTCCTGTTCCTGAACACCTCTGAGTTTAAATGAGGCGCTCACATGACCACGTGTGTGCAGTCAATGGTTCCTTGGGCCATGGGGAATCCCACATTCCTGTTGAATCCTAAAACTCTCTGCCTCTGGTCTTCTCTGGCAAAATGGAATGGTATACAGTCATCCCTCAGAGCATATAGAGCCGCAGAGACCTCCCTTATGCAGAAGTGCACAGGGGATTGCGGGATGTGACTGATATCACCTGTGGCAGCCTGGAAGGTTTCAGTAGCATAACCATTAAGTGCTACTGTGACCTTGACTGCCACAGGTAATGCAGTCCTGGCTGTGCTGCGACGTCTGAGTCTTCCTTCCACAAGGCCACAGATCTCTGTGACTACCTCTTCGCTAAAGCGTAGCCTCCTCATGCACTGGTCTTGGGTCATGTGAGTGTAAGAGTAGTGCTCTCTGAAGACCCTGACCTCCTACTGAAAGCCCTCCCCGCCCTCCTGTCCCTCTCTCCTGCAGCAGCTGGTGCTGCTCTGCCTGGCCTCATCTCCTCATCTCATTCCTCATGCAGACTAAGGGGGACCCCAGCAAGATGCCCATGACCAAGCACTCCCTTTCTCCTGGTGACCTCTATCAGGTGTCCAATAAGGTAGAGCAGTACAGCATTCACTCTTTTTAGGTGAAGTCCTGAGAGAATTTCTGGGAAAAATGTTGATAGTGTGTTGGTGAAGTCTCGACAAAGTGTTCCTGAAAATCTCCCGTTGCGGCTCAAAAGTCCTCTTCAAATGCAGTGTAGTCAGCCGATCTCAGTCAGCAAGTTATGAGTGAAAGCTGAGTATGCCTTTAAGTAGCACTCAAAATCCTGAACAATGACTTGTTTACTCCTGTTCAGCCGATTGCTGTTAGGAGAGGTTGTTAATTGAAGTGCTACCCACCAAAATGGCGTGCAGCCTCTTTAATGAGTGCTAGCAGGTAATTTAATTGTCAATCAGCCCCTTAACGATCCTCTGGGCGGCCGTTCCTAGCACGCGCTTCAACTCCTTTACCAAGATGGCGTCTTGTGTTAAGCATGGGCTAAACCGGCATTTCAGCTTAAGACCCCATCTTGGCCACCGTGGAGGCTTTTTAGTGCCTAAAGTAGCCAGTGAAAATCGCCCCCCCTGAATGAGAGTGGGCTGCAAAGTGTGATCCTAAATGGAGCGCTTCTCGACAGAGTGCTAAATTGGGAATTTGGAGAGAGTGGGAATTCAGAGTGGGGAGGAGGAGGAAGGAGGAGAAAGCGAGAGGAGCGGCCGGAGATAAAGATAGGCCCGAGAGCCCGGAGGGAGAGCAAGCATCAGGGAGCGAGATAAGTGACATCAGCACAAGGGAAGGAGCTGAAGAGAAAAAAAAACAAATTGGTGAGTAGCTGGTGATTGTTCTTTTTTAAGTCTTGAGTTTATTTCTGTTAAGTTAGTTAATAATCTATTAAGTAGAGGCATGGCAGGACACCTCAGTCCCATGAAATGCACACCTTGTGCCATGTGGGAACTCCAGGACGCTTCCAGTGTCCTGGGCAACCATGTGTGCAGGAAGTGTTGTCGGCAGGAGGAGCTCAAGCTCCAGGTTTTGGAGCTTGAGCAGCAGCTGGCATCACTGCGGTGCATCCATGAGGCTGAGAACTACGTGGATAGCACGTTTCAGGAGGTGGTCACCCTGAAGTGTAAGGGTGTGCAGGCAGAGAGGAAATGGGTGACAGCCAGATAGACAAGGCAGGTAGTGCATCTTGCTCTCCAACCAGTATTCTGTACTGAGCACTGGTGAGGGCGATGATTCCGCTGGGGAGTACAGCCAGAGCCAAGTCCATGGCATCACAGGTGGCTCAGCTGTACAGGGGGGGGGGGGGAAGGAGGAAGATTGGGAAAGCAATAGTAGTAGGGGATTCGATAGTTAGGGGAACATACAGGCGTTTCTGTGGCCGCAGACGTGATTCTAGGATGGCATGTTGCTTCCCTGGTGCCAGGGTCAAGGATGTCACTGAGCAGCTGCAGAACATTCTGAGGGGGGAGGGTGAACAGCCAGAGGTGCCATATCGCTACCAACGACATAGGTAGAAAGAGGGATGAAGTCCTGCAGGCAGATTTTAGGGAGCTAGGAAAGAGATTAAAAAGCAGGACCTCAAAGGTAGTAATCTCTGGATTACACCCAGTGCCACACGCGAGTGAGTATAGAAATAGAAGAATAGAGCAGATGATTGCGTGACTGGAGAGATGGTGCAGGATGGAGGGCTTCAGATTCCTGGGACATTGGGACTGAATATAGAAAGTTCAGAGTGGAAGTGAAAAAGAAAATAGGAGGGGCATAGAGAGATATGGGAATAGATTGGCAGCTAACATAAAAGGGAATTCAAAAGTCTTCTATAGGCATATAAACAATAAATAGGTAGTAAGAGGAGGGGTGGGGTCGATTAGGTACCAAAAAAGAGACCTATGCATGGAGGCAGAGGGCATGGCCGAGGTACTAAATGAATACTTTGCATCTGTCTTCACCAAGGAAGAAGATGCTGCCAAAGTCATAGTGAAAGAGGAGGTAGTGGAGTTACTGGATGAGATAAAATTTGATAGAAAAGCTGTCTGTACTTAAAGTTGATAAATCGGCAGGACCAGATGGGATGCATCCTGGGATGCTGAGGGAAGTTAAGGAGGAAATCATGGAGATACTGGCCATAATCTTCCAATCCTCCTTAGATACGGGGGGTGGTGCCAGAGAACTGGAGATGTTGCAAACTTGTTCAAAAAAGAGTGTAAGGATATACCCAGCAACAACAGGCCAATCAGTTTAACCTTGCTCGTGGCGAAGCTTTTAGAAACGATAATCAGGGACAAAGTTAACAGTCACTTGAACAATTATGGATTAATTAAGGAAAACCAGCATAGACTTGTTAAAGGCAAATCATGTTTAACTAACTTGATCAAGTTTTTTGATGAGATAATAGAGAGGGTTGATGAGGGAAATGCGGTTGATGTAGTGTACATGGACTTCCAAAAGGCGTTTGATAAAGTGCCACATAATAGGCTTGCCAGCAAAGTTGAAGCCCATGGAATGACAGGAACAGTGGCAGCATGGATATGAAATTGGCTAAGTGGCAGGAAACAGAGAGTAGTGGTGAACGGTTGTTTTTTGGATTGGAGGAAGGTATATAGTGGTGTTCCCCAGGGTTCGCTACTAGGACCACTGCTTTTCTTGATATATATTAATGAGTTGGACTTGGGTGTATAGGGCACAATTTCAAAATTTGCAGATGACACAAAACTTGGAAGTATAGTGAACAGTGAGGCGGATAGTGATAGACTTCAAAAATACATAGACATAGGCTGGTGAAATGGGCAGACACATGGCAGATTACATTTAACGCAGAAAAGTGCAAAGTGATACATTTTGGTAGGAAGAATGAGGAGATGCAATATAAATTACAGGGTATAATCCTAAAGGAGTGCATGAAAGGAGAGACCTAGGGGTACATGTGCACAAATCATTGAAGGTGACAGGGCAGGTTGAGAAAGTGGTTAAAAAAGCATACAGGATACCGGGCTTCATAAATAGAGGCATAGAGTACAAAAGCAAGGAAGTTTCTGTATTTGCACAGTAAATACGAAGTAAGCTCACCACAGAAAGTTAAGTCTTGTCCATTTCAGTCTAAGTACCCTTTTAACAGTGTGCTAAGTGTTAATTACTGCCAGTCAACCTCTCTGGCACTGAAAATTAACTATTACAAGTGTGGAGTCTCATTCTTCCAGGTTTTAATTGTTGTTGGATATTTTTAAAATGTTAAATATAAAATTAAACATTTTTTAATCTTTTCCTTTCTGTCTCTTTTTTTTTCTCTCTCTTAATTAGTGAACCAGTTGGATTTTTATGACAATCCAACAGCTTCATTGTCCTGGAATTAGTCCTAAACAGAGCCTGACATTGCAGTTTTAATGAAAGGTTAGCAACCTGAAATGTTAACTCAGTTTCTCTCTCCACAGATGCTGCCTGACCTGCTGAGTATTTCCAACATTTTCTGTTTTTATTTTAGGAGTTTTAAGTGCAGTTTGAAATGGAATATTGTAAGTAGCTCTGAATTTTTACTTTATAATTGAAACAAAGCCAATCTTCACGTCTGTGAAAAGACATAATAAAGCCAGAATTGTACTAGCGCTGAACGTGGAACAGGCTTCTAGCTTCACTGTCATCCGACTCACTCAGCGGTATCACAGCCAAAGATGTCCAGGGTACCCTCCTGAAAAGATGTCAAGTGTCCTCCTCCAGTTTTGTTCTGCTCCTTCTATTGTGTGCCATCTTGGTCTGCAAGCAGGTTAGTAGTCCTGAGATTTTGCTAGTTAGATAGCACCAAGAGTGACATACAGCTGCCCATCCTTCAGCCCATCCTATCTGTTACTAAATTAACTTGCATTGAGCAGCTAAGTTGACTTACAAAGATGTTCTCTGTCAAACCCCTTTAAGACTTATATGTAGCCATAGGGCTCGATTTTGCCAGGCCCGAGGAGGCGGGATTGGAGGCGTGTGAGTTGTAAAAATCGCAAAAAATGGCGGGCGGCTCCGATCCCGCCTTCATCCCGCCTCTGAGCAATTTTCCCACATTCATGGTTTCAGACCCCATTTCCATCCCCCCTCCAAGATGCGGGATAGGCCCTTAAGGCCCTTAACTACCAGTTAATTGCCTCTATAATCCCATTTTGAGATGCCTTTGTAAATTTAAGACATTTCCCCCGTGCTGCACATCTCCTCTGGAACACGCCAATTAATCCAGGCAGCCTCACAAGTGGATGGCTTACTAACAGCTGCAGCTCCACCATTAAAAGAGTTTTCACCAATGATCATTTGCAGGTGGCAGAACTTTGTTGTCTCAGGTCTGGGGGAACTTTTAGCAGGCCTACTCATTGTTGTGGAAGTTTGGAGCCTGAAACCCATCTCCAGTGTGACCTCTTGGGAAACCCCTCTCCCCACATTGACTGAGCGCTTCCTCAACTGAGGTATATACCAGAAGCATGGGAACCATTTATTTCCTTTCCTCCTGGACATCAAATTCGGACGAAGACCAGCCGTGACAGCTGCAGAACCCTGAACATCAGCAGCACCAACTGCAGGAGCAACAATAGGAGCGCCAAGCTGCTGCTCACCCGCCTGAAGCTGCACAAGCCAGAATGCGCCAGCGCATGGAAGCACGTCGGCGCAGGAGATACCCCCAAAACAGGGTCTACAGACAGAGGATCAGCTACCTCAATATGACTGAGCAGCAGTGCCAAAGGAGGCTCAGACTTTCGCAAGAGGTAGTGGGTGACATCTGCGCAATGCTGCAGCAAGACCTGGAGCCCAGAGGATCCGGTGAACACCACTTACCAGTGGCCATCAAAGTCACCACCGCACTCAACTTTTTTGCTTCAGGCTCATTCCAGGGATCAGCAGCAGACATCAGTGGTGTCTCCCAGGCGGCCGCACGCACTTGCATCACGCAGGTAACTGATGCCTTCTTTGCCATCGCGCACAATTACTTCAATTTCTCCAAGGATCAAGCAAGTGTAACCGCGCGTGCGGTTGGGTTTGCCAATCTGGCAGGCTTTCCAAGGGTGCAGGGCATCGTTGACTGCACACATGTGGCCCTTAAGGCACCCCATCACAATCCAGGTATTTTTGTCAACTGCAAGGGCTTCCATTCCCTCAACCTACAGCTGGTGAGTGACCACAATAAGGAAATTTTGCATGTTTGCGCCAAGTACCCTGGCAGTTGCCATGACTCCTTCATCCTGCACCAGTCTAGTGTGCCTCCGCTCTTCAGTCCGCCAGACGAACTTTTCGGATGGCTACTTGGAGACAAGGGCTATCCCCTGAAGACATGGCTAATGATGTTGTTGAGGAGCCCATCCAACGAAGCAGAGGAGCGCTACAATTCCAGCCACATTTCCACCAAATCCATAATCGAGCAAACCATCAGCTTGCTGAAGATGCGATTCAGATGCTTTGATAGATCAGGTGGAGCCCTGCAGTACTCAGCAGCCAGGGTCTCCAGAATCGTTGTGGTCTGCTGTGCACTTCACAACATGGCACAGCATCATGGCTTGCAGCTGTCTGAGGTACAAGTGGCTGATCGCATAGCCTCCTCAGATGAGGAGAAGGAGGAGGAGGAGGAGACCGACAACGAACAGGTTGCGGAGGCGCATCAACCAGCGGCACCAGCACGCGAGCACATTGCTGCCCGGGATGCAAGGTGTGGTAACACAATACAGCTTCCTGTGACTCGAACTTTATTACATCACTTCCTGTGATTAGTCCAGGATAAATACTGGGCTGATCAGTTGGATCCTGGAGAGGCATAGAGTAAGACCTTCCATTCTCTACCGGGGATGTAAAGAAGATGTGCTCGGACTGCAGAGTCTGTGCGGAATTGAAACCTCAGTTTTTCCGCCCCTCGGGTGGTATACTCATACATGCGACCCAGCCAATGCAACGGCTTAGCATCGATTTTAAGGGGCCGTTGCCCTCTTCAACTCGCAACACTTATCTATTGACCATGGTCGATGAGTATTCCCGTTTTCCATTTGCCTTTCCCTGCCCCAATATGCTGACGACCACGGTTATCAGCTGCCTTGAGCAGGTATTTGCTTTCTGTGGCATGGCATCCTATGTTCATTCGGATCGGGGCCCTTCTTTTATGTCAGGAGAACTCAAGGCCTATCTCTCGGAACGGGGTATTGCTGCCAGCAGAACGACGCCTTATCATCCGGTCGGGAATGGGCAAGTCGAGCGTTTTAACGCTATCATCTGGAATGCGGTACGTCTGGCTTTGAGATCTCGGGGCCTACCCAACCAGCAATGGGAAGCAGTACTTCCAGACGCATTACACTCCACACGGTCCCTCCTTTCAACCGCCACAAATACGACGCCTCATGAACGGTTCTTCCGATTTCAGCGTCGCTCATCCTATGGGATATCTCTCCCGTCGTGGCTGACTGCACCGGGACCAGTGCTACTCCGAAGATATGTTCGGGCGTCTAAGAATGACCCCCTGGTAGATGAGGTTGAGCTCACTGACGTCAACCCTACCTACGCCTATATTCGGTATCCTGACAGTCGGGAATCTACCGTGTCATTGCGGGATCTGGCTCCCTGCCCGCCGAAACATAGAGGGACACCAGGGGATGATATTGTACCAGGCACATCTCTGGGCTCGCCAGGTGCCTCTCATCACGATCTGGATCTGACGCCGGCTGGTACCTCACTCCAGCGTGCCGACCTGGGGCAGACTGACTACGAGCCCGTCGGGGCTCGCACGCGCAGCCACGATCCACCCCATACCATACGCTCGGAAACGGATCTGCCACAGCCCTGCCCGACACCCGTTCGGGCACCAGTACACAGTCAGGATCGTCCTGACCCCTCACAGAGCGGGCTGGATCACTCGGACTCTGGTCCACGGCCCGCGACGGGTAAACGGGCTAGGGGCCCTCTACCGCTACGAGAACCCAAACGGGTGCGGCTCTCCCTCGTCCAGCGGCTACGAAATGGAGGGAGAATGTGGTAACACAATACAGCTTCCTGTGACTCGAACTTCATCCCGGCCTCCTAATCTTTTGGGGGGGGAGAATGTGGTAACACAATACAGCTTCCTGTGACTCGAACTTTATTACATCACTTCCTGTGATTAGTCCAGGATAAATACTGGGCTGATCAGTTGGATCCTGGAGAGGCATAGAGTAAGACCTCTTTTGTATGTAGCACCTTTTTAGTTGATTAAAGCTTACTTTAAGTTCACCACGCGTAAGGCTCATTCTTACGACACAAGGGACGCACTCATCTTGGTCAGATTTGCTTAGCCTGCACAATCAAACACTTTTGCCTCGCACCTTCTTACCAGAGCATCGACAATGGACAAGAACCTGCGGATTCCTATCACTCTGACCTCCATACTGACAATTGCAAGTCGCCTTAAGGCCTCAATGTGGAAGTCCCATTTGCAAAATGACACAGGCCACAACTTCAACAGTTTGCCACCAAATTTGTTTATCATCACAATTCATGGATGGCTTTTCAAAAATAAACACAGAGAACACACAAGTGACTACCCTTGTGACTACTTGTGCTTTATCTTCCTCTCATGCGTGCTCCTACGTGGTGCTTCCCCTGTGGCTTCAGCAGATGTGGAAACCCCTTGCTCACTTTCTTGCTGCTCCTGTCGCGACACCTTTGGCGGGCGTCCTCTGGGGTTGCGAGCCTGTGAGGGCTCGACAACAGTCTGCTGCTCCTGCGGTTGTGCAGGGACTGAGACGCCTATCTCAGTTGGGTAAGGATTCTGGTGGGGCTCTGACCGAGGGCTTTGCAGTGGCATGGTCGTGTGAGCGCTTGGAAAGGAGCCCCCACTTCCTTGTTGTCTGCCACCAACATCCCTCTCATGGGTCAGCCCTACTTCAGAGCTAGCAAGTGGCTTGACAGCACCTTGCTGCACTTCAGGGGGGCCATGAGGTCCCGTTTCTGCACTGGAAGTCCTACTCCAGAGGACTTCCATGAAGATCTGGTTTCTATGCTCAATAGCTGACCATCGCTCCTCAAGAGATGTCATTCCATTCTGAACAATCACCATGTTTTCAAGACCCTGGCGACGAAGCTCCTCCATGGCTATAGCCATCCTCTCCTCTACCATAGCCATCCTCTCCTTTATGGTAGCCAGCCTTACCACGGAGGTAGCCATCCTTTCCACGGAGGTTGCCATCCTTTCCGTGGTGATGCGTTCATGCGCCAATGCCTCTACAAAGGCTCTGCTCATGTTTGCGATGGACTCTTCCATTCGCTCCACACTCGCAGCGACCCTGGAGACAAAACCTGCCAGAGACTCCTGCACCTGTTCCTGGAGTTCCAGCACCACTCTCCTCCTGGATGGACCCGGAGACACAGGGTCAACATGCAGCTGAGCCGAGCTGGGAGAGTCCTGCGCCCTCCGACGAGGACTCTCTACTGTTGTCCCTGTCTCCACCATCTGCTGATGCTCACTTGTGAGCTGTGATACACCAGGTGACAACACTGCTCTCACTCGCGAAGGTCCCACCGAGGTGTTAGTGTCTGCGCTGGTGCTGGGTGTGCTGAATTCTGCTGACGCTGCATCCTCAGAGCTTGCAGCTTCCTCTGAGGAGTCTTCAGGCTCAGGCTGGACAGTGGGGACGGGGGCTCTCGATGGTCCTGTAGGGGAGTAAAGGAAAGAGTTAGAGATGTGAGATAAAGGTTGCCTGCACATTGAATTGTGCAGATGATCATAAGTCAATCTGTTAGAGCATCAGAATCATTATCAGTCACTCATGCAATGTCAATGAGAGAGATGCCAAACTATTCTGTCACCAGCTTGCTGTGATGCACCCATCTGTCCGTCCCCCACTTGCGCGTCGTCCTCCACTCCCACGATCTCCAGGGCCGCCTCCTCTGTATTGAGGGTGGCCCTCCTCCTGTCCTCGCCCTCTCCCTCTTATTGTGGGCTCTCTTTTCCTGCAATGAGGGAGACAAGTGGAGCTTGAGTGAGAATGAAGGAGTGAGTGCAGAGAATCCATAGCATAGATGCTTAGAAGGAGACAAAGATGGAGTGAGGTGCCAAGACCAAGGGCCCTCCCTGTGTGTTGTAAGTTGTTGGCATTGCATCACAGTGATAGGGAGTGTGAGGGCTGCATAGTCGAATAGTTCAGTGAATGTGAACATAGAGAGAGAGGGAATGGGTAAGGGTGCAGGGATGTAAGGGTGAAGTGGAATGTGCAGGAGGAGGTTGACAAAGCAGAGTGCTGGTGATGAGAGGCAATGGGGATCAGATTGAGGGTGATGGGAATGTAATGCTCACTTTTCCTGTGCGGAGAAGGTCATGAAACCTCTTTCGGCATTGCAGCCAGGTTCTGCTGCACATAGAAATAGCATTGACCTCCTGTGCCACTTGCAGCCACACAGCTTTAGTCTGTTGTGGAGACTTTTTCCTGCCTGAGGATGGAAAGAGCACCTCCTTGTTTGCTCTTGCTCCCTCCACCAGAGCTTAGAGGGAGGCCTCATCAAATCTAGGTGCACACTTTGGTCTAGTGCTGGACATACTTGCAGAAGGAATCACTCAGAACAATGGTCACAAAGTTGAAAGGCTGAAAAAGAAGCAAGACTGCTTGCAGGCCTTAAATCCAGCAGCATTGATGACATCATCGGAGGTGACTTTCTGTATGAAAAGACTCATTGGGCCAGGGGTTCCCACACGCTGGAAATCAAGTGCCCAATTAGGGCAAAATCGCACTTTTTTCCCACTTTACATTGGAGTCGGGATCCTGACACGCCGACCACCTGACACGCCCCCAGCCCGCCCCCAATGACAAAATCCAGCCCACAGTGTAAGTTATAAGTGGCTGCTTATATTTTTCTCACACTGCAGTGTGGCTGTGCATGAAAGCATTCAGTGGGCTTTTTATGTAATTCTACGACTAGATAGGATGCGCTTCTATTAATACTTAGAATGTTCAGCAGAAAATGCTTCACAGGTGAGATGAGAATTTCTGGCAGGCATACATGGGCAGCATAAGGCATTCAGAGCTGTACTTTAGCCTTATTTTAGCAGATTCCTTCAGAACCATAGAATCATAGAATGTTATAACACAGAAACTCTCGTGCTCGCTCCACATATCCTTAGGGTTATTTTTCAAGCAACTAACTCCCTTTAAAAAGAATTCATGGACTCTGCTTCAAGAACAGTTTATGGCAGAGGATTCCGCATTCTAGCCACCCTCTGTGTAAAGATTTTTTTCTAATATACCCTTTAATCCTTTTTGTGATTATTTTAAAATTGTGCATACTTGTTACTGTTTCATCGACCAGTAGAAACAATCTGTCATTATTTATCTTATTATAACTCTTCAGAATCTTCAAGACCTCTACCAGAACATGTCTTGACTTCAAAGGTAGTAATCTCTGGATTACTCCCGGTGCCACGAGCTAGTGAGTATAGAAATAGGAGGATAGACCAGATGAATGTGTGGCTGGAGAGATGGTGCAGGAGGGAGGGCTTCAGATTACTGGGACATTGTGACTGGTTCTGGGGGAGGTGGGACCCGTACAGGCCGGACGGGTTGCACCTCAACAGAGCCAGGACCGATATCCTCACTGGGGGGGCTTTGCTAGTGCTGCTGGGGAGGGTTTAAACTAATGTGGCAGGGGAATAGGCACCAGGATGTAGCATTAGAAAGGAGAAACAAGGTGCACAAAGGATGGGGAGAGACGGATAGCACTAAAGTAAGAAATAGTACGGTATTAGATGGGGTCAGACTAAGAGAGAATACAAGAAGGTCTAAGACAGGTTTACAGTGCATGTGTGTAAACGCACGAAGCATAGTAAACAAGGTTGGTGAGCTGCAGGCGCAAATAGCCACTTGGGAATATGATGTTGTGGCAATAACGGAGACCTGGCTCAAAAAAGGGCAGGATTGGGTACTAAATATTCCTGGATATAAGGGGGGAAAAATTGAGTCGCACCCTCTTTGGGGCGCTAACTTCACCGGGGCGCTATTTTTAGCACCCCATAAAAATTAGCGCCCCCCGCGCCGGAAATTAAGTGGTTGCGCCCCAAGAGGGAAGCGGGGCTCTACTGGAAGCGCCGCATCCTCTTGGGGCGCTGCGAGTCAATATCATGGCGGCGCTGCGGCACGTCGCACTGCGGTACTGCAGGCCTTCCTCCTCTTCTTAAAGGGGAGGGGCCTTGTGCAGCGCGAACCGGGGCCCAGCTGCGCCCCCGGGGATTGGGAGTGCCGGCAAAAGAGCCCGGCACTCAAGAGAAGTGCCGGACTCTTGGAGCGCAGCTGGCACTTCGCGGGGGGGTGGGGGGTCTTCACGGGGGCCGGGGACAACAACGGGGGCAGGTGCTGGCAGGTGGCCAGCAACAAAAATGGCCGCCTGCCAACTCCCCTTTAACTAGTGCTGCCCCGGCCGCAGGTAGGCCCCCCTGACCCCGTCGGACATAGCGTCCAGCGGTAAGTCAAGGGGCGCTACCGAAGTACGCGGCCGGAGCGCGAGCGGGGCGCTGCGCACAGCGATGACGTCATCACCGGCGGCGCAGCGCCACAGGGCGCTACCGGTTAGCGCCGCCACTAACCTCCCGCTGAATTTCGCGGGAGGCGTGGGCGCCGCCGCACCTGAACACTACTTGCTTTGCGCCCCATTAGCGCCCTCTTAAGGCGCTAACGGGAGGCGCAAACCAACTGAATTTGTCCCCTGTTCAGGAAAGATAGGGAAGGAAAGAAAGGAGGTGGGGTGGCAGTATTGATTCAGGAGAATATTAAAGTGCTGGAGAGAGAGGATGTCTTGGAAGGGTCAAGGAAATAATCTATTTGGTTAGAGTTAAGAAACAATAGAGGTGCCATTACACTACTAGGTGTATTCTATAGGCCACCAACTAGTGGGAAGGATATAGAGGAGCAAATTTGCATGGAAATTACAGAGAGGTGCAAGAACTATAGAGTAGTGATAACTATCCTAATATAGACTGAGCTAGTAATAGTGTAAAGGACAGAAAGGGGGAAGAATTTTTGAAATGTGTTCAGGAGAACTTTCTTGATCAGTACATTTCCGGCCCAACGAGGAAGGAGGCATTGCTCGATCTGGTTCTGGGGAATGAGGTGGGCGAAGTGGAGCAAGTGTCAGTCAGGGAACATTCAGGGAACAGTGATCATAGTATCATAAAGTTTATATTAGCTATGGAAAAGGACAGGGAGCAATTTAGAGGAATAATAGTGGTGCCGTGGACTTGGCTCTGGCTGCTCTCCCCAGAGGAACCATTGCCCTCACCTACTGGTTAGAGAGTGAGATGTACTCAGGGGACTCCTGCACTACCTGCCTGGTCCTCCTTGTATGTCTGGCGGTCACCCATTCCCTCTCTGCCTGCTCACTCTTACGCTGCGGGGTGACCAGCACCTGAAACATGCTATCCACATAGCTCTCAGCCTCGCGGGTGCACCGCATTGACGCCAGCTGCTGCTGAAGCTCCGAAACCTGGAGCTCGAGCTCTTCCAGCCGACAACACTTCCTGCACACGTGGTTGTCCAGGACACGGGAAGCATCCTGGAGTTCCCACATGGCACAAGATGTGCATTCCACAGGACCAAACTGCCCTGCCATGCCTTTATTTAATAAACTATTAACTAACTTAACAGAAATAAACTCAAGACTTAAAAAAAATCAGCAGTTACTCACCATTTTTTTTTTTCTCTTCAGCTCCTTCCCTTGTGCTGACATCACTTTTGGTTTTTTTCATGAGCCAGCGCAATTGGGCAGCATAGTAGAATGTAATTCTGTAAATTTTTTCCTGGCTTTGAAAAATATTCATTGATATATTTAATAGTGGTAACCTGGTGCAGTTTTATTAGTACTGCTGAAAATGGGTTTATCACAAAAAAATAAGCATTTTTAATCAGTGTGTCTAGTCCACCACCTACATAAGAACATAAGAAATAGGAGCAGGAGTAGGCCAATCGGCCCCCCGAGCCTGCTCCACCATTCAATAAGATCATGGCTGATCCAACCTTGGCCTCAACACCACTTTCCCGCTCTCTCCCCATACCCCTTGACTCCCTTGTAGTTCAAATGTCTGTCAATCTCCGCCTTGAATATATTCAATGACTCCGCCTCCACAGCTCTCTGGGGTAGAGAATTCCAAAGATTCACGACCCTCTGAGAGAAGAAATTCCTCCTCATCTCCGTATTAAATGGGCGGCCCCTTATTCTGAAACTATGCCCCCTAGTTCTAGATACCCCCACGAGGGGAAACATCCTCTCAGCATCCACCCTGTCGATCCCCCTCAGAATCTTATATGTTTCAATAAGATCCCCTCTCATTCTTCTAAACGCCAATGAGTATAGGCCCAACCTGCTCAACCTTTCGTCATACATCAACCCCTTCATCCCAGGAATCAACCTAGTGAACCTTTTCTGCACTGCCTCCAATGCAAATATATCCTTCCTTAAATATGGAGACCAAAACTGTACGCGGTACTCCAGGTGTGGTCTCACCAGCGCCCTGTAAAGTTGCATCAGAACTTCCCTACTTTTATACTCCATTACCCCTTACAATAAAGGCCAACATTCCATTAGCCTTCCTAATTACTTGCTGTACCTGCATGCTAACTTTTTGTGTTTCATGTACTAGGACCCCCAGATCCCTCTGTACCGCAGCATTTTGTAGTCTCACTCCACTTAAATAATAATTTGCCTTTTCATTCTTCCTTCCAAAGTGGATAACCTCACATTTTCCCACATTATACTCCATCTGCCAAATTTTTGCCCACTCACTTAACCTATCTATATCCCTTTGCCGACTCTTTGGGCTGGATTTTGCCAGGCCCGAGGAGGCGGGTTTGAAGGCGGGTCAGGTGGGAAAGTTGCAAAATATGGCGGCGGGCTCCAATCCCACCTTCAACCTGCCTCTGCCCAACTTTTCCAAGCGGCGGGATAGGCCCTTAAGGCACTTAACTACCACTTGAGTACCTCTATAATCCCATTTTGAGAGGCCTTTCAAAGTTTACCACATTTCCAGCGTGCTGCACGTCTCTCCTGTCGGGTAATCCTGTCGGATTCACAAGCTGCAGCTCCACCATAAAAGCAGAGTTTTCAACAATGATCATTTGCAGGTGTCAGAACTTTTTTTTCTCAGGTCTTGGAGAACTTTTTGCAGGCTTACTGATTTTGGAAGTGTTGAAGCTGAGATCCATCTCCACTGTGACCTCCTGGGAAAACCCTCTCTCCACCTTGACTGAGCGCTTCCTCAACTGAGGTATATACCAGCAGCATGGGAACCATTTATTTCCTTTCCACCTGGACCTCAGATTAGGACGAAGACCAGCCGCAGCAGCAGCAGAACCCGGAACAACAGCAGCACCAACAGCAGCAGCAACAACAGGAGCGCCAACCTGCTGCTCACCCACCTGAAGCTGCACAGGCCAGAAGGCGCCAGCGCAGGGAAGCACGTCGCCGCAGGAGATTTCCCCAAAACAGGGTTTACAGACAGAGGATGAGCTACCTCAACATGAGTGAGCATCAGTGCCAAAGGAGGCTGAGACTTTCGCGAGAGGTAGTGGGTGAAATCTGCGCAATGCTGCACCAAGACCTGGAGCCCAGAGGAGCGGGTGGACACTCCTTACCAGTGGCTGTCAAAGTTACCATCGCACTCAACTTTTTTGCTTCAGGCTCATTCCACGGATCAACAGCAGACATCAGCGGCATCTCCCAGTCGGCTGCACACACTTGCATCACGCAGGTAACCGATGCCCTCTTTGCACAATTACATCAACTTCTCCAAGGATCAAGCAAGTAGAAGCGCGCATGCGGTTGAATTTGCTAATATGGCAGGCTTGCCAAGGGTGCAGGGTGTCATTGACTGCACACATGTGGCCCTTAAGGCACCCCATCACAATCCAGCTCTTTTTGTCAACCGCTAGGGCTTCCACTCCCTCAATGTGCAGCTGGTGTGTAACCACAAGAAGGAAATTTTGCATGTTTGCGCCAAGTACCCTGGCAGTTGCCATGACTCCTTCATCCTGCGGCAGTCTAGTGTGCCTCCGCTCTTCAGTCTGCCAAACCAACTTTGCGGATGGCTACTTGGAGAGAAGGGCTATCCCCTGAAGACGTGGCTAATGACGCCGTTCAGGAGGCTATCCAATGAAGCTGAGGAGCACTACAACTCCAGCCACATTTTGACCAGATCTATTATCGAGCAAACCATCAGCTTGCTGAAGATACGATTCAGATGCCTTGATAATCAGGTGGAGCCCTGCAGTACTCAGCAGCCAGGGTCTCCAGAATCATCGTAGTCTGCTATGCACTTCACAGCATGGCACAGCATTGTTGCTTGCAGCTGCCTGAGGGACAAGTGGCTCAGCGCATAGCCTCCTCAGATGAGGATGAGGATGAGGAGGAGAGCGAGAATGAAGAATTTGCAGAGGCGCATCAACCAGTGGCAGCAGCACGCAAGAACATTGCTGGCCGGGATGCAAGGGATGCACTCATCTTGGCCAGATTTGCTTAGGCTGCCCAATCAAACACATTTGGCTCACACCTTCTTACCACACCATCGACAATGGACAAGAACCTGCGGCTTCCTATCACTCTGACCACCATACTGACAAATCCATGTCACCCTGAGCCCTCAATGTGGAACTTCCATTTGTGAAATGACACAGCCCAGAACTTCAACAGTTTGCCATCAAGTCATTTTTTAACATTCAGTAAAGGATGGCATTTCACAATTAAACACAACAGAACACACAAGTGACTACCCTTGTGACTACTTGTGCTTTATCTTCCTCTTACCCGTGCTCCTACGTGGTGCTTCCCCTGTGGCTTCAGCAGATGTGGAGGCTCCTTGTTCACGTTCATGCTGCTCCTGCCTCGACACCTTTGGTGGGCGTCCTCTAGGGTTCCGGGCCTGTGAGGGCTTGCCAACAGTCTGCTGCTCCTGCGGCTGTGCAAGGGCTGAGACGCCCATCATAGTTTGGTGAGGACTCTGGTGGGGCTCTGACCGAAGGCTCCGCAGTGGCATGGGAGTGTAAGAGCTTGGAGAGGAGCCCCCATTTCCTTGTTGTCTGCCACCAACATCCCTCTCATGGGTCAGCCCCACTTTAGAGCTTGCAAGTGGCTTGACAACACCTTGCTGCACTTCAGTGGGGCCATGAGGACCAGTTTCTGCACTGGCAGTCCTACTCCAGAGGACTTCCATGAAGCTTTGGTTTCTCTGCTCAATAGCTGCCCATTGCTCCTCCAGAGATGTCAGTCTATTCTGAACAATGACCATGTTTTCAAGACCCTGGCGACTTAGCTCCTCCATGGCCATAGCCATTCTCTCCTCTACCATAGCTATCCTCTCCTCTACCATAGCCATCCTTTCCACGGAGGTAGCCATCCTTTCCACGGAGGTAGCCATCATTTCCACGGAGGTAGCCATTCTTTTCACGGAGGTTGCCATCCTTTCCATGGTGATGCATTCGTGCGCCAATGCCTCCACAAAGGCTCTGCTCATGTTAGCGATGGACTCCTCCATCCTCTCCACACTCACTGTGACCCTGGAGACAACCTGCCAGAGATTCCTGCACTTGTTCCTGGAGTTCCAGCACCGCTCTCTTTCTGGATGGCCCCGGAGGCACAGGGTCAACATGCAGCTGAGCCGAGCTGGGAGCGCCCTGCAGCCTCCGCTGAGGACTCTCCACTGCTGTCCCTGTCTCCACCATCTGCTGATGCTCACTTGTGAGCTGTGATACACCAGGTGACAACACTACTTTATCTCCCGAAGGTCCCACCGAGGTGTGAGTGTCTGCGCTGGTGTTGGGCGCGCTTAATTCAGGTGATGCTGCACCCTCAGAGGTTGCAGCTTCCTCTGAGGAGTCTTCTGGTTCAGGTTCTTCCTCCTGGACAGTGGGGACGGGGGCTGTCGATGGTCCTGTGGGGGAGTAAAGGAAAGAGTTAGACATGTGATATAAACGTTGCATGCACATGGAATTGTGCAGATGTTCATAAGTCAATCTGTTAGAGCATCAGAATCAATATCAGTCACTCATGCAATGTAAATGAGAGAGATGCAAAACTATTCTGTCACCAGCTTGCTGTGATGCGCCCGTCTGTCCGTCCCACACTTGCACATCCTCCTCGGCTCCCACGATCTCGAGGGCTGCCTCCTCAGCGCTGGTGAGCTGGGCTCTTGAGGGTGGCCTTCCTCCTGTCTTCGCCCTTTCCCTCTTATTGTGGGCTCTCTTTTCCTGCAATGAGGGACACAAGTGGAGTTTGAGTGATAATGATGGAGTGAGTGTTGAGAATCCATAGCATAGATGCTTAGAAGGACACAAAGATGGAGTGAGGTCCCAAGACCAAGGGCCCTCCCTGTGTGCTGTTTAGTTGCTGTCATAGCATAACAATGATAGGGAGTGTGAAGGCAGCATAGTTGAATAGTTAAGTGAATGTGTACATAGAGAGAGGGAATGGTTAAGGGTACAAGGGATGTAACGGTCAAGTGGGATGTGGAGGAGGAGGTTGACAATACAGAGTGCTGGTCATGAGAGGCGATGGGGAGCAGATTGAGGATAATGGTGATGTCATACTCACTTTTCCTGTGCGGAGAAGGTCATTAAACCTCTTTCTGCACTGCAGCCAGGTTCTGCTGCACATTGATCTTGAACTGACCTCCTGTGCCACTTGCAGCCACACAGCTTTGGTCTGTTGGGGAGGTTTTTTCCTCCCAGAGGAAGGAAACAACACCTCTTTCTGAGCTCTGGCTCCCTCTACCAGAGCATGGAGGGAGTCCTCATCAAAGCGGGGTGCGGCCTTGGACCTTGAAGTTGACAGATCAGCAGCACAAATCCCTTAGAAGTATCCCAAATAAAAGTTTTAAGGCAGAAAATGAACCAAGGCTGCTTGCAGCCCTTAAATGCAGCTGCATAAATTACGTCATCAGAGGCGAGTTTCAGGACCAAAAGACTCATTGGGCCAAGTTTTCCCACACGCTGGGAATCAAGTGCCCAATTAGGGCAAAATCGCTAAATTATCCCGCCTGACATCGGAGGCGGGAGCGGGAACCGCTGACCACCTGACCCGCCCCCAACCCGCCCCCATGGCAAAATCCAGCCCTCTGTGTCCTCCTCACAACTTGCTAACCCACCTATCTTTTTATCATCAGCAAATTTACCTGTGAGTAACCTGATTTTAAATAACTGAAAATGAATTAAAAAACTATACTGAACCATTTACTAATTTCATTGGTGTACACTAGTCAGTTTCTTAGTAAATTAAATATTTTTTAATTTTAAAAACTTTTAAAACGTGCCTAGTAGTGCCTTTCCCCTAAAAAAGGAGCTTAATTTGAAGCTCCCCCTTAAACAACTGCAAACGGGTGCAATTTGCAAAATTCACCATGTTCATTATTTCAATCTGGGGCGTGGCCAGTTTTGTGGGTGGGGCTGGCTTCCAGCACGATGTTTTTTAAACCAGTGTTAAAGATTATGGAAACTCAATTTATGCTTGATATTACTTGCGCTTAAAATTCCTTGATATTTTACGCTGGTTTGGCCAATGTCAGGCTAATTACGCTAGTAAAACCAACGCAAACTAGTGGAAACTCTCAACCCTGGTATCATGCTGGTGAATCTGCGCTGCACCCCTTCTAATGCAAAAATATCTTTACTCACATTTGGTGTTCAAAACCAGATGGAGTCTGATTTAGGGTCTGTACAACTAAAGCATCACTTCCTCACTTTTGATTTCCAAACCCCTTGCGATAAGGACGAACATTCGATTAGCCTTTTTGATTTCTTTTTGTCCCTGTGCACTAGCTTTTAGTGATTTGAGTACATTGACTCCTAAATCCCTTTGCTCCCGCACAGCTCCTAGTCTCTCACCATTAAGAATATATTTTCAGTTGTCTTTCCCGGATCCAAACTGGATGACCTCATACTTCCCCACATTGAACTTATTCTGCCAGAAGTTTGCCCAATTACTTAGTCTCTCTCTGACCCTTTGTAACTTCCTGCTCTCATGCACACAACTTACCATACCTCTTAACTTAGCATCATCTGCAAACTTTGATATGCAACTCTCTATTCCTACATTTAAGTCATTACAAAAGATGTTGAAAAGTTGAGGCCTTAGTACAGATCCCTGGAGAACACCACTTGTCACATCCCGCCAATCAGAGAACTAATCTTTTATCCCTACTCTCTGTTTCCTACCTCCCTACCAATTATCAGCCCATGTCATGAGATTACCTCCAATTCCATGCTCTCTAATTTTTGCTAATAATCTGTTATGTGGAATCTTGTCAAATGCCTTCTGGAAGTCCATACAGACAACATCAAAAGACACTCCCCATCCATCATGCTAGTGACCTCCTCAAAAAATTCAACTGGATAAGTCAGACATGACCTACAGACAAATCCATGCTGACTCTCTTTGATCAACTGATACTTGTCCAAGTGCTCAATCTGATGATAGACTCCATGAACTTGCCCACAATTTAAACTGACGGGTCTGTAGTTACCTGGCTTCTCTCTTCCTCCCTTTTAAATAATAGAATGATCTTTGCAACTTTCCAATCCAACAGCACAATTCCTGAATCTAGAGAGCTTTGGAAAATTATGGCCTCAATTTTAACAGGGGTGGGGGGGAAGAGTGCACATGAGCCCCAAAGTGGGCGGCGCACTTGGAAACAATGGAGACGTTGAGGCCCGGACGATTTTCACAGCTAGGCCTCATTTCCAGAAATTTAATCAGACTGTCACCTGAACCAGCCAGATCCACTACCTGGCCGGTAGCCGGGAGTAGGAATTCAAGTGGCAGGAGGTCGTGCCGGTCCGATCCCTAGCAGTCAGGTAAGTGCACCTCCGGGCCCACAAAGAAAACTATATTTTTTTAATAAACTCACCTGACTGGGCCTCTTCTGACCCATGATCCACCTCCCAGTAGGTTTGGCCTGATGGGGAGGCCGTCACTTCTCCTCCGCTCAGGCCTCAGATTAAAATTGCAATCAGGACCTGATGATGTCACGGGGCCACATCTGCATTTTTAGAGCTGAACCCTGCTGCCTTCCTGTGGGTGTCCTGCTCGCCTGCTCAAATGTGCAGGTTATCATCAGGACCCATGGGAAAGTAGTGAGATCACAGGGGATAAGTTGTTGCCCGCATTTTAAATGCCCCCTGCCATGGTTCCACCAGATGGGGAGTTAAAATCAGGGTTTATGACTGATGTATCTACAATTTCACCGCCCATTTCTTTTAATACCCTGGGTGGAATCCATCAGGTCCTGTAGATTTATCATCTTAAGACCCATTATTTTCTCTGTTACCATTTTTTACCTATATTAAATCCAATAAGTTCCTCCCCTTGACTTATTTTTAGGTTCCCTTGTACCACTGGTATTTTGTCCGCTTCCTCCCCCGTGACAAGAGATACAAAGTACTCATTTAACAAGTCTGTAATCTTCTTATCAATTATAGGCGTGCTTGCATCCGTCTTTAATGGGTCCACATTCCCTTTTATCACTCTCTTACTTTGAATATATTTATAAAAATGCTTACTGTTAGTTTTGATATCTTTTGCAAGGTGTTCCTTTTTGCATCTGTTATTACTTTCTTTCTATCCCTTTGTTGCTTTTTATAGTTCTCCCAGTCTATTGGATTTCCACTTTTCCTTGCATTTGTGTAAACAATTTCTGTTAGCTTGATACTGTCTCTTAAATAATTGTTGGCCATGATTGCTTAACTACACAAGTTTCCACTGCCCGTTCACCCTTACTGAAAACCCTTCTTTCTACTGTGGTAATTGTGTCTTTTAATCAATATTATATCCCCCTTCTTTTCTAATTTTTCTATACTTTCTGAAGATCCTGTAGCCTGTAATATTTAGATTCCGATCATGCTTAGGTTGTAGCCAGGTCAATGAAGTGGCCACTACATCATACATTTTAAGCTGAATTTGTGTTTCTAACTCATTTGTTTTATTTCTTATTCTACGTGCATTCGTATACAAAATGCTTATCTGGTTAACTGCCCCTAGTCTGCTCATATGTCCTGCTGGTCTTTTTCTCACACTTCTTGACTTACAGTATTGATTTTCCCTCCCCCCTCACCCCGCCGCCCCTCCTCCCCTTCCCCCATTGCTTTTATATCCTTCCTATAACAGAATGCCTAAAACTGTACACTCAGAGCTGATTTTGTATGTTCCTGCACTAAAAATAATGGATGAAAAATCATAGGCTATGCACCAGGGATTTTCCGAGATGTGCTGCTTCCAAGCTTCATTCCTCAATGGAGGCAGGGAATCGCAGAATTGGCCCTAGTACTCCAATTGTGGCCTGACTATGGACCTGTACAAGATCAACATCACATCTTCACTTTTGTATTTTAAGCTTTGGATACAAAAGCAAGAATTCCAATATGCATTCCATTGAGAAGTAAAAACTCCACGGGAAAAGTGTTCCATCTGTGGCTAACTAAAGAAGTTAAGGAAAGTATTAGATTAAAAAAAGAGGCTTATAATGTTTTAAAGAATAGTAGTAAGCCTGAGGATTGGGAGAGTTTTAGAAACCAGCAAAGGATGACAAAAAAATTCATTAAAAAAGGAGAAAATAGAATACGAGAGTAAACTAGCAAGAAATATAAAAACAGATTGTAAGAGCTTCTACAAGTATGTAAAAAGGAAGAGAGTAGCAAAAGTAAATGTTGGTCCCTTAGAGGCTGATACAGGTGAAATTATAATGGGGAACAAGAAAATGGCAGAAACTTTAAACAAATATTTTGTATCTGTCTTCACGGTAGAAGACACAAAAAAGCATACCAAATATAGTGGGGAACCAAGGGGCTAATAAGAATGAGGAACTTAAAGTAATCAATATCAGCAGAGAAAAAGTACTTGAGAAACTAATGGGACAAAAAGCCGACAAATCCCCTGGACCTGATGGTCTACATCCTGGGGTTCTAAAAGAGGTGGCTGCAGAGATAGTGGATGCATTGGTTGTGATCTTCCAAAATTCCCTAGATTCTAGAAAGGTCCCAGCAGATTGGAAGGTAGCAAATGTAACCCAAATGTAACTCAAGAAAGGAGGGAGAGAAAAAACAGAAAACTACAGGCCAGTTAGCCTGACATCAGTCGTTGGGAAAATTCTGGAATCCATTATTAAGGAAGTGGTAACAGGGCACTTAGAAAATAATAATATGATTAAGCAGAGTCAACATAGTTTTGTGAAGGGGAAATCATGTTTAACAAATGTATTAGTTTTTGGAGGATGTAACTAGCAGGGTAGATAAAGGAGAACCAGGGGATGTAGTATATTTGGATTTCCGAAAGGCATTCGATAAAGTGCCACATAAAAAGTTGCTACGCAAGATAAGGGCTCATGGGGTTGGGGGTAATATATTAGCATGGATTGAGGATTGGTTAATGGACAGAAAGCAGAGAGTAGGGATAAATAGGTCATTTTCCGGTCAGCAGGCTATAACTAGTGGGGTGCCGCAAGGATCAGTGTTTGGGCCTCAGCTATTTACAATCTATATTAATGTCTTAGATGAAGGAACCGAGTGCAATGCATCCAAGTTTGCTGACGATACAAAGCTAGGTGGGAAAGTAAGCTGTGAGTAGGACTAAGAGCCTGGACAGGGATATAGACAGGTTAAGTGAATGGGCAATAAGGTGGCAGATGGAGTATAATGTGGAGAAATGTGAGGTTATTCACTTTGGTAAGAAGAATAGAAAAATAGAATATTTTTTAAATGGTGAGAAACTATTAAATATTGGTGTTCAGAGAGACTTGGGTGTCCTTGTACAGGAAACACAGAGTTAGCATGCAGGTACAGCAAGCAATTAGGAAGGCAAATGGCATGTTGGCCTTTCTTGCAAGGGGGGTGGAGTACAGGAGTAAGGAAGTCTTCCTACAATTGTACAGGGCTTTGGTGAGACCACACCTGGAGTACTGTGCACAGTTTTGGTCTCCTTATCTGAGGAAGGACATACTTGCCTTAGAGGCGGTGCAATGAAGGTTCACTAGATTGATCCCTGGGAAGATAGTTTTGTCCTGTGAGGAGAGATTGAGTAGATTGTGCCTATACTCTCTGGAGTTTAGACGAATGAGAGGTGATCTCATTGAAATATATAAGATTCTGAGGGGGATTGACAGGGTAGATGCTGAGAGGTTGTTTTCCCTGGCTGGAGAGTCTAGAACTAGGGGGCATAGTCTCAGAATAAGGGGTCGGCCTTTTAAGACTGAGATGAGGAGGAATTGCTGGAATCTTTGGAATTCTCTACCCCAAACAGCTGTGGATGCTGAGTCGTTGAGCATATTCAAGGCTGAGATGTATAGATTTTTGAACTGTAGGGGAATTAAGGGATATGGGGATCTGGCGGAAAAGTGGAGTTGAGGTCGAAGATCAGCCATGATCTTATTGGCCTACTCCTGCTCCTAATTCTTATGTTCTTATGTTCCATATGCCTTTTTTATAGTCTTATCTATTTGCTCTGCCATCAATAGATGACTTGGACACTCGTGCCAGGCAGGGTGAAGATCAAAGCCTCAATGAAAATGCACCATCACTCGGTCTTGCCATGCCAAGCATCAGCCCAAGATTCAGTATCCGGCGTGGCTTAGTGGCTTTGAGGGAAGTGCAGCAAGTGCATTGAACACAAGTGAGAAAGATCAGGTGGAGGTGGCAAAGGAAGAGAAAAGGACAAGTGAACCAGAGGGCCAGCTTTCTTCCTAGCTCTGCCAAAGAGGGCAGAGATGCAGAGTTCAGATGCAAAGCATTAAAAAAGGATGATTTCTATGCACCCGCAATTGCCGCAGACATTGGACTTCTTGCCAGGCGAGCTTCAAAGATATGTTGGTTCGTATGGTGGAGTCTACTACTTGTTTGTGTGGGGTTCTTATGCATGACATTGAAACTCTGCAGTTGTCACTTCAGGGCCCTTTGAAGCTAAATTCTTCTCTGCCCTGTCAAAATCTGTGAAACCAAGGTCATACTGGAGCCATGCAGGCCCGAGGCTGAACCGTCCCCTCTGCTGTGGAAAGGCTGGAAGATCAAATAGATAGAGGTTTCACTCAGAACAGTAATCTCCTCAAGTCTGCTCTCTCATAGATTAGTGCAAGTGCTGAGCTGCAGTAGCATGGGAAGTTGTACAATGGGAATGAAGGATGTTGCTATCTCGCATTACAGCAATTCCCTCAACCAGTTCCTGTTACATTGCCAGAAAGCAAGCTGGGCCAGATTGCCCCAGAAGACGCAGATTGTGTGACCGCTTTGCGAAACACCTCCGTTCAGTCCGTAAGGGTGACCCCGAGCTTCCGGTGCCTGTCACTTTAATTCTCCACTCCACTCCCACTCTGATCTCTCTGTCCTCGGCCTCTTACACTGTTCCAATGAAGCTCAACGTAAGCTCGAGGAACAGCACCTCATCTTTCGATTAGGCATTTACAGCCTTCTGGACTCAACATCGAGTTCAACAATTTCAGACTACAACCTCAGCCCCTATGTTTTCTTTCTCTCTCACATGGCAGCTGTTGATGATTCTGCCATTGCCATTTACACCTCATCTAGAGTCATCTTTTGTTTCTTAACTTGTCCCATTACCATCTCCTTTTGCCTTGCACCATCATCCCTTTTATCTTTTAATCTCTCCTGCCTTCCATCCTATCACAGACCTTCCCTTTGTTTTTTCCTCCCTTTCCCTGCCCCATACTTGCTTAAAAATCTGTTACTTCTCCAACTTTTTCCAGTTCTGATGAATGGTCATCGACCTGAAAGGTTAACTCTGTTTCTCTCTCCACGATGCTGCCTGACCTGCTGAGTGTTTCCAGCATTTTCTGTTGTTGCCCCAGAAGACACTGAGCTGTTGCAATCTACAGTTAGGCTCTCTCAAGTCTCAGCTCCTAGAGATCGCTTACTGTGAGCATTTTAAGAGTCCTTGATTGAGCCTCAGCAGCTTCAAACCTCCCACACTGCAGCCACTGGGGCATTACCATGCAGAAGCACTAAGTTAGATTAAAGAACACTTCAATCAGGCACTAAAGGCACACATAGGGTTGACAAAATGTAGGCAGGCCTTTATGCCAATAAATCCATAATTCTATTTGCAGGTCTGGGACTAGATCTTGGCTTTGTGTGATAATGTAAAATGGGAGAGATGTAAAACGGGTTGTCGACTCACTATCACCTGTTTTACACTATTGCACAAAATCAAGATCTACCCCATTGTGTATAGACAGCATTCCTGTACTGACTTGTGACCTTAGAAGTTGATGTGACATTACTAGTGGTTTTGGTAGTTGGGTAAATGTTGTTGCTTGTAATGTGGATGGACTGGAATAGACATTATAATGATTATTGGTGCAAGGAAGCACTAATTCTTCAGTTTAGGTTCAATAAATTGATGAGATACAGCCCTGGCATTCGGCAACTGCTGGATCCTCTCAGCTTCCTTGGTATTCTCCATGCCATCCGTCTCCTGTCACTCATAAAGCTGGGGACCCTCCCGCAGTGTTAGCTCCATGTACAGTCCCTGATGAACAGTAAAGTTACGCAGTATGCAGCACATGATGAAGAAATGGGACATTTCCTGTGGGCTGTATTGGAGAAGCTACACAGCCGATCCAGGCATCTGAATTATTGCTTAAGTTATCCAATGATCTGCTTGTTGTGGGCTCTAGTTGAATTATGGATCTAATTCTATCAGAGTTCCATTGATGAGCATTGTTAAGAGGTGTCATAAGCCAGGTGTGAATGGAATAGCCCTAGTCTCCAAGGATCTTGCTTTGAACTTGCTGTGCAGGGTCTTACAATGGGGGAATGGATGACCGATGAAATATAAATGCATCATGGCAGTTGTTGGCAAAGCAGCGACAAACCTGTTTGCTGCCCTGCTGATCATCACACACCAGCTGTACATTAATAGAGTGGAATGCTTTACAGCTCATGTAGGTGACAGTGTTGTGTGAAGGAGTCTGCAGGGCTATGTGAGTGCAGTTGAAGCTGCATTGGTATAATCGTAGCAAACTCCAGAGTCCTATCCTGCTGTTTCCAGATGTTCATCTAACTCTAGCAAACAGAATATCAGACACTTGTTTAATACAAACATGGACTGCAGAGTGGCCGATGTTACTGACTACTGTAGCAGCTGGGAAAAAATGAAAAGCAGAAAAAATGCTCAGGGTTGCAGTGACCTTGACAACCACAGGCAGTGCTATGCTTGCTCTGGCAGTTGGCTGTAGGACCAAATCCCCATGCATTTCCTGATTGCTGCTGTCCCATTTGCACTTGGAAACAGGGCCCAAAAGAGGCCCACATTAGCCCTATTATAACTGGGCCATTGGCTCACATATTCAATGGATTATTAAGACTTGGGGTTTAAATTGGTTAAGTTCGAAAAAGGGCGAGGGGATCGCGATACACGATTATCCTGTGAGTGGAATGCCTGCTCATTATAATGATTTCTGCATGCAGTCAGCGCTCTCCATGCTGTTCATTGGCTGCACGCATCAGCAGGAGGCCCAATATCATTACTAACTTGCACTACTTAAAGCTAACCTACACTACTTAAAGCTATCCTGCACCTCTTAAAGGGGACAGAAGCAAAATACTGCAGATGCTGGAAATCTGAAATAAAAACTGAAAATGCTGGAAATACTCAGCAGGTCAGCCACATCTGTGGAGAGAGAAACAGAGTTAATGTTTCAGGTTAAAGGGGAGGTGCATTATGGCTGAAGCAGCTGCTGGGAGTCGTTCTACAAAAGAATCTGATCTGGGAAAGAGTGAAAAATGGCTAACCATGGGAGAGAGCAGGAACCCAGGTTTTTGGACACTGCAGTGGCAGTCTTGGTGGAGGAGGTGTAAAGGAGGAGAGATGTCCAGTATCCTCAGGGGGGCAGGAAGCCCTCCAGATACATGATGAGAAAGCAATGGGAATAGATAACCGCGGAGGTCAATGCCAGGAGTATAGCCCCAAGGACCTGGATGCAGTGCCAGAAGAAGTGTAATGATCTCACACGAGTGGTCAAGGTCAGTGAATACATCTTCAAATGCCATATTCAAACAACTGCACAACTAGCCTCAGCCACTGTTCAATTCACCAAACCTCTATCACTCACCTACTAACAATCTATATCAATCAGGATACTGAACATTCGTATGCTTCACTTCACCCTCACACACTCAGCACTGTTGTAAGCCTCAAACTTACATCTCAAAGCTTGCACACACCTCCAGCTATTCAACCATGACAGCCACATCACCCAAACAGATAGCACGACACTCACTGACACACTCTCCTCTCTCTTGCAGGAGAAGATGGCGCACAACCGGAGGCAGCAGGAACTAATCAGAGGGGGAGAACAGCACTTGCATGTTCTAACCCCCAAGGAGGAGATGGCACTGGCCATTATGGGAAGGGCTATTGCTGACGCTGTGGCCACCGGTGGGGCTGAAGTCATTGAAGATCAGGGTATCCACATACCTAATCCTCCTTTTCTCATCCCACTTCTCCCTCATAAGAACATAAGAATATAAGAAATAGGAGCAGAAGTAGGCCATTTGGCCCATCGAGCCTTATTCAATAAGATCTTCTACCTCATCTCCACTTTCCTGCACTATCCCATATCCCTTGATTCCCTTAATATTCAAAAATCTGTCGATCTCTATCTTGAATATACTCAACGACTGAGCCTCCACAGCCCTCTGGGGTAGAGAATTCCAAAGATTCACCACCCTCTGAGTGAAGAAATTTCTACTCATCTCAGTCCTAAATGGCTGACCCCTTTTTCTGAGACTGTGACCCCTGGTTCTAGATTCCCCATCCAGGGAAAACATCCTCCCTGCATCTACCCTGTCAAGCCCTGTAAGAATTTTGTATGTTTCAATGAGATCACCTCTCATTCTTCTAAACTCTAGAGAATATAGGCCTAGTCTACTCAATCTCTCCTCATAGGACAATCCCCCCATAGAAACATAGAAAATAGGTACAGGAGTAGACCATTCGGTCCTTCGAGCCTGCACCGCCATTCAATGCGTTCATGGCTGAACATGCTACCTCAGTACCCCATTCCTGCTTTCTCGCCATACCCCTTGATCCCCCTAGTTGTGAGTGTTATATCTAACTCCCTTTTGAATATATTTAGCGAACTGGCCTCAACAACCTTCTGTGGAAGAGAATTCCATAGATTCACCACTCTCTGGGTGAAGAAGTTCCTCCTCAGCTCAGTCTTAAATGGCTTCCCCTTAATCCTTAGACTGTGACCCCTGGTTCTAGTTTTCCCTAACATTGGGAACATTCTGCCCGCATCTAATTTGTCTAAACCAGTCAGGATTTTAAATGTCTCTATAAGATCCCCCCTCATTCTTCTGAACTCCAGAGGATACAAGTTCAGTTGACCCAATCTTTCTTGATATGTCAGTCCAGCCATCCCAGGAATCAATCTAGTGAACCTTCGCTGCACTCCCTCAATAGCAAGAATGTCCTTCCTTAAGTTAGGAGACCAAAACTGCGCACAATACTCCAGGTGTGGCCTCACCAAGGCCCTGTACAACTGCAGCATCACCTCCCTACTCCTGTACTCAAATCCCCTTACTATGAAGGCCATCATTCCGTTTGCTTTCTTGACTGCCTGCTGCACTTGCATTCCCACCTTCAGTGACTGATGTACCATGACGCCCAGGTCTCGTTGCACCTCCCCTTTCCCTAATCTGCCACCATTCAGGTAATAGTCCGCCTCTCTTTTTACCACCAAAGTGGATAACCTCACATTTATCCACATTGTACTTCATCTGCCATACATTTGCCCATTCCCCCAACCTGTCCAAGTCACTCTGTAGCCTCCTAGCATCCTCCTCATTGTTCACACTGCCTCCCAATTTAGTGTCATCCGCAAATTTGGAGATATTACATTTAATCCCTTCGTCCAAATCATTAATATATAATGTAAACAGCTGGGGTCCCAGCACCGAACCCTGCGGTACCCCGCTGGTCACTGCCTGCCATTCTGAAAAGTACCCATTTACTCCTATTCTTTGTTTCCTGTGTGCCAACCAGTTCTCAATCCACGTCAACACATTACCCCCAATCCCATGTGCTTTAACTTTGCTCACCAATCTCTTGTGTGGGACCTTGTCGAAGGCCTTCTGAAAGTCCAAATACACCACATCTACTGGTTCCCCCCTGTCCACCCTATTGGAAACATCCTCAAAAAATTCCAGAAGATTTGTCAAGCATGATTTCCCTTTCACAAATCCATGCTGACTTGGACCTATCATGTCGCCACTTTCCAAATGGTCTGTTATGACATCTTTAATAATTGCTTCCATCATTTTACCCACGACCGATGTCAGGCTGACCGGTCTATAATTCCCTGCTTTCTCCCTCCCTCCTTTTTTAAAAAGAGGGGTTACGTTGGCCACCCTCCACTCCATCGGAACTGATCCAGAGTCTAAGGAATGTTGGAAAATGATCGTCAATGCATCCACTATTTCCAAGGCCACCTCCTTAAGTACTCTGGGATGCAGACCATCAGGCCCCGGGGATTTTTCAGCCTTCAGTCCCATCAATTTCCCCAATACCTTTTCCCGACTAATAAGGATTTCCCTCAGCTCCTCCCTCTTACCAGATCCTCTGACCCCTTTTATTTCCGGCAGGTTGTGTGTGTCCTCCACAGTAAACACCGAACCAAAGTACTTGTTCAATTGATCTGCCATTTCCTTGTTCCCCATTACGACTTCCCCTGTTTCCGACTGCAGGGGACCTACGTTTGTTTTTACTAACCTCTTTCTTTTTACATATTTATAGAAGCTTTTGCAGTCCATTTTAATGTTCTCTGCAAGCTTCCTTTCATATTTTATTTTCCCTGCCCTAATCAAACCCTTCGTCCTCATCTGCTGAGTTTTGAAGTTCTCCCAGTCCCCGGGTTTGCTGCTACTTCTGGCCAATTTGTATGCAACTTCCTTGGTTTTAATACTATCCCTGATTTCCCTTGTTAGCCATGGTTGAGCCACCTTCCCTTTTTTATTTTTACGCCAGACCGGGATGTACAATTGTTGTAGTTCATCCATGCGATCTCTAAATGTCTGCCATCCCAGGAGCCAGCCTGGTGAATCTTTGTTGCACTCCCTCTATGGCAAGTATATCCTTCCTTAGATAAGGAGACCAAAACTGTACACAATACTCCAGGCGTGGTCTCACCAGGGCCCTATATAATTGCATTAAGACGTCTTTGCTCTTATACTCAAATCCTCTTGTAATAAGGGCCAACATACCATTTGCTTTCCTAATTGCTTGCTGTACCTGCATGTTAACTTTCAGTGATTTGTGTACAAGGACACCCAGGTCCCTCTGAACACCAACATTTCCCAAGCTCTCACAAGTTAAAAAATATTCTGGTTTTCTATTTTTCTTACCAAACTTCACATTTCTCCACAATTATATTCCATTTGCCATGTTCTTGCCCACTCACTTAGCCTGTCTATATCCCCTTGAAGCCTCTTTGCATCCTCCTCACAATTTACATTCCCACCTAGCTTTGTATCATCAGCAAACTTGGATATATTACATTTGGTCCCCTCATCCAAATCATTGATACAGATTGTGAATAGCTAAGGTCCAAGCACTGATCCTTGCGGTACCCCACTAGTTACAGCCTGCCAGCCGAAAATGACCCGTTTATTCCTACTCTGTTTTCTGTCCGTTAACCAATCCTCAATCCATGCTAGTATATCACCCCCAATCCCATGAGCCCTAATTTTGTTTAATAACATCTTGTGTGGCACCTTATTGAATGCCTTCTGAAAATCCAAATACACCACATCCACTGGTTCCCCCTTATCTATTCTGCTAGTTACAACTTCAAAAAACTCTAACAGATTTGTCAAACACGATTTCCCTTTCATAAATCCGTGTTGACTCTGCCCAATCCTATTATTATTTTCTAAGTGCCCTGTTACCACGTCCTTAATAATACATTCTTGCATTTTCCCTACTATTGATATCAAGCTAACTGGTCTGTAGTTCCCCGTTTTCTCTCTCCCTCCTTTCTTAAATAGTGGGGTTACTTTTGCCACAGTCTCGTCTGACTGAGAAACTGCAGATGCTGTAATCATGCACATCTTACTTTGTCCTCTCCCCTCACCACAATCCTACACTTTTCCCTTTTTCCTTTCAGATACCAAAGAACTGCAACCTGCCCAGGCAGTGGAGGAAGACCAAGAAGACAGTGTAGATGAAGACACACTGTCACTCACTTTTACTGTCGCAGCCACCAGCTCAGATACTAACACTCCGTAGTTTAGAGTTTAGGATAGAGGCGGGATCTGCACGTGGTGAGACACCAGGCACAAGTGCGCTCGAGGAACGCAGGGGGAAAGGATAACGCAGGTGCCAGCTCACTGGAGGGCGAGGTTGCAAAATGAGTTCTGCTGCAGAAGACTTAGATGATGACTTCGATGGGCCAGGCTACAGAAGAAGGCTATTGGGTGTACGCACCTAAATGCTTGGTGCACTGTAAAGCCTGCCAAAAAATCCTGGGGGAGAAATTCAGTATCGCCCTGTTTGGGGCGCAATTATCGGCCGGGCGCAAAGTTTAGTGCTGGCACTAATTATCACCTCCGACTGCAAACTTGGCTTCTATCGCCCCTGGAGGTGATTGGAGCACTAAATCAGACGCTACACACCTCTCTTAAGGCGCTAATGCTGAGGAGCGAGGCGCTACCTCAGAGCGCTGGCGAAGCTCATGTGATGTCAGTCAGCAATGGAACACAGACACAATGGCGACGGCCAGTTCTTAAAGGGGAGGGTCAATCTTACTCTACATCCACACCCTGCTCATTGTAGCCTTGAATCTCGGCCTGGAGAGACCTGTACATCAAATCTGCTGGAAAGAACAATGGAGAGGCCCAGGGAAAGAGCTCAGAGTGCAGACCCCAAAGTCTCTTCTAAATCGATGCAAGGAAGGTCAAATCAAAATGAACATTGGTGAGACCACATCTGGAGTACTATATACAGTATTGGTCTCCTTATTTAAGGAAGGATGTAAATGCGTTGGAAGCAGTTCAGAGAAGGTTTACTAGACTAATACCTGGAATGGGTGGGTTGTCTTATGAGGAAAGGTTGGACAGGCTAGGCTTGTATCTGCTGGAGTTTAGAAGAATAAGAGGTGACTTGATTGAAACATATAAGATCCTGAGGGATCTGGACAGGATGGATGTGGAGAGGATGTTTTTTCTTGTGGGAGATTCTAGAACTAGGGGTCACTGTTTAAAAAAAAGGGGTCACCCATTTAAGACAGAGATGAGGAGAAATTTTTTCTCACAGAGGATCATGAGTCTTTGGAACTCTCTTCGTCAGAGGGCGGTGGAAGCAGAGTCTTTGAATATTTTTAAGACAGAGGTAGATAGATTCTTGGTAAGCAAGGGGGTGAAAAGTTATCGGGGGTAGGCGGGAATGTGGAGTAATCGGATCAGCCATGATCTTATTGAATGGCGGAGCAGTCTCGAAGGGCCGAGTGGCCTCCTCCTGCTCCTAATTCGTATGTTCGTAACCTGCAAAGTGCTGCTCAGTACCCAAAACTCCTTCACACAGTGTTGAATCTCTCCAGAAGTCTCTCTCTCTCTATCTCAGAATGCGTGGTGCAAAAATGCCGCCGACAAAAAAGGCAGGAAGCGGTCGCCTTTAAATAGCCCTCCCCCAGTCCCTTCCCGACTGCAAAACGTTCCCCTCAACCTGTCATTGCTAGCGGAAGGCGGAAAGGCAGGGGGCGCCACTCAATATCCGGTCTGGGGCGCTACCGGGGCGTTGCACGCTTGACTGATGTCATGATCTGCAGGCACAGGAGATCGTGGCGGTAGTGTTTAGCACTGCTACAAAATGTCTGGTTAATTTCGCGAGCAGCGCAAACATCGCCACGCCCGGGCGCTAGTTGCTTTGCACCCCATTAGCACCCTAAGAGGGCGCTAACAGGAGGCGCAAAGCAACCAAATTCCCCCCCCCCCCTGTGTTCAATGTCAAGGAGCATAGAGGAGTCTGGCACCAACTTGGCACAGGGCTTTGTGCAGAGCTTGGAGTCCATCCTTTCCAACATGAAACGGGTGGCCACCTCCATCAACATACCTGTGGAGCCAACCATGATGCAGCGTCTGATGGTCAATGTCTCAGCTTCCATTGTAGCACAAGCAGCATCCACCCAATGTCTGAGTACTGCAGTGGAGGCTCAGACTGCTGCCATCATGGCTCTGGATACCAGTGTGCAGAGGGACTTCCAGGGCATCACAGCCCTCCAGCAATCTGTTCTCCAACAGATGTGCTCCCTAAAGACCCTCTGCGGATATGGCCTCCTGCCGAGAGCCCTTCTGCCCTCTTCCTCCTCCCTCTTCTAGCAGCTTGTCCTGCTCTGCGTGGTCTCTGCTCATTCTCCCTGTCATGCTCAATGCCAAGAGGAAGCCCTACTAGGCCACCCATGTCTGGAAGCAACTGGTTTGTTCACAAGCCTTTAAGTTACCAAAAAATGTAAATTACTTCAGCATCAGCCAGACCCCTCCCTGTAGACTATTGAAACTTTTAACAAGTATGGAAAAGCATCCAAAACACTTAGAATTGCAGAGACAACCAGAAGAAATAATCCAGCAACTAACACATAAGTAGTTGATGATCCCTTTAAATAGCGTTGGTGGGGATTCCTTCATGCTGTTGAACATGTGTTCAGCTGTGGGAAGTTAAGAGAGAGCATAGGCTGTGTGGAGCTCCAAAATGGCTGCAAAATTAGCATTGCACGCTGATTGACATCATGATCTGTCTGCTCTGCATGCTGCCGGCGGACATTAGGGGCGTGCATGGTAACCTCTTCACCCACATGGTGTCCGACGCACTTCACATCAGAAGTGTGTGCGCACGCTGCAGACACCATTTTGGAACCTTAAGGCACCTCATACCACCCAATTTCGTCCCCTTGGCAGGTTTCCATAGATTGGAAGAAGGTTCTTGTGGTCTTATATATAAAAACAACTTAGAACCTGGAAATTATAGGCTTGTGGGTTTGTTTACCATTGTCGGGAAGCTTTTGGCTGTGGTATGGGATGTGATCTATCAACACTAGGTGTGTTCAGCTATATTATAGATTCACAGCATGACTTCAAGAAGTATAAGTCCTGCTCACTAACCTGATTGAGTTCTATGAAGAATTGACTATTATGATGCATAATGGTACTCCTGTTGATGTTATACATCATAATTTCCAAAAAGTGTTCAATAGAGTGCCACATGGAGGGCTATTGGATAAAATTAGATCATATGAGGTTATGGCACAGATATTACTCTGCATAGGTAACTGGTTGAAATCGCATAGGCAGAGAGTTGTCATTAATATGAGTGAACCTGAGTGCGGCCTGGAGTTCCACAAGACTCTGTTTTGAGATCATTACTGTTTATCATTTTTATTAAAGACTTTGATGAAAGCATGAATAAAATCAATCATATGGTGGGTATGAATTTAATACAGTCCTTTAAAAAAAAATTACAAGTTCCTGAGCATTTCCAGTTACTGAGAATAAGATGCTACTAGTTGCGATAGTGAGTTTATGAGTTATTTCTGCCATCTGAAGTTTTGCTCGATTGCCTTAGGGAATTGGCAAGGATTTCCATTTCCAAGAGTTTATTTGTGAGATTTTTCCTTTATTTTGCCTCTCCCAAGGAATTGAGTGGTTAGGGAATGGTTCAATGGTGCTTCTGGTAGTACTATGTTTGGATGAGGTAGACATGATTGACTAGAAGTTTTTTTTCTCATCCTTCTTCTCATATATTTGTCAATAGGTATAATCCCTAAATTTAAGACACTCCAAGATTATTATTCTGCTTGCAGGACAGCGGGCTCGATTCTCATCCAAAATCGGGCAGGATAGAAATGGAAATTGCGGGAAAATTCAGGCAGTGAGGCCTGCCACCGCCTCACTGCTCCGACTTAGAGTTCCAGCCCCCATCCCGCTGGGACTGCTGCTGGCTGCTCCATCCCCACCCGCCACGTGCAAATGGAGGCAGGCATGCGGAGGCAGGGTCGGGAGGGCAGGGCCTGAGTCCCCAGTGCATTTTCCTGGAATTCACCCCACTTACTGCTGCTTACCAGTGCTGCCATGTGGAAGGTGGCAGTAGGCCCTGAGAAGTGGCCGTGATGGCCGTGATGGCCCTGAGGTTCCTCCATGTACCGCCCTGTGTAGACCTCTGTCTCCCAGGCCTACAGGCAGCCGCTGTACTGATCACTGGGGTGTTTCTGCCCCTTTAACTGCCCAGCAGCTTCTTCTGGTCCTAAAGCATGGCCTCGCTGCAGCACCACCGGGATTTTCCAGCCTGGCACTGTTGGGCTTTCTCTTGTCAGCAGGAATCCCGCCATGCATCTATAATGACCCCCAATTTAGGGAAATGGGTCTGGTTAGGGCAGAGTTAGAGCTGTGGGGAGAAGTCACTCCCACCTGAACTCCACCACAAAGGGAAGAGTCCAGCCCAAGAGGTCACACAGAGTGCTCAAATCAGATGGGAGCTGTATTATGCCAATCACTGGCTCAAATATTTAACAGCTCATTGAGGTCTGGGCTTGTTCTCATGGAGCTGAGGGAGGTGGTGCCGATGCTTCAGAAAGGAGTAAGTCAAGACCAGGAAACTATAGTTTAACTTAGTTATAGACAAATGCGAGAGGGTATTATTAGGGATAAGTTGTATGAATGATTCCATATAAAGAGCAGAGATTATTAGGAATCGCAGCATGACCTCTGCACAAGGAGGTACTGTCTCAACAACTTTTTAAATTTATTTACGAGGCTCCAAAGTCAGTGAATGATGGAAGTCTGCTAAATATTATGTATCTTGATCTTCGAAAGCTTTTAATAAAGTGCTGCACAAAAGGCAGCTAAATAAAGTTGCGTTTTCTGAGATTGGTTTGCATTTCTAAGTTGAATAATGAATAGGTTGCACTTGCATAGAAGGAGGTAGTTATTAATGATAGCAGCTCTGCATGGGGGCCAGTCACCAGTAGAGTCCCTCACAGAATGGTGTTAGGTCCATTGCTTTTCACCATCTTTACTAATGATCTGGATGAATGCATTGGGGAAGTTTGTGGATGAAATGAGGATGTGTGCGGTGGGTTAGGATCTTAGATGAAATAAATAGTCTGCAGTGAGATCTAGACACATATCGGGAATGATCCTGTGTGTGGCAGCTGCCTTTCAATGCAGCATGACAAATTTGGGCCAAGGTAATTCCAGGCATGTATACGCCATGCAGGGATGTCTGCTTAACACTGCTGAGCAGGAGAAGAAACTGGGATTGTAGTTCACAAAACATTGAAGGCCCATGCCAGTACCATGAGGCTGTTGCAAAAGCAAATAGGGTGTTAGGATGTATAGTTAAGTCAATTAAATATAAAACCAGGAGTACAACTTTTACCTTGTACAAGGCCTTAATTCAGCTGCATCTGGAGTACTATGCCCAGTTTTGGTCCACTCATACAGTAGGGGATATCAAAACTCTAGATAATGCACAGAGGAGGGCCACTCAAGTAATATCTAAGTTATATGAAGTCAATCGACAGGTGGATTGGGCGGCATCAGTACAAGTTACAAAAGCATAGAATTAGGTTAGGAGCCAGGAAATATTTCTTTTCAGAGAGAGTCGATGACCTCGGGAGTAGATTGCCAGTACATGTGGTGAATGTAGATTTACTGCAGGCTTTTAAAAGGGAGCTGGCTAAATCCTTGCAAGTGGAAGACATCCATGCACACTTACTCTTTCCACATGGGACTTACTTAGAAGTCCCAGGTTAGGGGTCAGCTGTTTCACACAATACACCATCCTGAAGGGGAAGTTCCACAGGAAAAGATATCTGGGCCAAAAGCCCTGAGGCCTTTCCTGCATACTCCCACCTCAATGCCAGAAATAGGCCTCGACTTTAGTGGATTCAACAGTAGGCAGATCCCGGCATTTATGGTGCACCCATCTTCTTTACTGCAAGGATGTTTTTAAAGCTATATCCTCCTGGTCAGCTACTGTATCCTGCTATATCCTTATTTTTGGATTGGTCTCCTCCTCTTTCACAGTGAGGCCGCATTGTATTGTAAAATTGTGGAGCATACAACAGATGACAATCACTTTGAAGGTCCCTTATCTGCTAAGACTTATGAAGTGCTGCTTCAGATGCCAATGCTATGCTCAATAATAATGCTGGTGGGTGCATCGACCTTTTGTATCTGTTCTCCACCTGTCCATGACTGCCACATGTTGGTTTTATTATCTGAGGGAAAATAGGATAGCCTTGGTCTCCAAGAGCTATCCTTAGAGTTTCCTTTCACCTTGAAATAAGCCTAGCACTGAAGACTGTCTTAGCATGAAAGCACTGTGGCTGCACTCTGGGAGGCAGGCACTGACCAGCATAATATGGTGTTGTTGGCCGTTGAGCAGCTGCACACTAATGCAGTGATGGAACCTGTTTTTTGTTCATGCAGGCCATTGTATTTTGGGAAATCCAGCAGTACAGTAAAATTGAGCAGCCCTGGTATGCAGCTGTTGCTGTTCAAAGGAAAAGGAGATGAAGGTGTTCATCCTGCTAAATAAAGCATCAGTTACCGACTTGATGCATCTGTGGACGGAAAATTGATGGCTGCTGCTGATGTGATAATCCTATGACGAGTCAGATGCATAAAAATTAACCTTGGCGGCCTTGCCGGCCACTGGCACTACCATCCCTATACTAGACAATGGCTGCAGGTTTCCTTGAAGCTGATGGTACAGTTCTGTAACTACCTTCCTACTGAACCTAAGGGAAATTTAACCCCCCATGACAGGCAGGAGAAGAGTGGGGGGTGGGGGGTGGGGGGTGGTAGGTTAAAAATTCAAAAATCTGAACCCCAACCCGCCTTGAATGTGCCACTTCTAGTTTTAACGGAGGTGGGTCGGGGGGTGGGTGAGGAATGTGCTCTCGAGAGGCGGGCCATTTATTTAAGTATGCTAATGAGGCTGCGTGCTTCCAATTTTAACAGACCTTTAGATTCAAGGGCTGCGGGCCAGGTTACCCAGGGCTCAGGACACCCAGCAACTGAAGAACGGCCAAATCCAGCAGATAAGTGCCTTTCCAGCTCTGCTTTTGGGCCAGGAGGAGCAGGAGTGCTTCCCCACCCCCGGCTCCCCCAAGCAAGCCTTCTTCCCTCCCAGTGAACCGAAGCACCCCGCCCGCCGGGAGAAAAAATTTCAAATGAGGTCCTGCTGTTAAATTTGGCAGGACCTCCGCTTTACTCGCATTTCTGGGTTTCCCGCCTGCTACGACCTCCCAGCCTCCCTGTAAATATCGGGGCCTACGTCTCTTAACTCATTGCTGCTCAATCATTGCCATGTAGATGTGCCTGGTCCAGTGGATACAGTGGGTGCTATATTGGCGGGTGCAGGCAATCTGCCTCCGGTGCCATCTAACAAGCCTCCTTTAATCCTATTCCATTAAGTTGAATGACAGTGATCACTGATAGCAAACACCTTAGCTTAGAAATGTCTTCCAGCAAAAAACAAATGAACATCGCTGCTGTAAGATTCCAGTTCCTGACATGCAAGAACCTGGCAGGCCTCGAACAAAATTAGCATGCTGCATGTGTACTGCATGAATACAGCAATATTGCAGGCCCCACAGGTAAGTAGTATTCATGAGCAGATTTACATTGGTAATCAGCAGAATGCACAGTCTATGCAAGAGTCTGCTCATTGACCTAGCGTAATTTCGAGCACTGCATTCAGTGGGCAGAAAGTGCAGAAGTTCAGTAACTCGAGAAATTGCTGTCTCTAACCATACAGACGGAGTCGGCATAAGCCATTATGCTGAAACAATTTCCAGGCTATATGGAGGCACTGTGTAGTTTAGTGACAATTAGTTAAGGATCTTTACTGCTGTTGTTTGGACAGATTCCTCATATTTGTGTACTCACGAAACTGACTTTTTTTAATTCGTTCTTGGGATGTGGGCGTCGCTGGCAAGGCCAGCATTTATTGCCCATCCCTAATTGCCCTTGAGAAGGTGGTGGTGAGCCGTCGTCTTGAACCGCTGCAGTCCGTGTGGTGAAGGTACTCCCACAGTGTTGTTAGGGAGGGAGTTCCAGGATTTTGACCTAGCAACTATGAAGGAATGGCAATATATTTCCATGATCTTATTGAATGGCGGAGCAGGCTCGAGGGGCCGATTGGCCTACTCCTGCTCCTATTTCTTATGTTCTTATGTTCTAAGTCAGGATGGTGTGTGACTTGGAGGGGAACTTGGAGGTGGTGGTGTTCCCATATTCCTGCTGCCCTTGTCCTTCTAGTTGGTAGAGGTTGTGTGTTTGGGAGGTGCTGTCGAAGAAGCCTTGGCTAGTTGCTGCAGTGCATCTTGTAGATGGTACACACTGCAGCCACGGTGCGCTGGTAGTGGAGGGAGTGAATGTTTAAGCTGGTGGATGGGGTGCCAATCATGCGGGGTGCTTTATCCTGGATGGTGTTGAGCTTCTTGACTGTTGTTGGAGCTGCACTCATCCAGGCAAGTGGAGAGTATTCCATCACACTCCTGACTTGTACCTTGTAGATGGTGGAAAGGCTTTGGGGTGTCAGGAGGTGAGTCACTTGCTGCAGAATACCCAGCCTCTGACCTGCTCTTGTTGCCACAGTATTTATGTGGCTGGTCCAGTTAAGTTTCTGGTCAATGGTGACCCCCAGAATGTTGATGGTGGGGATTTGGCGATGATAATACTGTTGAATGTCAAGGGGAGGTGATTAGACTCTCGCTTGTTGGAGATGGTTATTGCCTGGCAATTGTGTGGCACGAATGTTACCTGCCACTTATCAGCCGAAGCCTGAATGTCGACCAGGTCTTGCTGCATGCGGGCATGGACTGCTTCATTATCTGAGGAGTTGTGAATGGAATTGAACACTGTGCAATCATCAGCGAACATCCCCATTTCTGACCTTATGATGGAGGGAAGGTCATTGATGAAGCAGCTGAAGATGGTTGGGCCCAGGACACTGCCCTGAGGAACTCCTGCATCGACTTTAGATGCAGCTTTATTTGCCACTGAATAATTAGCACTGTGCTAGCCCCTAATAGATGTCCTATAGTCTTGCAGTGAGGATTAAGCTGCAGATTTGCTACAAATCTTTTCTATTGCAATTTTTAGTGGAAATATTGATCATTAGCTCTTATCCAGCAGCTGAGACTGTTGGCAGAAAAACCAGGTTAGTCTGTGTCCATGCTTCATAAACTCCCCCGGGAACAGCAAATTGAGGCGAAATAAAAAAGAGGAAAAAATTAGCAGGCTGAATCTGTTCATGTGAGAAGATGAATGTACTCACTGCACTGTCAACATAATTCTTTATGAAATGCTACTGGTGCATATAGAAAGTCTGTCTCCTTTTAGTTTTAGCATCGGGGAGAGGGGAGAAGGTTAAGAGACCGAATTAATAAAGTAAGTCATTGAAGTGAATTTTCAGAAGGATTAGTGGGACAATTGGGCAGGACTCGATGCTTCAAAACCCCTCTTTGATTACTCTGGATCCTTAACTGCCTGACTGGGAGTGTGTGATAACCAAATCTGGAAACTGCACAAAGGCACTGTGTGACTAATCCTTTCTATCACTCATCATTCACAAGGGACTGCAGAATGATGGCATGTGATGGAGATGGAGCCTGCAGCAGATGCAGCCATAACACATAGTACTGTTAGTAACTCAATGTGCCTCTTCAGATCAGTCCAAGGTTTTCAGATGGAAGCGATACTCATAATTAAATAAGAAACAAATTTTACTTACAGCCTTAAATACGAGCATTTACTTTTCCAAAAAGATATTTAAGAATTTTCTGGGTAAAGAAAGAAAGAATATGCATCTATATAGCGCCATTCACGACTTCAGGACATCCCAAATCGCTTTACAGCCAATTAAGTATTTTTGAATTGCAGTCACTGACTGTTGTAATGTAGGAAATATGGCAGCCAAAATTATACACAGCAAGGTCCCACAAACATTGATGAGATAAATGACAAAATCATCTGTTTTAGGTGTTGATTGAGGGATAAATGTTGCCAGTACACAAAGAGAACTCCCCTGCTCTTCTTCAAAATTGTGCCGTGGGATCTTTTGCGTTCCCTTGAGAGGACAGACGAGGCCTCAGTTTAACATCTCATCCAAAAGAAGGCACCTCCGACAGTGCAGCACTCCCTCAGTCTTGGGAGTGGGACTTGAACCCCTGATCTTCTGATTCAGAGGTGAAAGTGCTCTCACTGAGCCTATTGCTGCTTTCCTTGCTGGGGGCTGTTTCCGTAGGTCCCCGGCGGCGGCCTGAGTTCCCATCAGTTTTGACTTCCGGCCACCGATGGTGACGTCATTCTCGCTAGCTTCGGGCAGGAGTCAGAGTTGGGGCATGCAAATGATTCCTGGGAGTTAAACTCTCCCAAGCCTCATGCTCCAGGGGGCCAGACAATTCACTTTGGCCCTTGCACCCCCGATTTCTGCCCTGAGCTAAAATTAAGATTGGAGGTGAGCTGATAGCTTACAAGGACAGGAGCTGGAGGTAGGTTTTTGAGGAGGGTGGTTTCGAAAGGGACACGACTATTTCAATACTCTCCAGGCCAGACCCCTACCCTTCACCCTACATAAATTTCAGGTCCTCTAAAATTTTGCTGCCCATATCCTAACTTGCACCAAGACCTGCTCACCCATCACCCCTATGCTCACTGACCTATATTGGTTCCTGGTACCCCATGCCTCTAATTTAAAGTTCTCATCCTTGTCTTTAAATCCCTTCATGGCCTCATCTCTTCCTATTTCTGTGACCTCCTGCAGTCCTACAACCCCCTACCCCCAACCCCCAACTCTCCATTCCTCTGACTCTGTTCTCTTGTGTATCCCTTTCGCTCTTTGCCCCATCATTGGCAGCCATGCCTTCTTCTGCATAGGCCCCACACACTGAAATTCCCTCCCTAAACCTCTCTGCTTCGCCAGCTCCCTCTCCTCCTTTAAGACTTTCCTTAGAAACCTCTTTGACCAAGCTTTTTGTTACCCCTCCTATTATTTTCTTCTTCGGCTCAGCATCCACTCTTTTGATTATGTCTCTGAGAAGCGATTGGGAACTTTTTGAACATTAACGGCCCTAAGAATAGTTGCTCTATATAAAAACATCTACAGGCTGGAATTCTGCTCTTCGGAGTGGAGCTTCAGTGGGGCAGGACTCTCACCTGCTCTCTGAATCCACCCCACATCTGACCCATTTCCCTTGGTCAGGACTCATTATTAATGCACTGCAGACTCACGGTGAGATTCCTGCCACCAAGGGGGATTCCACCAGTGTGAAGAGAGAAATGTAGACACAGGCGGACAGGAGGAAAATCTGCTGGAGCACCACTGCAGCCATTTACATGAAGTGGGTGAGGAAGAAGAGGCCAGCAGCGGTCCAGGCGGGGTGGGGCAAGGAAAAAGAGGTTGGGTGGTGAGGCAGTGATAGGCCTTACTGTCTGCATATTCCTTCCTTCTCCATTGCAATCTCACCCAAAATCAGGTAAGATTACAGAGGTGAATTTCAGCCACAAATTCTGCTTCTCTAAGCACTCCCCTGTACATAGAGCTTCCTACACTTCCCATTTATTATAGGCTTTGAAGCCAAAAAGTGTAATACTGGCACAAGCGCACCTGGTTTTAAATATGAAGAATTCTGGACCATAATGAGCCTATGGTGTGAAATAGGTGCAACTACTTTAACTTACAAAATGCAGCTAGATTTAAAATCACTGGCAAAACGAAGTGGATGCAAAGCATGCCATAGGCTTACTTGCCTGAATTTCCATTCCCCTTTGCCCATTCTGCACTGTACAACTGGTGCAGCTGAGTGCAAAATCTATCCCAAACTTTATGGCACTGTCTTCGAATGTTCTAGCCTTACTAATTGCCACGAGACACAAAAGGGTTGTTTTGAGGGTAAAACGCTTTCATATCATTTCACATTGGCCCCAGAAATCCTCAGGGTGACACATTTCATCATAAGTAGTGAGATGCACCAACCCTGGCCCTCCGCTGCTAACCTCACCAAAGTTTACAGAGTATGGGCAGATCCAGCAAATCGGATGAAACTGGCAGACTGGGGGTGCATCCATTGGGAGTCAGAAAGTCCGGTCTAAGTACTGAGGCTGTGGTACTGTCAGGAGGTTCCTCCCTCCCAGTCTCTCTCACAACCCCCAGAAATCCTTCAGCATTGCTCCCAGAAGCCCCATTTGTAAGGTGACCACAATTAAAAGAAAAATCCAGCCTTTTCTTTATTGGTCTAGGGCACATGCCAGCCTGGACCCCAGGTGGGGTCCACATCGGCCATGCAGGCAGCCGGTATGCCTAACCAGGAGAACTGCCACCATGGACTGGAGCGCCCTGTGTAGTACCTTCCCCCCGAGGCCCCGCCCTACCTTGACATCGGTGGCCTTGTTTGGGGCCGTCCATAAACCGGAGCTCGAGGCCAGGATTCGGCGTATCCAAGTTCCGGCACAATTTCCATAATATTCCAGCAGATTCCTGCCAATGTTACAATGGAAATACACCAGAATGGGTGTGGAGTTTTGACCCCATGTTGTTTTGATCAATCATTCTCTAAAGAAAGTGAACATTTTTTCCCATCCATGGGTCAGTGATCCCAAAACTTACACCAAGATCACGCCTGCCACTGCCACTCTGGGGTTAGGGAGAGGTGCCCTGATTTTCCTGCAAATGATGGGGGCCCACACCATTAAGTGTACTGAAGGCAACCATCGCATCATATGTTTACAATAAAACTGGTTTATTAAATTCAGTTCATTGGAAGTAACAGAAAAGTGCTTAAGAAATTCTGATTAAAACAACATCATTGATTTGTGCAAAGAAAATATTTCGTAATATTTACTGGACCAAAAACATCCAAAGCGAAGTATGATCACGAGGTCCAATCTAGATGTGATTATAAAGTCATGAGGAATGGCGAAAAATAGTGTGTTTCACTTCCTATTTCTGGTTTTAATTTCATATCTGTGGGATGAAGTGCAACCCATTTTAAAAAGCTGAAAGCAGCCACAGAACAAATAAAAGTTTTAAAATAACAATGTTAAATCTGAGGTTTTAGAATGATAAATATGGCATTTTTCAGGAAAAAAGTACTTTAATAAATCATTTCTGTCAATTCACATAAGTAGAAAGCATAATTATTAATTTATTAAGTGGCTTCAACAGACATGTATGTTGTGCCCAGTAGTTCTGAATTGGCCCCTGTCTGAGTTGACTCAGCTCCACTTCATTACAGTGTCAAAGGTCAAAGCCACTCGTCAGGCTCAAGCCACTCTCCTCAATAGCACGTCTTTGTGACGCGAATGAGAAGATGATCGGAGCATTGTGCAGATGATCAGTTGTATGTAACACTGAGATATCAATCAAAGTCTGAGCTCAATGGCTGCAATGAAAGGTCAGCCCACCCATGGGAGAAAATGAATCTGAGTGGTGAATGTGATTGGCTCCAAAGTGGCTGCAACCTTAACTGATGCTTGTTTGGCTGCAGTCTTGGTTTCTGGTGGTGCACCACAGGATTTATTTTTAATGGTGTGGATATGCTCCAAGCAGCTGGGTTATATCGTGCATCTATGCTTGCGCTTAGTAGAGCAAAACAACTCTAATGACCTGTGAATGAACCATATGCTTGAGCTTCACTTTAGGTCATTGTCAGGCAACAAATCTTTAGCAAATAAGGTAACAAAGATTTCTGCACAATATAGTTACAGACCTTTCTTTCTCACACCAGCAGTGGGCTTTCGATATAAGTATCTTGCCTGCTTCTTTTTTTCCCCTTATGTGCCTTCAAAGAGACAATTACAATGCGATGAAATTATAAGCCTGTTCTTTATAAGTGGGTTTATTATTTTGTTACACCTTAGCTACGACGTGCCATTTTGCACCACTAATATGGTTGCACAGCTCTACAGCTTCACTGGTCTAGTAAAGTAAAGCTCCTAGGCCAATAAATATAGTGATCACAAAGGTATACAGGCAGTTCATTCAATATGCATATGCTTATATATTATTGCTAAAGTTCTTTGCACTTCACCAAGCAACAAATATATATATGACATACATTTAGTCAAAAGGTAAAATTCATATATTGTTACAATATTGCTAAATTCTCACTCTTAGGCAACAACAAAAACTTGTATTTATATAGCGCCTTTAAAGAAATAAAACGCCCCAAGTGTCAGCTGTGGTTCAGTTGGTAGTACACTCAGCTCTGAGTCAGAAGGTTGTGGGTTCAAGTGCCACTCCAGGGACTTAAGCACATAAAGCTAGGCTGACACTCCAGTGCAGTGCTGAGGGAGTGCTGCATTGTCGGAGGTACCGTCTTTCAGATGAGACATTGAACCAAGGCCCCATCTGCTCTCTCAGGTGGACGTAGAAGATCCCATGGCACTATTTCGAAGAAGAGCAGGGGAGTTATCCCTGGTGTCCTGGCCAATATTTATCCCTCAACCAACATAACAAAAACAGATTGTCTGGTCATTATCACATTGCTGTTTGTTGGAGCTTGCTGTGCACAAATTGGCTACCGTGTTTTCCACAATACAACAGTGACTACACTTCAAAAAGTACTTCATTGGCTGTAAAGCGCTTTGGGACCTCCGGTGGTCATGAAAGGCGTTATATAAATGCAAGTAAGACGCTTCACAGGAGTGTTATCAAAATGTTTTTTTGCCACCGAGCCATATAAGGAGATATTAGGGTGGATGACCAAATGCTTGGTCGAAGAGGTAGGTTTTAAGGAGTGATTAAAGGAGGAAAGAGAAGTGGGGAGGCAGAGAGATGTAGGGAGGGAATTCCAGAGCTTAGGACCTCAGCAGCTGAAGGCATGATCGCCAATGGTGGAGCATTTAAAATCGGCGATGTTCAAAAGGCCAGAAGAGGTGGAGCGCAGAGGTCTAGGGGGATTATAGGGCTGGAGGAGATAACAGAGATAAGGAGGGGTGAGGCCATGGAGGAATTTGAAAGCAAGGATGAGAATTTTAAAATCGAGACGTTGCTTAACCGGGAGCCAATGTAGGTCAGCGAGCACAGGGGAGATGGGTGAGCGAGACTTGAGTGAGTTAGCACACGGGTGGCAGAGTTTTCGATAACCTCAAGTTTATGGAGGGTAGAACGAGGGAGGCCGGCTAGGAGTGCGTTGGAATAGTCGAGTCTAGAGGTGATAAAGGCATGGATGAGGGTTTTAGCAGCAGATAAGTTGAGGTAAGGGCGGAGACTGGCGATATTACGAAGGTGGAAACAGACAGTCTTAGTGATAGAACGGATATGAGGTAGGAAGCTCAATTCATGATCAAATATGACATCAAGGTTGTGAACAGACTTGGTCAGCCTTAGACAGTTGCCGAGGAGAGAGATCGAATCAGTGATAAGGAAACAGAGTTTGTGGCGTGAGCCAAAGACAATGGCTTTGGTCTTCCCGATATTTAATTGGAGGAAATTTCTACTTATCCAGTGCTGGATGTTGGACAAGCAGTCTGATAGTATAGAGATGGTGGAGGGTTCGAGAGAGGTGGAGGAGAGGTAGAGCTGGATATCATCAGCGTACATGTGAAAACTCATGTTGTGTTGCCGGATGATGTCACCGAGGGGCAGCATGTAGATGCGAAATAGGAGGGGACCAAGGATAGATCCTTGGGGGACACCAGAGGTGACAGTGCAGGATCAGGAAGAGAAGCCATTGCAGGTGATTCTATGGTTACAGCTGGAAAGATAGGAATGAAACCAGGCAAATGCAGTTCCATCCAGCTGGATGACGGTGGAGAGGCGTTGGAGCAGAATTTTGTGGCCAACCATGTCAAAGGCTGCAGACAGCTCCAGAAGGATGAGAAGGGATAGATCAGCTTTGTTGCAGTCAACTGGATTTCATTTGTGAACTTGGTAAGAGCAGTTTTGATACGGTGGCAGGGGCGGAAGCCTGATTGGAGGGATACAAACAAGGAGTTCTGGAAAAGATGGGCATGGATTTGGGAGGTGACAACACAGTCAAGAACTTTGGAGAGGAAAGGGAGGTTGAAGATGGGGCAATAGTTAGCAAGGACAGAGGGATCAAGGGTTTTTTTTTGAGAGGGGTGATGACAGCAAATTTGAAGGAAAGGGGGACAATACCTGAGGAGAGAGAACAATTAACAATATCCTCTAACATGGGAGCCAAGAAGGAAAATTGGGTGGTCAGCAATTCAGTAGGAATAGGGTCGAGGGAGCAGGAGGTCGATCTCATTGACAAGATGAGCTTTGAAAGGGCAAGAGGGGAGACAGGAGAGAAATTAGAGAAATATGCAAATTTAGGGTTAGGGCAGGGGGAAAATGGAAAGGAAGTAAGGTCCGGTGGGCTAGGGAAGGGAGAGAATTGAAAGCAGAAGCAGTTGAACGGATGTTGTTGACCTTTTTAACAAAGAACTCGTGAGCTCCTCACATTTATTGTTGGAGGTGGGAAAGGAGGAGGCAGGGGAGGGTGGTTTGAGAAGATGGTTAGTGGTGGTGTTATTTTTGCCATCCTGGATGATCTTAGAATAATGGGCAGTTTTATTGATGAAGAGCAGGACCCGGTAGTGCTTTATATGATCTAGTCAAATCTGGTGATGGATGATTAGACAGGTTGTGGAAATGGTCGGAGATTGCCTTATCGGTGATGACTATGGAGGGGATAGCGAGGCCACGTGAGGGTGGCCGTGTATAAGTGTAGGGGAGTTGACATGAAGGGAGAGATTGAGGGAGGAAAGGAGGGCAGTGAACTCAGAGGAGAGGGAGCAAGATGATTTGAGGTGGAGGTTGAAATGACCAAGGATGAGAAGTCGCTCGGTGCAGAGGCAGAGGGAAAAAAGCAGAGAAGATATCCCATTGAGAAAATTGGTGTGGTATTTGGGTGGACGGTAGAGAATAAGGATTTTAAAACAACATAAACTGTGTCTGTTTCTCTGTGGACTAAAAAGTAAATTTGCATACTGTGTCATTAAAAAGGTATAAGTCACTGTGTCAGTCCTCACAGAATTATGACAGCCAGTGCAAGATGCAAATTTCAGACAATATTTAATCTGCACTCTTAAAATGAGTTACCTAATTACCTGAAGTGAATGATCAAATTATAAATGGCTTAATTTCCTTCAAAGCAGCTCTGAGGCTGGGAAATGGTGTGGATGTTTTAATACCATTGCAAATTTATAAAATTACGCGGAGGAGAGCAATTGTGCAGTGTATGTGAGTAGCAGTACACAGTGCCACAGTGATGAGATGTAGGTTAAGTCTGTCATACTGCGGAGACCCCAGTGTTACCTGTGCTCCTCCACCCCAACTCATTTGAGGCAGAGAGGAACATTGGATGATGAATTGTTAATGAGTTCTTTCTAGTGATCAGCTCAAGAATAACATGAATGGAAGTAGATCAGCAAGCCATTTATTTGTCCTCACAGGAATTTCTTTTTTACTAATTCTGAAGGAAGATTTATACTGTGCACTATGTGCAATGAAATTGTAAGCCCGTTCTTTATAACTGGGTTTATGATTTTGTTATACACAATGCACAGCAGAAATCTTCTCTTGCTATGTCAATCTGCTTGCTTATTCTGAATTTAATCTATCTTTCTTAATATTCATAACATGTCTTCGCATAAAGATTTATTTGGTCAACGTACAAGTGAAGTACCTTCCCTTTTCGATTAAAGGTCCTTAGTATGGGAAGTATATCATTATGTACCTTTGTTTTCATCAGAAAAAAAGACATTCCTTCTGTATCAAACATTCTCAAAACCAAATAATGCGTTGATTCATTTGTACATTATTGCTTTTTTGTTAGAAGTTATTGACAACTTCAACAAATCAAAGGGAGGTGTGATGACTAATCTCCAAAACTGTTTCCTTTGAAATGTGGAGCTTTCATTTACTCGCGGAACACTCTGCACTAAATGAGGGTTTACTTTTTCTCTCATTGTAGCGCACTCACAACAGAATGTAAGTTTATTCATTGCACATTTTTTGAGCTGGGTCAACCAATGCACAACTGTGTCTGTCCAACTCTGAAGATCATAGGGGAGATTTTCCTGGGTCTATGCCGAGGCGCCCTGGGACACTTGGGCACCGTGAATATTGGAAAATCAGGCATACACCTGTTAAGGAACCTGCCTGATTTTTTTTCAGTTAATTTAAATGAAGAAAATGCATCTGGAGTGCAGATGGGAGAATTGGTTGTGGCGGTCAGAACACCCAATTTGTGGTGTTCCCAATTTTCCAGTCAGTAAAATGAATCACTGGAAAATTGGGAACACTGCAAATTGAACATGCAGCTCTTTACACAGATTCACCGGTCCTATTGAATGAGGATAATCCTTACCTTGCAAAAGTTTACCTTGTATGCATTTATGATGTTTTTATTTGCAAGACATGGCTCGGAAATTTGAATATGTTTATTTACAGCACTCAGAGATAAAAATCAGGTTGAAATTCCGCAGGTCAGCACATCATGGCATAAGTATAGAAACATAGAAACATAGAAAATAGGTACAGGAGTAGACCATTCGGTCCTTCGAGCCTGCACCGCCATTCAATGCGTTCATGGCTGAACATGCTACCTCAGTACCCCATTCCTGCTTTCTCGCCATACCCCTTGATCCCCCTAGTTGTGAGTGTTATATCTAACTCCCTTTTGAATATATTTAGCGAACTGGCCTCAACAACCTTCTGTGGAAGAGAATTCCATAGATTCACCACTCTCTGGGTGAAGAAGTTCCTCCTCAGCTCAGTCTTAAATGGCTTCCCCTTAATCCTTAGACTGTGACCCCTGGTTCTAGTATTGAACTGCACCTGCTCTGGACCTCCACTGCAGACCTTGCCAAAATTCACAGACTGAAGGAGAGGTCCCCTCTTTCATCTACCATGGTAGGTGAGGGCCATGGCAGCAAGGCAGGAAAGTCCAGCACATGTGACTTGGAATAGTGGCAAGTCCACAATTCCGGCCTGGACCTGCTGAGTTGGCCGATTTCCCTGGTCTCAACAGACATACCTGTGCTAACCATATGATTCTAACCTGTCCTAATATCTCTTTATGTGGCTCAGTGTCAATTTTTTGTTTGATAATGCTCCTGTGAAGCACCTTGGGACATTTTTACTACATTAAAAGCGCTATATAAATGCAAGTTGTTTTTGTTGTTGTTGATCTCATTTGCAACCTTTCCAGCATCATAGCACAGAATGAAATTCAGTTCGAATGGGAGATGTCAGAACAAAACAGAACAACAGAGAGTAAGGTCAATGATGTAACCTCACATGTGAGCAGTAAGAGTATTGTTTGAGATTGATGTATATTATTTCATTAAATCATTATTGCACTTAACTTTTCAAAGTATAAGAATAAAGACTGCTGTACGATTCATTTCTGTCAATAAGGAGATCATTAGAACTATTGCTCTTTTTACATATAATTAACTCATCAGTCAGATTGTATGCTATTAACTTAATTTTCATTTAAAATATTTTTCTTGCCCAATTCTGCTAGAGCTTATCTCCATCAGCTATAAGAAGGCCTGAACAGCCCTTACCCAGATGCTTCTCGAGGGTTAAGGGGAATTTTTGTAAGTACTTTTTAGCATGGGAGCAGATTTTGGGCAGCAATATTAGGGGAAATTTTAACGCCTTCTGTCCAGTGAAAACTGGACGGAATTGGAGTTAAAACCCAAACAGTACAGTTACCAAAGCAAAATACTGTGGATGCTGGAAATCTGAAAAAAAACTCAGAAAACGCTAGAAATACTCAGCAGGTCAGGCAGCATCTATGGAGAGAGAAACAAAGTACACTTACCACTCTTTTTATCACCGCACGCCCATTTTAATGCCTCTGTTTTGTTGGACAGTTGTTGCGCCTCCCTGACTCAAGCAGGAGCCTCATGAGTACATGTGACGTACATAGGACCTGAATCCACTTTAATGGCCCACTGGGAGGAACTTCCGCCGCAGACACAGCGCTCAGTAAAACCTGCTGGGCAAGTAGTGGGGGCCTTTACAGGTAAGTGTAAAAATGATTTCTGTGGGGCCATGAGGAGCAGGAGTGCTCCTTTAGACCCCACAAAGAAGGTTGGGACTGCTGTCGCCACGGGCTCTTCCCCTTCTGTTTTCGCAAAACCTTTCCAAACCCAAACTTGCTGAAGGCTAGTATCATTCTTTTCCTGATATTTCTTCTGCCCATAAATACACTCACTCGCTGTCACAAAAGCATATACCCAAGTGCAATGACATGATGCATAATATAATATAACATTTGAAGGGGTGTCATGCATCAGCGTTCTAACGTATTTTCTCTTCTGTTTCTATAGATGCCCCCTATGAATCATCAGCAGCAGAAGAAGTCAGCATCTCACATCACCCTGTGTCACTTCAGCTGTTACAAGCACTAGAACAGGTACATTTTTCCTGGCTGATTTAGGTAGTCAGCTTGTGGAAAGAGCACCAGATATTCCGAATGAGGAAGAGCTAGTGGAGGTGATACTAGCAGAGCAGGAACATACTCGCTGGAGGGTCAGCTCACACTCGCTCTCAGCTGTAGAATGGGAACATCTGTTATTAGGCCTTGGGCTTTAAATTACAATGGACTGTCTTGTGCAGTTTCAACAAGTTGGAGGATCGGATTCAGAGAACCTTCTGGTATGGATTAACAAACCTCTTAGCTGCCCAGGGGGTGGTGGGGGGCGGTGGCGGTGGCAGTGGGCAACAGCAGGAGCATGGCTAGAATAGTTACAGAAGAGACTGTTCCTTCTCAGGGCGATGCCACATCTCTGTAGCTCCACTCAAATAATTCACCATAAAGCAGGCAGAATGAGCCAGTCACTGTAGCAGCAAATGTGGTGGAACCAGCCGCAATGCTATCTTATGATGCACAAAGAGGTGCAGGGCCATCTCAATCTCAGGAGGGTTCCACTGATCCCCAGGGGCTAACTGCCTCACTATCCACTGGGTGTGAACCTAGAAATAGCAGTGATAAAGTTTGTAGAAGAGACACACCTTATATTGTCACCTAGGCGCCAGAGTAAAGGTGAAAACACAGCAAAAGCAGATAGACAGATCATTTACAGAAAGATACTTTATTTCAACTTTGTTCAAAGAATTTACTTCTGATGGTGTAGAATAAGAAATCAGATCAGAAAAATGATTATCTGTGGTAGTTGATTTAATGTAGAGGACAATGTTAGTGACAATGTATTGGGCCACTGCAAAATGCACATGACTGTTAGTTAAATGAGTGGCTGAGGCACGTTAGTTAATGCCTCCTCTATGAAAGCCTGACATACTACTCTTCCAAGCTGCAAAGATGTTTCACCAGCAGCATCCATGGTGCCATTTAATTAACAATCCTGTCCATGTGTAAACAGTGCCAAAAATCCTGCCCTCCCCCACCCTGAGAACAATTGTTGAATTATGTGATTCTGATTTTCAATGACAAGCCAGTTATATAACAATGCACCATACCCGGCTCTTGTATTGATTATGTTAATGACCCAGAACCAGAAGCTGTGACAGGAACAGCTGTGCCAAGTGTATGCATGCACTTTGCCGACTGCACACCAGTGCTGCCAGCTAAGCACGAGGACTAGATAATCCATACTATCATTTTCAATGTTATTGAAATTATGCACTAGCAATTGAGAAGTATGATTGAACTCCAAACCCCCAAAATATTTATAGTTGTTGGTGACATGTTTTCTTTGCTATTTGCTTAATTTGTTTGGTTAATTTCATTGAATGTCTAATGGTATTGTAAACAAAAGGAAGAACCTGCATTTATATCGCACCTTTCGTATTCTCAGGTTGTCCCAAAGAATTTCGCAGCTTATCAGGTATTTTTGAAGTAGTAATGAAGGAAACGTAACAACCAATCTGCGCACAGCAAGGTCCCACATACAGGAATGAGATAAATGACCAAACCATCTGCTTTAGTGGTGCTGATTGAGGGATATATTTTGGTTCGGAAAGCAGGGGAACTGTAATGCTTTTCAGATCTTTTGCATTGACTTCAGTTGGCAGAAAGCTCATCTCATCTGAAAGACAGCATGGCACTCCCTTAGTACCACACTGAAGTGTCATCATAGATTATGTGCTTAACTCTCTGGAGTGGGGCTTGAACTCATAACCTCCTGATTTAAAGGCAATGCTGCTACCACCAAGCCAAGCTGAACACTTAATGGGCCAGATTTTGTTGTCAAAATAAGTGAGACTAATGGCCCTCTCCGCTATTTATGCGTAAATGGTACAGTAACTTCAGGCGAGGGGCAAATGCACGGTTAAATGTGAATATCCAAAAGTTGCCGTCCGAGTTGTGCCGCTCCGCCGTTAGCTTCATGTTTGCCTTACCAGTGACATGAATGAAATGTCATGAAGTTGCTGTATCTGCATGGTAGATATGAACTGAACCCGCCACAGATATTTAGGGCTAGTAATTACAAGCATAATGCTAATTGTTAATGACTGCCAATCAACCACTCTGACACCAAAAATTAACTATTCCAAATGTGTCACCTCATTCCTTCAGGTGGTGAATTCTTTTAGGAGATTTTTTAAATTGTCAAATTTAAAATTTTAACATTTTTGTTTTTACTTTCCTTTCTGTCTCTTTTTCTCTCTCTCTTAATCCAATCCTTTCTTCCCTCTCTTTGTTTCTCTTTCTGTACCTGATTTGACAGCGAATTCACCCACTCTAATTCATCCTCCTTCTCTGTCCTTCCACTGTTTATTTCCCAATCCTTAAACCTCATTGGCTAAGGAGACACACTGTTGGCTGCCCTGTTCGCTCAGGTCCCAGATATCCTGTTTCCCTTGCTGCACCATTATTAGCTCACACTTTCAGCAACTTAGTGGGCAAAATATTTTTGAGCTGAGGGGTGCAGGGTCAAGTCTAACTAATGGCAGATGCCAGTAGAAGCTCAGCTGCAGCAAAATCTGGCCCAAAATGACACTGTACCATGTGTTTGTGTTAGCTAAATTGCATTACTCTGAAATGTTTGGCATTTACAGTACAGTAAGGTATGCTGTATTGTTATATTACTAGCTTGCCACTGAAAATCAGTATCACATTATTCAACAATAGCTTTTTTGATCATAGCTATCTGTACTCTGTATGCTATACAAGACGATGACATGCTTCATGATATCCGTTGTTTCATTTTCAATTGAGGTCTGACACAGGTGACATGTCCTTTTGTTATGAGTCCTCATTTAATTTATTATATGCAGATATGGTAGACTACCTGGCGCCTGATTAATATTAAGAATAATCCGATGGAGAGAGTAGAGTTGGTTCCAGACATCTCCGTGAATCTGGCTATTTTTGTTGTAGTTTTTACTTAAGGGTACCAAGGACTAGAAATTGGATTAGGCTCAAAAGTGGGCGGTGTCAAGGGCCAGCGCTATTTGTCTGCACCTGTTGGAAGTGGTCCAGGCAGCACGCAAAATTTGTGCTGCCTGTTCATTATAATGATTGGATCGCTGATCTCAGCGCTAAACATGCTGCTGATTGGCTTAGCGCTCAATGGGGAGGCCAATATCAGGTGCAGTCCAATGGCCTGTAATGTTTCACACAGGCTCTCTGCACTACTTAAAGGGGATATATTTTTTTGCAGCAGCACCTCATTGTCGGTCAGGCTGAAAACATGGCTTAGCAACCAAGGGAGTGAGCACGAAGGTTCTTGGATGCTGCACTGGAGACTTTGGTTGTGGCTGTTCCAAGAAGGCTGTTCCCGCAGGGTGGCAGGAAGCCATCCAAGGCTACCAGCAGAAGGCTCTGGGAGGAGATAGCTAACTCCGTTAAGGCCACCAATGTGGTCCCAAAGACATGGATCCAGCGCCAAAAATAGTTTAATGACCTCACACCATATCCTACCACCTGCACCACAAGCCTCACACACTGCTCAATGCACCACACCACCATCACTCACCTACCAACAATCTCTACCTATCACCACTCATACCTCACAATCAGAGCTTCACTTCACCCTCACAACCTTACCACTGCTGCAACACTCACACCCACATCTCACACCTTGCACACACCGACAGCTATTCAACTATGGCAGGCACATCACCCAAGCACATTGCAGCACACGCACTGACACACTTCCCTTTAACTTGCAGGAAAAGGTGGCACAAAACAGGAGGGAGCAGCGGCAGATGGGAGGTGGCCAAGCTGCTATACAAAATCTGGAGGAAGATGTGCTGGACATCATTGGAAGGGCAGTGACCGAGGCCGTGGCAACGGGAGAAGTTGAGGCCCTTACTGATAATGACGATATGGTCATTCCTAATCCTTCTTCTCACATCCCACTTCCCCCTCATCCCACAATCTCTTCTCACTTACAAGCTGCTGATGGTGCATGCATGGATATCTTGCTTTCCACCGCCCCCCCCTTCCCTCACCACAACCCGACCCTTGTGCCTTTCTGCTTTCAGATACCCAAGAAGTGCCACCAGCACAGCCTGTCCCTGATGTTGTGGAGGAGAGTGATGCAAGTGAAGAAGAAGACAAACCGTCACTGCATCTGACACTCACAGACACCAGCTGAGAAAATGGCACTGGCGGAATTAAGAGGGGTGTATAGAGGTGGGATCTGCACATGGTGAGGCACTGGGCATGAGTGGGCTGCAGCAAGGCCAGGGGTAAAGGGTAGTTCAGGGGCCAGCTCCCTGGAGGGCGAGTTCGCGTACGGGTTCTGCTGCAAAGGACTCAGATGATGATCTCGATGGGGCAGCCTTCAGAAGAAGGGTGATGGGCATGTACATGGAAATGCTAGGTGCATTGGCAAGCCTGCCAGAGAGCCTCTTGTCAATGTCAAGGAGCATGAAGCAGTCCGGCTCCAACATTGGACGGGGCGTTGCGCAGAGCTTGGAGCCCATGATTTCCAGGATGGAAATGATGGGCGACTCCAGGAGAGACCTTGTGGACCCAGCCATGATGCTGTGTGTTATGGGCGATGTCGTGGCTTCCATTGCAGCACAGGCGGAAGCGGTCCAACATCTCAGTGCGGCAGTGGAAACACAAGCACAGACTGCTGCCATTGTTGCTGGGTTTACAAGTGGTGAAAGGGGCTTGCAGGGTGTTGCAGCAGTTCAGCAATCTGTCCTCCAACAGATGGCTAGGAATGCTAAGGTGCCTCCCCAGGAGAGTGGCAGAAGGCAGTAGGTTGTGGAGTAATAACCTGCTGTCCTCTCTCAGGATGACACCACTGCTACTCTGCCATTGCCTTTGCTGCTGCCTATTAGCCAGCCAGCCCAAACTGCTGCCACCCATGCCGATGTGGTGCAGTCTACAGCTGGCACTTCTAGGCCCACAGCAGGTCGAGGTCATCCTGGAAGGCCATCTGTACTTTCCACCACTAAAAGTCAGCACCCTTCCACCAGTCATGCTGCAGCTATTGCGGGAGCACTGCGTCGGAGCATTAGAGTAGGAAAAGGCACATGAACGACAGGCTCTAAGGGATTGGCAAGGGTGATTAGTTGATATTGTAATGTTGATTGGATTCTGATAAATTGATGATTTTTGTTTGGAATGTGTGTTTTGTGGTGGCTCTCATTTCAGCTTTGTGCCCAGGAGGAAGCTATGATGATCTGTGACAGAAGGGTGGTATGATGGGGAAGTGGTGAGCAACGGGGATCTGGGGTTTCATTCACTGGAATCGGAGTCTGATGAGGTGTTCACAGGGAGCCTGACCGGAAGGGGAATTTGCTGCCTGTCTCCTCCCTCCCTCCTCGTCCTTGTCCTCTTCCTCTTCCTTTTCCTCTCCCTCCTCCTCCTCTTGAGGTGGACCCACAATCCCTGGTGGCAAGGGCTGGGCCCTCATGATGGCCAAGTTGCGAAGCTTGCAGCAGACTATCAGGAAATGGAACACCAGCAAGTAGTGGAAGGCTCCTCCTGAGCTGTCAAGGCAGTGGAACCATTGCTTTAGTAGCCCGATGGTCTACTCGATGAGGTTCTTGGTAGAAGCATGGCTCTCATTATATGAGTGCTGGGCACGAGTGATGGGGTTGCTAAGGGGAGTCTTAAGCCAGGTGCAGAGCGGATAGCCCTTGTCTCCGAACAGCCACCCTCGGGTTTGACATGGTGGCTGGAAGATTGCTGGCACACCGGACTGCTGCAGGATGAAGGCATCATGGCTGCTGCCAGGATAGCGGGCATTGACCATCATGATGCGCTGGGCGTGGTGCACAACAACTGCACATTAAATGAGTGGTAGCCTTTGCGGTTATGGAACATATAAGGATTGATATGCGATGCCCGCAAAGCCACGTGTGTGCAGTCGATGACGCCCTGCACCATGGGAAAGCCTGCTATCCTAGCAAAGCCACAGGTGCACTCATCCTGCTTCTCTCTGTTCAGAGAGAAGACAATGAAATCCCTTCTTCTGGAGTACAGAGCCTCTGTGACCACCCGGATGCAGTGATGGCTGGCAAACTGGAAAATGTTAGCTATATCTCCTGCTGCAGACTGGAAGGATCTGCTAGCAAAGAAATTTGAGAGCCACGGTGACCTTGAGGGCCACTGGCAGCACTGTGGTCGCCCTGCTCTGAGGCTGCAGGTCTGGTTGCAGGAGGTGGCAGAGTTCTGTGATCACCTCCTTGGTGAAGTGGAGCCTCCTAATACACTGCTCCTCGCTTAAGTGGAGGTAGGAGAAGTGCTCTCTGAAGACCCTAGGTGGGTAAGGCCTCCTGCTGAGAGCCCTCCTGGCCCTCCTCCTCCTCCCCCTGCACGCATCTTCTCATCTTCTTCGCTGCCTCTGCTCCCTCTCCCGCAGATACTCGAGTGCGAGGGGGACTGCAAGTAGAGCCCCCATGACTGTGAGCAAGTGTTGTGAGCAGAAGCTTTTAAATGAGAATGAAGGCGTTCTCCACTTGCACCAATACTCCCTGTCACCTCAGGAACTTGAAATAAGTTTGGAAAGCTTCAAGAGCTGCAGAAAGTTACACAGAGCCTGTCAAACTGAGAAACCATGTCAGCTGCAAGTTGTTGATGGTGATCCCTTCAAATATCACTGCTGGAGGCTCCTTCCTGCTGCTGAACGCTTGGTCAGCTGGTCGTGATTAAGAGAGGGCGGTAAGTGGTGCAACGATGAAGAAAATGGCAGATCGTGCATCAAGTGAGCGTTACACACTCATTGACGTCATGTTCTGCCTCATTTCCATTTCTGCAGCGAGTGCAAGCAACGGCAGCACTGCCGACCTGCCCAAAATGGTGGCCGCCGTGGGACTCACCAGAAGGGAGTGGAAGCGAGCTGGTCGCCATTTTTGCTCAAAACGGGCCTTAACGGCTGGCGCTAAACCCCCGAAGTTTTAGATCCAAATAGCATAATAGAAATTACAATGAACCTATTTCATCCATTAATTATCTGGTCAGCCTAAAAATTCTGAGACATTCCTTGTCATTTACAGGAAACCTTTGAGGACCTTGTGCCTTGGTAATTCACCCTCCCTTGTGTAGTAACTACAACATCAATGACTTCTGAAAGATATGTTTCTGTGAGCGGACTGTCATACTACTTTGTTGCTAATAAAATCAACTTTAACTTGGACTAAATACTCAGCTTTTATCACTGGAATTTATCTTGACAAATTGTAACTGGTTAGTATTCCTAGCTTTCCAGCTTTCAATTATGAAATTCACTGACTCTTAATAATGATGGTAAGCATTAATATTGAGCAGAATCTCTTAATAAGCAGTAATTTTGCCGCTGGAAACATTTTTTCTTTAATAATGCCATTAAATTTGAATAAACTCCAATGCAGACAGCAAAATTTAGGTCATAGTGTTTGCATTAAAAATGACTCCTTTTCACAGGTTTGGATGGATTTAATTAGTAAGAACTGTAACAAAGTGGTGTTTTCATTTTGTGACAAATAGGGAAGAATTCTATATTTATTTCATGCAGTGTTTTAAAGTAGGTAGATTTAAAAAGGAAGCTCTCTTTCCTCAACAAATTTCAAAATGGAGATTGTTTGACTGATTGTCTGCCAGACCCAGGCCAGATTACATGTTCTGAAGACAGAATACAGGGCTCTTATCCCAGTTGCTTATCAAATTATGCATGATCATTTCATTAGCAGATATGAAAGATCTGGATGGAGTCTGTTTTTGTGATCAAAGTCATCTGAATTCAGGAATGGCATACCAGATTATGACATGCTTCAATATATGCAATATCCCTACTATTATGGCATTAATCAAGGATGATTGACATGTAAGGCTTCAGAGGATTTTGGTCTTTTTCAGTCTGGGGAATATTCTTATATCTTTGATTCTGTCTGGAAATTTGAACTCGATGGATTGGAAAATTCATCCACATGTCACATTACATTTTGAAGGTCTACAAAACACTGTTTCATCCAAAAGCCCTATCAATATCCAGGTGTGTACGAAATACATTCTGAGACATCTCAGCCTGAGACAGTGGCCAGGAGGGGGATAGAATTGGTGGTGTAGAGTTTGTGACAGGAGGAGAAGATGATGGAATTGGTCTTCCCAATTTTTAACTGGAGCGAATTACAACACTTACAAGACTGGATGTCTGAAAAGCATTCTGACTGCACAGAGACAATGGAGGGATCATGAGAGATGGTAGGGAGGTAGAGATGGGTGTCATCAGCATACATGTGAAAGTTGACTGTATGGTTTTGAAAGATGTCACCAATGAACTCGTAATATAGGATCATAGAATCGTACAGCACAGAAAGAAGCCATTTGGGCCGTTGTGCCTATGCCGGCTCTTTGAAAGAGCTGTCCAATTTAATCCCACACCCCAGCTTTCTCCCCTGCAAATTAGTCCTCAAGTATATTTCTAATTGCCTTTTGAAAGTTCCTGTGGAATCTGCTTCCACCACTCTTTCAGGTAGTGCATTCCAGATCTTAACAACCCTCTTTTGCCAATTATTTTAAATCTGTGCCCTCTGGTTCCTGACCCACTTGCTAGAGGAACCAGTTTCTCCCTACTTGCTCTATCAAAGCCCCTCATAATTTTGAATATCTCTATTAGGTCTCCTCTTAAACTTCTCTGCTCAAAGGAGAGCAATCCCAGATTCTCCAATCTCTCCACATAACTGAGGTCCCTCATCCCTTGTATCATCCTGGTAAACCTCCTCTGTACCCTCTCCAAGGCCGATCATCCTTCTTAAAGTGCGATGCCCAGAATTGTACACAATACTCCAGTTGAGGCCTAACCAGTGATTTGTAAAAGTTTAGCATGACTTTCTTGTTTTTGTATTCAGTGCCCCTATTTACACAGCTAATTATCCCATACGATTCCTTAACCACCTCATCAACTTACCTTGCCACCTGCAAAGATACAATACAACATACCTTAATGTATTATGGGGGAAAAATTGGGTTGCTTTGCACCTCCTGCTCGTGCCCCAGCCGCAAATTTTGGCTGCACCCCCTGACCTATCGCCGGACGATATGTCCAACAGGGTCAGAGTGGCGTTTATGCAGCCGCAGCGGCGGTATTTAAAGGGGCAGGTGTCGGGCGGCCATTTTTTTTTCTGGCCGCCTTCCAGCACCTGCCCCCTTCCCCTCTTTCATTCGGGGCGCCGGCCGCGATCGCTCAGCCTTGCACTCCTCTTGAGTGCCGGGCTGCTTTCTCAGCACCCCACTCATCGGTGGTCCAGCAGGGCCCTGGTGCGCGCTGTGCTAGGCCCCTCCACTTTAATCAGGGGAGGGAGGCCTGCAATACCGTGGCACTATGTGCCGATGCGCGTGGCGCTGTTGCACGTAGCACCGCAATATTCAGTGGTAGTGCCCCAGGAAGGAGGAGGGAGCGCTTCCAGTAATGCCCCGCCACCTGCTTGGAGTGCTACCACTGAATTTACGGTGCAGGGGTGTTAACTTTTTTTGGGGCGCTAACAGTAGTGAGATGGGAGCTTTTATAGCACATTTACAGCTGTCATGATTACATGGCCATTCAACTCCTACCCAACTTAGCAGACGTGATCCCCAAGCAGCGAGGACACCATTGGCAAGCTGGTAAATTCTAAAGGTGAGCTCAAAATTGTTGTAAATCCTCTGTTAACAAGGTCAGAATGGTCTAAATTGCCTCCCCCGCTGCTGCGTGTCGGGTCTGCTCAGCTCATTTGGTAAAGGCGCATGGCGGCGGGTTGACAGCGGGGTCCCGTCCCGCTATCAAAAAAAAACATTTTCCCACCCGCCCCCAAACACCGATTGCGCCCGCTGACTCTCTGGAAAGTACCCCCCTTGGGGTCTCACAAGGTGACAGTGCAGGAGATGGGAAGGTAAGCCATTGCTAGAGATGTTTTGACTGTGATTGAGTATGCAAGAGTGGATAAGTGAGCAACATTTAAAGAGTGTCAGCCCATTTATTTGAAACCAGTTAATCCTTGTGTAAGAATGATGCTCAGTGGAATGTTAAGTGGTTGGATGTAAACTTCGCTAATTGGATGTTCTACCCTTATGTTTATTCCAAGCACTTTAAGTGACAGAAGCCTCCTCTTCTGTTCCTCTCCCTGGTGGTAAATTGGCCCATTCCTTCAAACAGCAACAGGAGAGCCTTGGGTCTGAGATACTGAATTTTGGATGTTCAATGCAGCCAAGTATACAGAAAGTGTCCAGCCGGTTAATTTGTCTTTTGTTATATAAGGCATCCTGCCCTTACAGGAGACAACGTATTTCTCAGTAGGAACATTCATAGATTGATGGTTTCAACAGTAGAGCCCTTTAGGAAGTTATCAACAGCAATACGCATACATTAAAATCAGCACATTCAAATTTTCTATATTCCAGAAAACTGCCCTGGAGCATGGGAAATTAAAGTAGGCTGATGATAATATATGCATGCACTATAGCCTGCCTGAAGAATCCATCACTTCCCAGATGCTGTCTCTGACCACTCTTCAAACCAACAATGTATAAACTCTGAAATCAGGAATTACCTTGCCCGATTTAAGGAGTGGACTAGTTTATATAAAAAGAACACAAACGGAGCTTCCAAACAAATTCTGCCTGCTTGAGAGCATCGAACATACACGGTTCAGCAGCTCAGACCTGAGCCTTTGCTGCAGTTGTTTGAAGGAGCCCAGCTCTTTGTCATCAGAAGGAGCAGTGGACAAGCAAGTTGCTGATTAGCAATGAACAGTTGAAAGGATTGGGTGCGCATTTTACCCAGAATATTAAATTCAGATGCAGATTGAATTTGGGCATGGCATCTCAAGTTAGTGTTCCTTTATAAGAACAATTCATAAATCTTATTTTTTTTTCATTGAAGGGAGACAGCCTGCTGGCTGGGAGTAAAGAAAATCAATATGGGCCAAGAAGTTGATTTCCCTGTTCTTCTAAATCAATAGGAATTAAGGGATTATAGTGAGACGACCTAACAGCTTTTTCGTGTTCCTAAAAATAATGTTCTTACACAGATATTGATAAATATTCTGAATAATGGTCAATGGCATGTGCCCAGGGACCAGGATCTAAAAACAGGGGCCCAGATTTTAAGTTTGCGACATGCTGGGAGTGAGAGGGGTCCGATAGCGCGTGGGAAACCCGGAAGTAAATGCAGCGCGTCTGTCAGTGGTTTTTTAACTCAGCCATCTCATTATCATTTTACTTCCAGGTTTCCCATCTAATCAGCAGCAGCGGGCATGATGTGGCCCGGCACGACGCAATCCCAACTCCAGTATAAAAGGGGCAATCCAAAGATGAAAGTTGAAGGAGTTGGAGTTGGCTGTCAGAGAACTGGAAGTGTGAGAATGGAGTCCAGACGCGAAAACATTGCACCCCACTTCACTGATGCCTCCCTGGATGTGCTGCTGGGGCTGTGAGGAGTCGGAGAGAGATGCTGTTTCCTAGCAATGGGAGGAAGAAGCCTGCTGCTCAGACAAAGAAGGCATGGTTGGAGGTTGCAGAGGAGGTCAGCAGCAGGAGCGTGGTGCTAGGCAACTGGATTCAGTGCAGAAAGCGGTTTAATGACCTAAGCAGGTCTGGAAAGGTGAGTACAGTGGCACATTCACCCATGTCCTGCTGTGCGCATCACCCAACCCCTCACTCTGCCTTTTCAAGCCTACTCCATCACATCACGCCTCACACCCACTTACCTTGTAGGTGCACCCACCGTATTTTTTCTATGCACTTCCCCTCATCTCCATCTATCCATTCAACACTTCTACTCACCCTCATCTTTATGCAATATTATGCCTTTCTCTCTTAGTCACCTTCACCAAATGCACTCTATCCATCGGATGAACTTATAGATCTGTTCTTTCCCTCCTTGCAGGAGAAGAGAGCACGGAACACCTATACTCTCTGGAGTTTAGAAGAATGAGAGGTGATCTCATTGAAATATACAAGATTCTGAAGGGGATTGACAGGGTAGATGCTGAGAGGTTGTTTCCCCTGATGGAGTGTCTAGAACTAGGGGGCATAGTCTCAGAATAAGGGGTAGGCCAGTTAAGATGAGGAGGAATTTCTTCACTCAGAGAGTTGTGAATCTTTGGAATTCTCTGCCCCAGAAGGCTGTGAATGCTAAGTCTTTGAGTATATTCAAGGCTGAGATAGATAGATTTTTGGACTCTAGGGGAATCAAGGGATATGGAGATCGGGCGGGAAAGTGGAGTTGATGTCGATGATCAGCCATGATCTTATTGAATGGCGGAGCAGGGTTGAGGGGCTGTATGGCCTACTCCTGCTCTTACTTCTTATGTTCTTATGTTCTTAATACCAGGGAGAGGGAGAGAACCGGAGGGGACTCTCCGCAGATCACGCAGCTCACAACTGCAGAGGAGGGGGCGCTGGAAATTAGTGGAGTTTCGGCGTCCCTGGCTGTCGGAGATGGGGAGACAGGGAGCTCCCAGCTTCCTGGTGATGCAATTAAATAAAAGCCACCCACATGTCATACGGCACTCAGTCATGTTGACTTGGTTTCAACAGCGAGTGAAATATGAACTTCTTCATCATGATAACTTGTAACCTTCTTACCTTGCCTGGACTAATTCATGTCTTTTGTCTCCCACAGGGCCTTGACACGTGCAGCAGGAATCAGTGGACGTGATGGGCGATGAGTCCTCAGAGGAGCTGAGTCCTGCTGAGGGTACATCATCACAGGACTCATTCAGACCATGCACCAGCTCAGATACTCGCACTTCGGTGGGACCAGTAAGACAGAAAGTTGGGTTTTCACCTGGTGACTTACACTTCACAAGTGAGCAAGAGCAGATGGTGGAGACAGGTATAGGAGAGTCCACGTCAGAGGGTACAACCCTCTCCAAGCTCTGCTCAGCTGTACCCCGGGGGATGTTGAGGAAGAGGAGAATCATTGAGCAGCAGCAGGTAATGTGTGATGTACTGACAGGCCTTCAAAGTGGACTCACCACAATTGCAGAGAGATTCGAGGAGTCCACCTCAAGCATTAGGGTGGAGATGTAGCAGGCCATTGAGATGATATGTTCTTCCATGGATGGAATGACCAGCACCATGGACTGTCATACGCTCCAATCAAATGAGTTCATGCACGCCTTTGAACACCACCGTGCAGACTCTGGATACCAACATGTTGCCACCTTAAATAGGTTGACAGATACCTTAGCCTTGGCCTTACAGGGCTGCACTAATCTGCACCAAAATGTTCTCCAGCACAGTGGTAGCAGTGAAGTGCAGCTGGGCCATGAGAGGGATGATGGCGAAAGGGGTCACGGAAGTGGGAACTCCACTCAAAGCGCTTCCACTTCTCATCCACAGCCCATCTCTCAGTCAATAGCCCACATGCTGCCTCGTCTTCCGATGGCCAAGTCTGCCCCTGCACAGGTGCAGGTGGAGCAGTTTTTGGCGGAGCCACCAGGGGCTCCAAAACCCAGGGGACGTCGGCCAAGAGCACCTCAGCAGTCAGAGCAGCAATCTGAGCAGCCTGCCTCTACCTCTGGTGAAGTCATAGGGGTTGCACCATGTAGGAGTGGCAGAAAAAGGAAGAATACGGCTTTGTAATTTCACAATGGTATGCACATGGATGTATGAGAAAATTTTGTTTTGATAACTTTTTGTTCTTTATGTAGCTCACATAAATGTTACTCTTTTTCACCACTTTCCCGTCTTGTCCATTCTTGGGTGCTGCGTGGTAAGTTGCCTTTTGACTTGTTTGATGATGAATAGAACGATATGAATTGATGGGGACCAATTGGGGGATGTTCAAGGGGTGGTTGGTTGGTTGTAGGACTGCTTTATGTCAATGACATTGGTTGTGGAGAGAGGGAAGTGTGGCTGTTGCATTTTCTGTTGACATGGGTCCACTGGTGCAACCTAAGTGAACCTTAAATTAATAAGTGGATCCCTGGCATCCCAGGCAGCAATGTGAGCAGCTGGGGCTGCATCACCATCATCACCCTCCTCCCCCTCTGAATTGTCCGAGGAGGATCTGAGCTCTTCGCCTTATTCCTCCTGCAGGCCCAAGCCTCGATGTTGCACAATGTTGTGCAGAGCACATCAAACCACGACCATTCTGGAGACCCTGGCTGGTGCTTACTGAAGGGCGCCTCCAAATCTTTCGAGGCACCTGAAGCGCATCTTCAGGATTCCGATGGTCTGTTCACTCACACATCTGGAGGTGAGATGGCATTCATTGTAGCGCTGTTGAGCTTCAGTGTTGTAGTTTCTGACGGGTGTCATGAACCACGTTTGCAGTGGGTATCCCTTGTTGCCTAGCAGCCACCTCTTAAGTCTGCTTCCAGATCCAAAGACGTCAGGGAGCTTGGACTGCCGCATGACGAAAGCATCATGGCAGCGGCCTGGGAATCTTGCGCCCACCTGCATAAACATCTTTTTGTGGTTGCACACCAGCTGCACATTGATGGAGTGGAAGCCCTTGCGGTTGACGAATATTCCTGATTGCTCTTGGGGTGCCCGGATTGCCACGTGTGTGCAGTTGATGGCGCCCTGCACCTGTGGGAAGCCAGCCAGAGCCGCAAAGCTGAGCGCTCGCTCATTCTGACTGGCATCATCACAGGCAAAGTTGACATAATTGCTGGCCCTGGCAAACAACCCATCAGTCACCTGTCTTAGGCATTTGTGGGCGGCCTACTGGGAGATCCTGGATATGTCTGCAGCAGAGCCCTGGAAGGAACTGGGGGTAAAAATGTTGAGGGCAGTGGTGACTTTGACAGCCACTGGTAATGTGTGGCCACCAGGTCCAGCAGGCAGCAGGTCTTTTAGGAGGCTGCAGGTGTCTGCCACCACCTGACGTGACATCCTGAGCCTCCTGAGACTCTGATGTTCAGATATGTCAAGGAAACTGAGACTCTGCCTGTTGACCCTGTTTCGTGGGTAGTGCCTACTGTGAGCTGCATCCCTCTGCTACTCCCTTCTCTGCTGGTAGCCTCTCTGCTGCTCCCCTCTTTACTGCTCTCCTCTCTGGTGGGCAGCTACAGGTCTGTGACCAGCAAACTTCGGGTGCTGTTACTGGTACTGTTGCTGGTCATCTTGGTCCTCAACTGAGGTCCAATCCAAGGCAGCATTAGTGGCACCCATCCTGATGTGGTAGACCAAGCCTCCAAAGTGTAGAAAGTGACCTCTCAGCAAAAGTACTGTGAACAAAGCCTTTCCCACTAGCAGGTAAGAAAGCAGTTGTGAGTACGGAGTACTTTTCGGCCTATTTCCCTGAGATTGATTCAGGCCCCTCAATTGCCGCTGTGTACTTGTCTTGTTTTCACTGGCGAGTTTCAGGAAGCCTGGGAAACCCGTGGACCCGACGCTAAACTCAAAAGTGTGTGTAAGTATCGCTCTAATTGAGCAATTAGCATATGGACATTGACAACCCGCATCTCCCGAGGGTGTTGCGCACACGCAGCCTAACACACTTGAGTGAAATGTGTAAGTCGGCGGGTTGAAGCCGCTTCCTGACGCACTGACTATTTTGCTGGTTTTACCCCCCCACCCGTACCCACACCCACGCGCTCCTGCAGATTAAACTTCAACCCATCGATTCTCTACATTCTATTAGTACTACATGTCCATAGGTTTTATGATAGAGAGGGATAGGGTTAGTACCCTTTTTTAGGTTAAAAACCAGACAGGATTGGGGGAGGGGGGCGAGTAGGAAATCTTGTCTTGACTTTTGTGTTCTCTATTCTGCTGATGATAAATCATTAAGAACATTAATAATCAAAATAACTATTGTTTCCACAATATATGGAAGTAAGTGGAAAACTGACGTGGCACAAATTTGTCTTAGGCAGTAGCACAAAACAAGCAATAGCATGTGGAGTGCAAAATGGCTGTCGATTCACTATCACGTGTTATGCACTACACCCAACACAAATTTATACATCAATGACTTTTTGCAGCTAAAAAATTTCCAGACAGTTCAATGAAAAATTGACTGTCCAATCCAGAGAGAAAACTGGCTGTGTTAGATTAGCTGTGCATATATACAACAACAACTTGTATTTATATAGTGCCTTTAACGTAGTAAAACATCCCAAGGCACTTAATGGGATTGTTATCAAACAAAATTTAACACTGAGCCACAAAAGGAGATATTAGGACAGGTGGAGGTAGGTTTTAAAGAGCGTCTTAAAGGAGGAAAGAGAGGTAGAGAGGCAAAGAGGTTTAGGGAGGGCATTCCAAAGTTTAGGGCCTTGGCAGCTGAAGGCACGGCCGCCAATGGTGGAGCGATGAAAATCAAAGATGCGCAAACGCCAGAATTAGAGGATTGCAGAGAACACGGAGGATTGTAGGGCTGGAGGAGATTACAGATATAGGGAGGGGTGAGGCCATGGAGGGATTGGAAAACAAAGATGAGAATTTTAAAATCAAGCCGTTGCCAGACCGGGAGTCAATGCAGGTTAGCGAGCACAGCGGTGATGGGTGAGTGAGACTTGGTACGAGTTAGGTTACAGGCAGCAGAGTTTTGGATGAGCTCAATTTTATGGAGGGTGCAAGGTGGTTGGCCGGCCAGGAAAGCATTGGAATAATCAATTCTGGAGGTAACAGAGACTTAGATGAGGATTTCAGCAGCAGATGAGCTGAGGCGGGGCGGAGACAGGCGATGCTACGGAGGTGGAAGTAGGTATTCTTGATGGATAGGATATGGGGTCAGAAGTTCAGCTCAGGGTTAAATAGGTCGCCAAGGTTGCGAATGGTCTGGTTCAGCCTCAGACAGTATATCTGTAATAATGGAACATTTTCCACCAAGTTATGCATACAGCATTACTTATTCAAATTGGGGCATCATATTTCAAGTTAGTTTTCCTTTTCAATGACCACACATACATCTTATTCCTTTCCATAACACAACCAGAGATCAAAAGGAGACAGCCAGCTGGCTGGGATTTAAGAAAATTCATCAGGGAATATATGAAATCAGACTTGGGATGAAAGCTAATTCAGCTGAGAACATATGGAGTTGGTCACAGGAGGAAGGGAATTGGGTGGGGAAAATACAGAAACAGCTAGGAGGACAAGATAACATATGGCGAGTTCAGAAGAACAGAGCAGCAGAAAATTGAGTCCTCATGCAGGTATCCCTGACAGATAATGCGTTACTTTATTGTGCGGATGGTTGAATAAATATTTTTATGGGTACAAAATTAAAGATAAATACAGATTTGTGTTTTGTGGAAATGGCCCTTAAGTGTATTTAAAGTAGCAATATTCTTTTTTTCAAGACCTTTTCTCGAACTATATGGAAATCTGTATCAATAATATGGATATTGTCCATGTTAAACATTTTATCATTGCTCTTATTTAATTTTTACACAGTGATATGTTTATAGGACACATCTGGTACACTCAGTGGGGACTGGTGCTCACAGGGAGTGGAACTGGGGAAATTGTGGGTGTGCAGCTCATGGTTTTCTGACATGTAATCCCCCTAAACGTTGTTCCCCTCTGGGAGTATCGGATCGCAGAATCACCTCTAGAGGATTATTGGTTAGTTTATATAACCTGATCCAGAATTGACAGGTAAAAAGGCACCTCACTGTTTTAAGTGTTTTTTGGTTTGCAAAATTCAACTCATAAGGGGTGAATCTGGTCTTAAGCAGTAGTGTAAAACCTGCTCATGTTGAATCGGCAGCCCGTTTTACACTGAAGTTAATGGAAAAGGAAATCAAGTGCAGTGTAACACAGGCCGTCGGCTCACTATAACCGCATTTTGTGCTCCTGACGAAGACCAATTTTGCCCCTATAAGTTCACTATAGTTCTGATATAAACAGTGGTAAGCAACACCCAGCACTGCACATGATCGGAAGGATTATGGCGAAAACATTAACATCATGCTGAGTAAACCGGTAGGACCGATTCTAACTCCCGGCAAGAAGCCGGAGGAAGCAGAGGGCAATCCCATGCGGGAGTCTTTGTTGGAGGCCTGGCAGATTTGAACCTCCAGGCCTCACTTGAATGCCGCCAGTCACCTGTTTGCCCATTTATGGGGGTAAAGCAGCAGCTCGCCGGTGGAGGCCACCTGGTGGCACTAAGAAAAGGCTTCCGGCAGCAAGGTAGGCCCGGGAGGAGGGGTGTTGCCTGGGTCTCACGGTTGTGGGTGGGGAAGCCCGGGGAAGGATAGTATTTTTAAAATTTATTTTGGAGGGCTTTGCTGGCTTCCCGTCAGCTTTGCCTGGTGGGGTGACTGCGGCGGGTGACCCGCTCAGGAGTGGGTTAACATGCCATCGAGGTGCCAACGTACACCATGGGACTCCGATTTGTATTTATTAATGACGCCAATGGACTCCGGTGGGAGTCTCATGCACCATCAAAACCAACGGTGTTAACATGGTGAATCGGTGGGAACCGGGTGGGAAATGGAGCTGCTCCATTTTAAATGCTCCCCCACTCCTTTCCCATCAATCTGGGAGAGTTAAAATTTCCCAGGCTGTTTCTTTCTAACATTTTCTATCTATATTTCTGATTTCCGGCATTTGCTATTTTTTCATAAAAAAAGACTGCTAAAAGAATGTGAAGGCCTCAGACAGGGTGCAGAAAAGATTTACAACAATGATTCCAGGAATGAGGTACTTCAGTTACGTGGATAGATTGGAGAAGCTGGACTTGTTCTCCTTAAAGCAGAGAAGATTGAGAGGAGATTTGATAGAGGTGTTCAAAATCATGAGGGGTCTGGACAGAGTAGATAGAGAGAAACTGTTGCCATTGTCGGAAGGGTCGAGAACCAGAGGACACAGATTTAAGGTGATTGGCAAAAGACCAAAGGCGACATGAGGGAAAACTTTTTTACGCAGCGAGTAGTTAGGATCTGGAATGCACTGCCTGAAAGGGTGGTGGAGGCAGACTCAATCACATCTTTCAAAAGGGAATTGGATAAGTACCAAAAGGAAAACATTTGCAGGGCTACAGGGAAAAGGCGGGGGACTGGGACTAGCTGAGGTGCTCTTGCAGAGAGCCGGCACGGGCTCGACGGGCCGAATGGCCTTCTTCCGTGCTGTAACCATTTTAGGATTCTATGATTCCATGAAATTTCCATCGATTAAGGAATATAATCTAGATGATTCCAACATGAAAGAAAAAGTGAGATGAAAAAAGCAATGAAAAGACACTCGACTGAGTTCGTGATTTCAGCTGTGTAGCTGTGCAGAGGCACTGTAGCCTGCAACCTGTCCAGGAGAGGAATCAATATAAGGCTGCTCTTATGTGTCTCCTGGAAACTGGGCAGGAGTAACATTTGTGGTCTCCTGAAAGTACCACCTTCTCTGTCCTCTTTAGTGCAGCAGGTCCAGGGCCCAGGAAAGATTAGAAATGAATATTGGTGGAAAAAAGACAGGATAATATATCTTTGGAGGAAAATGGGTGCCTCTTACGCTGCCTTAGATTGGACATCAGATGAGGACCAAGATGACCAGCAGCAGCACCAGCAGCAGCAGCAATATGAGCAATACCACCACCCTCAACTTTTTTGCCTCTGGATTCTTTCAGGGCTCTGCTGGAGACATTTGCAGGATCTTGCAGTCGGTGGCACACAAATGCATAAGACAGGTGACTGATGACTTGTTTGCCAGGGCTGGCAATTATGTCAACTTTGCCTGCGATGATGCCAGTCGGAATGAATGGGCGCTCGGGTTTGCGTCTCTGGCTGGCTTCCCACAGGTGCAGGGCAACATTGACTGCGCACATGTGGCAATTAAGGCACCCATCGATCACCCAGGAGTATTCGTCAACCACAAGGGCTTCCACTCCATCAATGTGCAGCTGGTGTGCAACCACAAAAAGATCTTTAAGCAGGTGAGCGCAAGATTCCCAGGCAGCTGCCATGATGCTTTCGTCCTGCGGCAGTCCACCCTCCCTGACATCTTCGCACCTGGAAACAGAATTCTCGACAGGTTGCTCGGAGACAAGTGATACCCACTTAAATCGTGGCTGATGACCCCTCTCAGAAACCCGAGGAATGAGGCCCTGGAATGCTACAATAAATGCCATATGACCACCGAACAAGCCATTGGCATGCCGAAGATGCGCTTCAGATGCCTAGGCAGATCTGGAAGTGCCCTTCAGTATGTACCAGCCAGGGTCTCCAGAATGGTTGTGATGTGCTGCGCTCTGCACAACATTACCCAGCAGCAAGGTTTGGACCTGCAGGAGGACTAAGGTGCAGAGCACAGAGCCTCTTCAGAGGAGGCGGAGGAGGAGAAAGATGAGGAGGAGGAAGATGAAGAGGCAGAAATGAAGGCAATGCATTACTAGCGGTGCACATCGCTGCCTAGGATTCTTTGATTATTGCGAGGTTCACTTAGGTTCCAACAATGCATCCATGTCACAACCTCATGCAAAAGCCACTTTTGCTCCCCTCCACCCCCCCATGCCCCATCACCCAAAGCCACTAACAAAAAGCAGTCCTGCAAACAACCAAGCATCCCCTTCACATCCCTTCATTGCTCACATCCCCGTTCTGACTGTTGAGTTGCTCTTGGCCGACGTCCTCTGGGTTTTGGAGCCCATGAGGGCCCCACCAAAGACTGCTGCACCTGCAGGGGCAGACTCGGCCATCGGGAGACGGGGCAGCATGTGGGCTACTGACTGATGGGGGGCCAATGGGTGAGGAGCGGAAGCGCTTTGAGTGGAGTCCCCATTTCCACGTCCCCTTTTGTCATCATCTCTCTCATGGCCCAGCTGCACTTCCCTGCTACCACTGTGCTGGAAAATACTTTGCTACAGATGAATGGGGTGCTGAAAGGCCAAGGCTAAGGTATCGTTCATCCTATTTAAGGTAGCATCCAGAGTGTGCAAGCCCTCGCTGAAGGCCTGCATGCACTCGTTTGATTTCCGCTTTTGATGCTCCATGCAGATGGCCACTCTATCCATGGAAGAAGACATCATCTCAGTAGCCTGCGACAGCATGCCACTCAAGCTTCAGGCGAACTCCTCCGATCTCTCTGCAAGTGTGCACAGTGCACTTGGAACGCCTGCCAGTACATCGCACAATCTCTGCTGCTGCTCAATAAGTATCCTCTTCATCGATAGCCCCCGAGGTTCAGCATCTGTGTCCAGCTGAACAGAGCTTGGAGAGGCCTGTGCCCTCCAACGCGGACTCTCCGCTGCTGTCCCTAATGCCACCATCTGCTCTGCTCATTTGTGAAGTGCGTGTCACCATGTAAAAACCCAACTATCTCTCTAGCTAGTCCCACTGAAGTGCGAGTATCTGAGCTGGTGCATGGCCTGCATAAGTCCTGTGACAGACCACCCTCAGAGGGGGTGAGCTCTTCTGAGGAGGAGTCGTTGTCGCCGACCTCGATCACCTCCTGCTGGACGTGTGAAGGCCCTGTGGGCGATAAAAGACATGAATGAGTACTGTCAAGATAAGAATTTTTGAAGTTATCATTATACTCACGATTATATTTCACTCGCTGTTGACATCAAGTCAACATGACTGAGTGCTGTATGCCATGTGGCTGTCTGATATTTAATTCTGTCAGCAGATAGCTGGGAGGCCCCCATCTTCCCATCTCCAACAGCCAGACACGCTGAAAGTCCGTTGATCACCAGCACGTCCTTCTCTGCGGCTGTTAGTTGTGTGATCTGTGGAGGACCACCTCCAGTTCTCTCCCTCTCCCTGGTGTTCTGTGCTCTCTTCTCCTGCAAGGAGGGAAAGAAGGGACCTATGAGTGAGGGTAATGGCATGTGTTATCCCGATGAATGGAGAGCATTTGTTGAGGGTGTCATGAGAGAGAGGCATAACCTTGCATAAGGATGAGGATGAGTGTCAGTGGCGGATAGATAGATGGGGATGTGAGGAAGTGCATAGACAGAGAGTAATACGATAGCAAAATACTGCAGATGCTGGAAATCCGAAATAACAACAGAAAACGCTGGAAAAACTCAGAAGCTGGCAGCTGTCCTTCATTCTGCCAGAGCATTTCACACTTCTTTCAGCCTTAACCTGTCACATTAACACCACCTCTTGCCTTGAATATCTCTTAATGTCTCTTAATGTCTCTTAATCTCTCCTTTTGTTCTTTTATCCCCTCCCCCTTTTCCCAGCTTTATCCTTGCTTTAAATCTATTTGATTTCCTGCTGTCTCCAGTTCTGATGAAAGGTCTTCAACCTGAAACGTTAACTCTGTTTCTCTCTCCACGGATGTTGCCTCGCCTGCTGAGTTTTTCCAGCATTTTCTGTTGTTATTCATAGACAGAGAGACCTGCAAGGTAAGTTGGTGTGAGGAGTGATGTGCTGGAGTAGGCTTGAGAAGGCAGAGGGAGGGGGTTGGGGTGATACGCACATCAGGATGTAGGTGAATATGCCATTGCTCTCACCTTTCCTGTCCTGCTTTGGTCAATGAACCGCTTCCTGCATTGGATCCAGGAGTGTGGCACTACGCTCCTGCTGCTGACCTCTTGTGCCACCTCCAACCTTGTCTTCTTGCTGTCTCCAGCCAGTTTCTTCCTCCCATGGCTAGGGAATAGTAACTTCCTCCGGGTCCTCGGAGCCCCCAGCAGCACATCCAGGGAGGGGTCGCTGAAGCGGCGTGCAGCCTTTGAACGTATACCTTCCACGGCAACACTTCTTTCTCTCCTTCCCAATTCCAACTGCTTCAACTTGCATGTTTGGAGTGTCCCTCTAAATACTCGAGCTGAGATTGTGTCATGTGGATCATCATCACGCCCACTGACGCTAATTGGATGGAAAACCCGTAAAACAGATGTTAATGAAGTGGCTGCGTTAAAATGTCAAGGACAGACGCGCTGCACGTATTTCCGGTTTTCCCACGTGCTATCGGCCCCCCTCCCAGTTTGCCTGCACATTAAAACCCAGCCCACTCTCTCTGCGTCTACTCTATTAAAACCTTTCAAAATGTTAAAAACCTCTTTTAGGTCACCCCTCAACTTTCCCTTTCAAGAGAAAAGAGACCCAGCCTGTTCATCCTTTCCTGGTAGGTATAACTTCGCAGTTCTTGTATCATCCTTGTAAATCTTTTCTGTAGAAGTTTAGATGTGGAGTTGATATAGAAGATCAGCCATGGTCTCATTGAATGGTGGAGCAGGCTCGATGGGCTGAATGCCTACTCCTGCTCCTATTTCTTATGTTCCTTAGAGCTGTGCCGCTCTGCCGCTGCAACCTTACCACAAATGCAGCAAATCCACTGACCTCACAATTTACAGCAGAGTTAAGAGTGGGCCAGTCAGTGGGTGGAAGTGCTGTCCCACCATATTTCTAGTTCCATGGTCAAGATATATAACTGTTATATGACTGGTATCACAGTACCATCATTCATCAATACAAAAGCGAAACACTGTGGATGCTGGACATCTGAAATAAAAACAGAAAATGCTGGAAATGCTCAGCAGGTCAGGCAGCATCTGTGGAGAGAGAAACAGATTTAACATGTCACGTCCATGGCCTTTCGTCAGAACTGGAAAAGGTTAGAGATGTAACAGGTTTTAAGCAAGTACAGAGGTAGGGAAAAGGGAAATTTTAATTCTCTGGACCACTCCCACTCTGACCTCTCTGTCCTCGGTCTCCTACACCGTTCCGATGAAGCTCAATGTAAGCTCGAGGAACAGCACCTCATCTTTCTTTTAGGCACTTTACAGCCTTCTGGACTCAATATTGAGTTCAATAATTTCAGATCATAACCTCTGCCACCATTTTTCCGATGGCAACTGTTGCTGATGATTCTGATATTCCCATTTACACCTCCTCTCGACCCATCTTTTGTTTCTTTATTGTCCCATTACCATCTCCTTTCACCATGCACCATCATTCCTTTTGTCATTTAATCTCTCCTGCCTTCCACCCTATCACAGACCTTCCCTTTTGTTCTTTCCTCCCCTCCCCCCTTATTATTTTACACAGCAAGTTATTATGATCTGGAATGCAAGGAAGCATATTCAATAGTAACTTTCAAAAAGGAATTGAATAGATACTTGAAGGGGAGACAATTGCAGGGCTAAGAGGAAAGAGCAGGGGAGTGGGACTAATTGGATAGCTCTTTCAAAGAATTGGCACAGGCACGATGGGCCAAATGGCCTTGTTCTGTGCTGTACAATTTTACGATTCAATTCTAGGGGCCATGGATTTTCGGTCCCAATATGCTGAAATTCTGGTCTTTTTTTTCAGAACTCCCTCTTTAAATTTGATTAAAAGTACAGCCCTTCTGGGATTTTTCCTCTTTTAAATTAACCATTTTTCTCTTTTTTTTTGTCTTCTCTCTCACCTATCATACTTGCAGATAAATAAAAAAGCAGCTACCCCAACCATTCGAAAAACATTACTGGAAATCTGGCTGCAAATGTCTATTTTCTTACTATTTGAACTTTTTTTTTAAATGAAGCTGACTTGAGCAGATGAGAATTTCACAAATGATCCCCTTCTTATAACACATGTAGCAAACCAGGAGCCCCTGTCGACAATGCACGCCTCATGTGGTCATATGTATATGAGCACCAGCAAACACGTTCTCAGTTTAATCCCCTTTACAATTCCCTCACGCTAGGTCTTGTTATTAACCTTCTGTTTCTAGATAATGTATCTTTAATTTGCACCCTCACTGGTGTATCCTTGATAGCTTTTTATTTTTTGGTTAGTCTTTTCCCCTCTGGCACTTTTTCCCTAGTTGGTCCTATTTCAACTCTCATGGCTTTACAATCAGCTTTCCTGAAATCTAGTAAATTCATTTTATTATCTCTCGCTCCTCACCATGCTACAATAACAAATCCAATAACATTGCGTTCTCTGCTGCTAAAGCAGTCCCATGATTCTGGATTTTGCACCATTTAGGCTCACTGGCATCATTTTAAATGAAATGTGGCCTCTTTTCTAGTTCCAGTTTTAACCAACAGAGTTATAATCCTTGCATTGCTAAAGAAACAGAAGTATATAATAAACACAGTAAATGTTTGTACAGTTCCTTTGAGGACAAAGTTGGACATTTAAATAAATATTTAGACAATTTGGGATAGAAATCAGTCAGGGGTGTTAGCATATCAATCTCTAACATACTCATCTCAAATTTGTCACACTGCTTTTTTAATGGAGATAAATTCTGAATTTTAAATCCTTTCACTGTGCTGAACTTGATCACTTGCAGAAATTTGTTATGGGCACACTCAGCCGCTGTATTCAGATTTCAGGAGCATTCTAAGTTACAGATTTATTTTTTTAACCATTCATTTAGAAGATGGCATTAGTCATGTAAGCTACCTAAAAATTCTCAGATTAAACAAACGTGGGGTGTAACTGGATCCCGTTTTGCCCCCACTTCTCATGTGAGAAAAGGGGGCAAAAGGGTCCAATTTTGCACGGCTATGTCCCACGCTGCAAGGATGCTTGAAACACATCCGATGTTATATTGCCTCGGGCAATATCCAGGAAACCATGGCGGCCGCCTTAAACAGGCGTTAGGCCCCTTGCATATGCTAATGAGAGGCCTAACACCTGTTTAAGGACCGGTCTCTGAAATTGGTCAGAAACTAAGAAAAGACATGCTCAGTTTCTCCAGTTCTCTGTGTGGCCTAAACAGCGGTCCTTAAAGGGACCAGTATAGGCCATTAATAGAAAGGTGTTTTTTTCTTTTTAACTTAAAACTTAATGTGGAGCCAGGAGGAGCAGGAATGCTCCACATGTCTCGACAGCACTACTGCAGGCTGCCCTCCTGTGCGCGCCCTGCTCCCATTCGTCTCCCCCCAAGGGCTGCTGCTGGCCCAAATTGGTGAGCTGCCTCAGGAGGCCCAACAGACACCTGCAGCCCACTGGAATTATTCCAATGAGGCTCAAGGCCCAATTTCAAATGAGCCTCGGGCCTCCGGTTTCTGTCGTGTGCTGCGAGCGCGTTGACCATTTTGGGCCCAAAAATGGGTCTAAGCGAATTTCTCCCCCAGTCTCACTTTCACCAATGCCACATGCAAGCACTTCGGTGCCGTACACCATGCACACAGTATACACTAACATAATACCTAATGACGAAGAAGTGTTTTGATGGGTTTTAGTTAAGAATTAAATATGAGCAGAGGGTTTATTTTATGTTAATCAATAATTTGATCTCTTTGAATATAAATACATTTACTGGTGCCATTATTTTTTAGTCAAGGTGGCTGCGGTGAGAAAGCTATGGCGCGGCATGAATAACGGTGTAACTCACTGATTCCATAAGTTCCTGGAAATTTTGAACTGGAAAATGAACCCAATGCCGTAGATGTGCCATTATAATGGCGCAAGCCTCCTGGAAATTCAGGCCTTAAACTCTTTTAACATAACTCAATGAAAACAGGGGAGAGAGTCATTTTTTACCAGAGTGTTAAGCAATTATTATGATAATACAGCTGACGATAATTTAGACAGTTATATACCAAGCATTTATCATCTCTCAAAAGAACCGGACAAGATAGCTTTGAAAATATGAGTCAAGATTCTATTCTGTTTACAATAATGCAACATTGTCTTCACACCTTGTTTTGCCAATGTAAATAATGGGTCATATTTTGATCTTTGTGTTAGCAACACTGCAGGATGTATATGGCACACTGGAGATAGAAACAGCATTAATGTGAGACTTGAGATACCATGGGGGAGAAATTCAGTATCGCCCCATTTGGGGCGCAATTATCGCCACCGACTGCAAAATTGACTTTTATCGCCCCTGGAGGTAATTGGAGCGCTAAATCAGGCGCTTCACACCTGTCTTAAGACGCAAAGGCCGAGGAGCGAGGCGCTACCTCAGAGCGCTGGCGAAGCTCATGTGATGTCAGTCAGCAATGGAACACACACACAATGGCATGGGCCAGTTCTTAAAGGGGATGGTTGATCTTGCTTTCCATCCACATCCTACTCATTGCAGCCTTGAATCTCGGCCTGGAGAGACCTGCACATCAAATCTGCTGGAAAGAACAATGGAGAGTACCAGGGAAAGAGCTCAGAGTGCAGCCCCCACAGTCTCTTCTAAATCGATACAAGGAATGGCAAATCAAAATGAACCTGCAAAGTGCTGCTCAGTACCCAAAACTCCTTCACACAGCGTTGAATCTCTCGAGAAGTCTCTCTCCCTCTCTCTCAGAATGCGTGGTTCAAAAATGGCACCAACAATAAAAGGCAGGAAGCGGTCGCCTTTAAATAGCGCTCCCCCAGTCCCTTCATGACGGCAAAACGCTCCCCTCAACCTGTCGTTGCCAGCGTCAGGCGGTAAGGCAGGGGGCGCCACTCAATATCCACTCCGGGGCGATACCGGGGGGTTGCGCACTCGACTGACGTCACGATCTGCCGGCGCAGGAGATCGTGGCGGTAGTGTTTACTGCCGCCGCAAAATGTCTAGTTAATTTCACGAGCGGCGCAAACATCGCCGCGCCTGGGCGCTAGATGATTTGCGCCCCATTAGCGCCCTCTTAAGGCGCTAACGGGAGGCGCAACCAACTGAATTTTTCCCCCCATGAGTGTAATTTTATTATGATTTAGAGTTTCTGGCAGCATTAAGCCTCCTTCCCTATGATTCACAGTGTATTACCATGGAGCAGCATACAAGTGGCACATTTTCTACCATTTTTATGCAACATTGCAGACCTCACACTTGAAAGTGTTAAAAGCATTCAACCAAGAAAGAAAGACAATCATTTCATGCTGTTTTTTTTTCTCATCTGGAGATGTGAAATTACAAGCACCTGCCAATCTAAAGAACATCCATCGCCAAAAGTAATTAACCTTTGAAGATACTCAGGATGTGCCTATTTACAGCCATTAAACGGTGTAGCCTTAAAGGATAAGCCAGGTAAAGCACAGCTGCAGTTTAGGAACAGAATATTACATGGTATGCTCCTCTCATTATGAAGCAGCATATCATTCAAGTTAATGTGAGCATCTCCATAGGCGAGCTGCTTATTAAATTAAACAAATGGGGTGCTCAGATTCTTGATATGATTCCCAATGGCCTTATTGCTCTTTCCTGGAATATTTAAGTCTGTGACTGTTTTATGGTAAGAGATAAAACACCTATTACTATATGAGGCACTAACATAAGTAGAAGTTTCAGGTAAATAGTAGGTGTATCCCTGAAGCACATGTAAAGTAAGAATATTTCCATAGATGCCTGAGACCGATGAGGTAGGGTAGGCCTAACTGGACAAGCAGCACAGTTTTAGCTAGTTAAATTCTAATAATAACCCTGTACACATTCAGGGGTCCCTAACCCTTCGCCCTGCCAACTTGCACCTAAGTTGTCTGGACATAGGTAAGTGGGATGGATCCCTACAAATGGCGTGTACACTCCATAATTGGCAAACAGAAACTCTACTTGTGTGAATTTCTCTGCAGCCTTACTGGAAACTCTTAAGCATGGTAATGAGTTTCCAAGCACTGCAGACTCCTGGTTGACCAAAATAAAATGTGATTCACTGGAATATAGATCAACAAGCATCCCACAGAAACCTGCAGAAAAACAACCACTGAAAAGATAAGCTGGCATTTACTGTGACACCACCATCTAACATCTTTAGGATAGACAATTATAGGATCAATAGTAAATGCTACAATTGTGCTGTGACATTTAGCGCCAACGAGGTTGGCATTGCATTCAAAGAGAGAGGCCCTGAAATTGTTGGGCCTTTCTGCTGCACTCCCACTGAAAGTTCAGCAGGAATCTGACAGAACGGCCACAAACTAGGTCAGGACCCAGATGCACCAAGTCCCAACCTTAAGCTACAAGTTCTGGGATGGCCTTGTGGAGGCAGAGCCTTCCCCCCACATCTCACATGACCATTGATATAAAGGGGTAGATCCAGGTGCAGCGACTCTCAAGATTGGGCGTTCCCAAGCCCGGGCTCTAATCAGGACCCGGCATAGCATCGGCTAAGTCCTTGCCAGGCATACATGGCCAAAACCAAGGAAAGTAGGGCCCACCTGGAGGTCCAGGCCTGTATCGGTCCCTGGATCCCTGAAGATGAATGGGATTGGATTAATTATCTTTTTAAAGTGGCTCCTTTTGTTAGGAAACTGTGGGGTCAGCCAGACTCAGATCCCAACTAGAGCAGAAAGCTTCTGCCAGCATTTCTGAAGTCTTTGTGGGGGGATAGGGTGTACCCCAACTCTGCACCGAAGCTGCCAAAGACCCATTCCTGGAGACCCTTCCCCAATCTCAAGAACTTTGGTGCGGTTAATAGCGGAGTTTCGTGATGGGCGCGATCCTGGCATAATTGCTGGGATTGCTTCCCCATGAATTTATTGGGCCAGAGCTTTCAAGACCCTATTCAAATGGTTATAAAGAACTACATTTGACATTAACATCCTTTTAATTTATTGATTAAACAGTGAGCACTGAGATATTCTTGGGGTAGCTGTTGGGCTCAGAAACTCCTCCAAGCTAATTTCTCCCTTTGATATTTTCTGCACGCACCATTTAAGTAATATATAAGTTGATATAAACAGAAAAGCAAAAAGATAGGATGTTAAAGTGGGTACTGATGGGTTGGCTCCATCTTTAGAGAGTCAGGGCTAAATTTTAGTTCTACTTGCGATTAACTCTTTAAATACTAGGGGGCGTTATTTTGGGCAAAGGGTGAACACAGGCGCAAAGTGGGTATGGTCTCATATTAGTTCTGCTGTAAAGGAGTCAGTTGAAGACCTCGCAGGGCTGTTTTATTGTGTTCTTCATGGGGAAACGGTTGAAAAATTTGAGTGCAGATGGTGGACTTCTTGATGGATCCTTAGTCGTGGAAGATAAGGCATGTGGCAACTGTGCTCCAGAGTCTGATGGTGGAGGACATCTCTCAAAAGTGGTCTTTAATTAGATGGCGGTGAGTGTCCTTCCCAGGTGCGGATCATCTACCTGGAACGCTCTGGTGCTCCCCTGGTCCCCTCGTCTTCGTCCTCCTCCTCAACATGCTCCTCCTCCTCTTCCTCCTCCTCTTGTGGCTCCTGAGCTTGACTCTCTGGCACAATTGCTGGTGGTAATGACTGGTCTCACATGATCACCCAGATTGTAGAGCATGCAGCAAGTCACCACGAATCTGGAACTCTCCTCGCCCTCCTGTCCCTCTCTCTTCCAACGGCTGGTACTGCTCTGCCTGGCCTCATCTCTTCCTCTCATTCCTCCTCCAGACAAAGGGGGACCCCTTAGTAAGATCCCCATGACCAAGAACCACCTTTCTTCTGCTGACTCCTATAAGGTAGAGTAGCACAGCACTCACTCTCTTTAGGTGAAGTCTTCAGGGAATTTCCAGGAAAAATATTGATAGAGTGTTGGTGAAGTCTTGAAAAAGTGTACCAGAAAGTCTCCCGATATGTATCAAAAGTCCTCTTCAAAAGCAATGTAGTCAGTCGATCTCCAGCAACAAGTGAAGGGTGAAAGCTGAGCGTAAGAACACAAGAAATAAGAGCAGGAGTAGGCCATTCAGCCCCTCGAGCCTGCTTCGGCATTCAATAAGATCATGGCTGATCTTCTACCTCAACTCCACCTTCCCGCACTATCACCCTATCCCTTGATTCACTAAATATCCAAAAATCTATTGATCTCTGTCCTGAATATACTCAATGACTGACCATCCACAGCCATCTGGGGTAGAGAATTCCAAAGATTCACGACCATTTGAGTGAAGAAATTTCTCCTCATCTCAGTCCTAAATGTCCAATCCCTTATTCTGAAACTGTGGGGGAGAAATTCCGCTCCTTTGCGCCTCCTGTCAGGGGCACTAATGGGCGCAGAGGCCTTTTTGCCTTGGCGCAGCGCTGACCCCGCCTCCCGCCAAATTCGGTGGGAGGTTAGCGGCGCACTACAGGGTGGCGCTCGAACTCCTACGCCCGGAGATCATGACGTCATCTCCGGGCACATCGCCCTGGTGGTGCCCTAGCACAAATATTCCCCTTCGCCCCTTGCAGCAGCGCCGGGCGATGGCAGTGATTGTTGCAGGGGACAGGAGCAGGATGGCCGCCCGCTAGCGGGGCACCATTTAAAGGTGAGGTGGCCGGCTGCCTTGAAAAAATGTCGGATTTTTAAAAAGCTTTTTTTTTGTGCCTCCGGACGCGGGGTCCGTGCCGCGATCGGTCAGCCCGGCACTTTGCTTGAGTGCTGGGCTGATCACGTGGCACCCCTGCTCCCTGGTGGTCCAGGTAAGTTAAAAAAAAAACTGCAGAGTTTGCAGTGTGGGGCCCTTCCCTTTAATTCAAGGAAGAGCCCCTGCAACGCTGCTGAGCCGTGCGCCGCGGGTTGCGAACTTCCCCCCCTCTTGCGCTCCAAGAAGGAAGTGGAGTGCTTGATTTAGCGCTCCACTTCCCTCTTGGAGCACAAAATGGGATTTCAAAGAGGCTGGAAGAGGTTAGTGCCTGGCGCTAACTTTTGCAGCTTTTCTGATTTAGCGCCCCAAACTGGGCTCAAGGGGAATGCCCTGTGACCCCTGGTTCTAGACTCCTCAGCCAGGGAAACATCCTCCCAGCATCTACCCTATCAAGCACTGTGACATGAATCTTGTCATTCATGTATGAAGTAATACTGGGCGGCCTGCTGGTGGCGCTGTCCAGGGAGAGTATAAATACTCGGGCATGGGCCCAGCTTGCAAGGACATTCCTCAACAGGAACTAGTAAAGGACACAACTAGATCTCCATGTTGAAAAACAGTTGATTAAAGCTTTGTTTAACGCTTAGACCAAGTGCCTAGTAGTTTTCTTACGTCAATTTAATCAACTGGACCTGCTCCACGCTCTGAGTGGTTTTGGGAACAGACGGCTATGACTCAAATGGTAGAAGGGAACCAGACGTAGTAATCAATCCATCATGGAGAAACTACTCCGACCCGCTCATCTTGACCTGGACCCGAATTCACCTACAACTGCTAAGGTATGGAAACACTGGTATCGTACCTTCAGCAACTACCTCAGGGCATGTAGTGAGAATGTTCCAGATAAGTTAGAGATACTTGCCAATTATGTATCCCCTTATGTGTTTGACCATATCGAAGACTGTGTAAACTATGACTCCGCTATCCGATTACTACAGCAACTATATGTTAAGGCCCCAAATGAAATTTTTACTCGGCATCTACTGGCCACAACTCGACAACAACCCGGAGTATCACTTGATGAATTCCTTCAAAAGCTTCGCAGGCTCAGCAAAGATTGTAATCTCAAGGCTGTCTCAGCTGAGCAGTACCAGGAGGAGTTAATTTGTGATTCTTTTATTAATGGAATTGCGTCTCCCTTCATATGCCAGCGTCTGCTGGAGAATAAAACCCTCGAGTTACAAGCTACCTGTGACTAGGCATATTCTCTGGACTTGGCAAAAAAAAATGCAGATGCCTATCTTTTACCACGTGCACGGACTGCTGCTATCACTTTTAGTGACTCCTCCGATAAGCCTCAGGCGGAAGCCCTCACTGATGACGACTCTATCCTAGCTGATGACGACCCTACCCTAGCGGCATCTTGACAATCTAAAAGGAAGTGTTTCTTCTGTGGAGGTGCATTTCATTATAGGAAATTTTGTCCTGCTCGTAATGCAATCTGCAATCATTGCAGTAAGAAAGGCTACTTCTCGAAAGTATGTCAGTCAAGAGCCTCTTCTAGGGTTACAGCTGCTCCCTATAAAACTGCTCCTTCCCCAAGAGCCACTACTAATGTTACAGCTGTCAAGGATAAAACTGCCCCTCCTCCCATCACAGCTGTTTTTCCCCAAAGCCTGTCCCATGCAGCCACGAAGGTTTCGGTAAATGGACACATTTTGAGTGCATTAATCGACTCATGCAGCTCTGACAGCTTCATCAGTGAGCAGGCTGTCAGTAAGTTAAAACTGCGTATTTACCCCTCGGACAGGGAAATTGCAATGGTTCTGACGACACTGACCAGTAACTCTTCCGGCTTTTGTCTTGTCGACCTTATTCTCAATGGCCGCACTTATTTCTCTACCCGGCTCGGGGTGCTCAAAAACCTATGCAGTGATGTGCTTCTGGGACAGGGTTTCCAGAAACAACACAAAAGATTCACTTTTGAGTTTGGAGGATCAAAGCCAGAGCTTACTATTTCCAAAGTACCGTTTTGTGCACTTTCGGCGGCTTTGCTCGATGAGCCCTCATTGTTTGCCAATCTTTCCCCCCGATGTAAGCCCATAGCCATTAAATCACGACGTTTCAGCCAGATGACCTATCCTTTATCGAGGCAGAGATCTCTCGCCTTCTAGCTGACGGTATCATTCAGCCATGTTCATCTTCCTGACGGGCTCAAGTCGTCGTTGTTAAAAATCCTCTGAAGCAACACAAGAAACATCTTTGCATTGATTACTCGCAAACTATTAACCAGTATACCGACCTGGATGCCTGCCCACTATCACGATGACATGGTCAATAACCTTGCTAACTACAAGGCATTTTCAACTTTTGACTTAAAGAGCGCATACCATCAAGTACCATTAAAGGACTCTGACAAAAAGTATACGGCTTTTGAGGCCAATGGTCAGCTTTACCAGTTTTGTCGCCTTCCATTCGGGGTCACCAATGGGGTGGCCGTCTTTCAACGGGCAATGGATAGCCTAGTCAAACAGGAGAACTTAACAGACACTTTTCCATATCTGGATAATATCACCATTGCTGGTCATGACCAGAAGGAGCATGATGCCAACCTCCCGAAATTTCTTGACGTTCTCCGTCGTCGTAACTTAACCTTAAATGAGTCCAAATCTGTGAAATCAGTACCATCAGCTAACATCCTTGGCTACTGGGTGGGCAATGGTGTCATCAAATCGGATCCGTAGCGACTTCGTCCGCTTCAGGAGCTCCCTCCTCCTACGAATCTCAGCTCTCTTCGTCGGGCCCTCGGCATGTTCGCCTTTTATGCGAAGTGGATACCTCACTTTTCCAACAAGATCCAGCCCCTGCTTCACGCGAAGTCATTTCCGTTGGAGGCGAGGGCTATTTCAGCTTTTGACCTCCTCAAGCAAAAACTGGAAAAAGCCGCACTTCATTCCATCGATGAAAATCTCCCTTTCGTGGTCGAGTGCGATGCATCGGAGGTGGCGATCTTGGCTACCTTGAATCAAGGCGGTCAACCCGTTGCATTTCTGTCTTGAACTTTGCAGGGTAGCGAGCTCCATTATCCTCCTGTCGAGAAGGAGGCTACGGCTATCATCGAAGCAGTACGTAAATCGAATCATTTTCTCGCTCATCGCCATTTCACGCTCATAACCGATCAGCGCTCGGTGGCCTTTATGCTGGATAATCGGAAACGCACTAAAATCAAGAATAACAAAATACAGCTCTGGAGGATGGAATTGGCCGCCTTTGGCTACACCATACAGTATCGACCCGGCAAGGAGAATGTGGCCCCTGATACCCTCACGCGTGCATTCTGCTCTTCCATGTCAACTTCGACTCTTGCGGATCTTCATACTGACTTATGCCATCCTGGCGTTACCCGTATGTTGCACTTTGTACGATCTAAAAATCTCCAACTTTCTACGGAAGACGTGAAAAGAACATGCTCCACTTGTAGAATTTGTGCGGAATTAAAAACGCAATTCTTCCATCCTTCGGATGGCTCGCTCATACACGCTACACAGCCTATGCAGCGACTCAGCATTGACTTTAAAGGGCCATTGCCTTCCTCAACGCGAAACACCTACTTGCTTACTATGGTGGATGAATATTCACGCTTTCCCTTTGCTTTCCCCTGTCCCAATATGCTTTCTTCCACAGTGATCAAATGCCTCGATCAGGTCTTTTCCCTTTGCGGTACGGCCAATTTCATCCACTCTGATCGGGGTCCCTCCTTCATGTCAAGCGAACTCAAAAGTTATCCTTCCCAATGGGGAATCGCCACAAGTAAAACAACACCGTATCATCGTATTGGAAACGAACAGGTTGAGAGATACAACGCTATCATTTGGAACGCTGTTCGTCTTGCACTGAGGTCACACAATCTACCAGACCAGCAGTGGGAAACTATGCTCCCTGACGCGTTGCATTCCATCAGGTCTCTTCTTTCTACATCCACCAATGTTACTCCTCACGAACGATTCTTCGGGTTCCAGCGTCGCTCCACTCATGGGACGTCCCTACCATCATGGTTGGCAGCTCCTGGCTCCGTGCTGCTCCGAAGATTCGTCGATCGTCCAAGAGTGATCCCCTCGTCAACGAGGTGGAACTAACGGATGTCAATCCTACATACGCGTACGTGCGGTACCCTGATGGCCGGGAGTCCACAGTTTCACTTCGGGATCTGGCTCCCTGCCCAACCGGTCCCACGGACCCAATCGATAGAGAGATCCGTATTAAGGACGCTGATACTCCGCGCTCCTCCGAGGATGACGCCCTACCCGGGACATCAAGGGATCTGCCAGCTACTCCGCTGGATCAACCTGGGGAACAGAGCGCTCCCCACGGGATGGCCACCCGAAGCCAGGACGCCGGTCAATCACCGGCTACTGAGCAGGATGAAGCCAGCTCTGCGCTGGTGGGGACCCGCACCCGGAGCCACGATCTCCCCAGTCCCCCTCAGGTCGATCGAGGCGACATGGACTCTGCCAGCCCGCCGGTAGGAACCAAGCGACCCAGGGACCAAAACACGGTCTGAGGAGACGTGCCTTCCGGCCTCCAACGGAAATCCAAATGACTGCGTCTATTCTTAGTCCGACTAATTCGGTAGAAGGAAGCCGCCGGACTTCCAATCTTTCAGGTGGGAAGAATGACATGAATCTTGTCATTCATGTATGAAGTAATACTGGGCAGCCTGCTGGTGACGCTGTCCAGGGAGAGTATAAATACTCGGGCATGGGCCCAGCTTGCTTAGGACATTCCTCAACAGGAACTAGTGAAGGACACAACTAGATCTCCATGTTGAAAAACAGTTGATTAAAGCTTTGTTTAACGCTTTGACCAAGTGCCTAGTAGTTTTCTTACGTCACCCTGTAAGAATTTTATAAATTTCAATGAGATCACCTCTCATTCTTCTAAATTCTGGAGAATATAGGTCTAGTCTCCTCAATCTCTCCTCATAGGACAATCCCCCCATCCCAGGAATCAATCTGGTGAACCTTCGTTGCACTCCCTTTAAGGTAAGTAAATCCTTCCTTAGTTAAGGATACCAAAATGGTAGACAGTACTCCAGGTGTGATCTCACCAAGGCCCTATATAATTGCAGTAAGACTTCTCTAATTTTATACCCCAATCCTTTTGTAATAAAGGCTAACATACCATTTGCTTTCCTAATTGCTTGCTGTACCTGCATGTTAACTTTCAGTGATTCGTGTACAAGGACACCCAGGTCCCTCTGAACACCAACATTTCCCAATCTCTCACCATTTAAAAAATATTCTGCTTTTCTATTCTTCCTACCAATTCACAACTTACTTTCCCACCTAGCTTTGTATTGTCAGCAAACTTGGATGCATTACACTTAGCCCCTTCATCTAAGTCATTGATATAGATGGTAAATAGCTGAGGCCCAAGCACTGATCCTTGCGGTACCCCACTAGTTACAGCCTGCCAACCCGAAAATGACCCATTTATTCCTACTCTCTTTTATCTGTCCGTTAACTAATTCTCAATCCATGCTAATATATTACCCGCAATCCCATGAGCCCTAATTTTGTGTAATAACCTCTTGTGTGGCACCTTATCGAATGCTTTCTGAAAATCGAAATACACTGCATCCACTGGTTCCCCCTTGTCAAACATGATTTCCCTTTCATAAATCCATGTTGACTCTGCCCAATTATATTATGAATTTCTAAGTGCCCTGTTACCACGTCCCTAATAATAGATTCTAGCATTTTCCCTACTACTGATGTCAGGCTAACTGGTCTATAGTTCCTTGTTTTCTCTCTCCCTCTTTTCTTGAATAGTGGGGTTACATTTGCTACCTTCCAATCTGCGGGGACCGTTCTAGAATCTAGGTAAGTCTGGAAATCAAAACCAATGCATCCACTATATCTGCATCCACCTCTTTTAAACCCCTAGGATGTAGGTCATAAGGTCCAGGGGATTTGTTGGCTTTTAGTCCCATTAATTTCTCCAGTACTATTTCTATACTAATACTAATTTCTTTCAGTTCCTCATTCTCACTAGACCATTGCTTCCCCACTATTTCTGGAATGTTTTTTGTGTCTTCGTCCGTGAAGACTGATACAAGTATTTGTTTAATGTCTCTGCCATTTCCTTATTCCCCATTATAATTTCTCCTGTCTCAGCCTTTAAGGGACCCACATTTACTTTTGCTCATCTCTTCCTTTTTACATACCTATAGAAGCTTTTACAATCTGTTTTTATGTCTCTCGCTAGTTTACTCTTATATTCTATTTTCTCTCTTTATCAACTTCTTGGTCCTCCTATGCTGAATTCTAAAATCCTTCCAATCCTCAGGCTTACTATTCTTTTTGGCCACATTATAAGCCTCTTCCTTTAATCTACGACTATGTTTAACATCTCTTGTTGGGCATGGTTGGACCATTTTTCCCGTGGGGTTTTTATTCCTTAAGGGAATGTATATTCGTTGTGAATTATGAATTATTTTTATAAATGTTTGCCATTGCTTATCTACCTTCAAATCTTTTAATCTAGTTTCCCAAATGTGGCTTTAAGTACTGCTCGCAATCCTCACCAACAACTTCTTTACTCCTGTTCAGCTAGTCGCTATTAGGAGAGGTCGTTAATTGCAGCGTTAGGCAGCAAAATGGCGTGCAGCCTCTTTAATGAGTGCTAGGTGCCAATTTAATTGGTCATCAGAGCCTTAATCATCCTCGGGGCGGTTGTTCCTTGCATGCGTTTATCTCCTTTACCAAGGTGGCATCTTGTCCTAAAGGCAGGCTAACCAGGTGTTGCAGCTCAAGCCCCCATCTTGACCCCCTTGGAAACTCTTTAGCGCCTAAATTATCTGGGGAAAATAGCCCCCCAGAAATTTCAAGTAGGCATCAGAGGAAAAAAGGTCTCCAGCTGATTTGTCCTGGACTGTGATGTAAATAAAGGGTTAAAATAATTTGCAGCAGTTGATAGATATTGCACTGTTATGAACTACTGCCTTCCAGCTATTGAGACTGAAATGAGTTCTAACAGTCAGAATCTACTCTCCAATGGACCTACGCCCATGTCACAGACTGCCCCGAGCATACTACAAAAACTAAATTAAAAAGGCTTAACAAAAATATATTAATATCCCCTTATCTGTTTAAAGAATACTGTTTAATTATAAAGTTTTCTCTGAAGGACTGCTTCGAAGAGTTGAAAAGGCTATTCTGTCTGCATGCAACATAGAACTCTGGAAACTGTGATTGGCATTGTTTTAAAACTTGAATGGAATTTTTCACTTTTGCAACTGACAGATAAAAGAATGCAAGTTGTCAAGACTGCCAAATACAGGAAGCATAATTTCTGCAAATAATGACACCATTTCAGTCATTCTATTACTTGGACAGCTTCTATGATCAAATTTCCACTTAATTGTTTCTACTAAATCTTCAGGAAATGGAGCGTGTCAGATGTACCGTTCACATCTATTTGCATTTAGTTTTTATTTTTGCAATCTATCTTTTATTACATCAACCTGTTCACCAGCACGCTCCCTTGTAAATTTGGGAGTGTCAGACTATCTGAAGATTTCTGTATGACCCGTCCGTACTACTCCACGATTGACAATAGACAATGTCCTTTCATAGCTCAGAACAAAAACCTAATTGTAAATACCTGCCCCTCCCAAAGGAAACTACCTCCTAATTGTTAATTTACATTAAAGGGTAGTCATGTCTGTTGGTTAGAAATGAGATTTAGATGTGAGATAAATGTCTAATAACCTACGATTAATGACACCAATGTTTTTTGTTTACAGTATCTCAAACAGGCGCAAAGTTGGCAGATGCGTTTGTGGCATTTGCCCGATGGATTCAGTTGGAAGCCTGAACCATTTTCAGGTCCAGGTCTCATTAGAATACAGTTGGTGAGCTGCCGAGCACTCAATGGGGGAAAAGTTCGGTTGGTCAGCGCCACCCGTTAGTGCCTCTGGGGGGCACTAATGGGGCGCTAATGACTTACTGCCCATGCGCGGCGATTTTAGCACCACCCGCGAAATTCAACTGATAGTTTGTGGTGGCGCTAAACACTACCGCCACGATCTCCTGCGCCCGGAGATCATGACGTCATCCAAGCGTGCATCACCCCAGTAGCGACCCGGACCGGAAATTGATTCTCACCCCCTGCCTCAGCGCCTGCCGCTAGGAACAACCGGTAGAGGGGGATGGTTTTCAGTCAGCTGGGAGCTGGGGGAATGCTATTTAACGGCGTGCGCTTCCTGTTTTTTCCCGTCGGCAATCAATTCTGCATACGCAGGTTGAGAGAGGGAGAGAGGCATCTGGAGACATTTAATGGTTTCCTACTTGAAGGAGTTTTGGTCGTCAGCAAGACTTATCAGGTTCCATTTCTGTACCCTTTAGTACTACCACATTTAAAAGAGTTAATGGGACTGTACTGGCACGGGGCCTCGCCCTCCAGCTTCACCGTCGGAGGCAGCGGAGGCGGAGAGAGAGAGAGTGGAAAACATGGCCAGAGGGAGGAGTGCCAACAGGGCTTTGCACAGGAGACCTTACCCTCCCAGGGTATTCCGGGAGCAGTTCTCATATATCTATCTGTCCGAGGAGCAGTGTTTTAGAAGGTTCCGCTTCATCAAGGAGGTGGTCACTGAGCTTTGCCACCTCCTGCAGCCAGAGCTCCAGCCTCAGCTCAGGACCAGGACGTCTCTGTCGGTGGCAGTGAAGGTGACAGTGGCTCTCAATTTCTATGCCAGCGGCTCCTTCCAGGCTTCAACAGGGGATATTGCGAACATCTCCCACTTTGCTGTCCATTGCTGCATCCGGGAGGTCACAAATGCTCTCGACAAAAGGAAAAGAGAGTACATCTCATTCCCCATGACCCGAGACAAACAGCGTGAACGCGCATGTGGCTTCCCTAGGATAGCGGGCTTCCCCATGGTTCAGGGCACCATTGACTGCACGCATGTGGCATTGCGGGCACTTCATGAAAATGCAGAGGTTTTTCGCAACCACAAAGGCTACCACTCTCTGAACGTGCAGTTGGTGTGCAACCACAGACAGCGCATCCTCGACGTCAATGCCCGCTATCCTGGCAGCAGCCACGATGCATTCATCCTGCGCCAGATTGGTGTCCCAGCACTGTTCCAACCACCGCATCAAGCTCGTGGCTGGCTCCTCGGGGACAAGGGTTATCCACTCTGCACCTGGCTGATGACACCGCTCCATAACTCCTGCTGAGCTCGCCTACAATGAGAGCCATAGCGCCACTAAGAACCTCATTGAACAGACGAAGCAACGGTTCCAGTGCCTTGACCATTCTGGAGGAGCCCTGCAGTACTCCCCTGATTGAGTATTGGTTTTCATTGCTGTGTGCTGCAGGCTTCATAACCTCGTCATTCTGAGGACCCAGCCATTGCCACCAGGGATTGGTGCACCACCTCAGGAGGAGGAAGAAGGAGAGGAGGAGGAGGAGGCAGAGGAGGAGGATGAAGAGGAGGAGGAGCAACAACAACATGGGAGGGAGGCGCTCAATGTTGCTCTGCAAAGGCTGTTCGTGAATGCCTCATAACACAGCGTTTCTGATGAATGAGAGAGCAGATGGCATTTGCGATCAACAACCATATCATTACAGCCAGCCCGCAGCCCCTATTACCAGCCAAAATTCCAATGAGAAACATGAGGAAATTTGTAACATTTAAATAAAAAAATGTTATTCTTCTGAACAACTGTGTCTTATTAAGCACAACCAATAACAAACAAACACAACAATTTATTAACAAAGACAACTGGTCCTTAGCACATCGAAATAATTCTTAACAAAGCGAACAATATATTTACAAACACATCCAACTTTGGTACAAACACTTCCCCCATTTGGTCGAACAATTTTAGTTAGTGGGCCTTCCTCAATGATTTCCCTCCCCTTCGTATTTCCCCCCTCCCAACCCTACTGCTCCTCTGTAATGTGGCCCCAGTGGCTGCAGCAAGGCTGGTGGAAGGCTGCTGAGTCTGGAAGCCAGAGACTGCAGATGGCCTAGCAGGACGCCCTCGACCAGCTCTGGGCCTGGCAGGCCTGGCTGCAGACTGCACCAACTCTGCATGGGCGACAGCAGTCTGGGATGGCTGGATTACAGGCTGCGGCAAGTGCAATGGCGGAGTAGCAGTGGTGGGAGCAGGAATGCTGTCATCCTGAGAGAGGACAGCACCTTCCTGTTCGACCAACACACTGCCACTCCCCCGGGGCAGAACCTCAGCATCCGGAGCAATCTGCTCGAGCACAGATTGCTGGCCTGCTGCGGCACTGTGAGATCCCCGGTGGACAGTGGTGGACCCAGCTACGATGGCAGCAGTCAGCGCTTGCGTGGCATCAAGCTGAGACTGCATCAGAGCAGTCTGTGATTGGATGGCACCAACCAATGACTTGATTCCAACACTAAGCCGTTGCGTTGCCTCGGCCTGTGCTGCAATAGATGCTGCCACCTCACCCATTACACGCGGCATGGGGCCTGGGTCCCCACGGTCTCTCTGCAAGTCGACCATCTTCTGCAACGAGGCAAGGATGGGCTTGAGGGTTTGCGCACAGGTGACAGCTGTGCTGGTGGTGGACTCCTCCACGCTCCTAGCCAGTGCATCCATGCTCTTGGGCACCATTGCCATTGCATCCATGAGCTCAGTATGCATGCTCATCGCCTGTGTGTTCATTGCCGCGATATCAAGGTCCTCTTCCGAGTCCTGTGCAGCAGAACTTGTGCGCGCACTCACCCTCCGGGCAGATGGCGCCCGAGCTTCCCTTTCCCCATGGCGTTGCTGCAGCCCGCTGGGTCCTGGAGCTTCACCCACATCAGAGTCATTTCCTCTGCTCCGCTCCAGCGACCGCGTGGCCCCAGTATCCGAGATGTCGCCCTCGGGCAACGCAGGCAGTGAGGCTCCAGCTTGGTGTTCCTGATCCTCACCTGCATCGCTGCCACTGGGAGGCTGAGGGACAGACTGTTCAGATGGTGGCTCACTATCTGAAAGCAGGAAGGCACAAGAGTGTCTTTAATGTGAGGGAGCAAGGAATGGAAACAGTATACTTAGATGGAAAGTGGGAAAGGCTCGTGTTGTGAGGGTGAAGTGGAATGAGAGAGGAGAGAGAGATGATGAACATACTGTTGCTGTCCCCAAGGGGGTCGACCTCTCTGACTGCCACAGCGCCCACGACATGACTCATAATTATTCTGTGTGAGGGGGTGCAGCCCTGCCTGACCTCCTCCCATGCGTTGTTGCTCCCTCCTGTTATGAGAAAGCTTGACCTGCAAGAAAAAGGACAGCATGTGAGTGAGTGTGCAGCCATGTGTTTGGCAGATGTGCCTACCATAGTTGAATAGCCATTAATGTCTGCAAGGTGTGAGATGTGGATGTGACTTTTAGTAGATGGGCATAGTTGTTGGGTGAGTGTTGGGGATTTGGCAGTTTATACTGTCTGTGCACAGAGTGAGGTTGAGATGGTGGGATGTAGAGGTATTTCAAGCATCTACTCACCCTGACCACCCGAGTGAGGTCGTTGAACTTCTTCCGGCACTGGGTGTGAGTCCTTTGGACCAGGCTTCTGGATGAGACGTAATGGGCCACCTCCCTCCACACCCTTGTGAACTCCCAGGGCAATGGCCTCCTGCCAGTGTTTGGAAACAGCACTGCCTGTCGGCGTTCCACAGCCACAACCAGGGCCTCCAATGCCTGGTCGCTAAACCGGCAAGCTCTCTCCCTGGGCCTCTGAGCAGCCATGATATTCATGGTTCAAGATTTGCACCTCCTTGCAGGCCCAGGTCAAAAGCAGCAATGATCAGAGTGAGGCTGTGCAGCATGATGGACCCTCCCCTTTAAGAACTGGAAGGCGTCAGTCTGTCTGAGGACAGGGTAATTGACAGTACATGAGCTTGAGTAGCGCTCTGAGGTAGCGCTCCGTTCCCCGACGTTAGCGCCCTAAGAGAAGTGTGTAGCGCTTGATTTAGTGCTCCAATCACCTCCAGGGGCACTGGAGATGAATTTCGCGGTCGCCGGCGATAATTTGCGCCGAGTGCTAAATTTTGTGGCCAGCCGATGTTAGTGCCCCAAAATGGTCGATACCGAATTTTTCCCCCAATGATGCTAGTAGTCAACTTGCCAAACTGGAGCCGGATATTCGGCGGCTCCATGTGAGCTTAAAGTTCTTCCTGGCCCTAGAAAACTTCCCCCCAAAATGTTCCAGGCCATGTTTGGAATTGCCTCCAGTGGTTTCTTTAAGGCCACTCACTGCCTGACACAAATGGGTGGAGTGTGTGTAGCGTATACTCCAGCCATTTACAAGTGAAAATTGCAAGCAGAGTTCTACAATCGGCCTAGGTCTCGATTTCATACGCAAGCAACCTCCCACCTATTTTGAGTGCTGGATCCACATTGAGGAGTGCTGGGAACCCATTGAGGAGTGCTGGGCCCCCATTGAGGAGTGCTGAGCCCCATTGAGGAGTGCTGGGCCCCCATTGAGGAGTGCTGAGCCCCATTGAGGAGTGCTGGGCTCCCATTGAGGAGTGCTGGGCCCCACTGAGGAGTGCTGGGCCCCATTGAGGAGTGCTGGGCCCCATTGAGGAGTGCTGGGCCCCACTGAGGAGTGCTGGGCCCCATTGAGGAGTGCTGGGCCCCATTGAGGAGTCCTGGGCCCCACTGAGGAGTGCTGGGCTCCATTGAGGAGTGCTGGGCCCCATTGAGGCGTGCTGGGCCCCATTGAGGAGTGCTGGGCTCCCATTGAGGAGTGCTGGGCTCCCATTGAGGAGTGCTGGGCCCCATTGAGGAGTGCTGGGCCCCATTGAGGAGTGCTGGGCCCCACTGAGGAGTGCTGAGCCCCATTGAGGAGTGCTGGGCCCCATTGAGGAGTGCTGGGCCCCACTGAGGAGTGCTGGGCCCCACTGAGGAGTGCTGGGCCCCACTGAGGAGTGCTGAGCCCCATTGAGGAGTGCTGGGCTCCCATTGAGGAGTGCTGGGCCCCACTGAGGAGTGCTGGGCCCCATTGAGGAGTGCTGGGCCCCATTGAGGAGTGCTGGGCCCCACTGAGGAGTGCTGGGCCCCATTGAGGAGTGCTGGGTTCCCATTGAGGAGTGCTGGGCCCCGTTGAGGAGTGCTGGGCTCCAATTGAGGAGTGCTGGGCTCCCACTGAGGAGTGCTGGGCCCCATTGAGGAGTGCTTGGCTCCCACTGAGGAGTGCTGGGCTCCCATTGAGGAGTGCTGGGCCCCATTGAGGAGTGCTGGGCCCCATTGAGGAGTGCTTGGCTCCCACTGAGGAGTGCTGGGCTCCCATTGAGGAGTGCTGGGCTCCCATTGAGGAGTGCTGGGCCCCATTGAGGCATGCTGGGCCCTATTGAGGAGTGCTGGGCCCCATTGAGGAGTGCTGGGCTCCCATTGAGGAGTGCTGGGCCCCATTGAGGAGTGCTGGGCTCCCATTGAGGAGTGCTGGGCTCCCATTGAGGAGTGCTGGGCTCCCATTGAGGAGTGCTGGGCCCCATTGAGGAGTGCTGGGCTCCCATTGAGGAGTGCTGGGCTCCCATTGAGGAGTGCTGGGCCCCATTGAGGAGTGCTGGGCCCCATTGAGGAGTGCTGGATGCCCATTTACAGACCAGCTTAAAAATTGCATCAGGCGGGCCTTAGTCATCCAAAGTGCGGCCACTGTTTCCCTGCCATTTTCCACTGCTGGATGCCTCATAAATGGAGTAAGCAGCGATTGAAAATCAACCCCAGTCTGTCTGGATAGTGGACATTCAATGCCTTGTCCCGATTTTACTCTATTACTTTAAAGGCTTATATGCAAATCTTGAAATAGAAATGTTTTATATATCAGCTGGCATTGTTCATGGCTAAACAAAAAATGGGTGGGTGGGGTCGGGTGGGAGGTCAAAGTGTTAAATAACTGAATCCCGACCACCACTTGGCTCCAAAACCCGCCCACTTCTGGTTTTAACGGAGGCAGGGCGGGGGGAGCGGGCAGCCAACCCGCTCCCAGGAAGCGGGTCGCCATTTAAATATTATAATGAGGCTGGCGTTCCTCAGATTTAACCAGCATTTCAAATTTAACTGTGGCTGGTTGGGTTTCTCAGGCCTTGGAGAACCTGCCTTTACACATACCTCCTGGATCCAGCATCCCTGCCTCACCACCACCCCCGCGATTGAAGACCCGCACGAGGCATCCGATCCCCCCGAGGCCTCCGATCCCCCCTGAGGCCTCCAATCACCCCTGAGGGCTCCAATCACCCCCACGAGGCCCCCGATCGCCTTCCTGGACTCCCCCACTACCCCTCCCCCGATCCTCTTGTCCTGATGCTTCCCTCCCCGCTGATGCGCCGGCCCCGATCCTCTCCCCACACCGATCCTCCAGCTCCTATGTTACCCTTCCCAGCCCCACCTGATCCTCGGCCCCTATCGATGTTTCCCTCACCCCCCGATCCACCGGTCCTGATCGATGCTTCCCTCACCCCCCGATCCTCTGGCCCTGATCGATGCTTCCCTCACTCCCCAATCCTCCTCCGGCCCCCGGCCACCCCTGGCCCCCACCCAATCCCCCCCTCCCTCCTTTCTGCGGCCTAGTGTCGCAGGCCTACCTGCCCGCAGCCAGGCAGCCTCTCCATCTGGCTGGCTGCGGGTGGGAAACAGATCTTTGAGATGAAAATCAGGCCCTGCCTCGTTCTCCCGGGTTTCCCGACCGCTTCCTAGCACCCACCACCCCCCGCCACTCCCAACCCGCCTCCCGATTAAAATTTCAGCCAGAGAGACAAAGGGGAGAATTCTACCATGGCGGAACATGAGAGTTTGGATGTGGGTGCGGGGGGGGAGGTTAGTCAAATCCGGCAAAAACGCGAGCGCATCGGGAAGCTGGCTCCAAACTGCCGACTTCCGCATTTAACTTGGGGCATTAGGCTATTTGTGCGCAACCCATTGGCAGACACAAATTGTCATCACTCAATTGAAGCAATCCATGGGAGTTGTGTATAGGCCCCTGGTAGCAGCTGTGAAGTGCTAGATTGTATAAATGCAGAGATTAGACAAGCGTGTAGTAAAGGCAGTATGGTTTTAATGGGGGATTTTAACTTTCATATAGATTAAGATAAGCAGACTAGCACCTGTCAGAAAGGTAGTGAATTTTTTGAATGTGTCTGGGATAGTTTTCTACAACAATATGTCCTAGAGGCAACAAGGGGGCAAGCCATATTAAGTTTAGAAATGAGTAAGGAGCCAAATTTAGTTAACAGCCTAACTGCGTGAACATTTATCCAATAGCGATCATAACATGATCGAGTTCAATTTGAAAGGGAGAAATGTGAAACAGCTACTAGGATCTGGATTTAGGTAAGGTTGACTTGAACAGAATGAGGCAGAGACTGTCCACAGTAAACTGGGCAAATCTGTTCAATGGGTAAAATGACAGAAGATCAGTGGGAGATGTTTAAAAAAAAATTAATGTGATACAGAACCAGTTTATACCCCTGAAGGGAACAAGCTCTGCTTGCCAAAAAAAAAAGCCATGGACGACTGAAGAGTTAAGGGACAGCATAAAACTAAAAGAAAAAGCATACAAAAATGCAAAAAATAGCACAGATCCTGGCGAATGGGAAAGATACAAAGAACAGCAAAGGGTCACAAAATAGATAGTAAGAGCTACAAAAGGGGAGTATGAAAAGAAACTTGCAAGGGATATCAAAATCAATATGAATTTTTTTTACAATTACATTAGGAAAAAGAGGGTAGTCAGGATCAATGTTGGCCCCTTAAAATCTGAAACCGGTAATATTGTCAATGATAATAAGGAAATGGTGGACATGTTGAATAATTACTTTGCATCAATATTTACAGTAGAAGAAGAGGATAGTATGCCGGAAATCCCAAGGAAACCAATATTCAATCAGGGATAGGGACTCAATAAAATTAACGCAAGTAAAATAACAGTAATAAGAAAGAAAGACTTGCATTTATATAGCGCTTTTCACGACCACCGGACGTCTCAAAGCGCTTTACAGCCAATGGAGTAATTTTTTGAAGTGGAGTCACTGTTGTAATGTGGGAAATAATGGCACTAAAAAGTGACACATCCCCAGGACCAGATGGTTTCCATCCCAGGGTTTTAATGGAAGTAGTTGAGCACATTGCAGATGCCCTAACTATAATCTTCCAAAGTTCTCTAGATTGGAAAATTGTGCATTTTACTCCACTATTTAAGAATGGTGAGAGAGGGAAACCAGGGAATTATAGACCAGTTAGCTTAACATCTGTTGTCGGGAAATTGACAGAGTCTATAATTAAGGATAGGGTGACCAAACACCTTGAAAATTTTCAGTTGATCAGAAAGAGCCAGCATGGATTTGGGAAAGGCAGATCATGCCTGACAAACCTGATTGAATTTTTTGAGGAGGTGACTAAAGTAGTGGACAAGAGAATGTCTATGGATGTTATTTATATGGATTTCCAGAAGGCATTTGATAAAATCTCACAGAAGAGACTGTTAACTAAGGTAGAAGCCCACGGAATTGAGGGCAAATTATTGACCTGGTTAGGAAATTGGCTGAGTGGCAGGAGACAGAGAGTAGGGATAATGGTTGGTACTCTAATTGGTAGGAGGTGACTAGTGGTGTCCCGCAGGGATCTGTGTTGGGGCCTCAACTATTCACAATATTTATTAATGACTTAGATGATGGTATAGAGAGTCATATATACAAATTTGCTGATGACACAAAGATAGGCGACATTGGTGTGTAGATGAAAGCATAAAATTACAAAGAGATATTATTGATAGATTAAATGAATGGGCAAAACTGTGGCAAATGGATTTCAATGCAAGAACATAAGAACATAAGAAATAGGAGCAGGAGTAGGCCATTTGGCCCTTCGAGCCTGCTCCGCCATTCAATAAGATGATGGCTGATCTTCTACCTCATCTCCACTTTCCTGCACTATCCCCATATCCCTTGATTCCTAAGTAAGCAAATGTGAGGATATATCGGCCTTGGAGGGAGTGCAGAGTAGGTTTACCAGAATGATACCCGGACTTCAAGGATTAAGTTACGAGGAGAGATTACACAAATTAGGTTTGTATTTCCTAGAATTTAGAAGGTTATGGGGTGATCTGATCTAAGTTTTCAAGATATTAAGGGGACAGATAGGGTAGATAGAGAGAAACTATTTCCGCTGTTTGGGGATTCTAGAACTAGGGGGCATACTCTAAAAATTAGAGCCAGACCTTTCAGGAGTGAAATTAGGAAACACTTCTACACACAAAGGGTGGTAGAAGTTTGGAACTCTCTTCCGCAAATGGCAATTGATGCTAGATCAATTGTTAATTTTAAATCAGAGATTGACTGCTTTTTGTTAACCAAAGGTATTAAGGAATATGGGCCAGAGGCGGGTATATGGAGTTAGGTCGCAGATCAGCCATGATCGCATTGAACAGGTTTGAGGGGCTGAATGGCCTACTCCTGTTCCTGTGTTCCTGTGTTCCTAGGTGGAAGCGCTTTGAGTGGAGTCCCCACTTCCATGTCCCCTTTCGCCATCATCCCTCTTATGGGTCAGCTGCACTTCATTGCTACCACTGTGCTGGAGAGCAGCTGGTGCAGATCAGTGACACGCTGTAAGGCCAAGGCTAAGGTGTCTGTCATCCTATTTAAGGCACCAGACATGTTGGCATCCAGTATGTGGATGACCGTGGTCAAGGCGTGCATGGACTCATGTAATTGCCGCGATTGATGTTCCACGGAGTTGGCCACTCTATCCATGCAAGAAAGCATTGTCGCAACGCTTTGCTATATCAACCAACTCATGCTTGAGGCAGACATCTCCATTCTCTCCGCAGTCATGGTCAGTGTGCTTGGAAAGCCTGTCAGTACATCGTACATTCTCTGCTGCTCCTCAATGATTCTCCATTTCATCGATGGCCCCCGGGAAACAGCATCTGTGTCCAGCTGAGCAGAGCTTGGAGAGGGCTGTGCCCTCCGACACAGACTCTCCACACCTGTCCCAGCCACCACCATCTGCTCTTGCTCACTTGTGAAATGTGAGTCACCAGGTGAAAACTCAACTACCTGTCTAACTGGTCTCAGCGAAGTACGAGTATCTGCGCTTGTTAATGGTTTGCATGAGTCCTGTGATGATGCACCCTCAGAAGCAATCATTTTGTCATCCACTGCATGTGTGAAGGCCCTGTCAGAGATAAAAGATATCAATTAGTATTCGCTAGGTAAGAATGTTGCATCTTATCATTATGAAGATGATCATATTTCACTCGCTGCTGAAATCAAGTCAACATGACTGAGTGCTGCATGACATGCATGTGCATTATATTTGATTCTGTCACCAGGTAGCTGGGAGATCCCCACCTCTCCAATTCCAATGGCCAGGGACGCTGAGATGCCACTGGTCTCCAGCGCTTCCTCCTCTCCAGTTGTGAGCTGCGAGATCTGTGAAGGCCGACCTCTGGTTCTCACCCTAGTGTTTTGCGTTCTTTTCTCCTGCAACAGGGAAAAGATCAGACCCATGACTGCCTCTAATGGCATGTGTTCACCCAATGGATGGAGTGCATTTGGTGAGGATGACTATCAGGGAGAGGCAGGAAATTACATAAGGATGAGGGTGAGTGGCAGTGGTGAATGGATAGATGAGGATGTGAGGAAGTGCATAGAAAGAGAAGGATGGGTGCGCTTGCAAGGTAAGTAGGTGTGAGGACTGATGTGATGGAGTAGGCTTGACAAGGCAGAGTGAGGTGGGGGGTTGGGGGGGGGGAATAGGTAATGAACCTAGCAGGATGTAAGTAAATGTGCAACTGTACTCACCTTTCCTGACTTGGTTAGGTCATTGAAGCGCTTCCTGCACTGAATCCAGGAATGTGGCACAATGCTCTTGCTGCTGACCTCCTGGGCCACTTCCAGCCAGGACTTCTTTGTGGCAGCAGCAGGCTTCTTCATCCCATTCCTGGGGAAGAGTGTCTCTCTCCGGTTCCTCACTGCCCCATCCCCCATCACCACATCATGGGAGGCTTCATTGAAGCGGGGCATAGCCTTTGACCATCCTGGCTCCATTCTCACAGTTCGTCTTCTCTTGCTTCCAACTCCCAACTTCTTCATATTCCATCTTTGGATTGTCCCTTTAAATACTGGATTTGAGATCACGTGATGCGGGTCCTCATCACGCCCGCTACCGCGCAATCGACGCCAAACCCAGAAGTAAAATAATAATGATGTGGCTGCGTTAAAATGCCACTGACAGAAGCCCAGAACTTACGTCTAGGTTTCCCGCACAATATTGGACCCTCCCCGCTCCCATCGCGCCTCCGAGTTAATATCGGGGCCAAACTGACAACAAATGCAAATATTGACTGCCCTAATCAAATTTTACGCCCCAATGTGCTATCACAATAATTACATTTTGTTGCAATAATAATACTTTAGAAAATTGCTGCTTCTTCTGCCTCGCACATTATAAAGCGTTGTTTAAACCATGTATCGGAGATCCAAAGGTGGTCCTTCAGAAAGAAGATTATTATCTCCGTGTGATGGTGTGGTACAGGCATTGTTTGCTGCTGGCCTCATTTTTAGAAAATAGATGGCAGGTGTGTCATGGAATGGAACTACAAATAAAATGTACGTGAAGCAGGACTGGTTTACACAAATTTTATCGTAAGATAAATTGCAAGTGCAATCCGTGTACATGAAATTATGTACTAATTTATTATACCATACTCTTCTTAATCCCATTGAAATTCTCTCTCTTTGCAGATGAGTTTTCAGCCTTATAACTAATTTCAAGCATTACTAAGGGAATCAGGGGTTTAATATGAAATATCCTTCCTATAAAATGTGCATCTCATTTGTTCTAAAATGAACTACACAGTACTAACTTAAGCAGAAGTTTCAGCTTTAGGGCAGAAGTATCCCTGAAGCATATGTAAAATAGGAATATTCCCATAGTGTAGGCAAATATAGGAACATCCCTGCAGCATGGTTTGACATAAAATTGTCCTGACAATTTTAGAGTTTTGTTTTTATGAAGCTCTTTACTTACATCACGGACAGTGAAAAATATGACTATATTTGTGGTAGATTCGAGATAAAGTTTTCGATAAGTTTGGAACACAATAGAAGCAGCCAATGCAAAATGAAAATGATCACGGTGCATCACGGTGCATTGCTGTTTGTGGGAACTTGCTGTGCGCAAATTAGCTGCCGCGCTTCCTATATTACAACAGTGTCTACACTTCAAAAGCACTTCATTGGCTGTAAAGCACTTTGGGACGTCCTGAGGTTGTGAAAGGTGCTATATAAATGCAAGTCTTTGGGGGAAAAATTTGGTTGATTAGTGCCTCCCGTTTGCGCCCTAAGAGGGCGCTAACGGGGCACAAAACAACTAGCGCCTGGGCGCGGCGATGTTTGCGCCATTCGTGAAATTGACCAGAGTTTTTGTGGCAGCGCTAAACTCTACCGCGACGATCTCCTGTGCCCGCAGATCGTGACGTCAGTCGAGCATGCAACGCCCCGGTAGCGCACCGGACCGGATACTGAGTGGTGCCCCCTTCCTTTCCGCCTGCCGCTCACAACAACAGGTAGAGGGGAACGTTTTGCAGTCGGGAAGGGGCTGGGGGAGCGTTATTTAAAGGCGGCCTCTTCCTGCATTTTTTTGTCGGAGACATTTTTGCACCACGCATTCTGAGAGAGAGAAAGAGATTTCCGGAGAGATTCAACGCTGTGTGAAGGAGTTTTGGCTACTGAGCAGCACTTTGCAGGTTCTTTTTAATTTGACCTTCCTTGCATCGATTTAGAAGAGACTATGGGTGCTGCACTGATTCAGGGCGTCGTCCTGCACCTGTAGAATCGGAGGCATCAGAGATGCAGAGAGAGAGTGGCAAACATGGCCAGAGGGAGGAGGGCCAACAGGCCTCTACACAGGAGACCTTACCCTCCCAGGGTATTCCGGGAGCAATTCTCCTACATTCATTTGTCTGAGGAGCAGTGTTTCCGCAGGCTGCGATTCAGCAAGGAGGTGGTCACTGAGCTCTGCCACCTGCTGCAACCAGATCTGCAGCCTCAACTGAGGACCAGGACGTCTCTGTCGGTGGCAGTGAAGGTGACAGTGGCCCTGAATTTTTATGCCACCGGCTCCTTTCAAGCAGCTACTGGGGACATCGCCAATATCTCCCAGTTCGCTGTCCATTGCTGTATCCGGGAGGTGACAAATGCCCTCTATAAAAGGAGATGCCAGAACATCTCTTTCCCCATGACCCGGGCCAAACAGCATGAACGCGGATGTGGCTTTGCTAGGATAGCGGGCTTCCCCATGGTGCAGGGCGCCATTGACTGCACGCATGTGGCATTGCGGGCACCGCATGAAAATGCAGAGATTTTCCGAAACCGCAAGGGTTACCACTCCTTAAATATGCAGTTGGTCTGTGACCACAGACAGCTGATACTCGCCGTCAATGCCCGCTATTCTGGCAGCAGCCACGATGCTTTCATCCTGCGCCAGACTGGTGTGCCAGACCTTTTCCAGGCACCGCATCAGTCAAGTGGTTGGCTACTCAGGGACAAGGGTTATCCACTCTGCACCTGGCTGATGACACCGCTCCGTAACCCCAACACCCCTGCCGAGCTGCGGTATAATGAGAGCCATATCGCCACCAGGAACATAATTGAGCAGACGATCGGCGTGCTCAAGCAACGGTTCCGCTGTCTGGACCACTCAGGAGGAGCCCTGCAGTACTCTCCTGAGTGAGTCTCCCTCTTCATAGTTGTATGCTGCATGCTTCACAACTTGGCAATCCTCAGGACCCAGCCAATGCCACCAGGGATTGGTGCACCACCGGAGGAGGAGGAGGAGGAAGAGGAGGAGGAGGAGGAGGAGGATGATCAGCAGCAGCACCAAGGCAGGAGGGAGGCCCACAATGTTGCCACTGCAAGGGCTGTCCATCAACGGCTGATAAGAAGCCGCTTCTAGGCCCCTACTCAGAAGATGGCTTCTGGCATGGAGAACAACATCATGGAAAGCAACCCGCAACCCCTATTGCCAGCCAAAGCTGGAATGATTCCAAAGGCCAAACATGTACATTTTGAATACAACAACTTTTTTATTTAACAAACTCTGTGTGTGTCATTTATTCATGACAAACTTATAGAAACAAACACAACAAATCATTAATTAACATAACTGGTTCTCACAAGCTGGAGATAAAGGCCAAAACAGTAAACAAAAGTTATCAGATGAACCTCGACCTTTAATAAAAACATTCCCACCATTTCTTTAGACCTCCTACTGTTTGCCCTTCGAGGGTGATCTCCATCCCTTGCGCACTTCCCCCCTTCCCACCCTGCTGCTCCTCTGTAATAGGGCCCCAGTGGCTGCAGCAAGGCTGGTGGAAAGCTGCTGAATGTCAGATGCTGAGACTACAGATGCCCTTGAAGGACGACCTTGACCAGCTCTGGGCCTGGAGGCCCCGGCTGCAGACTGCACCAACTCTGCATGGACGGCAGCAGTCTGGGCTGGCTGTGTTGCAGGCGGTGGCAGGTGCAATGGGGAAGTGCCAGTTGTGGGACATCCTGACAGAGGACAGCACCTCCCTGCTCGACCGACACACTGGCACTCCCACGGGGCAGCACGTCAGCATCCGGAGCAATCTGCTCGAGCACAGATTGCTGGCCTGCTGCAGTGCCGTGAGAGCCCCGGGGCAATGTGGCCGAACCAGCGATGATGGCAGCAGTCAGTGCTTGTGTGACATCAATCTGAGTCTGCATGAGAGCAGTCTGAGATTGGATAGCAGCAGCCAGTGACTGAATTGCAGCACTAAGCCGTTGCGTTGCATTGGCCTGTGCTGCAGCGGAGTATTCCACACTCCTTGCCAGTCCATCAATGCTTTCGGGCACCCTTCCCATTGCACCCATGAGCTGAGTGTGCATGTTCACCGCCTGGGTGTTCATTTCAGCGATGAGCCGCTCCTCCTCTGCGTCCAGTGCAGCAGGACTCGCTGGTCTACTCTCCCTCCGGGGAGATGGCCCCTGAGCTTCCCTACCTCCATGGCGTTGCTGCAGCCCGCTGGGTCCTGGAGCTTCACCCTCATCAGACCCTTCCCCCCTGCTCCCCTCCAGGGAAGGCGTGTTCCCAGTGTGGGCATGGGCTCCCTCGGGAGACGCAGGCGCTGAGGATCCGGCTTCCTCTTCCTCCTCACCTGGGGCGTCGCTCCCACTGGTTGGTTGAGGGACAGGCTGCTCAGCTGATGGTTCACTATCTGAAAGCAGGGAGGTACAAGAGTGGTTTTAAATCAGGACAGGGGGGCAGTAAGGGAGCAAGGACTGGAGGGGGGAAAAATTCAGATGGTTTGCGCCTTCCGTTAGCGCCTTAAGAGGGCGCTAATGGGGCGCAAAGCAACTAGCGCCCGGGTGTGGCGCCGCCCACACCTCCCGCGAAATTCAGCGGGAGGTGAGTGGCGGCGCTAACCGGTAGCGCCCTGCGGCGCTGCGCCACCGGCGATGACGTCATCGCCGTGTGCAGTGCCCTGCTCGCGCTCCAGCCGCGATCTTCGGTAGCGCCCCTTGACTTACCACCGGACGCTATGTCCAACGGGGTCAGGGGGGCCTACCCGCGGCCGGGGCGGCGCTAGTTAAAGGGGAGGTGGCGGGCGGCCATTTTTATTGCTGGCCGCCTACCAGCAACTGCCCCCGTTGCTGTCCCCGGCCCCCGTGAAGCCCCCCCCCGCGAAGTGCCGGCTGCACTCCAAGAGTCCGGCACTTTTCTTGAGTGCCGGACTCTTTTGCCGGCACTCCCGATCGCCAGGGGCCCAGCTGGGCCCTGGGTTGTGCTGCGCAAGGCCCCTCCCCTTTAAGAAGGGGAGGAAGGCCTGCAATACCACGGTGCGACGTGCCGCAGCGACGTAGCGCCACGATATTGACTCGCAGCGCCCCAAGAGGGATGCAGGGCGCTTCCAGTAGCGCCCCGCTTCCCTGTTGGGGCACAACCACTCAATTTCTGCCGCGGGGGTGCTAATTTTTATGGGGTGCTAAAAGTAGCGCCCCGGCGAAGTTAGCGCCCCAAAGGGGGCGCGACTCAATTTTTCCCCCGAGACATTTAGTAAGTTGGATTGAAAGTGTAAAAGGCTGGTGTTGTGAGGGGCAAGTGGAATGAGAGAGGAGAGAAAGCTGATGAACTTACCATTGCTGTCCCCAAGGGGGCCGACCTCTCCAGCGGCCACGGCAACTATCACCTGGCTGGCAACGATCCTGTGCAAGCGCGCCTCCAAATCGCTGCAGCTCAGCCGTTCCTCCACCCGTGCGTTGCTGCTGGCGTCTGTTATGAGATAGCTTGGCCTGCAAGAAAAAGGACGGCGTCTGAGTGAATGTGCAGCCATGTGCTTGCCCGATGTGCCTCCGATAGTTGAATAGCCCTTAATATATGCAAGGTGTGGGATGTGCATGTGTGTTTTATGAGATGGCCATAGGTCTTGGATGAGTGTTGGGCATTTGGGGTTTTTAAACCCTCTGGGCACAGAGTGAAGTTGAGATGGAGGGATGTAGAGGTGTTGAAAAGCAACCACTCACCAATACCACCCGAGTGAGGTCGTTGAACTTCTTCCGACATTGGGTGAGGGTCCTGGGCCCAAGGCTCCTGGAGGAGACGTGCTGAGCCACCTCCCTCCAGACTCTTCTGTATTTGCGTGGCAATGGCCTCCTGCCACTCTGTGGGTAGAGTACTGCCCTTCGCCGCTCCACAACGCCAACCAGAGCCACCAAGGCCCGGTCGCTGAAGTGCTGAGCTCTTTCCCTGGGCCTCTCCATTGTTGTTTCCAGCAGAATTGATGTACAGGTCTCTCCAGGCCGAGATTCAAGGCTGCAATGAGCAGGGTGTGGCTGGAGAGCAAGATCGACCCTCCCCTTTAAGAACTGGCCGGCGCCAGTGTGTCTGTGTTCCATTGCTGACTGACATCACATGAGCTTCGTTAGCGCCTCGCTCCTCGGCCTTTGCGCCTTAAGACAGATGTGTAGCGCCTGATTTAGCGCTCCAATCACCTCCAGGGACGATAGAGGCCAAGTTTGCAGTTGGAGGCGATAATTAGCGCCAGGCGCTAAACTTTGCGCCCGACCGATAATTGCGCCCCAAACGGGGCGATACCGAATTTCTCCCCCTTTTTCTTTTTATGACTGCTAAGGATTTGCAGATATCCGTTTAACTTTCAGGAGAAATTGTGAATCTGTAAATATCAATATTTGTAGGACAATGTAGCAATCCATGAATCTAGCCCAAAACATTACAAAATGGCAGGGATCCTTTGTTAAATCTAAAGGAGCTTCATCAATTGTAGTATCTGATCTATTAGCCAAAAGTCATATTTAGAATGTTATGATAACTTTCTTAACCTTTTTGTTGCTGGCAGGGTTAATAAGCAATGGCCCCTAAATTCCACAGGCTACAATCCTGGCACTTGCATAAATATATATATAAATTTCACCTTCAATTTTTGCACCTTCAATCTTTGGGGACCTTTCAATCTTTACCATAAATTAAACAATTCAACTAATTGAATAGAATTCAGAAATCTGGAGGGAAAAATTTGCCCAATGGGGCGCTAGACCAGTATCGCCGGGGCGAGGCGAATCTAGCACAGCACGCCAAATCCGGCCCCCACCCCCCACCCCCCACCCCCCATAGTGCTGCTGGTAAGAGGTATCGCCGGGAATGTCAACGCCAGGAACATCATGACATCAGTCAGTGTGGAATGCTCACTGAGCGCCCGATTTGCAAAATTGATTCTCGCTACTTACCTCACCGCCTGGAGTAAACACCGACAGGGAGAGCTGGTGTGCAGCACCAGGAAGCCGGCTCCAGGGACGCTATTTAGAGGGATCATGAGTAATCACTCGCAACTGTCAGGTTAGTGCAGTTTCATTGGTTTTGTGGAACACCTCCGTTTAGTCCGTAAGGGTGACCCCGAGCTTCCGGTCGCCTGTCACTTTAATTCTCCGCTCCACTCCCACTCTGACCTCTCCGTCCTCGGCCTCTTACACTGTTACAATGAAGCTCAACGTAAGCTCGAGGAACAGCACCTCATCTTTCAATTAGGCACTTTAAGCCTTCTGGACTCAACATCGAGTTCAACAATTTCAGACTATAACCTTGGCCCCAATTTTTTTCTCTCTCTCACATTGCAGCTGTTGATGATTCTGCCATTGCTATTTACACTTCGTCTAGAGTCATCTTTTGTTTCTTAACTTGTCCCATTACCATCTCATTTTGCCTTGCACCATCATCCCTTTTGTCTCTTAATTTCCTGCCTTCCATCCTATCACAGACCTTCCCTTTTGTTCTTTCCTCCTCTCCCCCTTTTCCCTGCCCATACATTTGCTCAAAAACCTGTTACATCTCCAACTTTTTCCAGTTCTGACGAAGGGTCATCGACCTGAAACGTTAACTCTGTTTCTCTCTCCACAGATGCTGCCTGACCTGCTGAGTATTTCCAGCATTTTCTGTTTTTATTTCAGATTTCCTCCATCTGCAGTATTTTGCTTTTGTTTCAGTGGTTTTTTTGTTAGCTTCACCCACTGCAACAGTTTCATTCAATAATTTCAAGGTTATTTTGTATCAGGAATCTTCTGGCAACTAAAAAGTAGCTACATTTAGTCTTCAAAGATTCAAACTGCTACACTTGGTTACAATAATGGGGGCTGTACTGGCAGTCGACCTCGCCCTCCAGGATCTATGGCGGAGGGAACGTAGACAGTGAGAAATACAGGAACATGTGCGCAGAGGGAGGAGGAGGGCCATCAGGGCTCAGGAGACCTTACCCTCCGAGGGTTTTCTGAGAGCATTTCTCCTACCTCCAATTAAGCGAGGAGCAGTGTATTAGGAGGCTTCGCTTCACCAAGGAGGTGGTCAAAGAACTCTTGCCACCTCCTACAACCAGACCTCGAGTCTCAGACCAGGGCAACCATGACTCTCCCAGTGGCAGTCAAGGTCACTGTGGCCCTCAATATCATCACCAGTGGATCCTTCCAACAGGAGATGTAGCTAACATCTCACAATTCGCCATCCATCGCTGCATCCAGGATGTCACTGAGGCTCTCTACAGCAGGAGAAGGGACTAAATAGAAAAATAGGAACAGGAGTAGGCCATTCAGCCCCTCGAGCCTGTTCCGCCATTCAATGAGATCATGGCTGATCTGCGACCTAACTCCATATACCTGCCTTTGGCCAACATCCCTTAATACCCTTGGTTAACAAAAAGTTATTAATCTCTGATTTAAAATTAACAATTGATCTAGCATTAATTGCCGTTTGCGGTAGAGAGTTCCAAACTTCTACCATCCTTTGTACATTGGCTTCCCGATCACCAGAGAGAAGCAGGACGAGTGTGCATGTGGCTTTGCCAGGATAGCAGGTTTCCCCATGGTACTGCACCCACGTGGCGCCAAGGGCACCGCATAACAATCCTCAGATCTTCCGTAACCGCAAGTCTACCACTCACTTAATGTGCAGTTGGTGTGCGACCACATACAGTGAATCCTTAATGTTAATGCCCGCTATCCTGGCAGCAGCCACAATGCCTTCATCCTGTGCCAGACCAGTGTGCCAGCACTCTTCCAGCCACCATGTCAAGCTCGAGGGTGGTTGCTCGGACACAAGGGCTATCCGCTCTCTACCTGGCTCATGACTGCCCTCCGCAACCCCAGCACTCATGCCCAGTACTCATATAATGAAAGCCATGCTGCCACCAGGAACATCATTGAGCAGATCATCGGCTTATTGAAGCAATGGTTCCGCTGCCTTGACCACTCAGGAAGAGCCCTCCAGTACTCACCAGAGCAGGTGTCCCATTTCGTGGTGGTCTGCTGCATGCTTCACAACTTGGTTTTCATGAGGGCACAGCCCTTGCCAGCAGGGATTGTGGGACCACCTCAGGAGGAGGAGGAGGCAGAGGAGGACGAGGCAGAGGAGGACGAGGCAGAGGAGGATAAGGATGAGGAAGAGGTGGAAGAGGACGAGGAGGAGGAGGAACAGGAGTGATGGAGGAGGCAGCGGGAAAATCGGCCTTCTGGATGGGCTGTCCGTGACCGGCTCATCAGATTCCGATTCACATGAATGAAACCCCCGATCCCCGTAGCTCACCACATCCCCATCATACAATCCCTGTCTCATGGCGTATCACAGCTTCCTCCGGGGTGCAAAAGTGAAATGAGAGAGACCACAAAATATTCAAAGACTATTAATAAATTGATCTAAATTCGATAGCCCCTGAAACCGGCTATGGGTATCACAAAGCGCTTCGCCCACACCCATTGGGCTGGATTTTGCCATTGGGGCGGGCTTGGGGCGTGTCAGGTGGTTTACGTGTCAGGAACCCGACTCCGATGTGAAGTGGGAAAAAAGTGTGATTTTCCCCTAATTGGGCACTTGATTTCCAGCGTGTGGGAACCCCTGGCCCAATGAGTCTTTCCATCCTGAAAGTCGTCTTCGATGACGTCATCAGTGCTGCTGGATTTAAGGCCTGCAAGCAGCCTTGCTTCTTCTGGAGACTGCAAACTTTATGGCCATTGTTGTGATCGCTTCATTCAGCAAATATGTCCAGCAGTAGGCCAAAGTGTGCTCCACGGTTCAATGACGCCGCCCTGCAAGCTCTGGTGGAGGGAGCAAGATCAAATAAGGAAGTGCTCTTCCCTTCCTCAGGGAGGAAAAAGCCTCCCCAGCAGACTAAAGCTGTGTGGATGCAAGTGGCCCAGGAGGTCAACTCGATGTCTCTGTGCCGCAGAACCTGGCTGCAGTGCAGGAAGAGGTTTCATGACCTTCTCCTCACAGGAAAAGTGAGTATGCCTTTCCCATCACCCTCAATCTGATCCCCATCACCTCTCCTCACCAGCACTCTGCTTTGCCAACCTCTTCCTCCACATCCCACTTGACACTGACATCCCTGCACCCTTACCCATTCCCTCTCTCTGCATGTTCACATTCACTTAACTATTCGACTATGCAGCCCTCACACTCCCTATCGCTGTGATGCTATGACAACAACTTACAACACACAGGGAGGGCCCTTGGTCTTGGCACCTCACTCCATCTTTGTCTCCTTCTAAGCATCTATGCTATGGAATCTCTACACTCACTCCTTCATTTTCACTCAAACTCCACTTGTGTCCCTCATTGCAGGAAAAGAGAGCCCACAATAAGAGAGAGAGGGCAAGGACAGGAGGAGGGCCACCCTCAGTAGCCCAGCTCACCATTGCTGGAGGAGGTGGCCCTGGAGATTGTGGGAGTGGAGGAGGATGCGCAAGTGGGGGACGGACAGACGGGCGCATCACAGCAAGCTGGTGACAGAATAGTTTTGCATCTCTCTCATTGACATTGCATGAGTAACTGATAATGATTCTGAAGGTCTAACAGATTGACTTATGATCATCTGTACAATTCAATGTGCATGCAAACTTTACCTCACATCTCTAACTCTTTCCTTTACTCCCCCACAGGACCATCGACAGCCCCCGTCCCCACTGTCCAAGAGGAAGAGCCTGAGCTTCAGGACTCCTCAGAGGAAGCTGCAACCTTTGAAGGCGTAGCGTCAGCAGAATTCAGCGCACCCAGCGCCAGTGCAGACACTCACACCTCGGTGGGAACTGCACGAGATAGTGTAGTGTTGTCACCTGGTGTATCACAGCTCACAAGTGAGCATCAGCAGATGGTGGAGACAGGGACAGCAGTGGAGAGTCCTCGTCGGAGGGCGCAGGACTCTGCCAGCTTGGCTCGGCTGCATGCCGACCCTGTGCCTCCGGGTCCATCCAGAAGAAGAGCGGTGCTGGAACTCAAGGTACAGGTGCAGGAGTCTCTGGCAGGTATTGTCTCCAGGGTCGCTGCGAGTGTGGAGTGAATGGAGGAGTCCATCGCTAACATGAGCAGAGCCTTTGTGGAAGTGTTGGTGCATGAACGCATCACCACGGAAAGGATGGCAACCTCCGTGTAAAGGATGGCTACCGTAGAGAAGAGGATGGCTACGGCCATGGAGGAGCTTTGTCACCAGGGTCGTGAAAACAAAGTCATTGTTCAGAATAGTTTGACATCTCTTGAGGAGCGATGGTCAGCCATTGAGCAGAGAAACCAGACCTTCATGAAAGTCCTCTGGAGTAGGACTTCAACGCAGAAACGGGTCCTCATGGCCCCCCTGAAGTGCAGAAAAGGGCTGTCCAGCCACTTGCTAGGTCTGAAGTGGGGCTGACCCATGAGAGGGATATTGGTGGCAGACAACAAGGAAGTGGGGGCTCCTCTCCAAGCGCTCACATGATCATGCCACTGCAGAGTCCTCGGTCAGAGCCCCACCAGAGTCCCCACCCAACTGAGATCGACGTCTCAACCCCTGCACAGCCGCAGGAGCAGCAGACTGTTGCCGAGCCCTCACAGGCTCGCAACCCCAGAGGACGCCCGCCAAAGGTGTCGAGGCAGGAGCAGCAAGAAAGTGAGCAAGGGGCCTCCACATCTGCTGAAGCCACAGGGAAGCACCACGTAGGAGTACGCGTAAGAGGAAGATAATGCACAAGAAGTCACAAGGGTAGTCACTTGGGTGTCATGTGTTTATTTTTGAAATGCTATCAGTTGCTTGTTGTGATAAAAAATGCTGATGTCAAACTGTTGAATTTGTGGCGTGTGTCATTTCACAAATGGGACTTCCACATTGAGGGCTTAAGGTGACTTGCAATTGTTAGTATGGTGGTCATAGTGATAGAATCCGCAGGTTCTTGGCCATTGTTGATGGTCTGGTAAGAAGCTGCGATGCAAAAGTGTTTGATTGTCTAGGCTAAGCAAATCTGGCCAAGATGTGTGCGTCCCTTGCATCCCGGGCAGCAATGTGCTCGCATGCTGCTGCCGTTGGTTGATGCGCCTCTGCAAGCTGTTCATTGTCGCTCTCCTCCTCCTCTTCCTCCTCATCTGAGGAGTCTATGTGATGAGCCACTTGTTCCTCAGGCATCTGCAAGCCACGATGCTGTGCCATGTTGTGAAGTGCACAGCAGACCACAACCATTCTAGAGACCCTGGCTGCTGAGTACTGCAGGGCTCCACCTGATCTATAAAGGCTTCTGAAGCGCATCTTCAGCAAGCCAATTGTTTGTTCGATTATGGATCTAGTGGAAATGTGGCTTGAGTTGTAGCGCTCCTCAGCTTCGTTGGATGGGCTCCTCAGCGGCGTCATTAGCCACGTCTCCAAGTAGCCATCCGCAAAGTTGGTCTGGCGGACTGAAGAGCAGAGGCACACTAGACTGGCGCAGGATGAAGGCGTCATGGCAACTGCCAGGGTACTTGGAGCAAACATGCAAAATTTCCTTCTTGTGGCCACACACCAGCTGTACGTTGAGGGAGTGGCGGCCCTTGCAGTTGACAAAAATACCTGGATTGTGATGGGGTGCCTTAAGGGCCACATGTGTGCAGTCAACGACGCCCTGCACCCTTGGAAAGCCTGCCAGATTGTCAAACCCAACCGCACGCGCAGTTACACTGGCTTGATCCTTGGAGAAATTGATGTAATTATGAGCGATGGCAAAGAGGGCATCGGTTACCTGCATGATGCAAGTGTGTGCGGCTGCCTGGGAGATGCCGCTGATGTCTGCTGCTGATCCCTGGAATGAGCCTGAAGCAAAAATGTTGAGTGCAGGTGGTGACTTTTACGGCCACTGGTAAGGGGTGTCCACCTGCTACTCTGGGCTCCAGCTCTTGCTGCAGCATTGCGCAGGTGTCACCCACTACCTCTCGCGAAAGTCGGAGCCTACTTTGGCACTGCTGCTCAGTCATGTTGAGGTAGCTGACCCTCTGTCTGTAGACCCTGTTTTGGGGGTATCTCCTGCGCTGACGTGCTTCCATGCGCTGGCGCCTTCTGGCCTGTGCAGCTTCAGGTGGGTGAGCAGCAGTTTGGAGCTCCTGTTGTTGCTCCTGCAGTTGGTGCTGCTGTTGTTCAGGGTTCTGCTGCTGCCGCGGCTGGTCTTCATCCGATTCTGATGTCCAGGAGGAAAGGAAATAAATGGTTCCCATTCTTCTGGTATATACCTCAGTTGAGGAAGCGCTCATTCAAGGTGGGGAGAGAGGTTTCCCAAGAGGTCACACTGGAGATGGGTGTCAGGCTCCAAACTTCCAGAACAATGAGTAGGCCTGCTAAAAGTTCTCCCAGACCTGAGACAACAAAGTTCTGCCACCTGCAAATGATGATTGCTGAATATTCCTTTTTAATGGTGGAGCTGCAGCTGTTAGTAAGCAATCCCCTTGTGAGGCCGCCAGGATTCACTGTCGTGTTCCAGAGGAGACGTGCAGCACGTGGGAAAAGTGTTAAAATCAGAAAGGCCTTTCAAAATGGGATTATAGAGGCAATTAAGTGGTTGTTAAGGGCCTTAAGGGCCTATCCCGCCTCTTGGAGGCGGGATGGAAACGGGGTCAGAAAACACGCATGTGGGAAAATTGCTCGGAGGCGGAATGGAGGCGGGATCGGGCCCGCCCGCCATTTTTTGCGATTTTACCACCTCACACGCCTCCAATCCTGCCTCCTCGGGCCTGGCAAAATTGAGCCCATTGAGTCTGATTCAGCAACACACAAACTTTGTGCTGCCTGCAGATTTCAATGATTTTAGCGTGCAGCCCAGCGCTGAACGTGCTGTTGAGTGGCTGCACGCCTGAGCAGGGGGCCAATTTTGTGGCAGGCTAGCACCAGTTAAAGCTAGCCTGCACTACTCAAAGCCAGCCTACACCTCTTAAAGGGGAGGTACTTTCTGGCTGGAGCAGGCGCTGGATGTGACTGGGGAAGAGAGTCTGACCTGCAAGAACACTGACTAAGGGCGCAACAGGGGAGGGTGCATGCTCCAAGGTCCTCAGACGCTGCACTGGAGGCCTTGGTGGAGGATATGGACAGGAGCAGAGAGGTTCTCGATCCATAGGGGGCCAGGAGGCCCTCAAGATAAATTCTCCGAAGGCAGTGGGAGCAATTAGCCGTGACGGTCAATGCCAGAAGTCAAGCCCTAAGGATCCGGTTGCAGTAACGCAAAAAGTTCAATGATCTCACACGAGTGGTCAAGGTCCATGAATTCATCTTCAAATGCCATCTCCCACCATCTGCTCCACTAGACTCACACACTGCTCAATGCATCAAACCCTCATCACTCACCTACCATCAATCTTTATCAAATAGGACTCATACTTCACATTCATAACTTCACCTCACCTTCACACACTTAGCACTGCTGCAAACCTCACACCACATCTCACAGCTTGCACACACTGTCAGTTATTCAACCATGACAGGCACATCACCGAAACACATTGCACCACACTCACTGACACACTTCTCTCTCTCTTGCATGACAAGTTGGTGCATAACCGACGGCAATAGGAGCTAACCGGCGGGGGACAGGCATGGCTGCATGACCTTACCCCGATGGAGGAGACTGTGGTCGCAATCATTGGAGCGTCCATCACTGAAGATGGCGGCATCCTCATAACCAATCCTCCTTCTCACATCCCACTTCCCCCTCATCCCACAATCTCTTCTGATTTACAAGCTGCAGATGGTGTAAGCAAGTACCTCTTGCTTTCTCCCCTCCCCTCACCACAGCTCTACCCTTTCTCCTTTCAGATACTCAATAACTGCAACCTGGGCAGGCAGTGGTGGAGGAGCAAGAACTGGAAGAGGGAGAAGGCAATGATGCTGAAGACAGTGCCACCACTTGATTTCACACTCGCAGCCACCAGCTCAGATACTGACATCCACGTCCTTTAGAGGATAGCTTAGACGCAGGATCTGCACGTGCTGAGACACCGGGCATGAGTGGCCTGCAGCCAGGGCAGGGGGCAAGGGTAGCACAGGTGCCAGCTCCCCAGACAGCGAGGTCGCACACGAGTTCTGCTGCAGAGGGCTCAGATGAGCACTTCGATAGGTCAGGCTACAGAACAAGTCTGATGGGTATGCACAATGAAATGCTGTGTGCATTGGGAAGCCCGCCAGAAAGCCTGTGCACATTGTCAAGGAGCATGGAGGAGTCCAGCACTAACTTGGCACAGGGCTTTGCACAGAGCTTGGAATCCATCCTTTCCAGCATGGAAGTGATGGCCAACTCCATTAGCACACTTGCGGACCCAAAGATAATGCAATACCTGATGGTCGATGTCTCGGCTTCCATTGCAGCACAAGCACAAGGCACCCAATGTCAGGGTGCTGCAGTGGAAGCTCAGACTTCTGTCATGCAGGCTCAGCTTGCTGCCACGCTAGCTCAGACTGCTGCCATCGTGGCTGCGCTTACCAGTATTCAAAGAGGCTTGCAGGGTGTCACAGCAGTCCAGTAATCTGTCCTCCAACAGATTATTAGGATTGCTGAGGCGCCGCCCGGGGGAGTGGCAGTGGCTCCGTGGTGCACAAATCTGCTGTGCTCCCTCAGGATGACAGCATTCGTCCTCCCACCACTGCCACTCCGCCAGTGCCCTTGCTGCGACCTGTCAGCCAGCCAGCCCAGACTGCTGCCACCCATGCCGAGGCTGTGCAGTCCGAAGCAGAGCTTTCTAGGCCCAGAAATGTTTGAGGTAGTCCTCCAAGGCCATCTGCAGTCTCCTCCACTGAAAATCAGCAGCCTTCCACCAGCCATGCTGCAGCCACAGGGGTAGCGCTGCGTAGGAGCACTGGGACAGGCAAGTGCACATGGAAGACAGGCACTAAGGGTGATTAGCTTAAGTTTGTATGCAATATTGCATGATTTCATTTATAAATTTGGTTTGGAATGTTTACTTAGTGTTGGTTTTTATTTTTGTATTGTGGCCACGCAGAAGCTGTGATGGTCAGTGACAGTGGGAAGGTGAGGTGTGGGACTGTTGGTGAATGGGGAATTGGGTTTTCGTTTACTGGTATCGCAGCCGGATGAGTTGGTCATGGACAGCCCGGCCAGAAAGGGTCTATCTGGGTTGCCTACTTCTTTCCTCTTCCTCCTCCTCCTCTTCCTTCTTCTCCTTCTCCTCCTGCCCCTCCTCCTCCTGCTCCTCATCTGCTCGCCGTGTAGCTGGTGGCAAGGGCTGTGCCCTCATAATAGCGAGGTTGTGCAGCATGCAGCAGACCGCCACAAATCTTGACACCCACTCTGCCAAGTACTGCAGGGCTCATCCAGAGCAGTCCATGCAACAGAAGCATTGCTTCAGCACGCCAATGGTCTGCTTGATGATATTGTGTGTGGCAGTATGGCTTTCATTGCATGAATGCTGCCCATGTGTGTGTGGGTTACACACCGGCATCATAAGCCATGTTATTAACGGATAGCCCTTGTCTCCCAGTAGCCACCCTTTGGTTTGTCGTGGTGGCTCAAATGCAGATGGGGCAGCGGACTGCCGCAGAATGCCATCATGACTGCTGCCAGGATACCGGGCATTCACCTGCATGATTCATTGAGTATGGTCACATACCAGCTGGACATTGAGGGAATGGCATCCCTTTCTGTTGTGGTACATCTCAGAGTTGACATATGGCGCCCGCAAAATGACGTTCCTGCAGTCAATGGTATCCTGCACCATGGGATAGCCTGCAATCCTCACGTAGCCACGTGCTCGTTCTGTCTGCTGTTCTCTGGCCAAAGAGAAGGAAATGTATTCAGCTCTGTTCGAATACAGAGCCTCACTTATCTCCCTTATGCAATAGTGCACAGCAAACTGGGAGATGTTGCAAATATCTCCTGCTCCAGCCTGGAAGGAGTCTGGCACATAAAAGTTCATCGCCGCCATCAGCTTCACAGCCAATAGCAAAGCAGTCCTCACCCTGCTCTGAGGTTGCAGTTGTGGCTGCAGCAGCTGGTAGATTTCAGTGAGGACGTCCTCGGTGAAGTGCAGACATCTGACACACTGTTCCTCGCTGAGGTTCAGGTAGGACTATTGCTCCTTGAACACCCTGGGTGGATATGGCCTCCTGCTGAGAGCCCTTCTCCCCTCTCATCTCCTCCCTCTGCCAGCAGCTTGTCCTGCTCTCTTTCGCCTCTGCTTATTCTCCCTGTCATGCTGTAGGCCAAGTGGAATGTCTACTACTGCACCCATGTCTTGGTGCAAGTGGTCTGTGCAGAATCCTTGAGGTCAGGACAAAGTCTTTCAGCACCTGCCACACCACTCCCTGTAGACTTTAGCAACTTGAAATAACTCTATAAAGCACAAAAGACTTGTACAATCGCAGCAACAGCCAGTAGAAATCAATCAGCAAATAACCTGCAAGTAGTTGATGATCCCTTTAAATAGCACTGGTGAGGGGTCCGTCCTGCTGCTGAATGTGTGCTCAGCTCTATGAGTTTAAGAGAGGGCATAAACTGGACCGTTGAGCTCCAAAATGGCAGCACTGGCATCAGATCAGCGTTGCATGCTGATTGATGTCATGATCTGCCTACTCTGCATACTTCCAGCATATGCTCCCTGCGCATGCACTAACAACCTGTCCAAGATGGCGTTCGGTGCAGCCCACACCAGAAGTGTGCGAGCGCTGCGGGCTCCATTTTGGAACATAAATGGCACTTGTAGCGCCCAAACAACGGGTGCTACTGAGCCGAATTTTGCAGCCATAGCGTTTTGAAGTTGCAATTTTTTTTGCCCAAATCATATGATGTGGCGTAGTGTGACAAATTTCTTGTAACTTAGCGGTTCTCTTTTTATTGTTATTTTTTGAAACTTGGAAGGAAAAAAAATGGTGCAAGTACCTAAGAAGAAGATGTCAGGGGCACAGAACAGGAAACAAAAAGCTCAGTTAATGACTGCAATGAAGAAAGGTGTAGATGCGATGGAAAAGTACTTGAAATCTGTTAACGACAACCTGAGCAGTAGTATCGAGACGGTCACAATCAGATGAAAAATGCATAGATGAACCACAATTCAACTTCCAAGAATCATTGGAAGAGAAACAAAGAGACATAAACGAAGCAGAAATTCTTCATCCTAACCAGAATACTGACAATGCCACTAGTGATAGATTCCCATTATAGGTGTTGGCAATGCCATTTCTGATCCTGCTTTATGGCCCAATCTAACGCCCAAAATTCGATATCTGCTAGACCGTCCACCAAAATTAAAGGACATGTTGGCACTTATCTATAATTTTTTTATGACTTATATCATTTATTATTAGATCAAATTGAATTGAATTGAATTGAATTTTGTGTCATTTCCTCTTTTGCTTTTTTAGTAAATTATAAAAAAACTTTTGAGATTACAGCTTTATTTTTGAAACTTTCGCTAATACTAGTACATACTTAAACTCAAAGAAAGGACGCTAAAATACAGGTTCACCCAGGGCGCCATTTTCCCTAAGGCCGGCCCTGTGGAGAGATGTAATTGACTGAATCAATGGAGTCACCCAGGTCTCTTGTACTTGGCTACAAATGAGGCAGGATGATGCTGGTATCAGGAGGAAAGCAAAGGTGATTGTGCTCCTCAATTTTGCTCACATTGCTTGTGGGGTCCCACCCCCACGATCTTTACCCCGAGCAGCACAAAACTTACCTGATTCTGGGTTGCGGCCTCTTCTGCAGTGTTCCCCGCCCGACAGGGAGCCAAGCCTGTTAATTAGGGGAACCTGTTAAAAAAAATCACGCATGACTCCAGTTGCCTGATTAGAAATCCTAGCCCCCCGCCCTCCCCCATCCACATTTATTGGTTCGTCATGAAGTTCTCCTATAGCATGTTCGAAACTCCAAAAGGAACACCTATTCTTATCACTTTGTATGGTGCAATTTATGTGCAAGCAGCAATTAAGAAGAAAATAAGGAAAATATTGGTTTGATAAACTTGCAAAAATGGCAGATTGCCCAGCAAAATGCAGCAAAATGTAACTAAAATTGCAACAAAAAAAAAGACTTTTACCAATATTACCAACAAGTGAAATTGCCATCTTATTTTAAGAAGGCTGCTTGAGCATGCCAAGGCCCAGGACTCCCATGCATCCAATTCATATGGGTTAAGAACATGGTGAGTGTTGCTCAAATATTTTGTGTGGAACCTTTTTAAGCCAATTGAAATAAGGCCCGTGCATGTCAGTGGTGTGGCTTTACTTTCGGTCCTCAAACAGCCTGTCAGAAAATTGACCACCCCACAAATCAGTTGCACAGGTTTGGATGTTCAATTTTCCACTGGCAAGGCCTCAGCGAATTGATCCTTAGATCTTTGCTTTTTGGAAGAAAAAGAGGAGGATCAAGAGAAGGATCCAGGCATCTACACCAGAGACACTCTGCACCCATCTGTCAGTAAAGCCCACAATAGAATATACAGGCAGAGCCACAAATATCTCCATTTGTCCTTAGAAACTGTGTCTGGAGAGGCTTCAATTCACTATAGGGGCTGTGATTGAAATATGCCACAAGTTGCAAGGTACAGTACTTACAACTTACATAGGATTACATAGGATATACGGCACAGAAACAGGTCATTCGGCCCAGTCAGTCCATGCCGGCGTTTATGCTCCACTCGAGCCTCCTCCGATTCTTTCTCATGTAACTCTATTCAAAATAAACCTCTATTTCCTTCTCCCTCATATGCTTATCTAACTTCCCCTTAAATGCATCTATATTATTCGCCTCAACCACTCCCTGTGGTAGCGAGTTCCACATTCTCACCACTCTCTGGGTAAAGAAGTTTCTTCTGAATTCCCTATTTGATTTCTTGGTGACTATCTTATATTATTGGCTTATATTTTGCTCTTCCCCACAAGTGAAAACACCCTCTAGCCGTGAAATTCAGCCCGTTTGTGCCGGCCGATAAGGCTAGTTTGGATGAACAAATGGTGGCCGCCTAGCTTCTGCCCACTTCCGGCGGATCCCGTGGCAGCTGCCATTTTGGGCAGGTTAGCAGCGCTGCCTGCGCTCGCTGCAGATATGGAAATGAGGCAGATTGTGACATCAATTAGCGTGGAATGCTGATTTGATGCACGACCTGCCATTTTGGACATCGCCGCTCCATTCAACGCCCTCTCCAAATCATGGCCAGCTGAACATACGTTCAGCAGCAGGAAGGACCCCCACCAGCGCTATTTAAAGGGATCATCAACAACTTGCAGCTGCTTTGCTTTTTGATTTCTACTGGCTCTGTGAAAGTTTGTGCAGCTGTTTGGAGCTTTCTACAGTTATTTAAAGTTGGTGAGGTGACAGGGAGTGGTGCTGCAAGTGGAGAATGCCTTGCTTCTGATTTAAAGGGTTCTGCTCACACCACTTGCTCCCAATCATAGGGGCTCCACTTGCAGTCACCCTTCCGCTCAAGTATCTTAGGGAGATGGGGCGGAGGCAGTCAGCATGCCTTCATCCTGCACCAGTCCGCTGTGCCAGCAATCTTCCAGCCACCACATCAAACCCAAGGGTGGCCGCTCAGAGACAAGGGCTATCCGCTCTACACCTGGCTGATGATTCCCCTCCGCAACCCCACCGCTCGTGGCCAGCACTCCTATAATGAGAGCCATGCTGCCACCAGGAACCTCATCGAGCAGACTATCAAGGTGCTGAAGCAACAGTTCCGTTGCCTTGACCACTCGGGAGGAGCACTCTCGTACACGCCAGAGCAGCTGTCCCATTTCATGATGGTCTTCTGCACGTTCCACAACTTGGCTATCATGTGCACGCAGCCCTTGCCACCATGGGTGGAGGAGGAGGAGGAGAAGGAAGATGAGGAAGAGTAGGAGGAGGAAAAGAAGGAAGAGGAGCAGGAGAAGGAAGGGAGGAGGCAAGCAGCAGATCCCCGTTCCGGACGGGCTGTCTGTGAGCACCTCAACAGACTCCGGTTCCAATGAATAAAATCCCAGATCCCCGTTGCTCACCACTTCCCCACATTACCATTCCTCTGTCAGGGAACATCACAGTGTCCTCCTGGGCACAAAGCTGAAAACAAACATTCCAAACAAAATTTATAAATTTATCAATTACAAATCAAAACTATAACGTCATCTAATCACCCCTGTGCATTCCCTTAGTATCTATCTTTTGTGTTCCTTTTCCATCTCTCGTGCTCCTACACAGTGCTCCACCAGTGGCTGCAGCACAGCTGGTGGAAGGCTGCTGACTTTCAGTGGGGGAGACTGCAGATGGCCTTGCAGGATGACCTCGAGCAGCTCTGGGCTGGCTGGATGAAAGGCAGCAGCAAGGGCACTGGCGGAATAGCAGTGGTGGGAGCAGGAATGCTGTCATCCTCAGAGAGGACAGCAGTTTCTTGCTCCTCAGAGCCTCTGTCATGTTCCTGTCGCAGCGCCTCAGCATTCCTAGCCATCTGTTGGGGGACAGATTACTGGACTGCTGTGACACCCTGTAGGCCCATTTCCACACTCGTAAACCCAGCCACAATGGCAGCAGTCTGAGCTTGCACGGCAGCAAGCTGCGACTGCAGGAGAGAAGTCTAAGCTTCCACTGCAGCACTGAGGCGTTGGGTGTACTGCAATGGATGGTGCAACATCACTCAGCACATGCAGCATCATGGCTGGGTCCACAAGGTCTCTCCTGGAGTTGCCTATCACTTCCATCCTGGAAATCATGGGCTCCAAACTCCGCGCAAAACCCCAAGCAATGTTGGAGCCGGGCTCGGCCATGCTCCTTGACACTGACAAGGGGCTCTCTGGCAGGCTTGCCATTGCACCTAGCAATTCTGTGTGCATGCCCATCACCCTTAATAAGAATATAAGAACATAAGAATTAGGAGCAGGAGTAGGCCATACGGCCCTCGAGCCTGCTTCGCTATTCAATAAGATCATGGCTGATCTTCGACCTCAACTCCACTTTCTCACCCAATCTCCATATCCCTTGGTTCCCCTGGAGTCCAAAAATCTATCTATCTCAGCCTTGAATATAGTCAATGACTTAGCATCCACAGCCCTTTGGGGCAGAGAATTCCAAAGACTCACAACCCTCTGAGTGAAGAAATTCTTCCTCATCTCACTCTTAAATGGCCGACCCCTTATCCTGAGACTATGCCCACTAGTTGTAAACACTCCAGCCAGGGGAAACATCCTCTCAGCATCTACCCTGTCAATCCCCTTCAGAATCTTATATGAGATCACCTCTCATTCTTCTAAACTCCAGAGAGTATAGGCCCAATCTACTCAATCTCTCCTCATAGGACCCTCTCATCCCAGGGATCAATCTGCTGGCATAAATTAACTGAAGGGTAAATAATACATTTTTAATTAATTACATAGAATGGGAGAGCAGGTGATGTGTTACTGCTGCAATATGTGGGAGCTGGTGGACACCATTGATGTTCACGGTGAACACATTTGCAGTAAGTGTTGGCTGCTCGAGGAACTCCGGCTCCGTGTTGATGAGCTGGAGTCCGAGCTTCAAACACTGCGACACATCAGGGAGGGGGAGAGTTACCTGGACTCCGTGTTTCAGGAGGTAGTCACACCAATTAGAGTAACTAATTCAGAAGTAGCCCGTGGTCAGGGACAGGAAGGTGTGACTACGAGTGAGGCAGGTACAGGGATCCAGGAGGTAGTGTTGGAGGAGCCGCAGCCCTTGCTCTTGTCCAACAGGTTCGAGGCTCTTACTCCCTGTGTGGATAGGAGCGGGGACTGCAGGGAGGATGAGCAACCTGGCCACAGCACCGTGGTAAGGGGGGCCATTCAAGTGGGGGGAGTAAAAAGAAATTTTGTAGTGGTAGGGGATAGTATCATTAGGGGGATAGATAGGGTTCTTTGCAGCCAAGAGCGAGAGTCCCGAAGGCTGTGTTGCCTGCCCGGTGCCAAGGTTAAGGACATCTCCTCTGGGCTGGAGAGAAACTTGGAGTGGGAGGGGGAGGATCCAGTTGTCGTGGTCCATGTTGGTACCAATGACATAGATAGGACAAGGAAAGAGGTTCTGCTGAGGGAGTTTGAGCAGCTAGGGGCCAAATTAAAAAGCAGAACCTCGAGGGTAATAATCTCTGGATTACTACCTGAGCCACGAGCAAATTTGGCTAGGGTAAATAAAATCAGGGAGTTGAATGCGTGGCTCAAAGACTGGTGTGGGAAAAATGGGTTTTGCTTCTTGGGACACTGGCACCAGTACTGGGGCAGGAGAGAGCTGTTCCGTTGGGACGGACTTCACTTGGCCAGTGCTGGGACTAGTGTCCTGGCGAATCGAATAACTAGGGCTGTGGAGAGGGCTTTAAACTAATTAGTGGGGGGGAGGTTTCAAGAGAGCAAAAAATAAAAATGACAACAGAGAGGGTCATAGACATAGGTAGCAGTAGGGGAATCACAAATCAGAGCGTGGCAGGAAGGGACAGAGTGTGTGGAGTAAAAGGTAAACTGGTAAAAAGTGAAAAAGCAGGAACTAAGTGCCACAAAGCATATTTGAAAGTTCTCTATCTGAATGCACGTAGCATTCGTAACAAAATAGACGAGTTAATGGCACAAATAACTACATATGGTTATGATATTGTGGCCATTACAGAAACATGGCTGCAGGGTGACAATGCCTGGGAATTAAACATACCAGGTTATTTAACGATCAGGAAGGACAGGCAGGAAGGAAGGGGAGGTGGGGTGGCTATGTTAATAAAGGAAGGAATCACTGTAATACAGAGTAATGATATTGGGTCAAAAAATCATGATAATGAAACAGTTTGGGTGGAGATAAGGAATAATAAGGGGAAAAAAACATTAGTGGGCGTAGTCTATAGGCCTCCGAACAGTTGCAACTCTATTGGACGGAGTATCAATCAGGAAATAGTTGAGGCATGTAATAAGGGAACATCTATAATTATGGGGGATTTTAACTATCATATTAATTGGACAAATCAAATGGGGCAGGGCTGCCTTGAGGATGAGTTCATTGAGTGTATTAGGGATGGGTTTCTTGAGCAGTATGTAACTGAACCGACCAGGGGGCAAGCAACCTTAGATCTGGTCCTGTGTAACGAGACAGGATTAATTAAAAATGTCCTAGTAAAGGATCCCCTTGGAATGAGTGACCATAACATGGTTGAATTCCATATTCAATTAGAGGGTGAGAAGGTTGGATCTCAAACAAGCGTGCTAAGCTTGAATAAAGGAGACTATGAAGGTATGCGAGCGGAATTGAGTAGAGTGGATTGGGAAAATAGATTAAAGGGTAAGACGACACATGATCAGTGGTGTACATTCAAGGAGTTATTTTACAACTTCCAAAAAATATATATTACACTGAAAAGAAAAGGGTGTAAAAGAAAGGACAGTCATCCGTGGCTAAGTAAAGAAATTAAGGATAGTATTCGACTAAAAACAAGGGCATATAAGGTAGCGAAATCTAGTGGGAGGACAGAGGATTGGGAAAACTTTAAAAGGCAGCAAAAAATAACAAAAAGATTGATTAAGAAAGGGAAGATAGATTATGAAAGTAAATTAGCAAAAAATATAAAAACAGATAGTAAGAGTTTTTATAGTTATATAAAAAGAAAAAGGGTGGCTAAAGTAAATGTTGGTCCCTTAGAGGATGAGACCGGGAAATTAATGGTGGGAAATATGGAGATGGCAAAAACACTGAATGAATATTTTGTATCAGTCTTTACAGTAGAGGACACTAAGAATATCCCAACACTGGACAAACAGGGGGCTATAGGGGGAGAGGAGCTAAACACGATCAAAATCACTAAGGAAGTGGTACTCGGTAAAATAATGGGACTCAAGGCGGATAAATCACCTGGACCTGATGGCTTACATCCTAGAGTCTTGAAGGAAGTGGTGGTAGGGATTGCAGATGCATTGGTAATAATTTTTCAAAACTCCCTGGATTCCGCTAAGGTCCCGGCAGACTGGAAAACTGCTAATGTAACACCCTTATTTAAAAAGGGCAGTAGACAGAAGGCTGGTAACTATAGACCGGTTAGCCTAACATCTGTGGTAGGTAAAATTTTGGAGTCCATTATTAAGGAAACAGTAACAGGACATTTGGATAATCATAATTTAATAGGACAAAGTCAGCATGGTTTTACGAAGGGGAAGTCATGTTTGACAAATTTGCTGGAGTTCTTTGAGGAAGTAACATATAGAGTGGATAAAGGGGAACCAGTGGACGTAGTGTATTTAGACTTCCAAAAGGCATTTGACAAGGTGCCACACAAAAGATTATTGCTTAAGGTAAAAAATCACGGGATTGGGGGTAATATTCTGGCATGGATAGAGGATTGGCTATCTAACAGAAAGCAAAGAGTTGGGATAAATGGTTCATTCTCAGACTGGCAATCAGTAACTAGTGGTGTTCCACAGGGGTCAGTGCTGGGTCCCCAACTCTTCACAATCTATATTAACGATTTGGAGGAAGGGACCAAGTGTAACATATCAAAATTTGCAGATGATACAAAGATGGGAGGGAAAGTAGTGAGTGAGGAGGACATAAAAAACCTGCAAGGGGACATAGACAGGCTAAGTAAGTGGGCAGAGATTTGGCAGATGGAATACAACACTGGAAAGTGTGAGGTGATGCACTTTGGCAGGAAAAATCCTAGAGCAATTTATTATCTTAATGGCAAGAAACTGGAGAGTACTGAAGTGCAAAGGGATCTGGGGGTCCTGGTGCACGAAACTCAAAAGGTTAGTATGCAGGTGCAGCAAGTGATTAAGAAGGCAAATGGAATGTTGGCTTTCATTGCTAGGGGGATAGAATATAAAAATAGGGAGGTATTGCTTCAGTTGTACAAGGTATTGGTGAGACCGCACCTGGAATACTGCATACAGTTTTGGTGTCCTTACTTAAGGAAAGACATCCTTGCTCTCGAGGCAGTGCAAAAAAGGTTCACTCGGTTAATCCCGGGGATGAGGGGGTGGTCATATGAGGAGAGGTTGGGTAGATTGGGACTCTACTCATTGGAGTTCAGAAGAATGAGAGGCGATCTTATTGAAACATATAAGATTGTGAAGGGGTTGGATCGGGTGGATGCGGGGAGGATGTTCCCGATGACGGGTGAGACGAGAACTAGGGGACATAGTCTTAGAATAAGGGGCTGCTCTTTCAAAACTGAGATGAGGAGGACTACTTCACTCAGAGGGTGGTAGGTCCATGGAATATGCTGCCACAAAAAGCTGTAGAAGCTACAACATTAATTAAATTTAAAACAGAAATAGACAGTTTCCTAGAAGTAAAGGGCATTAAGGGTTACGGGGAGCGGGCAGGAATTTGGACATGAGTCTAGGTTCGGATCGGTCATGGCCCTGTGGGTAGTGGAGCGGGCCCAGGGACTGTGTAGCCTGATTCTGCTCCTATTTCGTGTGTGCAATTCTGTTAGATGCAGGAGATGGTTCTGTGATAGATAGTAGATTGGCGGTTAGGATCAGATCAGCCATGATCTTATTGAATGGCGGAGCAGGCTCGAGGGGCCGATTGGCCTACTCCTGCTCCTATTTCTTATGTTCTTATGTTCTTAATCTAGTGAACCTTCATTGCACTGCCTCCAAGGCAAGTATGTCCTTTCTCAGATAAGGAGACCAAAACTTTGCACAGTACTCCAGGTGTAGTCTCAGCAGAGCCCTGTACAATTGTAATAAGACTTCTTTACACTTATACTCCAACCCCCTTGCAATAAAGGCCAACATGCCATTTGCCTTCCTAAATGCATGCTGTCCCAGCATGCTAACTTATGTGTTTCCTGTACAAGGACACTTAAATCTCTCTGAACACCAACATTTAATAGTTTCTCACCGTTTAAAAAATATTCTGTTTTTCTATTCTTCCTACCAAAGTGAATAGCCTCACATTTCCCCACATTATACTCCATCTGCCACCTTACTGCCCACTCACGTAACATGTCTATATTCCTTTGCGGCACTTTGTGTCCTCACAGCTTACTTTCCCACCTAGCTTTGTATCATCAGCAAACTTAGATACATTACACTCGGTCCCTTCATCTAAGTCATTAATATAGATTGTAAATAGCTGAGGCCCCAGCACTGATCCTTGCGGCACCCCACTAGTTACAGTCTGCCAACCTGAAAATGACCCGTTTATCCCTACTCTGTTTTCTGTCGATCAATCAATCCTCTATCCATGCTAATATATTACCTCCAACCCCATGATCCCTTATCTTGCATAGCAACCTTTTATGTGGCACCTTATCGAATGCCTTTTGGAAATCCAAATATACTACATCCACTGGTTCCCCTTTATCTACCCTACTAGTTACATCCTCAAAAAGCTCTAATAAATTTGTTAAACCTGATTTCTCTTTCATAAAACCATGTTGACTCTGCCTAATCATATTATGATTTGCTAAGTGCCCTGTTACCACTTCCTTAATAATGGATTCCAGCATTTTCTCAATGACTGATATCAGGCTAACTGGCCTGTAGTTCCCCGTTTTCTCTCTCTCTCCTTTCTTGAATTTCTTCTTCTGAAGACTGCCCCATCGAGGTCATCATCTAAGTCCTGTGCAGCAGAACTCGTGCGCGATCCCACCCTCCGGGGAGCTGGCACCCGAGCTACCCTTTCCCCGGCCTAGCTGTAATCCACTCGTACCCGGCGACTCACCATGTGCAGATCACGCCTCTATTCTCCCTCTATAGTCTGTGCAGTGCCATTTTCTGAGCTGGTGCCTGCAAGTGTCAGATGGAGTGATGGTGCCTCTTCTTCTCCTTCACTCTCCTTCTCCATTACTTCGGGGATAGGCTGGGCTGGTGGGACTTCTTGGGTATCTGAAAGGAGAAAGGCACAATGTTTGGGTTGTGGTGAGGGGAGTGGGGGAAAGCAAGATATCCATGCCTACACCATCAGCAGCTTCTATCTGAGAATAGATTGTGGGATGAGGGGGAAGTGGGATGTGAGAAGAAGGAATAGTTCTGAGCATACCCTCATCCTCAGCAATGCTTTCAACTTTGCCACTCGCCACAGACTCAGTGACGGCCCCTCCAATGATCTCCAGCACTGCTACCTTCAGCTCTGTGAGGTTCTGCAGTCGGGCTTCCCCTCCGCCTGTCTGCTGCTGCTCCCGGTGGTTAGGAGCCATCTTTGCCTGCAAGAGGGAAGTATGTCAGTGAGTGTGGTGTAATATGTTTGGGTGATGTGACGGCCATGGTTTAATAGCTGGCCTTGTGTGCAAGGTATGAGATGTACGTGTGAGTCTTGCAGCAGTGGTAAGTGTGTGAGGGTGAGGTGAAGCTATGATTGTGAGCTATGAATGTTGATTGCTCGAGATTGTTGGTAAGTGATTAGTGGGGGTGTGGTGCATTGAGCAGTGTGTGAAGCTAGTGGTGCAGATGGTGGGATATGGCATTTGAAGTTGCATTCACTCACCTTGACCACTCGTGTGAGGTCATTAAACATCTTGTGGGACTGTATCCAGGTCCTGGGGACAACACTCGTTGCATTGACAGCTTCAGCTATCTCCTCCTACCTCCTTCTGCTGTTCTGCCTGGAAGGCCTCCTGACCTCCTGTGGGTAGAGGACCTGACTTCGTCTTGAACCCCCAGGACCAAGGCCTCCAGTGCCGTATTCAAAAATCTCCTCGCCCCCTCTCTTGCCTGTTGGGCCATGGCTTTATCCACATTGACAATGAGGTGTTTCTGCAACAAAGCACCTCCCTTTAAGTAGTGCAGAGAGCCGAAGCCAAATATCTTTTGCCAGTAGGCTGCACCAGATGTTGGCCCCACTGTTCAGCGCTAAGCCAATCAGCAGCACATTTAGCGCTGAGATCAGCGCTGCAATCATTGTAATGAGCAGACAGCAAGAAGTTTGTGTGCTGCCTGCACACTTTGAACGGGTGTGGGCACATCTCACTTCACGCTGCCCATGCCCATTTTCGGGGCTTATCCAATCTCTCGGCCTCTCTGTGTCTATTCTATCAAAACCTTTCATAATTTTAAAGACCTCTATTAGGTCACCCCTCAGCCTTCCCTTTTCAAGAGAAAAGAGACCCAGCCTGTTCATCTTTTCCTGATAGGTATAACCTTGCAGTTCTGGTATCATCCTTGTAAATCTTTTTTGCACCCTCTCCAGTGCCTGTATATCCTTTTTATAATACGGCAGCCAGAACTATACACAGTACTCCAAGTGTGGTCTAATCAAGGTTTGATACAGGTTTAGTATAACCTCTCTACTTTTCAATTCTATCCCTCTAGAAATAAACCCCAGTGCTTGGTTTGCTTTTTTTTATGGCCTTGTTAACCTGTGTCGCTACATTTAGTGATTTGTGTATTTGTACTCCCAGATCCCTTTGCTCCTCTACCCCAATTAGATTCTGATTTTCCAAGTAATATGTGACCTCCTTATTTTTCTTAAAATGATGTAATACCTCACACTTATCTATGTCAAAATTCATTTGTCAATTATATGCCCATTCTGCAAGTTTGTTAATGTCTTGTAATTTGTTGCAGTCCTCCTCAGTATTGATTTTCTAAGTGTCCTGTTACCACTTCCTTAATAATGGATTCCAGCATTTTCTCAACGACTGATGTCAGGTTAAGTAGTCTGTAGTTCCCTGTTTTCTCCCTCCCTTCTTTCTTGAATAGTGGGGTTATGGAGGAGGAAGGCCCTCAGCAAAACAAGGGGACAACTGAGAGGAATTGCAGCAGTATGAAAAGGCAGCATAAGAAAGCCTTTTGCCCTTTGAGAGAAATTCTTACAGCTCTCATGCAGGACAGCCTCTCGTAACGAATAAATGTGCCCACTGCATTAACAGTCCTGGCTAAATCTACCCCATTCCCTCCGTAAATATGCCTTCAACAACAGTGCCATCGCTTATTAATGTAACTCACAAATCTGTCGTCCATGCCACCTGATAAAACCTGCTTCCAACACTTGACAGGAACACTAAAGATTGACTGTGGTGCTTTACCTTGACCATGTTTGAAGTAAGCCCCTAATCTGGTGCTGCATTTAGGTTCTACCCAGTGCCTGGATTGCATGAGGTGGCTGGCTGCTGTGTGTCAGTCGGAGCCTCTTGGCTTTGAGGTGGGCCTTACTACTCAACAGCTGAGACCTGAGACAGACCTCCCGCAGGCTGTGGCACCTCCACTGTCGAATGCGTTACATGAGCAGCCTGGCCTTGCAAGCTTTCTGACACTTGTGCAGGCATTGGAGGGAACTGGCAGGAGGGTCTATATGTGTCAGTATATTGAGAGACAGCACCATCATCCTTGCCCCTGCCTCCCCATGGCCACTGATGGTTGTGACAATGGACCTACTGGTGCCAAAGAGATCAGTGAACCCTTCCCTCAAGGTTCTCGGTCAGCAATCGGCAGTCATGTTAAGCCTGGAACTTACAGCCACTCTGGAGTCCTAGGCCGTAATGGTAGCATGGGGAGCAACCCCATGCAGATGCCCCTCAAGTTGCCACAAGCTCCATATGGTGGACTGTAGTATTGCAAAAGAATCTTGCATGGTATGGGATATCCAACTAGTGGACTCCTCCACCTACACCAAAATCTACAACACACTGTTTAACACTGCCCCCAATGCCTGCACCAAGGTTCAATGCTCAGAAAGCATGACCCATGAGATCAAGATTCCCCAGGCTCAGCAGCTGAGACCTGATACAAGCTGACTCTCTGGACAGAAAGTTACTCTTCATTTCATGCTGGCAGCAGCTGCTCCCGTTCCTTCTTGCAGAAGTCAATTTCAGGTCCGGGGCGCTACTGGGGCAATGCGCACGGCAATTACATCACGATCTCTGGGCGAAGGAGATCGGGGCACAATGCCGTAGTGCCGATGTAAAACTCCCGCCGTGCCCGATCGCAAAGCCATTTGCACCCCATTCGCACCCCCCGCTAACGGGAGGCACAAAGGCACCCAATTTCACCCCCTTTAATAGTCTTTAAAAGTTTCTAAAAGTTTTAAAAGGTTTTTAAAAATATTAAAATGCAATTACATTTAACTAACAAAGGTAATTTCAATGGTACTCATCTCTGCAGACTGAAAGAAGCTTCTGTGGGTGTGACTTAACCTTCTGTCAGATTTTGTAGGCGTGTCTTCTCTTACACCCCACGTGATTCCAGGGTCACATACGCACAGTGCGCTCCTGGGCTCCGTGGGGGAGTACGCTGCACGGAACTCTGCAGTGTTTTAAAGGAAGTTCACGCAGGGGGATCGCACGAGGTTGGTGTGCGGATTTACATTCGATGTCGACGGCGAAAGCCTTAGCTTCGCCACCAACCGCAAATTCAGGCCCAATAATATCAAATCAACATAGTATACAAAATCAGGAACAAAATATATGACTTGAAAATAAGGACTGAATTATATCTGCACCATGACATTTATTTGAATTATTTCCCTGCTTTATAACCCTGCCTCACCTAAAGATGACAATGGTCTTGAATCCCTTAGTGCAGTGCAGCCTCAGGAGATCAACAAGGTACTGCGAAAATTAATAGGCCCAAAATTCCAGGAACTGCTGTCTACTGCTGGAAGAGTAGCAGGGTGGGACTTCTGTCCGCCAATCTGCCCCGGTCCTGACCCTCTGCCAAATCCCAGGATCTGGTTGATTTGCATGAAACCATTTCCACCGTTTCTTGGGTATCAGCCCTGCAGTAAGCCAGGAATTTCAGACCCGTACCTTGATGCCCCATTGCAGGTGAATGGGCCTTTCTGGCTGATGATTATCATTTTATTTACTAAAGTGCTGCACTTTACACTTGTCGCTTTTGCAACAATAATCACTCGCTGTCCTAATACTGGGCAGCATTGTAGGAAATCTACACTGTACCCTCTCTATTGCATCAGCATCCTTCCGATAGTGTGCACCCCAAAAAGACAACTGTGGTCTTACTAAGATATTCTATACATCTTGCCATAAAACTTGAGGGGTGAATTTCCACGGGGATTTACCCGATCATCCTTTGTAACTTCAGTGGAAGCTCGGCGTAAATCTTGGAAAAATGGCGTAAATACTGTTTATATCGGTTTTCTGGGATTTCTGTGGCTCTTCTGCTGAAGTTATGGTGGAGAATAGCAAGATCCACACAGAAATTCTCATGTCTTTTTCCGCATTAAAATGTTTGTATTCCCTTAAATTATGCATTAGTTGAAGCTAATCTAAGTGTTATGATGGTAAATGATAATAAACATATTGAACAGTGATTCATCTGTAAGACTGAAAGATCCACGGGCACACTCTAGAATTTAAATGGACTTTAGCACAGCACCAAGAATGTTCGTTGGATCTTTCAGTTTTGACCAATGTTTCAGGTGGTGATGATCTGAGATGTTTCGAATTTATGCCGATTAGGAATGATCAGTTTGGACATTAAACAAAAAATAATCAATGTCAACAACTATAGGTTAATCAATATTCAACTCATTTTTATATAAACACCTTGGTTTTGCTGAGTTAACCACATCCTCATTTTCTGCTGTCAGACTAGTGAAGGATGCAATGTATACTAGCATCAAAAGCAATGAAAAAGCTATCACTATTGCTGTCCAATGACTGTGCTAATATGAACTACTTTCCATATTTGTGAGGGAATTTTAGTTGTTATGATACATGTAGACATATTTTAATAAATTATAATAGCGCCAGTGACTGTGGTTGTTCTATCTTTTATGATGATGAATGTTATTAAGTTTCGCACAAAGAATAGAATCCTATCTTATTTCTAAATGGCTGTTGGTAACCCAGTTCACACAATTACATGATTTAGCGCGGACAAGAGTAAATGGGCTAGAAATTCGGTGCCTTAGCGAGAAAACCAAGGGGGTGAAATTGGGTATCGCCCCGTTTACCTTTAAAAAGTTTGGAAAATTAGCGCCAGGTGTTATGTTTCTCTAAATCAAACACTCCACTTCCCTCTTGGATCGCGATCAGCAGCAGGCGGGGCGGTGAGTTCTGCAGTGCTGCACACTGGGCCGTGCAGCACTGCCGCGTTGGAAGACTCCTTCCCTCCCTTAAAGGGAAAGGCCATCGCCGCAGACTCTGCAAAAGAAAGGGCACCTACCTGGACCACCAAGGGAGCGGCGAACCCGCACGATCAGCCCGGCACTCACTCAGAGTGCCGGGCTGATCGAATGCGGGCAGGAACCCGCGAAAAAAAACGGATCAAAAAATGTAAGTTTTTTTTCATTACCTCGGCCACCTCACCTTTAAGCATCAGCCCTGAAGCGGCCGATCGCCCGATGCACGTCCCCTGAAGCTGGCGTTGTTTTCACCCAGCGATGCTTAAGGGAGCGGAAATGAATTTCCGGTCCGAGGCGCTACCGGGGCGATGCGTGGCCGGATGTCGTCACGATCTCCGGCCGCAGGTGGGCGGGGCGATAGGGGTTACCCGGAGGCGATAACGGGAGGCGCTAAGGCACTGAATTTCTAGCCCTGAATTTTTTAAAAGGTAGAAAAACATAGCGCCTGGCACTAATTTTCCAAACTTTTAAAAGTTATCACCCCAAACCCAATTTTACCCCCATAGATTACATATGAAAGAAATTGGCTAATTATTAGTGGATAAACTTGAAGTATCATGTAAATTGATAACATTAATGAGAAGAGGACATATTCTTCTCCCTGCTGTTTGAGACATGGTTAGGAAAATCCCTATCAATTTTCTAACTTATTTGGCTAGCTTATAAAGCAAGTAACCTAGGACTGTCAGCACCGCCCAGCATTTGGGATTTGGTGTTTCACGTGCGTTGTGATATGTTTAAATGCTTTTTTTTGCAGTAAGTCTTAACAAAAATTGTGCTTTAGCTGGATAGATTTAACAGAGGCAATTATAACCTTCTGATGTTACAGTCTCTGCACTGCAAAAAAAGGGTCACATTTTATTGCTCAGACTTTCTATACCACCTTGATATGGATTTCCCTGCCCCTGCCTCTAGTATGATGAAGATGGGAATATTGAAATACAATATTAATTTGGTATGCAATTAATGTTATTTAGCAGTGGTGCTGCCATAAACAGTAACCCACAGAATGCTGATTACATTGCTTCAAAATGCCTTTTGGGCATTGCCAACATGGGTGCTGACATCATCTCACATTCACTGAAAAAATTAACTAAGAAATAATCAGTGCAGAACATGGGAAATATTTGTACACCAGAAATCAATGTGCAAAGTGGAAGAGGAGAAAAAAATAGGTTTAATTGTAATTGTCACACAGAGCGGAATTAAACTGAGTGCACGTAAAATGAGTGTTTCATTTGGGAATTTGGAAAGAGTGGGAATTTCTGGTAAGTATTGGATAAGTAGAAGCTGTAAATTGTGAAATTTAGTGTAACATTTTGACTTAAGCCTAGAACTTTAAAAACTGTAGTTAACAGAAGCTACCTGCCAGTGGCAGTTAACTGTCAGTCAGCTGTAAGTATTTGTCTTGAATAGGTGCTAATCACAGGGAGCAGGGGAGCTGAGTCAACACTTGTAAATTGGGTGAGGCTCCAAGGGCGAAAAATTGAGTCGCGCCCCCTTTGGGGCGCTAACTTCGCCTGGGCGCTAAAAGTAGCATCCCGGAAAAATTGGCGCCCTGCTGACCGAAATTGAGTGGTAGCGCCCCAAGAGGGAAGCAGGGCGCTACTGGAAGCGCCCCGCCTCCCTCTTGGGGTGCTGCGAGGGAATATCGTGGCGCTACGTGCTGCGGTATTGCAGACCTTCCTCCCCTTCTTAAAGGGGAGGGGCCTTGCGCAGCACGAACCAGGGCCCAGCTGGGTCCCCGGGGATCGGGAGTGCCGGCAAAAGAGTCCGGCACTCAAGAGAAGTGCCGGGCTCATGGAGCGCAGCCAGCACTCCGCGGGGGGGGCGGGTAAGGAGGCCGGAGATGGCAGCGGAGGCAGGTGCTAGCAGGCGGCCAGCAACAAAAATGGCCGCCCGGCACCTCGCCTTTAAATAGCGCCGTCCCGGCCGCATGTAGGCCCCCCTGACCCCGTCGGACATGGCGTCCAGCGGTAAGTCAGGGGGCGCTACCAAAGATCACGGCCGGGGCGCTGCGCACGGCGATGACGTCATCACCGGCGGTGCAGCACCACGGGGCGCTAATGGTTAGCGTTGCCGCTAACCTCCCGCTGAATTTCGCGGGAGGCGTTGGTGGCACCGCGCCCGGGCGTGAGTTGCTTTGCGCCCCCCTCTTAGGGTGCTAATGGGAGGCGCAAAGCAACCAAATTTTTCCCCCCTAGAGTATAAAAGTAAACAGTTCCGCAGAGCACAGAGCGGTCTGCACATAGCGGAATTAAATGGGGTGCACGTAAACAGAGTGTTTCATTTGGGAATTTGGAAAGAGTGGGAATTTGGAGAAGAGGGGAAAGGAGTTGCTGCTTTTTGTCTACACTACTTGTAGTGCTTTGTGTTACAGGTAGATATTTAATTACATTACCCATAACTTAATTTAGATCAATTAAGTAGTCAAGAAACTAAACTGTAAACTAAGTTACTTAAATACAAATTTAATTAAACAGAACAAGATCATATAGGGATGGCAGTGCAGGTGGTGTGCCTCAACTGCAACATATGGGAGTTTGTGGAGAGCATTGTGATCCCGGACAACCACGTTTGCAGTAAGTGCCTGCATCCTGAGGAACTTCAGCTCCAAGTTGTTGAACTGGAGTCTGAGCTGCAGATATTGTGGGGCTCAGGGATGGGGAGAGTTACCTGGGCACTTTGATCAAGGAGGCAGTCACACCCCTTAAGTTAGGTAGTGGTACAGGGCTGGTTAGTGGTCAGGGACAGGAGGGTGTGACTGCAACTCAGGCAGGTAAGGGGACCCCAGGTGAAGTGCTGGAGGAGCCTTGGCATTTGTCCTTATCCAACATGCATGAGGTTCTTGCTGCCTGTGTGGATGAGGGAAAAGCCTGCAGGACGAATAAGCAAGCTGACCATGGCACCATGGTGCAGGAGGTCATTCAAGTGGTGGAAGTGATAGGTAATGTAGTTGTGGTAGGGGGCAGTATAGTCAGTGGGATAGATACTGCTCTCTGCAGCCGCGACCGGGATTTCCGAAAGTTGTGTTGCCTGCTCGGTGCCAGGGTTAAAGACATCTCCTCACGGCTGGAGAAGAACTTGGAGTGCGATGGGGAGGATCCAGTTGTCGTGGTCCACGTAGGAACCAACGACATAGGTAGAACTAGGAATAAGGTTCTGCTGAGAGAGTTTGAGGAGTTGGGGTCCAAATTAAAAAACAGAAACGCAAAGGTAATAATCTCTGGATTGTTACCTGAGTCACACGCAAATTGGCATAGGGACAAGCAGATTAGAAGGTTAAATGTGTGGCTCAAAGAATGGTGTGGGAGGAAGGGGTTTCAGTTCATGGGGCACTGGCACCAGTACTGGGGAAAGAGGGAGCTGTTCCGTTGGGATGGGCTCCACTTAAACCGGGCTGGAACCAATGTCCTGGCCAATCGAATAACTAGGGCAGTAGACAGGGCTTTAAACTAATGAAGGTTGGGGTGGGGGTGGGGGGGGGGGCGCGGTGGCGGCGTGGGTGGGAGGATTCAGGAAAGAGTAAATATAAAAGAAGCAAGAGAAATGTCAAGGCTCTAGAGCAAAGTAGAGTTTTGGGTAAAAATAAGCAGAGTGGGTCAGGAAGGGACAGAGAGAGTAACAAAAGTAATAGGGCATCAGTAACTAAGGTGACATCAGGGAAAAATAGAAAAAAGTCAAAGCTAAAGGCACTATATCTGAATGCACGAAGCATTCGCAACAAAATAGATCAATTAATAGCGGAGATAGAAATTAACAGGTTTGATCTAATAGCCATTACGGAGGTGTGGTTGCAAAGTGACCAAGGTTGGAAACTAAATATTCCAGGATACTTAACTTTTAGAAGAGATAGGCAAAATGGAAAAGGAGGAGGGGTAGCCCTGATAATATAGGATGGGATAAAGACAGTAGAGAGAAAGGATCTTAGCTCTGAAAATCAAGAAGTAGAATCAGTTTGGGTGGAGCTAAGAAACAGCAAGGGGCAGAAAATATTGGTGGGAATTGTTTATAGGCCCCAAACAATAGTTGTAATGTAGGGCAGAGTATAAATCAGGAAATTAGAGGCGCATGTAACAAGGGTAATACAGTAATCATGGAGGACTTTAATCTACATATAAACTGGGCAAACCAAATTTGCAAGAATAGTGTGCAGGACGAATTCATAGAATGTATACAAGATAGTTTTCTAGATCAGTATGCTGAGGAACTAACTAGGGAACAGGCTATTTTAGATCTAGTATTGTGCAATGAGAAAGGGTTAATTAATAACCTTGTAGGAAAGGGGCCCTTTGGGAGGAGTGACGATAATATGATAGAATTTTATATTGAGTTTGAAAGTGATTTAGTTAAATTCGAAACTAGGGTCTTAAATCTAAAAAAGCAAACTACGTAGGTATGAGGGGCGAGTTGGCTAAGGTAGATTGGGAGACTACATTAAAAGGTATAATGGTAGACAAGCAATGGCTAGCATTTAAAGAATTAATACATAATTTACAACAAATATACATTCTTTTAAGGCACAAAAACTGCACAGGAAAAGTGGTCCAACCGTGGCTAACAAGAAAAGTTAAAGATAGTATTAGATCAAAGGATGAGGCTTATAATGTTGTCAAAAAGAGCAGTAAGCCTGAGGTTTGGGAGGATTTTAGAATTCAGCAAAGGAGGACCAAGAAATTGATGAAGAAAGGGAAAATAGAATATGAGAGTAAAATAGCAAGAGACATAAAAACAGACTGTAAAAGCTTCTATAGGTATGTAAAAAGGAAAAGATTAGCAAAAGTAAATGTGGGTCCCTTACAGGCTGAGACAGGAGAAATTATAATGGGGAATAAGGAAATGGCAGAGAAATTAAACAAATACAAGGGGCTGGGTTTTGCCAGGCCCGAGGAGGCGGGTTTGAAGGCAGGTCAGGTGGGAAAGTTGCAAAAAATGGTGTCGGGCTCCGATCCTGACTCCAACCCGCCTCTGCGCAACTTTTCCAAATGCGGGCTTGCAGACTCCATTTCGGTCCCGCCTCCAAGCGGCAGGATAGGCCCTTAAGGCACTTAACTACCACTTAAGTACCACTATAATCCCATTTTGAGAGGCCTTTCAGAGTTTACCACATTTCCCGCATGCTGCACGTCTCCCCTGGAACACGCCAACTAATCCTGTCGGGTTCACAAGTGGTTGGCTTACTAACAGCTGCAGCTCCCCCATAAAAACTGCGTTTTCCACAATGATCATTTGCAGGTGGCAGAACTTTCTTTTCTCAAGTCTTGGAGAACTTTTTGCAGGTCTACTGATTTTAGAAGTGTTGAAGCTGAGATCCATCTCCACTGTGACCTCCTGGGAAAACCCTCTCCCACCTTGACTGAGCGTTTCCTCAACTGAGGTATATACCTGCAGCATGGGAACCATTTATTTTCTTTCCTCCTGGACCTCAGATTCGGATGAAGACCAGCCGCGGCAGCAGCAGAACCCGGAACAACAGCAGCACCAACAGCAGCAGCAACAACAGGAGCACCAACCTGCTGCTCACCCACCTGAAGCTGCACAGGCCAGAAGGCGCCAACGCAGGGAAGGACATCGCCACAGGAGATACCCCCAAAACAGGGTTTACAGACAGAGGATGAGCTTCTTCAACATGAGTGAGCAGCAGTGCCAAAGGAGGCTGAGACTTTCGCGAGAGATAGTGGGTGACATCTGCGCAATGCTGCAGCAAGACCTGGAGCCCAGAGGAGCGGGTGGACACCCCTTATCAGTGGCCGTAAAAGTCACCACCGCACCACACAGGGCATCGTAGACTGCACACATGTGGCCCTTAAGGCACCCCATCACAATCCAGGTGTTTTTGTCAACTGAAAGGGCTTCCACTCCCTCAACGTACAGCTGGTGTGTGACCACAAGAAGGAAATTTTGCATGTTTGCGCCAAGTACCCTGGCAGTTGCCATGACTCCTTCATCCTGCGTCAGTCTAGTGTGCCTCCGCTCTTCAGTCCGCCAGACCAACTTTGCGGATGGCTACTTGGAGACAAGGGCTATCCGCTGAAGACGTGGCTAATGACGCCGTTCAGGAGGCCATCCAACGACGTTGAGGAGCGCTACAACTCCAGCCACATTTCCACCAGATCCATTATTGAGCAAACCATCGGCTTGCTGAAAATGCGATTCAAACGCCTTGATAGATCAGGTGGAGCCCTGCAGTACTCAGCAGCCAGGGTCTCCAGAATCGTCGTGGTCTGCTGTGCACTTCACAACATGGCACAGCATCGTGGCTTGCAGCTGCCTGAGGTACAAGTGGCTCATCACATAGCCTCCTCAGATGAGGAGGAGGAGGAGGAGGAGGATGAGGAGGAGGAGAGCGAGAACGAAGAGCTTGCGGAGGTGCATCAACCAGCGGCAGCAGCACGCGAGAACATTTCGGCCCGGGGTGCAAGGGATGCACTCATCTTGGCCAGATTTGCTTAGGCTGCCCAATCAAACACATTTGGCTCACACCTTCTTACCACAACATCGATAATGGACAAGAACCTGCGGCTTCCTATCAATCTGACCACCATACTGACAAATCCAAGTCGCCCTGAGCCCTCAATGTGAAAGTTCCATTTGCGTAATGACACAGCCCACAACTTCAACAGTTTGCCATCAAGTCATTTTATAACATAAATTCGCGGATGGCATTTCACAATTAAACACAACAGAACACGCAAGTGACTACCCTTGTGACTACCTGTGCTTTATCTTCCTCTTACGTGTGCTTCTACGTGGTGCTTCCCCTGTGGCTTCAGCAGATGTGGAAGCCCCTTGCTCACTTTCATGCTGCTCCTGCCTTGACACCTTTGGCGGGCGTCCTCTGGGGTTGCGAGCCTGTGAGGGCTCGCCAACAGTCTGCTGCTCCTGCGGCTGTGCAGGGGCAGAGACGCCGATCTCAGTTGGGTGAGGACTCTGGTGGGGCTCTGACCGAGGGCTCAGCAGTGGCATGGTCGTGTGAGCGCTTGGAGAGGAGCCCTCACTTCCTTGTTGTCTGCCACCAACATCCCTCTCATGGGTCAGCCCCACTTCAGAGCTAGCAAGTGGCTTGACAGCACCTTGCTGCACTTCAGGGGGGCCATGAGGACCCGTTTCTGCACTGGAAGTCCTACTCCAGAGGACTTTCATGAAGGTCTGGTTTCTCTGCTCAATAGCTGACCATCGCTCCTCCAGAGATGTCAGTCTATTCTGAACAATGACCACGTTTTCAAGACCCTGGCGACTTAACTCCTCCATGGCCGTAGCCATCCTCTCCTCTACCATAGCCATCCTCTCCTCTACGGTAGCCAGCCTTACCACGGAGGTAGCCATCCTTTCCACGGAGGTTGCCATCCTTTCCGTGGTGATGCGTTCATGCACCAATACCTCCACAAAGGCTCTGCTCATGCTAGCGATGGACTCCTCCATCCTCTCCACACTCGCAATGACCCTGGCGCAAAACCTGCCAGAGACTCCTACACTTGTTCCTGGAGTTCCAGCACCGCTCTCTTTCTGGAGGGACCTGGAGGCATAGGGTCGACATGCAGCTGAGCCGAGCTGGGAGCGCCCTGCGGCCTCCGCCGAGGACTCTCCACTGCTGTCCCTGTCTCCACCATCTGCTGATGTTCACTTGTGAGCTGTGATACACCAGGTGACAACACTACTCTATGTCCCGAAGGTCCCACCAATGTGTGAGTGTCTGCGCTGGTGCTGGGAGCGCTTAATTCTGGTGACGCTGCGCCATCAGAGGTTGCAGCTTCCTCTGAGGAGTCTTGTGGCTCAGGCTGTTCCTCCTGGACAGTGGGGAGAGGGGCTGTCGATGGTCCTGTGGGGGAGTAAAGGAAAGAGTTAGACATGTGAGATAAATGTTGCATGCACATTGAATTGTGCAGATGATCATAAGTCAATCTGTTAGAGCATCAGAATCAATACCAGTCACTCATGCAATGTAAATGAGAGAGATGCAAAACTATTCTGTCACCAGCTTGCTCTGATGAGCCCGTCTGTCCGTCCCCCACTTGCACATCTTCCTCGGCTCCCACGATCTCGAGGGCCGCCTCCTCTGCGCTGGTGAGCTAGGCTATTGAGGATGGCCCTTCTCCTGTCTTTGCCCTTTCCCTTTTATTGTGGGCTCTCTTTTCCTGCAATAAGGGACACAAGTGGAGTTTGAGTGAGAATGATGGAGTGAGTATTGAGAATCCATAGCATAGATGCTTAGAAGGACACAAAGATGGAGTGAGGTCCCAAGACCAAGGGCCCTCCCTGTGTGTTGTAAGTTGTTGTCATAGCATAACAGTGATAGGGAGTGTGAGGGCAGCATAGTCGAATAGTTAAGTGAATGTGTACATAGAGAGAAAGGGAATGGTTAAGGGTACAAGGGATGTAAGGGTCAAGTGGGATGTGGAGGAGGAGGTTGACAATACAGAATGCTGGTCATGAGAGGCGATGGGGAGCAGATTGAGGGTCATGGTGATGTCTTACTCACTTTTCCTGTGTGGAGAAAGTCATTAAACCTCTTTCTGCACTGCAGCCAGGTTCTGCTGCACATTGATATGGCACTGACCTCCTCTGCCACTTGCAGCCACACAGCTTTGGTCTGCTGGGGAGATTTTTTCCTCCCAGAGAAAGGAAACAGCACCTCCTTCTGGCTCTGGCTTCCTCCACCAGAGCATGGAGGCAGTCCTCATCAAAGCGGGGTGCGGCCTTGGACCTTGAGGCTGACATCTGTGTACCACAAATCCCTCAGAAGTATCTCAAAAAAAAGTTTTAAGGCAGAAAATGAACCAAGGCTGCTTACAGGCCTTAAATGCAGCTGCATAAATGACATCATCAGAGGCGAGTTTCAGGACCAAAAGACTCATTGGGCCAGGCATTCACACACGCTGGGAATCAAGTGCCCGATTAGGGCAAAATAGCTAAATTATCCCGCCTCACATCGGAGGCAGGAGTGGGAACCGCTGACCACCTGACCCGCCCCCAACCTGTCCCCAATGACAAAATCCAGCCCTTTGTGTCTGTCTTCATGAAAGAAGACGCAAAAAACCTCCCAGAGATAGTGGAGAACCAAGGGTCTAGCGAGAATAAGGAACTGAAAGAAATTAGTATTCGTAAAAAATAGGTACTGGAGAAATTAATGGGACTGGAAGCCAATAAATCCCCTGGACCTTATGGCCTACATTCTAGGGTTTTGAAAGATGTGGCGATAGAGATAGTGGATGCATTGGTTGTCATCTTCCAAAATTCCATTGATTCTGGAACGGTTCCCGCGGATTGGAAGGTAGCAAATGTAACCCCACTATTTAAGAAAGGAGGGAGAGAGAAAATGGGGAACTACAGACCAGTTAGCCTGACATCAGTAGTAGGGAAAATGCTAAAATCTATTATTAAGGACGTGGTAACAGGGCACTTAGAAAATAATAATAGGATTGGGCAGAGTCAATATGGATTTATGAAAGGGAAATCATGTTTGACGAATCTGTTAGAGTTTTTTGAGGTTGTAACTTGCAGAATAGATAAGGGGGAACCAGTGGATGTGGTGTATTTGGATTTTCAGAAGGCATTTGATAAGGTGCCACACAAGAGGTTATTAAACAAAATTAGGGCTCATGGGATTGGGGGTGATATACTAGCATGGATTGAGGATTGGCTAATGGACAGAAAATTGAGAGTAGGAATAAACGGGTCATTTCCAGGCTGGCAGGCTGTATCTAGTGAGGTACCGCAAGGATCAATGCTTGGGCCTCAGCTATTCACAATCTATATCAATGATTTGGATGAGGGGACCAAATGTAATATATCCAAGTTTGCTGATCATACAAAGCTAGGTGGGAATGTAAGTTAAGGAGGATGCAAAGAGGCTTCAAGGGGATATAGACAGAGTAAGTGAGTGGGCAAGAACATGGCAAATGGAATATAATGTGAAGTTATCCACTTTGGTAGGTAAAATAGAAAAGCAGAGTATTTTTTAAACGGTGAGAGATTGGGCAATGTTGGTGTTCAGAGGGACCTGGGTGTCCTTGTACACGAATCACTGAAAGTTAACATGCAGGTACAACAAGCAATTAGGAAAGCAAATGGTATGTTGGCCTTTATTACAAGAGGATTTGAGTATAAGAGTAAAGATGTCTTACTGCAATTATATAGTGCCCTGGTGAGACCACACTTGGAGTATTGTGTACAGCTTTGGTCTCCTTACCTAAGGAAGGATATACTTGCCATAGAGGGAGTGCAACAAAGGTTCACCAGACTGATTCCTGGAATGGGGGGATTGTCTTATAAGGAGAGATTGAGTAGACTAGGCCTATATTCTCTGTCGTTTAGAAGAATGAGAGGTGATCTCATTGAAACATACAAAATTCTTACAGGGCTTGACAGGGTAGATGCAGGGAGGATGTTTCCCTTGGCTGGGGAGTCTAGAACCAGGGGTCACAGTCTCAGAATAAGGGGTTGGCCATTTAGGACTGAGATGAGAAGAAATTTCTTCACTCAGAGGGTGGTGAATATTTGGAATTCTCTACCGCAGAGAGCTGTGGAGGCTCAGTCGTTGAGTATATTCAAGACAGAGATCAATAGATTTTAAAATATTAAGGAATCAAGGGATATGGGGATAGTGCAGGAAAGTGGAGTTGAGGTAGAAAATCAGCCATGATCTTATTGAATGGCAGAGCCGGCTCAAGGGGCCAAATGGCCTACTCCTGCTCCTATTTCTTATGTTCTTATATTCTTATGTCAGTCATTCACAGAAAGTATCAGCATTCAATGGAACATACCCAGTCAATGCAAGGGTGTTATTTACAAGGCTGATCAAATAGTGATACATGTTTCAAGGGCATTACGTTATCAGCTGTGATTGATCATTTTAACCTTAAATAATTAATTTTGTAATACTACAAATGGAATACTGTGTGCAATTTTGGATATCACACTTAACCAGTGACACTGATGCATTATCGTGCCTTCAATGAATGTCAAGGGTGATTCTGGGATTTAAAACCCAAGTTGCTGAAAAACCTAACAAATTAAACTTGCTGAAATAATCGATATTTTGTTGGGACATGTAAAATTGTGATCCTATGCATGGTATAATTTTTCAATCAATACATATTTTGTTCTATCTCTGTGAAATATCGCATTCTTCTAACTTAAGGTTTGGATACTGTTTTCTGCTCTTTATCACTGTTGATGATGACCCACATTAATTAACAAAGGTCAGTTTGCTCATTTACAAATGTTAACATGCTAATATTGCATAATTTCATGTAACTTACTGTGGGATGACTTAAATTTTCCTTGGTGGTAAATTCTGTGTGGAAATGTAGAAGAATTCTTATGATTGAGTGGTTTGTGCACATTTACTGTCAAAGGTGCTTAACACCCCCTCCAAGAGTTTTCACTCAATTACCTTTGTGGGACAGGGAGGAGTGTGAGAACTCTTCCCTTGAAATCTATGGGTGGAGTTTTAACATGGGTGAACGGGTGGGAGTGGGTGTAGGTGGAGAGTTAAATGGTCAAAAATTGCAAGCGGTCGGGAAGTCGGCTCCAACCCGGCAACTGCTGGGTTTTACTGAGGCGGGACAAGGGGTGGGCTGCCAACCCATTCCCAGGAGGCAGGTTGGCATTTTAAATATGTTAATGAGGCTGGAAGCCTCGGATTTAACTCGCCTTGCAGCTTCTACTGTGGCCAGCTGAGTTTTCCGGGCCTCGGGAAACCCGACAGCTGCAGCGAGGCGAGGACAGCCTCGGGAAGCACTCCCTGTGGGCCAGGAGGAGACGGTGTGCTTTCTCCCAGCAACCCAAACTGCCCCACCATCAGACCACCCCATACAAACCCCCTCCCTGTGATTGGCCCTCTCTGGGATTGAATCCCCCCAGTGTTGGGGATTGGACCCCCACAGGCATCGAAACCCCCTGGAACGGGATCAGACCTCCCGGGTTAGGAGACCCCCTGGGGTCAGGGATCAGACACCCCCAGATTTGGGGATCGGACCCCCGCCCAGGGTCCGAGATCAGACCCCCCCTCTGGGGTCAGGGTTTGGTACCCCCTTGGGATCTGACCTCCCCCCAGGGTCGGGGATTGGACCTACCTGGTCCTGCGACCTCCTCCGGCATGCTCCCCACCCGACTGGAAGCCAAGCCTGTCAATCAGGCTGACTTCCGGGTGGGGAATCTGTCAATGACGTAAGACGCACGCTGTGGAGTTAAATCTCCACAGCATGCGGGGAAACCCAGACTTCCAGGTTTCCCGTGTGCTACTCGATCCCATTCCCAGAGCATTGGGAAATAAAAATTCCCCCATTTGTTTCTGATCACACACCTCCCTTAGGAAATTAAATAAATTGGGGAGAGTCCATGGCATTGCAAGCTTTTCATTGTACATGGGAAGGAGTGGTGTTAGTGGGACAAACAGCATTTCCTCATTCATACTTTTGAATATGAGTGCGTAACACTAATATCATAGCAGGGGTGTCCAACCTTTTGGAACAGTGGGTCGGGTCCTTGTGATTAAATCAGTGAAAGGTCTGCATCTGATTAAAGGTGCAGTTTTGTCTATCTGTATAACTTCCAGGTTAATTTCTCCTGTAACCGTATCAATTTTATATACCTCCATTACGTCACCTTTCCAACACTTCCTTTCCAGGCTGAAAAGCCCACGTTACTCCAGTCTTTTCTCATAACACAAACTCAGACAGGGATTAGCTTGATGGCTCTTTTCGGCATTGCCTTCAACAATTGAATGTCTCCCTTGCTTCTTGACAACTACAACTGGATGCGATATTCAAGGTGCAGTCTAACTAGAACACTATAATAAAAACAGAAAATGCTGGAAATACTCAGCAGGTCAGGCAGCATCTGTAGAGAGAGAAACAGAGTTAACGTTTCAGGTCGATGACCCTTCGTCAGAACTGGAAAAAGTTGGAGTCGTAACAGGTTTCTAAGCAAGTGTAGGGGCAGGGAGAGGGGGAAGGGGAGGAAAGAACAAAAGGGAAGGTCTGTGATAGGATGGAAGGCAGGAGAGATTAAGAGACAAAAGGGATGATGGTGCAAGGCAAAAGAGATGGTAAAACACTATAATATTTGATTGTTGCCTTCTGTGTATTTCTATGGGAGGTGGGCCAAGACAGCATTGGAATAATCAGGTCTAGAGGTGACAAAGGCGTGGATGAGGGCTTCAGCTACAGATTGACTGAGGCAATGGCAGAGGCGGGTGATGTTACCGAGATGGAAGTAGATGAGCTCTGTGATAGAGAGGATATGGGGTTGGAAACTCATCTCAGGATTAAATACAACGCCATGGTTGCAGACAGTCTGGTTCAGCCTGAGACAATGGCCGGGGGTAGTGGAGGGGGTTGGTTGGGGTGTGTGGTGGGGACGGGGGGGGGGCGGGGTGGGGGGGGGGGAGTGCGGTGGGGGAGGGTGCGTGTGGAAGTGAAATCAGTGGCAAAGGTACAGTTTTTGTAACAGGGATGAAGACGATGGCTTCAGTTATCCCCATGTTTAACTGGAGGAGATTGCAGCCCATCCAACACTAGATGTTGGACAAGCAACCAGACACAACAAAGGCAGTGGATGGGTCGAGACAGCTGGGGGAGCGGTAGAATAAAAACAGAATTTGATTTATTGAGTCATTGTAAATCAGATAAGATGTTTTGCATTACATGATAATGCCATTACTATTCTGAAACAATCTATCCTCTGACTTACTGGGAGCAATGCTACAGTAGATATGATAGTATGTATCAGAACATTTGGGTCTTTTTGAAAATGAGAGTGAGTTGGAATCTCTGTCAGCTAATTTCTGCTGATCCTTGCTAATGGCCGGGTCTAGTTGATCATAAACTTTAATTATTTTTAAAAAAAAATAAATTTTTGTTTAAAATATTTAATTTATTGTAATTTCAACTAATTTTAAAAAGGTGATGGTTTTTTAAAAACGTATTTAATGTTTTACAGTGTTTTTGGGGTGATCTCCATTCATATATTTGACAGGTCGATCTGTCAAGTGTATGAAGGGAGATTTCCTTCTCCTATTGGCTCCCCATGGCCCACGTGATCCCAGGGACGCTTGCGAACTGCCTGCGCCTCTGGGATACGTGGGCCCTGCGCACGTGGAGTTGGAGAGGCCCAGCATCGGAACTATACGCACCTCGGGAGCCCTCAGGCAAGTTCGTAGATTTTTCCAGATCGAAGGCCTCCGCACGCAGGAGGCCTCCGATCGGAAAATACGGCCCAATAGCAGCTACTTAAAAAGCACAAACAGGACCTCTGTATGAATTCAGGAAGGGGAAGTGTTTGTATGTGTGGTCAGATTTGATTTACATATGCTGCACTGGAGCTGTCAATAAATCTAGTTAATGAAGCTGATAGGAGTCTGACCGAATCGTTATTCAGAACAAGCGATTGTCTTGTACACATTAAAAGTATCACTGAATTGAAAGTGTCAGTTAATATACAACTAATGGAACATTGATATCCACATTTCTCAGCGGAGTGATTAAGATTGTCATGTACAACTTAATGTCATGCTTATATTTTGAATTTATTGAATTGAGTGGAAAAACAAGGTAATAATATACTAAATGCTACATTACCATATGTTACATGAATGTATTATTTTAGTTTACATTAACAGTATGACAACTTTATAATCAGCTATTATCCAAGAAAATGCTCTACTAGCTCAGAACAGTAATTAACCATTGTAACCTAATTTACATCTGCAAAATGATTTTTGAATTAAACACTGACTTTTAACTCTATTTTTACTCAAACAATGGCTAGGTAACCAGTTAAGATTTTACTGCTTAATTTAGAACATTAACTTTGAAAAGGTAATTGCATTTCTAAAACATTTCTATGGAAAAAATCATTAATCATTGGAATGAGCTGTAACTACCTCCCTGATATTATCCTTCAGAATTTTTTTTCAATACAGTCATAGAATTGTTACTTGATATCAGAACTCCATTATGTCAAATGATGATTGCATTTTTTGAAGGGACTTTACTTGAATGTTTAGATACTGTGTGAATGACTTTGTGTGATCGTGAAGCTATGCCTTTTGAATAAAGATAAAAAGAAAACAAACTGTAAATGCTGGAAATCTGAAATAAAAGCAGAGAATTTGCAGCATTCTGAAGAGTTTAAACCCAAAACATTATCTATTTATCTATTTACATATGCTGATGGAAGTGCTGTGTATTTACAGCATTCATTGTTTTTCTTTTTTAAGCAAACTTGTTTCACGGGTGGTGGGGGGTGGTGGTGGAGGGTGGAATTGGGCCTCATTTCAGAATCCCTCCAGAAAATTTGGCAGCACAGAGCAGAGCAGGCACTGGGCCTGCTCGGCCCTGCATTACTTGGACTATAAGTTCTGCTCAAACATCACACCTGTGCTTCCGGTCCGGCAACGCCTCGATTTTAAAATTCTCATCCTTGTTTTCAAATCCCTCCGTGGCCTCACCCCTCCCTATCCCTGTAACCTCCTCCAGCCCTACAACCCTCCGAGATCACTGCGTTCCCCCAATTCTGGCCTCTTGCGCATCTCTTATTTTAATCGCTCTAACATTGGCGACTATGCCTTCAGCTGCCTAGGCCCTAAGCTCTGGAATTCCCTCCCTAAACTTCACTACTCTCTACCTCTCTCCTTCGTTAAGACACTCGTTAAAACCTACCTCTTTGACCTAGCATTTGGTCACCTATCCTAATATCTCCTTATGTGGCTCGGTGTCAAACTTTGCTTGATAACGCTCCTGTGAAGCGCATTGGGACATTTTTCTATGTTAAAGGTGCTATAAAGCAATTTGCTGTTGTACACACAGCCTAACCAGCAGTCCTTAAAGGGACAAATTGAGACTGCCGCAACACCACTGCCGCCACTTCCGGTCCATGCTCGGCATTTCTTCCCATTCTCCTCCCACCACCCCCAGGACTTACCTGAGGGTCGCTGCCCACGAGGCAGCCAGCCCAACTTAGATCCTGGCAAACAGGCTCCAGGCAACTGAAGCTAGTCACCATAATTACCATGAGGACTGAGGTCCGAGGCTCAAATTCTGTCAAGCCTTGGGCTTCTGGTTCGGGCATGCTCTGGAAGTACACTCTCAGTTATGTGCTGAAAAAGGGCCATAACAAATTTCTAGCCCACAGTCCATGCATTAGCCAATGACTAAAGTACACATCTAACATCTGCAGTGCCTATGTTTTAGCAGTGCATTGAATCATGACTTAAATGTGTGTGAGGGCAGTTGGCAATGATTGTTATCGCTTTTTCATAAGTTATTCCAAAACTGAATTCAAGATGCATTTCATCAACAATTTTATCACTTTAGATTATAAATAGTTCTTTAGCATATTTCTTTGGTACAGAAAGCAAACATAAAGCTGTCTCGATAAAAATAGGCTAACACTCGTACAACCACTGTACTTTACTGTAATCCATTGCGTAGATATAAAATACATAAGATTAGTGCTTGTTCAGCGAAACCACAATTGATGTTTCACACGTGTGGCGATTGACTACAAGCAAATATAAACTGACCAGTTTCCACGTTTCTCTACAGAGGCCTTCAATAATAATGATGATAGTCAACAGGTTTGTGACCAAATGAGCTGCTGCATTTATGCTGGGGTGGCAATTATGGAACTTTGAAACAGAACATTAATTATTTGAGTACTGCACTGCAGCAATATTTACACCTCCCTGACCAATTGTAATAAATAAATCATTTTGCAAATGTACAGAACCTTTGTTTACCTCTTTTATGAATACAATGGATCAGCAGTGCCCAGTCCAAACTCCACTCCCTGTAACAAAATTGAAATGCTAACTTTTAAACAGGCATTAGATTGATTAATGTAACAGATTTTAAATTGTGTGCATGAGATATGACTATCCTGCAAAGTGGTAGAGCAATTCATCCCTTTTGCATTTAGCCAGGCAGGTGCTGAGTATTCCATCATACTCCTAACTTAAGCTTTATACATAGGGGCGAGGCATTTGAGGGGAAAGGAACTGAAGCACAGAGCCTCTGCCCTGCTCTTGTAGCTACGATGTTGATATGGCTGTTCCAGTTAGCTTCTGGTCAATAGTGACCCCCAAAATGAGGGAACTAAGCAATGGTGGTGCCACTGACATTGAGTGTAGGTTGTTGGCCTTTTTCGTGTTGGAAGTGGTTAGTGCCTGGAATTTATGTGACATGAATGTTACCTACTACTTGTCAGACTAAGTCTGGATGTTGTCCAGGTCTTGCTGTTGTCTGGCATGAGTTGCTTCGTTATCGGAGGCATAATGAAAAACATCCCGGAAATAGTGGACAACCAAGGGTCTAGCGAGAATGAGGAACTGAAAGATATTAGTATTAGTAAAAAAGTAGTACTGGAGAAATTAATGGGACTGAAAGCCGATAAATCCCCTGGACCTGATGGCCTACATCCTAGGGTTTTGAAAGAGGTGGCTATAGAGAAGTGGATGCATTGGTTATCATTTTTCAAAATTCCATAGATTCCAGAACGGTTCCCGCGGATTGGAAGGTAGCAAATGTAACCCCACTATTTAAGGAGGGAGAGTGAAAATGGACTACAGACCAGTTAGCCTGACATCAGTAGTAGGGAAAATGCCATAATCTATTATTAAGGAAATGGTAACAGGGCGCTTAGAAAATAATAATAGGATTGGGCAGAGTCAACACAGATTTATGAAAGGCAAATCATGTTGGACAAATTTATTAGAGATTTTTGAGGTTGTAACTAGCAGAATAGATAAGGGGGAACCAGTGGATGTAGTGTATTTGGATTTTCAGAAGGCATTCGATAAGGTCCCACACAAGAGGCTATTAAACAAAATTAGGGCTTATGGGATTGGGGATAATATACTAGCATAGATTGAGGATTAGTTAACGGACAGAAAACAGAGAGTAGGAATAAACAGGTCATTTTCGGGTTGGCAGGCTATAACTAGTGGGGTACTGCAAGGATCAGTGCTTGGGCCTCAGCTATTCACAATCTATATCAATGACTTGGATGAGGGGACCAAATGTAATATATCCAAGTTTGCTGATGATACAAAGCTGGATGATAATGTAAGTTGTGAGGAGGATGCACAGAGGCTTCAAGGGGATATAGACAGGCTAAGTGAGTGGGCAAGAACATGGCAAATGGAATATAATGTGGAGAAATCCACTTTGGTAGGAAAAATAGAAAAGCAGAGTATTTTTTAAATGGTGTGAGATTGGGAAATGTTGGTGTTCATAGGGACCTGGGTGTCCTTGTACACGAATCACTGAAAGTTAACATGCAGGTACAACAAGCAATTAGGAAAGCAAATGGTATGTTGTCCTTTATTACAAGAGGATTTGAGTATAAGAGTAAAGACGCCTTGCTGCAATTATATAGGGCCCTGGTGAGACCACACCTGGAGTATTGTGTACAGTTTTGGTCTCCTTACCTAAGGAAGAATATGCTTGCAACAAAGGTTCACCAGACTGGTTCCTGGGATGGGGGGATTGTCCTATGAGGACAGATTGAGTAGACTAGGCCTATATTTTCTGTCATTTAGAAGAATGAGAGGTGATCTCATTGAAATATACAACATTCTTACAGGGCTTGATAGGGTAGATGCAGGGAGGATGTTTCCCCTGGCTGGGGAGTCTAGAACCAGGGGTCACAGTCTCAGAATAAGGGGTCGGCCATTTAGGACTGAGATGAGAAGAAATTTCTTCACTCAGAGGGTGGTGAATCTTTGGAATTCTCTACCCCAGAGGGCTGTGGAGGCTCAGTCGTTGAGTATATTCAAGACAGAGATCGATAGATTTTTGAATATTAAGGAATCGAGGGATGTGGGGATTGTGCAGGGAAGTGGAGATGAGGTAGAAGATCAGCCATCATCTTATTGAATGGTAGAGCAGGCTCAAAGGGCCAAATGGCCTACTCCTGCTCCTATTTCTTATGTTCTTATGTTCTTATGAATGGAGTTGAATTCTGTGGAATTTTCTTGTCTTTACAATATAGGGGTCATTGATAAAACAGCTGAAGATGGTTGGGTTGAGGACAACCCAATGATCTTGCACATAATGCTATGACTCTCCTTCACTCCCTCCCTCAGATAAGGCTATCACTCTTCCCCTCTCCCCGCAGTTAATGCTGCCTCTGACTCTCTCCCACTTAATCCTCAGTTATTGCTGGCATTTTCCTTTCTCCTCCTCTCAATGGAATGTAAATGGTAATCGATCTACAACTGGTGGCAAATCTGTTCCGCTGCATTACCAACTGTGAAGATGAAAATTTACCTCATTTATCCCTCCCAAGTACCAGCTCAGATACATCAACCTGGGAGATTTAGTTAGTGATGTCGAGGGCAGTGCAGTGGGTGAGACATTGAACATGAGTGAGTACAAGCACCTGGAACAGAGAATGAGCAGCGACAAGTTGTCCAGAAGGCCAGCTGGCATCTCTCCTTGGCTGATGAACCTCACAGGAGCTATTTTCAAAAGAACCATGCTCTCTGGGCATCATGCATTGCTACAGTCATTAGGGAGCCTGCCAAACAATATGCTGGAGATTGGAATGCTTGCATGGACGAGTCCACTAGCTAAATGTGTGTAGCTTTGCATGATGATTTCACTAGACTGCAGCCCACCAAGCAGTGAGTGACAATTCTAGGGATACCTGCAGTGAAGTCCCCTAAGGCCAGTCAGTAATTTCCCTACAAGTCCACAGGTTATGGAGATCTGGAGTAACAGGATGGAACACTCTATTTCTTGAGGTTGTGCAGGCTTGGGCATTAGCATGCAGGAACCACCAAGCAGAACTTCATTGATTTCACTGGTCCCATTAATTCTGCTCTCAACCCAATCAATAGCCATAGTAAAGCTGGGAACGTGGTTAAAATGGGAACGAATTAGGATGTTATCTCTTGGGGTGGTTACAGCATCCACCCACGCCAGCTACCTCTAATTGTTGCACAGGTATCAGAAACTGCAAAGAGCCAGGCCACCTATGCAATCGTGAAACTGGCAGAGCCTTTAGCTGGTCCATCTCAAGACTTAGCTGCTGGGAGACAAGGACTACCCAATCCCATGAGGATCTTATGCACACACAGCAGCTGGACACCTAACCTGACACTCTGTATCACCCAAACAAAGCATATGACTAGGTCTAAGAGCACGTATATCAAATACCATCACCAAAGGAAAGCAGCTTCGAAGGAAACACTAGGCACTCACACATGACATGGTTTGAGATTAAAGGTTTATTACATGGGTGCTCTCTCAGTCTCCTGCTGTACCTTTGGCAGGAGACCAGCAGAACCCCCCAGAGAAACAGCATAAATGGCTGAAAATGGCCAAAAATGGCCTTAATGTCATTTCTCTAGGGGTTCTTCCAGTCTCCCACCAGAGTTACCCCTGCAGAATTTTAGGGTCCTGGTTGTGCCAAAGTGTTCCAAAAGTTTGCAAGCATGTTTCATCATTATTTCTTGATTTTCTCTCAGGATGTGGGTGACTTTAGCAAGGCTGCATTGAGTGCCCATCCCTGGTTGTCCTACGAAGATGATGGGTCCTTGGCTTGAACCACTGCAGTCTTTGCGGTGGTGGTGTTTCCACAACGGTGTTAGATAGTGAATTACAGGATATTGACACTGTGATGATAAAGGAACTGTGGTATATATCAAAGTCAGGATGGTGTGTGACTTGGGGGGATCTTAGAGGTGATGGTATTCCCAGAATATTGTTGTTCTTGTCCTTCCTGGTGATAGGGATTGCAGGGGAGGGAGGTGCTGTCAAAGTAACCTTGTTGCAGTGCATTCTGTAGATCATGTGTACTGCAGTCACAGTATGCTGGTGATGGAGGAGGTGGATATCGACCCTGTTTACAGTGAACTGCTCTGTCCTGGATGGTATCAAGCTTCTTAAGTGTTGGTGCAGCCGCATTCATCCAGGTGTGTGGTGAGTATGCCATCACTGCTTTCATTTGAGATGGGACATTTGTGCACTGCTTGGAAAATTTAAGGCACTTGTAGGGAAGGCAATTTTGTGGACGGTATAGAATGGTGTCAGCAGGAATGTTAATGCAGTGGAATATTGTAAAACTGAAGAAAATCTCTTGTATGAACAGCCATTACAGCTAGTGTCAGATTCGGTTCCACAGTCTGTTTAGGCTCCTCTGCTCCTCTTGGTGGTCTCCTTGCTGTGCCCAGTGACCTTCTTCCTTTCCGATTTCCATTCTGATGCCTTTTTGCAGGACGAACTGTGCAACAGAAGATGCCCATGATCCTTAAGACTTTAGCCAGGCTGTTTCGCAGGGTGGTCCCACATCTAACCATGCATGTGAAGCACTGCCTGAATGTGTTAATGGTGCACTCAATGGTTATTCAGGTGGATGCCAGCACCTCATTATACTGGTGTTCAGCTTGTGTCCTGAGCTACCCCAGATGATAGCCTTGATTGCCCAATGCCACTCTGCACCTTTGGGGATTGATTATTGGTGATGCATTGCCTTAAAGGGAAGGCATCGTGCCAGCTGCCTGGGAAGTGAGCACTGACTTGTATAATTCAGAGCTGACGGCTTCAAACAAGCTGAACATTCAGAGAGTGGTATTTTTCGATTCAGATTGACAGTGGCATTGTACGATGGAAATAAGTCACTTGCTTCAATGTAGGTAATGTTGTCAGTGGCACCTTGGACTGATCTGAAGGCATCGAAGTTAACAGCTGCTGTGACCTTTCATAGTTCCTGGTTGTGCTGTGTCCGTGGAAGTGTTTGACTGCAGGTCACTTTGCAGCATGTTGCACAACTCAGTCACAGCCTATCTTGTGAATCACAGCTAAACACAAGCATAGTTTCTCTGACAAGTTGTAAAATATATGCACCTTGGTCTGTAAATGCATGTGCAATCGTACAGCGTGTCTCTGGTGCACTCTCACCTGCCTTGCATCCCTCCATTGCTCCTCCTCTTCTTCCTCCATGGGAGGATTCCCGCAAAGAGCCTAATGGTGTTGCTAATGTGGTTTGCCAAAAGAAATGCCTGTTCTGCAATAATTGCTGCAGAGGATCCTGATTACCTAAGTGAGAGCAGCAAAAAACAACAAAAAAAGCAGCAAGAGAAAGGTTCAGAAATGGCCTGAAAATATCTTCAGGCAGGGCTCTTCAAATCCGCTTCCGTATCCAGCTCTGTGCCCAGCAACTTTGGACGGCCACTTTTACTGAGTAGGAACATCAGTGCTTTGTAGCTGGGATTAGTCATTTGTTTTTCTGATGGGTTGCACCCATTTTATGCTTAAAAATCAGAGGCAACTGATCAGGAGATCTAGACATTTGAAGCACAGCTATGATAACATGTAGATACCCAGGGAGAACAGAATTGACTGAAAGAAATATATTGTGGGAGATTTTCCTGGGTACACAGGATTGCCTGAGCACAAAGAATATTGGAAAAAACAAGTGGAATGGGAGAAAAATTGGATGAGTTCCTTTACAGCTTTACACGCTTGTGCTCCAACTCACCTGAGTTTTCAACATTCGCTATGTCTAGATGTTCTAGTGCACCTGGTTGCAGACTTAGGAAAATCTCACCAATTCTGATCATTGGATCTTTAATGCTCCACCACATCCACTTATGCACATACCTGGAGCAGCACTCCTTCTTTTGCATCCATCAAACCAAACCAATCAAAAGCCTGGCCTGGCACTGACCCCTGTCGTTCTTGGACCAACCTCCTACTGCCTTTGTCCACTGGCTAAATTTAGCTCCTAAGTAAGCTTGATGTGTCGCTGGCATCAAGTAGCAGTGATGATGCGGAGATGCCGGTGTTGACTGGGGTGGACAAAATTGAGAGGTCGCACAACACCAGGTTATAGTCCAACAGTTTTATTTGAAATCACAAGCTTTCGGAGCTATCGATCGCCCCTTCCTCAGGTGAAGTAAAGAAATACAGACTCGACAAAGCATATATAGATAGAGAACAATGCATGTGTACCTTACAATTGCAGACAACTAAATTAAATCATCCTGACTATCTGCCGAGGTGTGATAAAGTTAATCAGGTCAGCCAGGAAGGTACCACATCAAAGACATAGCAAGATACAACTGAGACAATGAGGTGGAGTCGCAGGGGGTCTAACGTGTCAAAAGCTGTCGTCTGTATGTAAAACGATAAGCTGTAAAATTTGTACTTTTTTACTGGGAAAATTTTTACTTTTTTACTTGGAATCACATCTGTGAACAAGCCAACGACGACTCGAGTCCGGATCACGTCATGTATCGTGACATAAACCCAAGATCCCGGTTGAGACTGTCTTCATGAGTGCGGAACTTGGCTATCAGTTTCTGCTCGATGATTTTGCGCTGTCGTGTGTTCCTAAGGTTGCCTTGGAGAACGCTTACCCGCAGATCCGAGGCTGAATGTCCTTGACTGCTGAAGTGTTCCCCGACTGGGAGGTAACAATCCTGCCTGGTGATTGTTGCGCGGTGCTCGTTCATACGTTGTCTCAGTGTCTGCATGGTCTCGCCGATGTACCATGCCGCGGTGCATTCTTTCCTGCAACGTATGAGGTAGACAACGTTGGCCGAGTCACATGAGTATGTACCATGTACCTGGTGGGTAGTGTCCTCACGTGTGATGGTGGTATCTGTGTTGATGATCTGGCATGTCTTGCAGAGTTTGCCGTGGCAGGGTTGTGTGGTGTCGTGGTCGCTGTTATCCTGAAAGCTGGGTAATTTGCTGCGAACGATGGTACTTCTGAGGTTAGGCGGCTGTTTGAAGGCAAGTAGTGGAGGCGTGGGGATGGCCTTAGCGAGGTGTTTGTCGTCATCGATGACATGTTGAAGGCTGCGAAGAACATGGCGTAGTTTCTCCGCTCCGGGGAAGTACTGGACGACGTAGGGTACCCTGTTGGTTGTGTCCCGTGTTTGCCTTCTGAGGAGGTCTATGCGATTTTTCGCTGTGGCCCATCGGAACTGTCGATCGATGAGTCGAGCGTCATATCCCGTTCTTACAAGGGCGTTTTTCAGCGTCCGTAGGTGTCCATCGCGTTCCTCCTCGTCTGAGCAGATCCTGTGTATTCGCAGGGCTTGTCCATAGGGGATGGCTTCTTTAACGTGGTTAGGGTGGAAGCTGGAGAAGTGGAGCATCGTGAGGTTGTCCGTGGGCTTGCGGTAGAGTGAAGTGCTGAGGTGTCCGTCTTTGATGGAGATTCGTGTGTCCAGGAATGAAACCGATTCTGAGGAGTAGTCCATGGTGAGTTTGATGGTGGGATGGAACTTGTTTATGTTATCGTGTAGTCTTTTCAGTGATCCTTCGCCATGGGTCCAAAGGAAGAAAATGTCGTCGATGTATCTGGTGTACAGCGTTGGCTGGAGGTCCTGTGCAGCGAAGAAGTCTTGCTCGAACTTGTGCATGAAGATGTTGGCGTATTGGGGTGCGAATTTGGTCCCCATGGCTGTTCCGTGTGTTTGGGTAAAAAAATGGTTGTCGAAGGTGAAGACATTGTGGTCAAGGATGAAGCGGATGAGTTGTAGGATGGCGTCTGGAGATTGGCTGTTGTTGGTGTTGAGTACTAAGGCTGTCGCAGCGATGCCGTCATCGTGGGGGATACTGGTGTAGAGTGCCGATACGTCCATCGTGGCAAGGAGTGATCCTGGTTCAACTGGTCCGTGGGTGCTGAGTTTCTATAAGAAGTCTGTAGTGTCGCGACAGAAGCTGGGGGTTCCCTGTACGATGGGTTTCAGAATGCCCTCGACGTATCCAGAGAGGTTCTCACACAGGGTTCCATTGCCTGATACGATAGGACGTCCGGGTGTGTTGGCTTTGTGTATCTTTGGGAGGCAGTAGAAGTCTCCCACGCGGGGAGTACGTGGGATGAGAGCGCGTAGGATGTTTTGAAGGTCTGGATCGAAGGTCTTGATCAGTCTATTGAGTTGGCGGGTGTGTTCTTTGGTCGGATCTGCGGGTAGCTGTCTGTAGTGTTCCTGGTTGTCCAGTTGTCGGTATGCTTCTTTACAATAGTCCGTTCTGTTCTGTATGACGATGGCTCCTCCTTTGTCCGCTGGTTTGATGACGATGTTGCGGTTGGTCTTGAGAGCGTGGATGGCATTGCGTTGTGCTCGGGTGACATTCTGGACTATCTTGTGAGTGCGGCTGATGAGCGCGTAGGATGTTTTGAAGGTCTGGATCGAAGGTCTTGATCAGTCTATTGAGTTGGCGGGTGTGTTCTTTGGTCGGATCTGCGGGTAGCTGTCTGTAGTGTTCCTGGTTGTCCAGTTGTCGGTATGCTTCTTTACAATAGTCCGTTCTGTTCTGCATGACGATGGCTCCTCCTTTGTCCGCTGGTTTGATGACGATGTTGCGGTTGGTCTTGAGAGCGTGGATGGCGTTGCGTTGTGCTCGGGTGACATTCTGGACTGTCTTGTGAGTGCGGCTGATGAGCGCGTAGGATGTTTTGAAGGTCTGGATCGAAGGTCTTGATCAGTCTATTGAGTTGGTGGGTGTGTTCTTTGGTCGGATCTGCGGGTAGCTGTCTGTAGTGTTCCTGGTTGTCCAGGTGTCGGTATGCTTCTTTACAATAGTCCGTTCTGTTCTGTATGACGATGGCTCCTCCTTTGTCCGCTGGTTTGATGACGATGTTGCGGTTGATCTTGAGAGCGTGGATGGCGTTGCGTTGTGCTCGGGTGACATTCTGGACTGTCTTGTGAGTGTGGCTAATGAGCGCGTAGGATGTTTTGAAGGTCTGGATCGAAGGTCTTGATCAGTCTATTGAGTTGGCGGGTGTGTTCTTTGGTCGGATCTGCGGGTAGCTGTCTGTAGTGTTCCTGGTTGTCCAGTTGTCGGTATGCTTCTTTACAATAGTCCGTTCTGTTCTGTATGACGATGGCTCCTCCTTTGTCCGCTGGTTTGATGACGATGTTGCGGTTGGTCTTGAGAGCGTGGATGGCGTTGCGTTGTGCTCGGGTGACATTCTGGACTGTCTTGTGAGTGCGGCTGATGAGCGCGTAGGATGTTTTGAAGGTCTGGATCGAAGGTCTTGTAGGACAGGGTGCCTCACACTGATGTCCTCAAGCATTGCAATATAACTGGAAATGTAGCCACGATCAAAAAGGTCCAATTGTGTTGGTCCGTATATATCGTTTGTATACCTGATTATAGAATTTCCAAAGCCGTCTTCTACAACAAGCTTCAGTCCACATAGCGCAACAGAGAGGGACAGTTGAAACGCTGTAACGACACATTAAAGGCCACCTTAAAATCTTGCAATGATGGCCCAAAAATTTGTGTTGATACGCGAGAGTACGCACTGTGTACTCTCGCGTATTCTGTCTCCAATTGCCGGTTTTCTGCATGCACTGCGCATGCGCTGAAAACCGGCACTTGGTGAATGGAAAAGGGGGCGGTTCCTAGGTGAACCGCGTGCGCGCTACAGGCTGCGCGCATGCAGTGCACTTAGTGGTTTCAACGCGCAGGTAAGTATGGAAGATTTTACACATAAAAAAAGGAGGAGTAAGACCCACTTTTAACAAGGTAAGTAGTGAATTAAGTATTATTTTGAATTTTTTTTAACAGGTATATCTTTTTTAGAGACTTTAAAGACAGGTAAGTTTATTTTTATAACTTTTTAAAAGATTTTAAATTTTTTCAAAAATTTAATTTTTTATTTAAAATGGTTAATTTATTTAACTATACTTATTTTATTAATGTGATGGTTTTTTTTTTAAATTTAATTGAGGTTTAGCTGTTCTTTTGGGGGGCTATGGTATTCATAGCTTTCACAGCACTTATGTGAAAGTTATGAATGGAAGATGGTGTGCTGCCATTGGCTCTAACTGAGTCACGTGATCCCACAGCTCGCACGAATTAACTGCGCCTGTGGGATACGCAAGCCCAGCACAGCAGCTGTCCAGAACATCAAGTTCGTGCGAGCTGGAACTGAAAAAGCCAACGCGCAGTGAGAGATCGCGGGGAAGCCTTACCCTCGCACGAAGGCTTCCTCACGAATTTTTGGGCCATTAACTCCAACACTTGGAAAGACACAACTACTGAGCGATCACGATGGCAACATGTCAGCCAGGTCGGTTTGAATACATTTGAGGTTGCAAGGTTGCCAGAGCTGGCTTTCAATGCGATAGGTGAGGTCGTTTATGTGCGTCCAGCATCGGGTTCTTCTTCCAACAGCGCGCCCATAGCAACAGAGAATCATCCATCAATTTGACGGGAATCTCCATTAACATCATCATCGTAAGGATTGAGGAGAAGATCAACACATTACACAGTCTTACTGCCTTACCAGTGACTTATGTGACTCTTATCTTTTACAAAAAACTGGAGTGATAAGTCATTGTATTCTAGCCTCCTGAAATGATCGGTGCATTCTCAAAGTGTTCCGTATCAAGCTCCAGAGCCAAAAATTGTATCACTAATGTGATTAAAATATTCCAGACCTCTTTAGCATTTTGGAATAGACGGACGCTTGACTGGTCAAGGAAGCGAGGATTCTAAGTTTGGCATCAAGGCAAATGAGCAATCAAAATGGTGTGTGCACGTCCTGAACATGGATCTAAATGACAGCGCTATGAATATATTTTTCTTGTTCCTATGTTAATTTTTAACATTTGATGATCTGTATAACTGAAAATGATAACTGAAGTTTTAATATGATTTCAAAACCCAAGACATAACATGGAGGGTTACTGTACATACTCCTTCCCAAGCCCTCAACCACCTAATTGAATGTTCTTAATCCTGTATATTTTTTCATAGCATATTGAGTGCAAAATTGCATTTGGGTTTTAACCTCACTAAGTATCAATGTTTTGGGTGATAATCAGAATAGCAGATCTCAAATTTAGCAATTTTGATCAGAAGCTAAGTTTGGCTTGTAACTACTGAGAGGAGCTGAGAGGAGGGAATAACAATAGAAATGTTAGCAGGGAGTAAATCTAAAAGTGTAGATTAAATTTAGCACACCAAATGGAGGACAATGATGAATAATGTTTTTGAGCTCAAAGCAATCAGCAATGAAGTCAAATTCTGAATGATGCTGGATATAGATAGGTAATAATACAGCACTAATTATAAACATGCCTCGTTTTGCTTGACAGTGATGGCATACCTCACAGTTTCAAACTAGTTTTGTGTCTAATCTTTGAGTCAGATAACTTGGCTATTCTGAGCTAAGTCTTTGCTGGTCAGAGTTTGTAATGATACTTACATGTATAATGTATAGATGCCTAATACCTACATACTCATTCATAAGAAGCAAAAGAGATAAGAGCAGGGATTTTCCAATCCAGTTCACCAGGTTTTCAGGCGTAAATCAATTAATCGAAATGGGAAAATGGGCAGAGATCTGTTACACCAGACCTCCATCCACTTTAAGCATTGTGTGCAGTCCTGGCGGTGTGGGGCATGGAACCTAGGACTTCCTGTATGCAAATTCCCAATGTTAGTGCATGGAGGAAATTATAACTTGGGTCTGTAATTTGAGCACTGCACTGCACAGATACGTGTCTCAGACTGAAAGCTGTACAGTGATTGCACTTAATGTAATATAATATGCAGTTTACTCCTTTTAATTTAATCACTTAATTTGAATTATGGGTTAATTTAATTTTTTCCAAGCACAAAAGGTCGCCTGTGCTATTTTATTTAAGTTGCTCAATTACTGGCTAATTTTTTTTTTTAGCAAATTACTTTGAATTAACAGAATAGATTGTAGTATCGGCCCTCCTCCAGTCATGTTCTCCTTTCCCTTGCTCTTCCATTCTTCCTTTTATCCGCATTCCACAGTTTCTGTCAGATTTACATTTATTAGTGAGCAGACTTCATGTAAAAGGACAAATAAACCACATAAATCATGTAAACAAAGCAGTAGAACACGGAGCAATGGAAGCATTGACCATAATGTTTCTGTCACAAATCTACTAATAAAATCAAGAATACTTCAAGGGGTCTTCAATTTACATAATATTTCATTATTAAGCTGCCTACTTGATTGAATACAAAGTATCTAAGTTTGTTCTGTAAGTAAGGGACTGCATAATCCCTGAAACAACTGTTTATCATTGTAACTAAATAATATAAAGTTTCAAAAAGCAGAGCAATCATACACACATTTAAAACAGGTATATGACTCTCTAGTATACAATATCCTGAAATAAATATCAATTTGAGAAAAATAAATGCTTTTTTGGTAAATCACAATGCTCTCAGCAGAAATTACCTTTAAACATAAATTGGTACAGTTTTGATATTCAGAATAAAACTGATTAGTGCAAGTATAATATTTTTCTCATTGCAAAAAAAAATGTTTATTGTTATCATCTGAAATCATGTGAAGGTTGTTCATGCCTGCCAGCTGCATTTTCATCACAGAAGATAGATATCTTCCCGTACAACAATGAATAGTCATTCACAGCAGCTAGTTGGATCTTAAATTATTTATTAGGTTCCTTGCTAAAGTAAAGGTCGATTTCTTTATGGACTCGTCTGACATCAGCACTTTTCCAGATCCTACTTGGGTTGAGTTATCATGCAGTAGTCTTTCATCTGCATATCTTCCAATTAGGACAAGATGGGTTTCTCATTAGTGAATTAAGATGACAATGTGCATCTGTGTCAAGAACAGTTTTTGACACGCATCTCGGAGTGTTTTGTCTCCTCAAGATTACCATTCAGTTGGAATAAACATAGGAGTCTGTGAATGGGCAGGGATGAAGTGATAAAGGAATCAGATCAAATCCGAATGGTTTTTCACATGCACATTCATACCTCAAGCAGACAGAAAATCTGTTGGTTATTTATGGTACTTTTTTTATACCTTCAGAAGTGAACACAGCAGTAGAAGTACAAACACAAACCTGTGTATGAAAGCTGTATGTGTCTGTCTCTGGGATGCTGATGGCATAAGCTGTTATTTATGTGTAAGAGGATACAGATGTGTTATTGGTACAATAAAAGAGAAAGTTATTTTGTTAAATAATGGTACAGGAGATTTCTGGCAAAAAGTAGAAACATATTTTCGACGCAAAAGTAACAAATAACTTGATTTGTATTACAAATTAAATGTGCACCATAAAGTAGCACTGGCCTGGGGGAGGGTTCAATACCCAAGGGGAGGATTGCTGGCTGGGGGCTGGGTTCGCTAGCCAAGAGGGGGCACGGTTGGGGGGATGGGGGGTTCTCTAGCCGGCAGAGCGGGGGTGGGGGGGTGGGGTTCTCTAGCCGGCAGAGCGGGGTGGGGGGGGTGGGGTTCTCTAGCCGGCAGAGCGGGGGTGGGGTGGGGTGGTGCCTCAGGCTGGGAGGGGAGAGATTGAGTCTTGGGCCAGGGGGAGCGATAGGGCCTCAGAATATGGAGAGCAGAGTTTTGGATGAGCTCAAGTTTACGAAGGATGGAAAATGGGATGCTGGCCAGAAGAGCATTGAAGTACTCGAATCTAGAGGTGACAAAAGCATGGATAAGGGTTTCAGTAGCAGATGAGCTGAGGCAGGGGCAGAGAGGGCTATGTTACAGAGGTGGAAGTAGGTGGTCTTTGTGATGGATGAGATACGGGGTGGATTCTTGTACATTCCCCACTCCCTTTGCCTCACCATTGGCGGCCGTGCCTCCATCCATCTTGGCCCTAAGCTCCAAATTTCCTCTCTAAACCCCTCTGTTAAGACCTTCCTTAAAACTTACCTCTTTGATCAAGTATTTTAGTGACCTGTCCTAATAGCTCCTTCTTTGGCTTGTGTCACTTTTTGTCTTATTACACTCCTGTGAAGTGCCTTATGACATTTTCCAATGTTAAAGTTGTTGTAAAATGCAATTTGTTGTTGTTATTGTTTAAAATTGCAAATATCACTACATTAAGAGAGAGAGAAACCAGGTAACTACAGATCTGTCAGTTTAACACCTATTATTGGGAATCTATCACCAGAGACAGAGTGGATAAATTTACCCTAACTCACCAGGCGGGAAACCCACAGGATTGGATGGAACAGCAGTTTTACACCCTGCCCAATATTACTCTCCATTGACTACGCTGCACTCACTTGTCGAGCCAACTAACATACATTCAAAAAACAACTAATGATAATATTTGGTAGAAATCTGAAGGTGTTCTGTCTGTTTATAGCGAGAAGTATACTGTTCACTTCAATATTCTGGTCCATGGATCCTTGGAAGATATTTGGTTTAAAGATTCGTTTTGCAATTTCAAATGGAAAATATTTTTCAGACCATTTTGTAATGGTTTCTAGGAAATCTACAAGAAGCATTTCTAAGTGGTGGCTTGTAAAACCTAATGACGGGTTAAGATAATTCTTCAATACACCCTCGTGTTACAGTTTAAACACAAATCAGTGAAAAATAATTTAAAAAAAGCATTTTAACAGAGATTATTCAGTCTAATTACACTAATGTATCACCTAAGTAGGTGATGCTCATTCTACTTCAATCTTGTTAGTGAGATTTTAACAGAAGAATCTGTAACTGAAATACATGAACTGCCAGAAATCATAGCAGAGCAACCAGTGTTAACACAGCTAACTGAAACAAGCATCACTGAGAGTGCTATGGGCCCGATTCAGTCACTGCAGCAACTTGTCTAGCATAAAATATTTCAAGCAGTAAATTCCTAAGAGATGGAGGAACCCCGCAGGCAAGCTGTATGTAAATATAAAGTTCAGTTCCTCACAGAAGCAATATGAGATGACAGTTGCCCAGATGATTTTTTTCAGTTATAATTCAACTAAATACTGTGGTTTAGAAATTGGATATAGCCACGAAAAGGGCCGTGTTAAGGCCAAACGATGTTAAGCTGCGCCACCTTAAAATGGTCTAGGTAGCACGCAAAATTCATGCTCACTTTTCAGTAACATGATTATAGCCATGATTTCAGTACTAAAACTGATGCTCATTGGCTTAACGCTCAACAGGTGAACCAATATCAGGGCCGGTCTAATTCACAGTCATGTTTGGCACAGGCTTTTTCCACTACTTAAAGGGAGGTGCATTGATGCTTCAGCACCTCATTGTCAGGGTAGTTGGGCTTGCAGTTGCCCCAACAGGCAGGGAACCTCAAGGACAAGCAAGACATCTGTACACATGACAGATTGTTGCACCAGGGAGAGAGCCAGGAGGTTCTCCGATGAAACTCTGGAGGCACTCGTAGTCGCCGTGAAGAGGAGGCGGGCTGTCCTCTACCCACAAACTGGCAGAACGCCCTCACCCTATACATCCTGAACAATGTGGCAGGAGATTGCAGACCATATGATGGCCAGCACTGTGGTCCCCTGGACCGCCATCCAGTGTAGGAAGAAATTTAATGACTTCACACGGGTGGTCAAGGTAAGTGGAGGCTTCAGCAAATGCCACCATCTGCACCACAAGCCTCACACACTACTCAATACACCACACCCCCAGCACTCACCTACCAACAATCTCTACCTATCACCTCTCACACCTCACAATCATAGCTTCACTTCACCCTCACAACCTTATCACTGCTGCAACACTCACACACAC